>CM031584.1:3674764-4320118 GCA_018467065.1 Ephestia elutella
CTAGTAATTAGTTTGTAAAATGATTACATTTTTAAATGGATGAGTTTGTCAAAGCATATGTTTTTCAAATGTATAGTTTTATAAGCGTTGTTTATAAAATGATTGTTTTTTAAATAATAATTTGTAATATGAGGGTGTACCTCATAAATCATCTACAAGTCCAAAACCGCTGCTTAGATTTGATTTCGACTTTTCTAACTAATTCAGTTCCCTAAGTAAAATGTAGATGGCGTTATCCAAAGTTAGAACACGCTATGGTTTCGTTTTAAGCTACGTAATCGCGGACATTTTTATTAATATTTCAAAAACTACTGAACCGATTTTGATGCCCAACGAACTTAAAAATTCTATTGATATTTCCTACATGCCTACCAAATTTCATCAAAATCGGACCATCGGTTGGGCAGTTATCGCGGTACAAACATACATACATACATACATACATACATACACACATACATACATACAAACAATGTGTTTCGCCCCCAACTCGATTTAGAGACCCTCGCCCGCTTCGCTCGCTCGGTCAAAAAAGATGCTGGTACTTCTGTTTTCTACAATCTCTTGGCGGGAGCCCCTTTCCAATAAAACTAGATAATTTGAGTCATAATACAGTGCTTGTCTAAGAATTAATGTAACTTTTATATAAAACAGTTTTTAGAAAAACATTAACTTATATCAACATGGCAAAATCACTAGAGGGCACCTTTAGAGGAATATCCACTATTTCCTAATAGAGGAGCCGGAGTAAATTTGTTTAAGGAGCTGTTTGCTTTACCCTTATCTATACAAACCTTACTGCCGACAACCTGTTTACATTTTAGATACCTATATAATACAGTTTTATAGTCATTTTCATTTGACCAAATTAAAAAAGGAAACATTTGGATAGTAGTTGGTTCAAGTAAGTTTAAAAAATTCTGCTGTCAAAAAGTGTATTTTTCAATGTTTAAACAAATTTATCAGCACACGAAATATCATGCTTCCTGTTATGTTAAAATCGTCAACAAAGCATTAATGGCCTTTGATCCTTCAATCATAGACTAGATATATAGTTTCAAAAGTTCCTAATAGTATTAATTTATTTCAAGAGGAGCTTTCGAATCCGGATCACATACTTGAACTACTTTAAAAAAAAAAAACAATATTTATATTTTTATTCAAATAAAGCAATTCAAAGAAAAACCCCGAAAGAAAGAAAACATTTAACGTCTCTAAAAGTTGTTTGTTTGAAATAGAATTAAACAAAAATACTACCGAGAAACTTGTTCTAGCGCAAATAATTTTACCCCAACATTCCGGTGTTGCATGGTTAAAATATCCTTGTCGTTTACATTACGGCTCTTATCAGTCAAAATACGACGTAGGGCCGTTTACAGTGGCGATGTATCACGTCGCTGGCATTTTTACGACTCGGCCAGAACTGTGGTCTAGCGTTGGGCAAATTATATTGTTTTGTTGGATGTAGGAAATAGTTTCAGTTTTTGTTAACTGAGTAACTAGGGATACAATTTTCAGTATTAAAATAGTATTGACATCTATAGTGGCTTTTGTTATATCCATTCGTATATAGGACAGACAATTGTATAGATTTTTTTTTACATTTAATGTTAGGTAGTGGTTAAGTTTCACGCATTTAGAAAAACTTACCGTAATCAAAATACCGAAAATTTTGCGTCTTCAGAAAGAAATCAAAACCAATAGGTTTGATCGATTGATCTATTAAATTATAAAATTTGGCAACAAGCTATGTACAGTACTCACTTGTTAAAAATTTAACATGTTTTAACTAGGTTAAAAGATAAGTTTAACCTTGCCTTCTATGGCAAACCTTTTGAAGTAGGATTTGTTTTGAACTTTAAACTTCTGAGCTATGGAACTCTTAAAACAGTACAAATAAGGATTTGTTCCAAAAGGTTCCCTTTCTCACAATGACACCAATTAAGGAAACAATAAGTCTAAATGAAAATAGTTTGCTCCAAATACTGGATACATCTCAAGCAAAATAGGTACCTACAGACACTAATTGCGATTCGGCTACGATCCTCTCAGGCCTTGAATATTTGAATACAAATGTAAGAAAATACAGACAGTTCAAAGCACTTTGAGATTAGGTACTGCAAGAATTGAAATAAATCTAATAAGGTGGAATACTCAGTCGGTCGACTTGCATCCAAAATATACTCTCAGGCGTAATTCCTCTCATTCTCGCTTTCAGCGAAGAAAAACTTCGTGAGGAAACCTGTACACTGATTGACTGTCAAGTTCACTAGTTTGTAATGCGGCTGCCGCTAGATGGCGGGGAAAGTGTACTAGACATAAAATTCTATTTATAGCATAGATTACGTAAAGAAAAAAACTCTATGATTTATAGTCACAATAGTTTAGATTAGTACAGAGTAGAGTTACAGATACAGAATCACGTCTTTATCCTTTACGGGGTACACAAAGCCAAGAGTCGTGAGGTTTTGAGTTGTAAGATCAAAATATTGCGCTAATAAAATAAAACATTTGTTTCTAAACGCACTCAAGCACTCATATCTGAACAAAAGAAAAATTCCCTCCATTTATCACCGCGAAACGGCAAAAAAGGAAAAAAACAATACCCTCCATTTTATTTCGATGTATTAATCAACGCAGTCACGATCGACCGTAATGATCGCACGAACTGAAGTATAACTTGGAGAAACTTAGGATGGAGAAGATGTGGGAAAAACTTTGCTAAATGATACCGTTTCGATTGTCTATGTTTATAGAAGTTTTTACCTTCTTTCATTATTATGTTGTGAGCGTAGAGTGGAAATGATTGCAAGTTTTATATTGTTTTTCCAAGCGTTTTCGACGCTATTGGGGTGACGCTTTTCAGTAAAAGCATTCAAAGTTTTTGTTATGTTATAGCGATCAAAACTTTTTCTTGTCTGTTTCAAATCTGTTAAGAAAATACTGAGAATTTAGGATTTTTTTCACATTTACTGCGTGACGCTTACTCACTATAATAATTCTTTTGCAATTTGGTGTAAGCGGCCGCCGTCGTAGGCGTCATAACGCTTAGAATTACATATTGATAAATCACCTGCCTTTCTTAATCCACTTAATTCGCCCTGTCACTGAAATATTTAATTCCGTTGCACTTAGGTATAAGTGGCCGAATTCGTAGGCGTTATCACGCCTAGAATTATTATTAAGGCCATGTCGTAGCACACATTCGAAAAAATTGTAATTTTTCATGAAGAAATTTTCCTAATTAGAGTTTAATTACAAAGTGGAAAAATAATACAGGATATAGATTATGATGTTTATTAAGGTTTCAATCTTGAACTTTTTAATAAAAATACATATTTTCGGCTTAATTAATTCATAAAGACACCGAAAATTTAGAAAAAAATTCAGCTTTCAAGTTATGGAACTTACAATTTTCAGCGATAACATATTTATATTTTTATATAATTTGTTAATATATATTAAAGTTTTAAACGAGCACTTTTGTTTTTAGACTAATATTTTTAAAGATATTTGAGAAATAGTTGCTAAATCGGTACAAAATCTGTTCGATCCTGCCAACGAAAGTAGAACATTCTGTTGTGCAACAAACTATCTTATTACAACGCGCACACGGCGCGGTTAAACGCATATGAATTTTGTTTATTGCAGCTCAGGTTGGACCTTGTCTTAAAAGCATAAATCACCTGCCTTTCTTAATCCAATTATTTATTGCAATATCTAATTCCGTTGCACTTAGCTATACGTGGTCGAAGTCGCAGGCGTTGTCACGCCTAGAATTTTATTATACCCTGTCTTTTTTAATCCAATTAATTCGCCCTGTTACTGCAATATTTAATTCCGTTGCACTTTGGTGTAAGTGGCCGAAGTCGTAGGCATTGTCACGGCTAGAATTATTATTGATGGCATAAATCCCCTGCCTTTTTTAATTCAATTAATTCGCCCTGTCATTGCAATATTTAATTACGTTGCACTTTGGTGTAAGTGGCCGAAGTCGTGGGCGTTGTCACGCCTAGAATTACTATTAAAGGCATAAAACACCTGCCTTTTTTAATCCACTTAATTCGCCTTGTCACTGCATTATTTAATTCCGTTGCACTTCGGTGTAAGTGGCCGCCCCGTCGTGGGCGTCGTAACGCCTAGTATTACTTATTAAAGGCCAGTAGCAAGCCATGTAATTAGGTCGTAACTTGTAAGACGAGACCGTACCGCCGGGGGCTATGGTTTTTAAAGTGATGCCTTAGTAAATAATGCAAAGTTTCTTGGAGTTTTGATGGCTTGGAAAATAAATGCGATTCTGGACTCGATTTTTTAATCGATTGTGGATTAAGTCATCGCTTTCACATCATTACACTTGTAACGACTTCCGGAACAAGCTAATTATTAAAAAAATAAAAAACACGACTGACAACTCACATTTAGCCTATGTCACTCGGAGGAATGCAAGGTATCTAAAAACATCTCTCACATCATAGGACCTAGCGTGGAATAAAGAAACTTACATACATACATGAACCCTGAAAACATAATACTCCTTTTATGGTCAGTCGTGTAAAAAGGAGTTTTGATACCTGAGTATGTGAATGTTGTTTCTGGCGTTTTATTAATGGTGCATTCAAGGGAGTGTTTTCGACATACTATTTTATTGTAATTCTCTAATATATTGTAGCAAAATATTACGTAATGTTAATATGTTGAAAATATTTTGTAATCTTCATGTCGCAATTTAGGTTGCATCTCATGGCTTACATATGACTCAAAATGTGCTATTAATGTTAATAATAAGTAAATAAAGCTTGGTATTTATCTTAATTACGGTTAGCTAATGTATAAGTTTTAAATTAAATAAATATAAAAATTTGAGGCCTACCAGTAAGACATGGGTCCTCCTTGGTTGTGTCATCGACAAATCGAGACTTACCTGTAAAAAAACAACATTGTAATTAAAATCTATAATTACTAAAACAAAAGAAATATATAACAAGATTCAGAAACCTCTTTTTATTTTATTTTTATACTAGCTGTCGCCCGCGGCTTCGCCCGCGTGAGTTTCGCTTAGATGAAAAATCTCTCTTGGAGCTATTCATCAGATGTTTCAGATCTTCAATTTTTATACGTCAGCAGAAAATGCTCATCAGGTTGAACGATTTTTGCTAAGGCGCCATTTCCATATATGTTATAGAGTAGCTGGTCTCTTGGAGCTTTTCATCAGATGTTCCAGATCTTTAATTTTTATACGTCGGCAGAAAATGCTCATCAGGTTGAACGATTTTTGTTAAGGCACCATTTCCATATTACTTATAGTTTAGCTGTTCCGTTATGGTTCTTCATCAGGTGTTCCAGTTTTCAAAATGAATTATAGCCTATATGTTGCCCAGGCTTAATAGCTATTCAACAAAAAAAGTTTCATTCAAATCCGTCCAGTAGTTTTTGCGTGAAACGCGTACATACATACAGACAGACAGACAGACAGACAGACAGACAGACAGACAGACAGACAGACAGACAGACAAGAAATTCCAAAAAATTTTTTTTGCTTTCTATTGTTCTTTTTAGGTCTCCCTCTATCCATTTCAGTCAAAAATATTAAATGTACAGACAAAATATTTTTACTGTTTTATTATATGTATAGATTTTATATATATTTTTTTATATTTATATCAAAGAGATATAAATATTATACATAAACAATTCGTAGAGAAATCTTCATAAGTATATAGGAAGAAACATTTATTAATATTGATCTTCTCATCTACGAAAAGAAAATTCCAGATGTAAAATTATGTTCAACAATCATAATTAAAAATTATCATAATTAGAAATTATCATAATTAGAAAAATTACAAATTTCTCTCCGATTAAAACCAATATTAATTACTTTTGTCTGCTAAACAGAGATTAAGTTAAAACATTGATTAAAACTTAAAGACCAGATTAGAGTATCATTACTTTTTCCTATTAAAATCATGTTTAAAGTTAAGAAAACTTCACAAGACTTCGTCGTTTAATATTTGTCACGTCAACGAGGAATCGCCTTGGAAAAAGTCAAAAATTAAGACAGAGTGCGTGTTTAATGAAGCGGTAATGACCGAGTTGGGTGCCTGTGGCCGCAAAGATCCCAGGTTCGAATCCTGCCCGTGCAACAAGCGTTTGTATCCAATCTGACCCATGTATGGTATGGTAGTTATCATCGACCACCACTTGCTTCCGGTGAAGGAAAAATCGTGAGGAAACTTGCACTCTAGTCATGAGGAATATGACTAAAGGAGAAGGAGGTGTGTATAGTACTAGAAATAAATAAAATTTTATATTGTTTAATAACATTTGCCTTCTCCATTTAACACACTAGCTGATAAATCATCAAAATATAGTGTAAGTTTCCACACATCCATCAGGTATCAGGTTTATCGCTTACTATCAGGTAACCCGCTTGCTCGTTGGCCGCCCTATGTTATAAAAAAAATCCATGAGTCAGAATGGTACACAAATTTCACGATTTTACACTTGTGTTAAATCTATAACACACTAAAATCAGAAAAACATTACCGACTCTATAGTTTACCACAAGGCGTCTGCATTTTTTACTTTTTCTTAGGGGATTGATGTCTCATCGAATGACAAGAGAACAAGACAGGAAGTTTTGTTACAAAAAGTTGGGAAACTGTGTCTACCCGAGATCTTTTCAAACCTCTTCATAAATCACTTTCTGCTTAACTTTGGCCGATTCTTTCATAAAAATGTGGCTTATTTTTTTATAATAATGAAATGGAAAATTTTAGATTGTTGCTTAAATGCCAAGGGTAATGTAAAAATAAAAGCAGTTTTCAAACTAAAATGTTCCTGTTCTTTCCTGTTTTTTTTCCACATGCTTGATTTAGAAATAAATGGCGATTCCAATATTCGGATAATTTTGTTAATGATAAAACTTTTTTCCAAAAAAGTGAACCGACTTCCATAATAAAATTTAAAATCATGAAATAACAATAAAGAAAAATGTATTAGCATGCTACCTACTGAATGAGGTGAAGTCGGTGCCAAGTGCAGGACTATGCAATTGTTTAGCTAGGCATTTTGTATATGTACCTACATGATTCTAATGTTAATTTCTATATTATTTAATATTAAATTTGGCACCGACTTCACCTCATTCAGTAGGTAGCATGCTAATACATTTTTCTTTATTGTTATTTCATGATTTTAAATTTTATTATGGAAGACGGTTCACTTTTTTGGAAAAAAGTTTTATTTTATCATTTTTTGTACTTCTACACCTTTTCATTTTCTTTAATAAAAACTTAAACTTTTCTTTCACTGGTGGCCGAAAATAAAGAATTAAGAATTCGAAACTTTTTATGTCAGTTTGATTTGAAATGTCAGAATATGTCAAATTGTCTATTATTTTTGGCACATAAATAGACTGTGAGCACGCGACGACCAAACCTTCCTTTATTTTAAAAAATGCTGAATATTTCTCTGCGTGGTATATACGAGTAAATAATATTAGCGACTAGGGATGAAGTTTGGATCTTAGTTGCTTATGCAGGTAATATGGATAGCAAGGATGATTTTTATAGGTATAAAAAGCACCCTTGGGGCCTTCCAAAGTAATACATATTGAATTCAGCTTTTATAATAAAACAAAAATTCAGCTTTTATAAATAACAAATTCAGCTTTTATAATAAAACAAATAATTTAGTAAAGTTACAATGTCTAGCAGGGGTTTATATCTACACCAATTGCCTGGTAATGGATGGCGGTGATTTCTTATATTATTAGGAATAAAATCTTTAAAAAATTTTACTTTAAGGAAATTGAGTTACCACTTTAAATGTTATTGCTACAAATAATCTGCCTAAGTAATCATGATCCAACTTTTATAGTCGCTAAATGTTTGGAACATACACAGAAAATATTTAGTTTTAATAAAATAAGGAAGGGCATGCTATCGCGGGCTTTTGCTCTATAATGCAATGTTGGTATTTTTATATTTTGTTAGGTATCTTTAAAATTACCGAACAGATTCTAACGTGGTTAAAATGGGACCAACTTGGGTATTTATCATTACGAATAAAAAAACAATTTCGGAAATCAGTCCACTGTAGGCGGAGAAATCGGCGAACATACATAAAAAAAAAACATACATACATCGAAACATATAACCTCCTCCTTTTTTGGGAAGTCGGTTGAAAACTGGTTTATGTAACATTGTATTCTGCTAAATTGTAAATATTGTAAAGTGAATAAATAAATAAACGAATAAAAAAAATTTTGCACATTTTGGGAATGAATAAAAACATTTAGTACCTATCGTCGAACTTGGGACCTTTAGGAGCGTAGGACTAGTGGTGTTCACGACTACAAAAATAGGAGCCGGTGCATTAATGTATTTCTTCTTGTGGCTTGACGGATAGTTTTTTTTTTTATTAAATAAATTTCACTATTGTTGTCACCAGGGAAAAATTTCAGTCCATGCAGTTGAAGAGTATACATTGGGAGCCTGGGTGCATCATCAGCATTATGATAAGCATGAGCTTATCATAAGAATACATTTAAGAATACAATGTCATCGGACTGAATCCACGTGAAAATGACGACTCTGTAGAACAAGCGGAAGTACGAGTAGTAGTAATTTAGCTTTAGATTTGACCCGATCACCTATTTCTGATAAAGTAAACAGTCTCAGATAGTTAAAACTTTACGTATTTGTCAAAAGGAAATAACGTACACTAATTAAACTAAGTTTAAATTAGCTAATCAAAACCGTGAACCGAGCCATAACTAGTAATTTCAGTTTAATGAACAATAACCACATTTCAGAACGTATATCAGGTTCGATATTTTAATTTCATGAAATTAGTTTGGTACCACAATTCATTAATTTCGGTTTAGTATTTAGACACACATTTTACATGTGGTTTTGTAATGTATTGTTCGATTTTTATATTATACGAGTATATATAGCACAGCTTTTATTTACACCAATTTAATAATTTTATACTAGATACGATAAAGTAGTTAAATTAAGTATTCCATAAAAAGTTTAATGTAGATTTTATATTTTTATTCCAGGTTTAAATATTTTATTTAAATACAGAACCACGTCTTTATTCCTTACGGGGTAGACAGTTCCCATAACTTTGAAGAACCAGACCCTAAGGCTGTGATTAGCTGAATAGTCGGCTTATGAAAAAACTGATGAAATGAAGATTCGCATAATAGTATTCTGTATTTTTGTTATAATATTACATACTTAGATGAAAATGCGTCTCGATAATCTTATTTTTAATAAATTGCCAGTCAATGGTAAAATTATGGTAAATTATGACGTCAGTCTTCATTTACGTTGTAATTTTGTCAGTCAAAATTATTTTCTAGGGGAGTCAACCCTCGAGACTTACGAGACAAATTAAATTAAGGTTTTTCTTAATTTTTGACTAAAATCGAAAATAAAGTGGTTATAATGCGAACAATCGAAAAGTTATCACAACATTTTTTTAAGCTTATCATTATCCGCCTTGAAATTCTTAGAAAGTCTTCGCGAAATTAATAAATCCTAAAACATTGCTCTTATGTTTTGAAACTGAATACACACGAGGACAAGCCGTGGTTCACACCTAGTTAAAAAAATCATGCGAATAAAAAATAATTTATTTATTTAAAACTTTATTAAACCAAAATAATACAATGGTATAAAAGGCGGACTTAACGCTAACAGCATTCTCTACCAGTCAACCTTCGGGATAAACAGAAATAAGTATGGCACGGGTGCACAAATTGACTAAGTTTATATAAATACTACAAATATACTACATAAAATATGAATGATCATATTTCCTTTTTGCAAGCTTCGCCTGTGTTATAAATCGAGTAGAGTTGAATGTGAACGATTATTCGCCCTGTCGCACTGATGAAAGCTTGGAAATTACCGCACGGAAACAAACATAATTTACTAGTGTTTTGGATATATGCGGATAATTTTCTGTTAATGTTTTAGTGGGGATAGAACCCATTCAAAATGGGCTCTTGGGTGATTCGGACCGCGGTTCGAATCGCTAGTGGTGCGAAACGACCTAAGACCCCTTTTTATCGCAATCTGTAAAATAGATTTTACCTAGCCTATGCTATTCCAGGTCATTATCTACCTCTGTACCAAATTTCATCGAAATCCGTCCAGTAGATTTTGCGTGATTGAGTAACAAACATCCTCACAAACTCACATCCAAACTTTCGCATTTATAATATTAGTATGGAAGTATGGATTTGAATAATTTTATTCAAAGTAATCCTATTGGCAAAAACATACTCTCATTTCGTTCAAAAGCAGTTATATTGTATTTTTTGGAAATTGTTTAAAAAACATATACGGAACCTACACTTTGTTATCGCTACGCTATCTTATTTTATCACAGATACTGTTTATTTTTGACACGTGACAGTTTGGATGGTCCAAATGGCCACGTGTGTATTATATTTTTATGGCCTGGCGAGTAAACCTTTCTCAAATGCGTCTAGGGTATAGACAAGGAACATGATAACAAAAATACACAAAACAGTAAATGCGTGGTAGTGTAAAGATCGTAGCAAGTGGAAATCGCTAGTCTCTGCCTACCCCCACGGGAAAAAGGCGTGATAATATGTATGTATGTATGTATGATAGATATAAAAGATGTAAATAAATAAATAGTAAAATGAATTTCAATACTGAATTATTTCTATTCAAATTATCACAAAAAATAACGGTATACTGAATCCTAACTTAATTCTCCATCTGAATAAAGTGTGATTATGCATAACCTCAACGAAATTTCCATACGAAAATAGCTAGGGTTTAAACTGCTTTCGCGTAGATATCGGGAATTTCAAATTCATCACGATCTCACAAAGAAGTTATCGGGGGCGGAAGGATTGGGTTGTGGTATAAGTACAAAACGACGAGCGAAGTCGCATAAATATGTACATATAACAACGCGCGTGTTCACTGTTCATTGGTCAAGGTAAGACGTGTTTACGTCGTCACGCAAAGAAAATTCAACAGTTGTTTGAAACTTTTCAAATACTTATTAAGATTTTATGATAGTACTCTGGGAAATAAATAAAAACCTATTATCGTGGTTTTTAAACAATTTAATTTTAAGTTTTCAGCCTTGTAGAGAAGATTTTATATTTTGAGCCTGCTCAAGATAATGGATGAAACGCGGGAACCTATCTCTGTAACTACTAGTTGGATTATATAAATATTTATGTATCTTATTGAGCAAGGTTCAAGAGATCATTATTATTTTCAGATAGCAGAATTTCTACAGGTCTGAAGAGGTAAACCACACGCAACATAAAAAAGTAGCTCCATAATAATTTTAAAACATCGAGATATTATGTGGTACTGCGTAGTAGTTGTATTTCGATATTTTTAAATAACTGTCATCACATATCAACCTTCGAGTCTCACGACTCTTAACTCTGTCTGTAAGGAATAAAGACGTGATTCTATTTATGTATTCTATGTCATCACAGCGTAGTGAAAGTAGAGGAAGCAAGAGAGATCTGTAAAGATCGTAGCAAGTGGAAATCGCTAGTCTCTGCCTACCCCCACGTGAAAAAGGCGTGATAATATGTATGTATGAAATCACAGCATGTTGAAACATTTGCAAACGTTCATTGAACTTAGCAATCAGCTTATAACTTGCGCCGCAAAGTTTCGAAGCCGAACTAGACGCCTACAAACTAGGGGAGCTTGCCGACCGACGTGCTAAAAACACGCATTATCTTGACGTAGAGTTATTCCCAAGTTATTGTTATGTAGTGCATTGGATATTGATTTATAGTTTTTGCTCGTTGCCCGCTGAATTCCTAATCGGAGTTCGCTACTTTTTTATTATTTGCCTTCCTCTGTAGTGAAGTATATAATACGAAAATATACTGTGTATATTTTCTTTGGTAGTGGTGAAGTTTTTGATTGTTTTTACAAAATAATGTATCTTCTTCTGTATCTTTATCTTCTGAGCCACGAGGTCTCAAGTCGACCCTTTGGCGACAACATGGAGTTTTTGTTTTTAGATTTGAACTTCGGGGCGTAGCTAGTATATAATAAATGTAACTGTAACTGGTCTGTGTCTGTACAAAGAAGATAAAAAAAAAACATGAAAAATCATGTTTTTTTTTTTTCATGTGTATAGAAGCCAAAACCTTTTTTTGTAGAATTTTTGTCTTTCTGTCTGTCTGTCCTTCTGTCTGTCATTCTGTCTGTATGTTTGTACGCGCATCACGCAAAAACTACTGGATCAAATTTAATGCGGGTTTCACTGTTGTATTATCTTATCTAACTTAAAATCTGGCGTAGGTTTCATCTTGATATGCCGCTTAGAACCCGAGATATGCGCGGACGAAGTCGCGGGCACAGGCTAGTCCATCTATATATATATTACTCAAAGGTGACTGACTGACTGACATAGTGATCTATCAACGCACAGCCCAAACCACTGGACGGATCGGGCTAAAATTTGGCATGCATGTAGATGTTATGCCGTAGGCATCCGCTAAGAAAGGATTAACGCGAGCGAACCCACAGGCGCCAGCTAGTTTATTATAAAATGAAATGGTCCGACTGGGGCTGAAACCCAGAACCTGTGTGTGGCACGGCACTAGCGTGTTAGCCAAAAAACCATGGAGGTCATGAAATCCCATGACCTGGTCTTTTAAATACAAATACCTTGACCACGTTGATAGTTTTACTTACTTACTTCGATGGCTCGACGACCCAGAGAAGTTCTTGGCCTCCGATACACTCCTTACTGTTATGCGATAGTTTTAATTCTTTTTATTTAAAAAAAAGTCTTTAGATGTGTTAATTTTATAAAAAAAAAAAAAAGATATATTATATAATAGGCAACTGAAATAGAACAATTCTTTGCCATTTCAAGTCGATATTCGTCAAAGAAGTAGACTTGAAACTATATCTTGAGCTTGAGACTATAAGTTTGCCCACTTCAACACGTTTCGAAACAGTCAAAGGCGTTTGCTTTTTACACGACTGACCAAAAAAGGAGTGTTATGTTTTCAGGATTCATGTATGTATGTATGTAAGTTTCTTTATTCCACCATAAGTCCTGAACGGCTTAACAGATTTTGATGTGAGAGGTATTTTTAGATTCTTTGCATTCCTCCGAGTGACATAGGCTATATGACGTCATCATAAAAACAAAATGGCGGATTATATATGCGATAAATAGCAGACCAAAAAAATAAAATTTGATCAATCTTATCGAGTGGGGTATCAAATTAAAGGGCTTTAAAAGGCGATTTCAAAAATGTATATAACTTATATGTTTATATGTATTTTTTGAGTAAAAACTTGTCAGTCGTGTTTTTTATTTTTAATAATTAGCTTGTTATCATTCTATTGAATCATTTTACAAAATCCCATTCCAATTAGTAAGTAGAAATACTTTATTGCACCAAAAAATTAGATTGTAACATTACACTTAGGTTGGAATGCACCGAAATTGAAGTTTTTATTAAGGTTAGTGAATGAATGAATGAATGATTTTTTATTGCTGTAAACAAAAGAAACAAAAGTATCAAAGTTAAACGTTACGTTTACGTTTACTTTTATCACTATTTTACTGATTTCATTCATTCATTCATTTGACTGGTGCAAGTCATATTTGGCGCGGTTAAAGTTACTGTTACTGTCAAAGTAAGACGATGTAGCCCAACCCTAATATATAAAAGTGAATGTTTGGGTGTGTGCGAGTATGTCTATCATACAATCTCGCAAAATGAACTGGACGAATTTCGATAAAATTTGCTACTCGTGTAAAATAATCTGGAATATATATACTTTTATCCCGAAATTCCCAGTCGTTTATAAATTACAATTAATTGCACTTCAAAAAGCACTGGTATTTGTGGCTAACCGAATACACTACACTTTATTCAAATAGTGTAATGTAACTATGTGTATAAAAGCAATTATTTTTGGAAAAATGCTATTTTTTACAAGTTATCTTATATCTTATTAGTTATCTATAAAAATTATATTTCGACTCAACAATTTATTTAATCGGATTTAATCTCGGCGGTCAATCTGTTTTCTTTTCACTCAAACATTTGAAAAAAAAGTGTGAAGGGCCTAAAAGTTACACACGGAACTCACACCTTTTTATTATATACATGATTTCTAAGGCAACGAAACTCAGGGTGCATAGCTAGTATTATCGTAACATTTTTCAACTTCCCCTGCAACTAAGTAGATGGAAGTTAGGGCCCCAGGGCCAACTTTGAGAACGTCTCAAATTAAATTTAGTCTCTTTTCGCATTGGAAAAAGCAAGCTAGTTGAATATTGTAACTAATGTTTGAGTTCAGAATGCTCAGATGCAAAGTTTCTATTCTAGAGCAGCCTTTAGCGAGGCGGTGTTGGAGTTTGTAATTGAAAATGTTAGTATTTTTGTTATTTCATTGAATGATGTACATAGGTACAAAATCAATTGTCTCATACAAAAATATATTTATTTAGACAAAAAGGTACATGCATTTTAAGGACAACATGACGAAGATATGGAAAGATTAACATTGGCCCCACACTAGGCAAAATACCTGTCCTGTGGCAGCCCGAAATACTTAGGCAATATATGGTAAGCGAAAAAGTTTATGCTAACTGGCTATATTAAAAGATATATTTAGAGTTTTACAGATAAAGATTAGGAAGTGCCAAGTGAATCAGCATACATAACAATATTAAAAGGTATAAAATATTATAAACAGTAGCAGACTATGTTTAAATCGGCATATTAAGAAGCTTCTCAGCAAAATCATGTGTCCAAGGCAGCAGTAGCATTCATTACATTTTTGACAGCTCCAGGTGACAAATCCCTGATGTCTCGCATTCCACATATTTTGTTGTAAAGGAAAGGGGTAGCAAACAGTCTAAAACGTTGTGAAAATACGGTGCTTACTCGGAGTGTGGGTACTTTGAATATTCGTCTAAGGCGCAATCCTTGGGTACTCGGGATTGTAAAACTTGTTTATGCATATCTGTCTCTAGTTTTGCAATGTACAGCGTACGTACCTACACTGAGAACGTTGGCTTCCTCGTTGAGTAACGCTCGCTGAGACCTTTCCAAATTGATTAGATGACACGCGGCAGAGCCGCCCCATACAGAAATGCAGTAGTTGAAAAAAAAACACATTTTTTTATTAAAAAATTAAGTGCGTTTGACATCTGTCTTACCTGATGGGAAGAAAAGATGAGATCTAGGGTGGTACACGCAAACTCAAAAATATGCATATTCACTCTTGCCTTCAAGACCCCTAAATTATATATTTTTTATTTCACAAAGATACGTCACAGGATTCTAAGTATAGGTTTAAAATTAAATTACGACGGTAATATAGTCCTGACATATCTAGGGTACCTGTATCTAGGGTCTCTCTGATTGAAAGAAATAAAATACCCAATTTTAAAAGAAATGTAGCTACGAGAATGTTCCATGAATCCCCTCTTCTTTCAAACAATAAACAATATGTTTATTTTTTGGATTTTTGAGCATCGTAGATGCAATTAGTACTAAAGTACTTTCATATAGAAATTAGGTATGGTGAAAAAATTCCATGTGAAAAAGTACTTTAATAAACAATATGGTCTAAAACCTTCGAGCAACAAGGACTTCCACAAGGACGGAGGCGTGTTGTATGTCTAAAACAAAAAAGTGCTTCAGGTCAAAACAAATGAAATAAAACCAGCACAAAATTCCATATTTCCCCCACTTTTCCACCACTCTAGCATCAGTTGAACCGCCATTAATTAAGGACTGATTCATCAATTAATCGGCACAAAGAAGGCTATTGTGTGCACAGGACGTGTGAGGGTCCTCCGGTGACGGGCTTGCAGTCGATGCTCCTTGAGGGTGATGCTTGCGATATTCTGAGGCTATTGGCTGTTAAGTTTATAAATATACCAGCTTTTGCCCTCGGTTTTATTCGCATGAAATATGTTTTTTACCTATTGCACTCATATAAGGGCAGAATTTCCAAAATTCCTTTCCTAACTTACGATTTAGCTATTGAGTATAACTCAATAGCTACTAGATATTATGAAAAGCGACATTGGAGATATGCATGTCTTATAAGAATATCTCGGCAAAATTTCAAGTTCAGCAGAATCGTCTATACGTTGATACGAGAGACGAGAGTGTTACAAAATGCGAAATTGGTATAAATGGAGAGAATGTAGAACAAGTAAATGAATTTGTATATTTAGGTTGTATGTTCACAAGGGATGGCAAGCACGAGGGTGACATTGAAAGAAGAGTGGCTGCTGGAAACCGAGTGAATGGGGCATTACATTCCTTTATGAACAGCAGAAAAGTGTCCAAGAATGCTCGTCGGGCTGTTCATCAGGTAGTGTTAATGCCAACTCTTATGTATGGTAGTGAAAGTTGGGTATGGCAGAAACATAATGAAAGTAGAGTGAATGCGGTTGAAATGAGAGCATTAAGAAGCATGTGTGGTGTAAGTTTGAAAGATCGAATTAAAAATATTGTTGTTAGAGAAATGTGTGGAATAAAAGAGGATGTAGTGACCAAAATTGAAAAAGGAATGTTAAGATGGTTTGGGCATGTTGAGAGGATGGATGAAAAGAGATTGACGAAAGGTATTTATAAAGCAGAGGTGAATGGAAGAGTTGGTCAGGGTCGACCTCGTAGAACGCACTCCGACCAGATTGCGGACCTCCTTAAAAAGGGAGATATTAGGAGCACCCATAACCGGAGAGCATGTATGAAGAGAGTGATGAGTGTAGAGGAAGCGAGAGAGATCTGTAAGGATCGTAGCAGGTAGAAATCGCTAGTCTCTGCCTACCCCCACGGGAAAAAGGCGTGATAATATGTATGTATGTATGTTTAATAATAATAATACCTTAGCTTTAAGTAATTTTATGACATCAACTTACAAAAAAACAAGAATATGCTATTTTTAAGCCCATTTAAATAAAAACAATTGACTTTGACTTTGACACATAATTCCTCTATATTATTATCCTTCTAATATTATAAATTAAATGCGAAAGTTTGGATGATAGTTTAAGAGTAGAATTTGTGAGTTTGAGAGCATGTTTGTTACTGAATCTACTGGGCGGATCTCGATGAGATTTGGTATATGGATAGAAAACTACCGGGTACATAGGGTACATTTTTCCTTTTTTATTTTTCCTTTTTACCTTTACTTTTTTTTTCTGTACTAGGTACTGTAAAGTGTTATAAAGATATTTAACTATTATTATAACTTTCCGATAGACAAGTTTCTTTTAGATTTTACTTATGCGAGAACATTTAAATGGTCAACTGTTTCTCACTTGTTGTAAAATTAGACTCATAAGACTGTTTGTTTTCCGAATAAAATAAAATAAGTACCTTTAATCCTGAAATTTCCAAGAGAGCAAAGGGGGCATGGCTAGTATATTTTAACTACTTCGTTGTAAAGAGATGATTTTATTCCAGAATTTTAACACAAAATAGAAATTTTGCGACAACAAAATTAACAAATCATGAAATTTCCACAGACAGACATGACGACAGTAGATGCCTTATGGTAATCTACCTAATGGATTTATATGACCAGAAATTTGTGCGATATTAAACTCGGATATCAATAAACATCAAAGCTTATGTTGGGCTCAATATATTTGCAAGTACGCCAATAACTCTCATCGTTGTAAGTAAAGTCATTAACGAGGTTGATGGGTTCTCGCAGGGTTAAGATAGTATGTTATATTGTTCCCCCCCGAACGGGTTCTCATCTTGTAGCGATGGGGGCGCTCAGTACCAGCGGTTTGCCTCGTCCGCAGGGAAGCTAAGAGGAACCCATGGCCCGGGAGTGACGACCCCGGGCCGGGAGGAGGCCGCTTTTAGTGGCCTGGCTGTGAGAGTAGGGGGCACACACTCCCTACCCTCACAGCCGTGGTAGGGGTCGCGGGGGAAGAGGAGTGCCGGTATCGCAGTGCGCCGTTCTTCCTATCCTCCGCGACCGAGCGTGGCCGTGGCGCTGGGCACGGTGTCGGTGGGGCCGCAGGGGAAGAGGCGTGTCGGTATTGCGGTGCGCCGCTCTCCCTGTCCTCTGCGGCCGACGTGAGGTGGGCCTGTCTCGGCCGCAGTGGATAGGGACAACCTATCCCCTGAGGCTGAGATGAGGTAGTGGCAAAAACTTGAGGGCTGGTTGGGTGGCGGAAACGGGATTCCGTCGCCCGGCTTAACGGCCCTCGGGTGGAAAGGCGCATCCGTGTCAAGTGCGTCTTTACCCTAGCGGAAATTTGGCAGCTATCCCGCTGGCCGCTCCGACCCTCTCGCTGGAGAGTTGGTTCGAGAGCGAGCCGTGCTGGGGCCGCCGTGGTGGCGGCCGCCGCGCCGGGGCTGTGGAGCGAGAGTAGCACACGGTCCTGGCACAAATGCGGTAGGGGTTGGCACATGTGGTTTTGGTGGGTTCGAGTCCCACATACCCGTCCGGCTTCCCGTGGCTGGATAGACGAGACGTGGGTCTTTCCACACGAAAAAAAAAAAAAAGTATGTTATATTGTTGTGTGTATGGACATGGACGGAGAATGCGGACCTAGTATTTTTTTATCGAATTAAAGATATCGAAGAAAGATATCGAAAAAAAGATGTATTACAAAATTTTGGAACTTCGCATTTGGAGATAAAATTGGAAGCTGACTGATTGTTATATCAACGCGGAAACCAAACCACTGAACGGAGAAACTTGAAATTCTACAGGGTGGTTCTTTTTATATCCTAAGTAAGCTAATCAAGAAAGGAAATTTGGAAAGTCCACCCCTAAATTCGTGAAAACTAAATTGACGCGAGCAAAGCCTAGGCACAGAATTAATAAAAGTACTACGAACAGAAAGGAAACTCCCTGCCCTACCCACAACGAACCCCTCCTGCACCCCCCGCACTTCTCCCCCGTTCTTGTGTGTATTGGGATACTATGACTATGAAAACGCACACATTGACGTGTTACTGACGTGTTCACGGATATACAGTTTCATTTGTAGTAGTAGTATGTATGTTTGACGCCCCGTTTCTATGAAGCGCCCGCCCTGTGGCCTAGGGCTAAAATTTAGTTCAGCAATATACTGTACCTTTCACTTTGGCAAAATTTATCATATCTATGTGATTTGTCCTGATACGTCAATCCACGGGGAAAGGCACCTTATGGTCATTAGCGCTTAAGTCGTTCAGAAAAACAAATCATACGAGTTTACTAAGTACAATGTCGTAAGTGTCACGACCATAAGATACCTTTTCTCGTGGATTCACACATACAGGGTGTTTGGGTGAACACTCTTATCCCTTCTGGGGTTGAAAGTACTCATGAATATGAGCAACTTTTTGTATGGGACCGACTCTGAAATCTCAAAAAAAAACAGCTTTTCCATACATTTTGGGCGAGTAGGTATTGTAAAATGTATGGAACAGCTGATTTTTTTTTCAGATTTCAGAGTCGGTCCCATACAAAAAGCTGCTCATATTCATGAGTACTTTCACCCCCAGAAAGGATAAGAGTGTTTACCCAAACACCCTGTATATCATTTATGTATTTACTTTTGTTACTACTTCTGTATGTTCTTTTCTGTAAATGGTGCAATAAAGTATTGATCTATCTATCTATAGGTATATATATTTATTTCTAATGTAGCAAATTTCCGTACCGACAAAGCAAAAATAGGCGTTTTCCTGCACTAATGTTAGGACGAGTGTTAGAAGAAACAAAAAGTCGAAAAGCCGCGTTCCCAACAGTTTATCACAGAAATCATTTATCAGGCTATAACTACTGGGGCGGAATGGAATACATTGCTTTGGACATTTTCGCCAGGCGGGTTTTTGTATCGGTTTCCGTTGTTTTCCCTAATTTTTTTGTAGCAAACAATGTTTCAATGCTAGCATTTTTTGTAGTCTATTATAACTAAATAAATAAATATATACCTACGGACAAATCACACAGATTAGGCTAGCCCCAAAGTAAGTTCGAGACTTGTGTTATGGGATAGTTACTCAATCATACCATATTTATAACATACTAGCTTTTGCCCGCGGCTTCGCCCGCGTGAATTTCCTACGGGTACAGTGCTTTTTCCCTGATGAAAGGTACCCTATGTCCTCCTCCGTACTTTTAACTATGTATATGCGAAATTTCAGGACGATTGGTTTAATACATGAAGCGTGAAGAGGTAAAAAACAAACAAATAGACAAACAAACAAACTTACTTTCACATTTATAATAAGTATTAGTTAGGATTAGGATACATATAAAGATAGACATATACATCCAAGACCCAGGTTAAACTGAAAAAGATCATTTTCCATCTTGACTCAACCGGGGATCTAACCCGGGACCTCTGATGTATAAAAAAAAAAGGAAATGTAAAAATAACTCATCAACAAATTTGTAACACTTTTAATTTTAAGCATTTATGAAGATTAATTCGTGGTTTGAACCGTAAAAATTTGCAATTCATAGAATAACAAATTTCGACCAAAAAACCTCGTAACAAATCACGCTTTTTCGTCCACAACCAAGAAATCCAACTTTCAATAATCAGAAACTGCAAAAAGTTTTCGAATAAACCCCACCATGACATCTCTTGGAGACTTGGCTAACGAATTCCGTGACCCTTATTACAATGAGGTAAAGTTCAAATTGAAGGGCACATTGTTCTTAGGTAAGTTGTTAAGGTTTTACTTCGGTGGCTTTCGTCGACAGAATTTAAGGCGCAGACTACTGTAACATTTGTGTCATGATTTAAAATAATATAAATTTTTAGATTAATATTTTAATTTTTTTAAAATGGTATATTGATGTTTTTACATCCTAAAATAAATGTTACATCCAAACAAAAAAATAGGTATTTTCCTGCAGTAATGTTAGGACGAGTGTTAGCTGAAGAAACAAAAAGTCGAAAAACCGCATTCCCAACAGTTTACATTTAATTATTTTCCAACTAACTCTATTATAATATAAAATTGTTTTTTTATTGTAAATGTATAATACTCATGAAAATCATGTATAAATAAGAACAGTAGCCGATACAGTCAGAAACGTTAAAAGTTTATATACTTTGAAAAATATTTTAGAAATATCTAAGTACCTAATTACGGAAATGATAAAACAAAAAAAAACGGTTATTATGATCATCACCTATTTTAATTTAACTAATGGAAAAAATGGTACTTTCGTAATTTTGCACCAAAATTATTTTTATTTTTAAACCAATAAATAATTGAGTCTTGCCAGTGTTACAGAGCAATAGAGACAAGAAGAGGAAAGATGTTTGGCCACCTTATACGACACGACAACTTTATGAAATACCTGATTGAAGGAAAAATAGAAGCGATGAGAGGGAGAGGAAAGCCAAGAAGGGCATTTATAGACGAAATTAAAGAGAAGGTAGAGGTCGTGTCGTATAGAGAGGTCAAATCGATGGCAGAAGACAGGCATACCCATGTATGCCTAATTAATTGTGTGGTGGAGTAATTTCCATAAATTACTCCACCGACAAGAACGAAGTTCTTAAATTTATTGATTGAGTGTTACAGTCAGCCCCTTAATAACTCCTGTAAAGCAAAGAGACGCAATCAGATGAATTTGAAACGAGAAAGTAAAGTTTTTGAAATAAAATTGATAACGGGCCCAAACCGTGACTCCCTGAGTTATATTTTTAATTGCTTTTCTCCGTAAAGTGGCGTGGGACGTAACCTAACGGGATATTAAAGTCTACCGAAACTGTAAATTTAAAAACTTAAATTATATTCTTTGTATCTCCGTAATAGAATTTTCTTTTACTTTCATCAATCGATTCGATATTTCCATCGGAACTTGTCATCGACCGAGCGAGCGCAGCGAGCGAAGCGTCTCAGTTTCCACTAGCCGAAAATTCTTTTGTCTGTCCGGATGTTATCGCCTACAGGTAGCATTTCTGAACCGATTATCATGAAATTTTGTAAGCAGGTTCGATAATTTTATAGAATTTTTTAGTCAAGCCAGTTTTTCTAAATTTTAAAAAATGGCCGAAATATATAATAAAATCCTCATATCTCAGCTATTAGAAAAATTAAACAAAAATGTCATTAGACATTTTTGTTCTTATTAAGACGCAATTTTTTTGTTTGAACAACATAGTAAAATTCAATAAAACCGCTATAAATCCATATGTTATAAATTCTCATACGATAGTTCACAAAAAAATCAATAGATGGCGCAGCAAAGCTTTTAATACTCGCAAAATCACTCGTTTACAAGAGTGACTTGATTTATTTATTAAATTAAATGGTTCTTAAAAACCATATGGCTTTTTTGTCTTACTTGGCTTTGAATTGTGTGTATTTATTTGGTTAATGGTATTGTATTGTGGATTGCTTTGCATGGTAGAATTATCTTGAACACTTGAAATAAATCTGATAACAAAAAACTTCATTGTATTCGTGGAAGGGCTCGCGAGGTCTACTGTTCTGACAGAACCACTAGTATCTATATTTTTGGGATATGACGCTGACTTATTGGTATATCAACTTTCTTCTTTAATTTTATTTATTACGAGCATATTCTCTTTGTCATGGTTGTGTTTTGAACATTGTATGTTTATTTATATCATCAATGTTTATTTTATTTTTAATTTATTTCTTCCTTTATAATTAATAATGTTTACTGCACCCTACATTTTTTCACGTATTTTTCCTTCCACCCAAAGGTTGGCTGGAAGAAATTGCATTTGCGATAAGCCCGCGATTGCGCTCATTTATATATGTATTTACTTTTGTTACTACTTTGTATTTCTTTTCTGTAAATGGTGCAATAAAGTGTTGATCTATCTATCTATCTATCTATCTATCAACGCAGAGACGAAACCGCTGAACGTAGAAACTTGAAATTCCTCAGAATAAGTAAGCACTAAGAAAGACATTTTGGAAATTCGAGCCCTATGGGTCTGAAATGAGTGAAAAACGAAATTCACGCGGGCGAAGACGAGGGCAAAAGCTAGTCCTACTATCCTACTAATATTATAAATGTAAAGTTTAAATGTGAGTTTGTGAGGATGTTTCTTACTCAATCACGCAAAATCTACTGGACGGATTTCGATGATATTTGGTATACGGGTAGAAAAATACCGGGAATAGCACATAGGGTACTTTTTATTCCGAAACTCTCATGAAAGCGAAGCTCCGGGGCGTGGCTAGTAATTTATATTTCTATTCCGTCTTGTGTTGAGTTTCCGATAAAATAACATACAATATTCACACGGGCAAAGCCACAGGCAACAACTACAAGTCTGAGGCCATCTTAAAATGCTGCGATCGATCCTAAACCAATTCTCTGGAGGAGTATCACGTTTTATTTTATTGAAATAAGTATACAGAGTGGTCCATTAGTATGAAGTTTCACTTTTAATTTAAGTAGGTTTACGTAAAACATATTTTTTACATTACATGAATCATTCTAGTATCGTAAGCCAGATCTTTTTAAGATCGTTTAGCCATCGAAACTATTAAGTACTTATGAAAAAAAAATCTCACGTCTTTCATTTTGTTTTAGATGACCTTTTAAGGAATGTGCTTGCTTACTTACACACATCAATACACACATATGTACACATATCAATAGCCCAGTCCCGTGAAAATCCCGTACAGTAGATATTTCGAAAAGAAGTTACAAACATCCGAATAATTTCGTATTTATGATGTCAAGTATTGTCAAATCTTTTTACACGACTGACCAAAAATGGGGTGTTATGTTTTCAGGGTTACATGAACCCTGTGTGAGATTCTTTAGTCCACTATAAGTCCTGACCGCCTTGTCAAAGTAGGTAGTTATGATTTGTGACGAATCTTTATATTCCTTGCTTTCGAGTGACTATGTGACGTCATCATAAAAATAAAATGGCGGATGTTATCCTAACGAATATTATAAATGCGAAAGTGAGTTTGTTTGTTGGTTTGTTCCTTTTCACGCTTTATCTACTGAACCAATCTTCCTGAAATTTTGCATACACATAATTAGAAGTACGGAGTAGAACATAGGGTACTTTTTATAATAATAATAATAATAATAATAAAAAGGCGTCGGGATGTGACGACCCCATCGCCCGCTGGATCTCCAGTGCAATCAGTCACCGCAGGGGCAGCTTGTGGCGAGCTGTTGGTGAGTGGCGTCACCACGGACCCGATCTCCAGGGGGACCACACACACACGCACCTACACACACACATACACACAGTGACACACCCCCGCCTCTGGCTTGCCTTAGCCGGCCGGCTCAGAGTGTAGTAGCAAGAGCGGAACACTCGCTCCAGGGTGGAAGTGTATTGCACGTAATGGCGTAATAACGGGGAAACCCGCTCTCGGGGCTCACCCCCGTGAAGTTGAAACCGGAGCCGCACCTCTCGACACCCTTAGCTGCTCACATTGTGTTGCGCCCTGGCCGCCAACTGGTGGCTTAATTAGGGAGGCCCACAGGCTGTACAGCCAAAGAGCAGCAAGTCACCATCTGCCTAAATTAAATTGTTGTGAGAGATTTAAAGGTAGATGTCCGTATCTCACTCCATAACCCAGCAATCCGGTCCACTAGCATCCCATCCACATAACCCAAACCTTGTTAATCCCTACCTGGCAATAGTTCGGCAGCTGTGGAGGACTGTCCGTTAGTATATTCCTATGGTACACTAAGGGACAGATCTCCGCAGATGCAGCCATCTCACTTTTTGATTAAAAAGGTACAAAAAGGCCTCTTCATGTTGGCTTTGGCCCCATGAACGCCTCAAAGGACCGGGTCCCAATGGACCCGTGGCTCTGAAAAGCGTACCAACATAATAATAATAATAATAATTCTTTATTTCAGATAAACATATCCATAGTTTACAAAAATTATACATGCAGGTACAATAAAAATATTGTTAAAAATTTAAATAAGTATATATTTCAATAACTATGCGGCAATAGCCAGCCAGCGTCTAAAAGTGTCAGTGGTTTGCAGTCTTTCTGCCTGACTCCTCACAATGCTGTTCTTACACGTGGCAACCCTGGACATGAAGTTAGTTATTCGATGTTTATGTATAGCAACAAACGTATTGACACGCGCCTCTGCAAACATCTCAGAGGCGCTACACCAGGGTTTTAGTCCCATAAGGTGCCTAAAGATGTTGTTATAGGCTACTCTTATGCCTGTTACGATGTTTTTGTATACTCAGTCCAGAGTTGGCACGTGTAGAAAGACTGGCAGAAAGACCGAAACAATGTAACCTTCACGTCACGAGAAGCCTTAAAAAACCTCCTAGCTACCATATTACCTACGATACATAATGCTCTGCGTTGTCGTTCGATGTCGTCGTTGCCTGACATAGAGGACGTCACTATGTGGCCAAGGTACTTGAACGATGCTGTGATTTTCACAGGCTGATCATTAAGAGTGAGACAGGGCACATGTTGAGGCCCCTTTCCCGATCTAAATACTACCATCTCTGTTTTTTTAACGTTATACACTAAATTGTGATTTCTAGCGTATTCTTCGCAAATAGTTATAAGCTTCTGCAGTCCTTTGATTGTGGGGCTGAGCAGCACCATGTTGTCAGCATAACTCAGGTTATTAATATACCTGCTATTAAGTCTGAGTCCGACAGGAGTGCTGCTCAGCTTCACAATCAAATCATTTACATAAATATTAAATAGATCAGGAGAGGTAAGCCCCCCCTGTCTCACTCCACATGACAGCCTGTAACTATCAGACATCTCATTGGCCCATCTTACATTATTAGTCTGCTTACTATACCAGTGTGCTAAAAGATCAACAATATCTGGATCAATATCTGTGTTACGCATCTTTTCCCAAAGTAAGCCGTGATTTATTGTATCAAAAGCACGACTCAGATCAAGAAAACATGCGTAAACAGTGGTGCCACGAACTTTGTAATATTTGACTACTTCCTTAAGTGAAAAGATTGCGGTATCAGTGGATAAGTGAGGCCGAAACCCAAATTGACCATCATCTATTTTAATTGATGGACTAATTCTACTATGTATCACTCGATCCAGTACCTTGGCCACAATAGTAGCCAATGAAATTGGTCGATAGTTAGCCATGCTCGAGATATCACCAGTTTTATTTTTAACGATAGGAACAACAAGTGTACGCTCATTTGGTAGATAACAATGCCGTACACAGAGGCTATAAAACCGCGCCAGTACTTCACAGACATGTTGGCCCGCATATTGCAGATGTTCTATACTCAGGCCGTCATGGCCGGGAGACTTGCCTATCTTCATATATCTGAGTATATGAGCGATCTGTTCTGAGGTCACGTGGCAAGTCTCCCTGCCATGACTACCTTCTACTTTTACAATTTTCTTTTTTTCTTGACTCAACTTCTCTTTACTTACATCAAAATGTTTACTAAATAGATTAGCAATACATTTTTTGTCTTCATTTCCTTCAATTTTTACAGGTAAACTACTTTTATAATTTAATTTTTTTACTTGTTTCCAAAACCTTACAAAGTTACGATCAGTACTATGATGTCGGGCCAACATGTCCATTCTAATTTTTTCTTGATTATTCTGTACGTATTTCAGAGCTTTCTTGAACTCCTTGCGCGCCGCGTTCATTACATCATAGTAATATCCCGAGCATGGCTTACCGTATGACATCCACTCCATGAAAGTTTGACCAGCCTTCACGTGTAGGTGCCTGACATGAAAGTTCTATCCCACCACTTTCTTTTGTTCTATACGAGGTTTACAATAAGTTTTCCTTGCCGATGATTGTAAAACTTTTATAATATCTCCATACAGTTTATCTATCTTAATAAAATCATTTTTATTAAGATAGACAAACTGTATTATCCCGAGTAAAAGCACTGTTCCCGTGGGAAATTCACGCGGGCGAAGCCGCGGGCGAAAGCTAGTTATACGATAAATAGCAGACTAATTCGAGCATCAAAATACAAAGCCTTTACGGTATTACTACGAACTCATAGAGCCAGATGTTTGCCATCTATGTGAGCGGAGTGCGGGCTCCTTTGAGCGTCGATCGACAATTCTGAATTTCATCGACATTTCCTGAATTACATCGACAATTCCTGAATTACATCGACATCTCTGAATAACGGCGTCAAAGCACTGTCCCGACACTACCGAATAGTCGACAGTTACACAATTTCGATCGTGTCATCTTCACAATATGCAATTTATCGGATTGTATGAAAATCATGATGGAATCCTCAGACATATAGGACCTATAACTAAATACCGTATCCTCGGTCATGTGTGTGTCTGATTTAACTTCTGATGAAAAAAGAGGGTTATTGTAAGAACGACATGTATATCGGTGTATCTGTGTCTTTCTGTGATACTGTAACTCTCTAAATCTCTGATTTTAATGAGGTTTTTAATCTGGATAAAATGTAGTCAATTCGTAATCCTAGTAATAATATGGGATATTTCACTCCAGGGTCGTAACAGATATCTAAACACCATAATTTTAATACTGTTATTAGATTATCAATATCTCGCCGAGAATATCTTTATTACAAAGTTGGCATCAAGTACGAACCAAACATATTAGAAGCCGTATCTAAACCGTGTACGATACATGAATTCTAATAAGCTGTCTCAGAAGTTTGGAATCTCATACTTAGGGAAACTTTACTCCTTGACTTGATATTTCTTTGAGATTATTGTAAAGAATATCTGGCAAATCTGGCTTTTACCTGACTATTAAAAATATTAGTTAGTTTATTATCTTTAAACGGCTACATTAATGAGGAACTGTATAGTCCATTTGCCTTCTTTTTCTTTTCTCTTCAGATTTTTTTCAATGGAAGTATTTGAGAATTTAAGTACCTACTACGACTTCCATGCCCAATGCCCATCTTCAATTAAAATGTAAATAAAATTGATACAATTTAATGCGTAATAATCCCGTACCGATTAATTTAAAGTCATTAAGATATAACCAAGTAGAGCAGAGTTAGATATCCCGAAATAAAAAAAAAAACAGTTATAATAATCTCAAAATTGCGATTCAAAATTCTCACACACAGAACTCTAAAAAAGAACACCTTTTTGTGAATAACTGAATAAAGGTCACCTGATTACCACGCGTTTAAAATTCAAAGCTCGTCGTATGATACACTCGTGGATACACGAATCGATGTTGCCTGGGTACGTTTGATTTCTTTAGGGTTCAGTATACAAAGGGTAGCAAAATGTTTTGGTAACTTAGGCGCAGAAAGTCCAATTGTCCATTTCAGAAACTGTCTACTTCGCAAAATGTTTTTATCATTGCAAATACATCCAAATTTTCGCATTCTAAGTATATAAATATTTGTGTTATTACTTAGTAGGGAAGTAGGACTAGCTTATTGACTTCAATACCGCCCGCGGCAAAAATAACATAATATAAGCAGACGATGAGGTTCTGAAAGACCTACGGAGCCTCAGAGCTGACAACTGGCGAGAGATGGTGCAAGACGGCAAAAAATGGCGTTATCTCCTGTCGGAGGCCAAGATCTACTTCGGGTTGCTGCGCCGCAGTTGTAGTAGTAGTACAAACAGGTGGAAAATACCTTCAAGGGAAATATCTAGTACTATTTCATATTGATCAATGCAGAACAGATAACATACACTACTAGCTTTTGCCGTTAATCCTTTCTTAGCGGATGCCTACGTCATAACATCTACCTGCATGCCAAATTTCAGCCCGATCCGTCCAGTGGTTTGGGCTGTAAATTGATAAATCACTATGTCAGTCAGTCAGCCAGTCACCTTTGAGTTATATATATATTATATATATAGATATAGATTTATATACGACCAAATACGACGGTATTATTATCATCCCATTGGCTATTCCCAATCATGGATCGTAAAATAAATTAACTATTCAATAAACTTGTTTGTTCGATCTCTAAAGAGAATAAAGTTTTATAGAGGAAAATATTGCCTTAATAAAGGAAATTACGTTACCGTAGGTTTTATACGTTTATTTTTGAACTAAATGGAGTGGTTTTGTTTTTTTTTATAATTAGCTTATTTTCTATGTATATCATAAAGTGAGTGCATAGAATATTCAATCTGAATGAGCGATTTTTCTGACAGCTAATTAAGAAAAAAAAAATCAGTATAAAAAAATCTCAACAGATGGAGTTTTATTGAAAGCCGAGTTGTAATAATGGCTGTACCTATATTGTGCGCTTTTTATTGTCAGCCAGAGGCAGAAAAAAATCACATAACAGTTTGACAGTTGCACAAATCACAATATTGATACTTTTTAGATGTTTTTTATTAGGTTTTATTTTTTTTTAATGCCAATCCCGTGCATTTTTGCTTTTTAATGGTCTTCCCTACTAAGCGCCACCTAAGAATTCATCAGGAGCTATTTTTTTTAATTTGGGTTTCGGAAAATCCCTCATTATACACACATTCTACGAAAAAGAGTTACACTTAGGTCTAAAGCGTACAACAACAGACTTCTTTAAATTTAGTTGGAATACGAGATGGACATAATATAAATGGGAAGTATGCAAAGTCAAGCCGCCTAGCCGTGAAGTATAAACCCTACCCTGCATTTGCGCCCGTAGGAGTTCTGGAACAAAATGTACCCTATGTCGTTTCAGATTTTTCTCTACCCATGCGCCATGAACCGAATTTAATCAATTTCATACCATAGAGCCAGAATTTTTTTCTTTTAGAGTGACAATTTTTTTTTTTTTATGTCTATGGTGCAAACTTTCGCATTTATAAATACCTATGACAATGTTATTAGGTAATAACATGAACCTTTAAAATAGTTTACTTCTTTTTCACGCTCTGTTTGTTTGTTTGTTTGTAAACTCTTTATTGCACATACACATAAAAATACAAAATATGAAACAACAATCTAATTATTTAAAAATAAAAAAACACGACTGACAACTTACATAGCCTATGTCAGTCGGAGGAATGCAAGGAATCTAAAAATACCTCTCACATCAAAATCTGTTAAGCCGTTCAGGACTTCTGATGGAATAAATAAACTTACATACATACTTACATACATGAACCCTGAAAACATAACACTCCTTCTTTGGACAGTCGTGTAAAAAGAGAGGCGTAAACACTCTGTTATATCAGACCGAGAGAAAACTTCCCGTAATAATTGGAGAATTTCAAACACCAAATATTTAACCCAACCCTTTCCAACAAGCCATTAGAATGCCCGTTAATCTGTGCTATTTGGGGAACTATCGGGGATTTACTAAATATTTACCAATTTAAGTTATTGCACGTAGGAGCATCCGTTAATTAAAAGATTACTACCAGAAACCGATTGTATCGGTTCGATAAACAGCGTGCAGTCTTTGAAAATATTGGTGTGGTAAAATTAACAGGGAAGAAAAATGGGATGGACGTGGAAAGGTAATGCTCATGATAAAGGCAGGAATATATATTTTTTTTCAGTGGAAATACCTATTACTTCCATGGACAATTTATAAAGCTCACAATTTATTTAATTGTGTGAGAGGCGTTTGTCAAGGTGATTGAGCGATTTTTCTGATAGCTTAATTAAGAAAAAAAAACAGTATAAAAAAGTCTCAACAGATGGCGATTTATTGAAAGCCGAGTCGTAATAATGGCTATACCTATATTGTGCGCTTTTTATTGTCAGCCAGAGGCAGAAAAAAATCACATTGACAAACAGTTTGACAGTTGAAAAAATCACAATATACTTTTTAGATGTTTTTTTATTAGGTTTTATTCAAATCAAATCAAATCGATATTTATTTGCAAGAGTACAGTTTTTTTAAACGCCAATACCGTGCATTTTTCCTTTTTGAATGCTCTCGCCTTTTACTAAGCGCCATCTATGAATTCATCTGGAACTATTTATTTTTTTAATTTGGGTCTCGGAAAATCCCTCATTGAAGCAATATCATTTTTCTTTGGCAATATTGAAGTGAAAAATTATCGTAATTTGCCAATTTCTCAAAACAATATTACTGCCAACTGCGTACATTTGTTAATATTTGACAAATGATGGCAGCTTGATTGATTGCAAAGAAATTATTTTTTGCGTAGGTTTAATTCTGCACCTGTCTCGCTTTTATTCCTTAAATCATATAAGTAAAACATGAGAATATAACATTGTGTAAAGGATGTAAAAAAATGATCGTCACCGGGCACCCGGAAGATGTAAAACATCTGAGCATATTGGAACACACAGCGATGGCGTCATGCCATTTGCTGTCACGGCATTCAAGTCGATTTTACTGCCAAGTCGCACCCACATATAATTTCCATCTATCTATTATGAAGAGTGGAGAGACACATCTAGGTCTCTCATGGAACTAATAGACCTTTTGGATGCCTTTTAGTACCATGATGCTAAACTGACCTTAACAATCTGCACGAGAAATGAATTTTCTGACACATATTTAGCCCATAACGTGAAAGTCTGCAAAAGATAAAGTGGCAAAGTACAAACGTTGCAGCAAAACGCGCCGTGTATACCGAGCTTTAGGGTGGAAGGGGGGAGTTACCTGGGGAGGGAGTGCCACGTGTTACTTGTGTGAGCGGGAGGTATCGGCCATCTCGCTCGCACTGCCAACGTGTGGTTACAGGTAGCGTAGGTGTCATGCGTAGCGAAGCAAGCGAGACTGAAGCAACATATGTTTCAAGACCAAATATGTCACGTATTTGCCCGTTATTTTTCTAGAGATATTGACGACGTAAATTGACATCTTGTTTCGTCTTTTTCCTTTGGTTGATAACAAATTAAATCATCGGTTAAGAGGACGTGCTTTTAAAGGATCAATTATAACTTTTTATAACGTTTGAGAACTACTGGTCACTCAAAAAGAACCATAGTGTCATTGCAAACCTATTAATCTTCTATGTTCAAACCCATGGAAACCATAGAACATCAGTATACTAGATCCATTGACAGTATTATACGAGTATGTAGCAAACAGACCTTCATCATATAATTAATAAATTCATCACAGAATTAATATCCACCGATAAGAGCCTCGCTCTTAAATTTTATGATAATGATGATGCTTCGTGCAACAAGGACTTCCGCGCGCTCGTCCGTGTTGCTCTATGTGATGATGAGAATTAATATAGTATGTACCTATTTTTTCCATGACCTTGTTAAATTACAAAACTCTATAGAAGTAGAAAAAAAATGTTTTTTTTTTCTAATATTATAGATAGGTACTTCAAAGTACAAAATCAAAGTCAAAATATTCAAGATTCAATTGCTGTCAAAATGAAATCCGGCACATAATTTTCAGGCAGTATTTTTAAACAAAAAGCCCCTCAAAATGACCATCGACGTACCCGCTCGCCTATTGATATGCATTAACGCCATTCAAATGGTATTTATATTGCTTTTGTTACTACCAGCCGTTAATATAATAAAACTGTCTAAAATTTTGAATAACTTCAAAGAAATCTTCATATCAAACCCGATATTCAGGATATTCCCAGCTCTTTACGGATTTTTCATTATTTTCTATGGATTGATAGGTCCTACGAAAACTATAAATCATATGAATTATGTAAAATCTTTTGATGAGACTCCAGAACAAGTAATACTTCGTGCTATTAAGACCACTGACGCAACCAGAAACTATTTGTTGGCCGCATTTTCTTTACTTTTTTTAGTAACTACCATGAGACTTTTAGAATATGTGACTTTTTCAGCAAAACTACACGAGTTCTCTGATCTGATGGGCAACTATGATCTAGTTGATATCACATGTCAAAACGTTGATCCTGAACCAGACACTATTTTAAAAGCTGATGATAATTATTCAATACTTGATGATGTCGTTGATGTAGGTAATGAAAGTCATTCAGACTCAGAACTCAAGTGGCCGTCTATGATTCGACTGGACAAAAAAGAGCAACATAAAATACGGCAATTTTTCAAGTCCAAACCCAAAAAAGATCCTAGAAGAATTACTAGTAAAAAATCTCTAGTTGGAAGAATAATAGAAAAAACAAGAAGTAAACGAGATTTGAACGCTCAATTAAAAAATCTACTTAAGGATAATGATGACAAAATAACTTTCGAAATTGATAAAGATAAGAAAAATTGATTTAAAACATTTCAAAGTATTAAAAAAGATCGATCGACAGAAGTTAAAAGTTTTAAAAGTAAATAAAAATGAGTTGGAAGAAAATAAACGAAACTAAATAAAAACAGAAACGATGTAAAAGAAGATAATAAAAGTAAGATAAAAGAGATAAAGGAAGCTAAATTCTTATAAAGTATATTTCATAATAATAGCTCAAATGTACAATATGTTCAGAGTAATATTTGTCACTATATTAATAATTGAAATAGCTGCTTTAATTGCACTATTGAAACCAGTTAAAGAACCTTACTATATCAGAGATTTGTGGTGTTACTTTCAAGATATTAATTTATGCCCATGCGCAAATTTAGTGTTGTTTTCTGTAGCTTCCATTGTTATAATTTCTTTAATGGATTTCGTATGGGAGCAAAATTGCTATGGAAGCATTATTAATGAAATCAATGACACGGAACTGTTTGCAAAATTTTATTATAGCAAAGTGATCATGTCGTATATTGGATTGATATTTGCTTTATATATCTTGTTAATACTGGAAAAACTAGTTCAATTTATTATAACAATAGCAAGATTACTTGAATTTGAGTTGATGTGCAGACATGCGATATTAATGAGTAATTAGGAGCGGAAATAACTACAAATTTCTGATGTTTGAACATATCACAATATATAACATCTAAATTAGAACTTTGAATAGTTACAACATAAAATATATGAATATAGTGTACGAACGAAGTAAACAACAAATGCCACTTATTCTGATGATCTGGAAGTTTTACAAAATATATATTCGCCGTCCTTATCAAAATGAAAGGACCCCGATTCATACATAATTTTTGCATTTTCTACGCATTTGTACATACAGATGAATGAATAAAGGATATTTTAATAAATGTCATTTTTTTAACCTATATTTTTCGTAATAATTTCAAAATTCATTGATACTTAGTATATTTTGTATATTTTATTTTGAAATAACATAATGGACATACATTAAACTTCGCACGTTTCATTCTTCGATATAATTTTAAACACAGGTAGTACTCTTATTGTGTAGGACGATCACACTTTTCATAGGATGTAGGGGGTAGTTAGAAAACAAACGACCCATCATCCGATATAACCCAGACTGTTAGTCATCAACGCTCATTCTTTTATTGTGTGCGGGACGATACGCACGTCGTTGTATTTCCTATGGAATTCGTTTACGATTGATTTTTTTGATAATATTTTTTTTAGTTTATTTAAACATAAGTATTTTTAAATCAAATTAAGTGATAGTGAAATACGCGAAGCTGTTTTAACGAAGCTATCACGGCGATGCTGTTTCTGCGATGCCGTTCCTGCGATACTGTTCCTGCGATGCTGTTCCTGCGATGCAGTTCATGCGATGCTGTTCCTGAGATGATGCTACTGTTGACACATCGTAAGCTATCCTGGGGGATATCACGAAGGCATAGCAAATGAGCTAGCCCGGAGGGTATCACGAAGGAAAATAACACGATGCATAAAAACTGAAGCCTCAAAGCTTTCCTGGGGGATATCACGAAGGCAAAGCAAATGCGCTAGCCTGGAGGGTATCACGAAGGAAAATAGCATGATGCATAAAATTTGTAGCCTCGAAGCTATCCTGGGGGATATCACGAAGGCATAGCAAATGCGCTGGCCCGGAGGGTATCACGAAGGAAAATAGCATTAGGCGTCAAAATAAGCCGGGAGGTTAACTGCGGGTTAACACGAAGGTCAAAATCAAAACGGTTCGTATTGTTACGACTATTGCACATCATGTCACTAGCATGGAAGTACAAGTCACAGGATATGCAGTAAGTAAATCTTGGCCTAAATGGAGTGTCATGGGAGCGTCGTGCCATGGGCGGAGCAGCCGGGGATCTACTAATATTCCCTTATCGGATAGCAGATCTGTGCAATTTTGTGTCACAATTTACGAACCGTTCGTTCCTTGCATTTGAAGAATGCGGGCAAACTACCCACAATGGGACTAATATTTAATGCATCTATTCTATCAATAGTTACTGATGCAATGCCGCCAATAAGTATACTTGAGTTATATCTAATCCGTTTTTTTGGAAATTAGTACCTAACAAACCGTATTTTGCGGCTTAAGTTTTTAAAAACGAAAACTAAATCATGTATGCAAGACTACATTCTTCTTCTTCTCCCTTACTTCTCCTACTCATGTAACGGGTAATGCTCGTTTATGTGGGGTCGCCACATTATGGTAAATGAAAGGATACAATATTATTTTTGCGCGCCCTCGAGATACTCGGAGGAGAAGGGGGGGGGGGGAGTGCATGTTGTGAAGATCACTGAAGATGGTGTCGGTCGCCGGTTCCAGTAAGGTCTCTCCAGTCCATATGGGGTTATCTATGGCCTTTTGGATATAAAGCAAATAAATTGCATAATTAGCTAATAAGTACATTATGCTTATATAGCAAATACAAAGTATTCAAAGTATTGCAGTTGGTAACTGTAATCCAATGTAAAATACGAAAGAGAATTACTCACTATTTTTCAAAATATGTTATTATCTCTTTTCATCGATATAATGATAATCGATTACCTCCAAATACAATATTTCGTTTTATAAATAGAAGAAAATAAATGTATGTTTCGAAAGTTAAATAGAACTTACCAAATGAGTTAAGTTATTATCACTTACTTCAGATATGCCAACTAAGTTTACTTGCCGGCCCATCTCCACTGACGCAGTTTTTCTAATTCAATGCAAGAAGTGAAGCGGAGAGGAGTTTAGCGGTGCATAATTTAACCAATCACAACGTATATCAGGATCGGTTGCCTGACTGCTTGGCGGAACCGAATATGATGAGACAAATGTTTTTATACAAAACATCCAAGGTTAAGTCTAAGTGATATTTAGTAAATTGACTTGTTTTACTCACAAAGGTCAGCAAACTGTTATTTTGAAGACAGTTGCAATCCTCCAAATGTTAGATTCAACTGCAGCTTGAAGTAATGTATAGCATTTATTCTAAAATAACGTACCTATAAGTACACGTTATTATTTGAAGATCTTGCTCCTGATTTATTTATTTTTTACTGTTTTATTCTTCTTTTTGGCGTGTCTATGCCGGTTTATTGTATGTATTGATTAAACAATTGGATTGGATTGAAAATTGCAAACAATTGGGTCTGCACTATACCTTCCTATTATTATTTGAAAATAACTCGATTAATTAAAACATAAAAATCCAGCACCTTATATTTCGCTTAAATTTATATTATTTAGTCACGCATCTTTGGGATGATAAACCTGCAGTACCTGCAGGATTAAGGACAATTTCACATGTCTATTTTAAGCCTGTCGAAGTAATGCTTTAACGTCAGCTGTTCAAATCAAAAATGTTTTGCTCACGATTCTGTGAATTGGGTAATATGTATAATTATATACACCTTGATAGGTAAACAGTATATAGTTACCTAGGTTTAATCAATTAAAATATATAGTTATTAACTGTAATGAAAACAAAGAAAAGCAATAAATCTCATTGAATGAAATGGCAAGAGAAGAATAATAATGCTTCCTTCGTTTGGCTACACAGCCCGCTTTAGTTGCTTATTATATACTCTATTTATAGAAGAAAACGTAAAACTACATAAAAATAATAAAATATTATGGTAATTCTTTTGGGTTTCACCATAACCAACATTAGTGATTGATGCATTTACATCACATACCGCAAATTTATAAACTGATGAAATCTGTTTAATTGCACTTTTTGTTTTGCCAAATAAGACGACTCTTGAATCTTTCTAAATTCTCCTTGTGATAAAACTAAAAATGTTAAACTTTGCATAACCTTCTCGTAGAGATCGATAACTCAAGCAAGTTGTTTTAAGAACGATGATTCTTATAGGAGAAAAATCATAAAGTAAAGTGGCTTTGTGTCTTTTACATTATTAATTTATTAATACATTTATTTTAGCAGATATACGCAGGACTGTACTTTAAATGTCTTATAATTAAACCTTTTAGTTTTCTTGAGCACTCATGGCTGTGGAAACTGAAAGATATTTTGCAATATCATTTACGTTGTTTAAGATAAATTACAAAAATGGATATTATAAACCCAAATAAAAAGAAAGTTTTCGTTCAATTCATTCATATTTTATTTACTCGAGTAAATGTATAAAACGAAATAAGTCGATTCTTAAATTCAAAATCCGATCAAATATATATCTTATATTATACATACACATCATCACGCCTGTACCTATAGATAGGGTCAGGCAGAGAAACTTTCGTATAGAAACCGATCTACGAATCCACGTTGTATCTATATCTAATTAAAACCCGCTAGCTCTGGGTTCATGATGTACTTGTGATGTACGTGTATTTTTTTTGTTCATACTGTTGATATAAGTATATCATTAAAATGATGATATTCAGCTATATTAAAGAACTTTTGTATAATATTAATCGCAAAAATGTTTTTTGACTTGAATACATTCAAATGACAAAACCAAAAAATTAGAAATGAACCTACCACTTGATTAATTAGGTAATTCCATGACTAAGGTCTTTGGAAGGTATCCTTAAAGTATTTCCTTTGTTTACATGTACCTACGTGTAAACATGACAACCTTAGTGTTATTTTTGTGGTCCTACTAAAAAAAAAAAAAAAAAAATCTAATTCTTGGTTCCAAAAAATTTTTACTCCAACATAGCGGTAGTCACTATGTTTTCTAAGAACTACTTATTTCATATATGAAATTCATATTGTCTCATATCAACATCGTAATAAATTAATAAATAAAATATCTCTCTCTCTCTCTCAAATATACTTATATATAATAAAATATACTTTTACTTAAATGTAACGCTATGATCTGCTGCATAACTCAACAGCCGATTGTTGAAAAAATTTAATTCGTTCTTGTCTCACCTTTGTAAGGAAATTAATGTAAAGACATCGTTTATTGACATTCATTAGACATTCATTCACTATCTAGGCAACTAGAATTTTTTGATAACCATTTCAAGTTACCATGTTTTAATCGTACGGCTGTTGTTGTTATATACTATTGACGCCTGTTCTCACAGGTGGTATTTTTCTAATAAAGAAATTAAAATAAGGAATTAATTAGGAAGAAATTAAAATTATTATATTTTATCGTCAGTTTAAGTTAAAAGTCTGGTGTAATGTAGAGATTTACCTGCAAGTAGTTTTATCAATCGATGAACGAATTGATAAAATTTAGGTAAATCAGCAGCAAATTATTGCCTTGTCAATCGCCATGTCATTGTTCACGCACGACAAGATTTTAAAACCTACAGGCTCGCGTCAATGTATTTTAACTTTGCTACCAGTATTTAATATACTAGCTCAATAACTACGTTAATGACATAAGATATGTTTGCTATTTATATAATAGTTCTCAAAAAATATACTCAAATATAATTCAGTTACCTACCTAACCTCAGGTACCTACGTATTTTATTAACAGAGGACTTTGAATTAAAATTCAAGGAAAAATTCTGAAAAATCTTTTATTTTATGACATAAATTAATCATGTATACATACATGGATTAATTTATTTAACTTGGGTACAAAATTTTCATCTCTAAACATCTACCTGTGTTTAAAATTATATCGAAGAATGAAACGTGCGAAGTATAATTGATGATTAAACGAACTTACCTGAAGTGAAGTTCTATCACAATTATACGAGTACGTTTCATTCGAAGATATAATAAATTCCCTCCCTTCCCGGATCCCTTTGGAAAATTTTGTAGCTAGGTGCCCTAGGTATCTCTAAAGAATGAGCGTTGATGACTAACAGTCTGGGTTATATCGGATGATGGGTCGTTTGTTTTCTAACTACCCCCTACATCCTATGAAAAGTGTGATCGTCCTACACAATAAGAGTACTACCTGTGTTTAAAATTATATCTTCGAATGAAACGTACTCGTATAATTGTGATAGAACTTCACTTCAGGTAAGTTCGTTTAATCATCAATTAATATACACAAAAAATGTTTAACCTAACTAAAGTAACATACTTTATTCATAATTGTCCTATTATGTACACAATCTTACCATGTCTTTTTATGATTTTACAACAGTATAAATTAAAAAAGACTTTTTAGTAAATTACTTTCGTGGTTAATAAATGTTTTACTTTAGAATGTTTAGGTTTGAACTAATATTTGATTTATTTTCAACAAAAAGTACTGTGAAGATTGTTTACAAAATAGGATAATTAAGAATAAATGGAGTTTACCTACTTTAGTTATTTCAGGAATAACCAAAGTTTGACAAAATACTAATAAACGAAACTTGATTTTAACAAAAAGTTACCTGTTATTAGCCAATTGGGTTTGGTTACATATTGCAAAAAGTTATTTAATCACTTTTTTGTGTTATATGTTGATGAAAGTTTAGTTGTGTGTAAGTATTTTTTTCAGTGTATTGGTAAGGTTACTTTAGTTCTCCTACGGATCTCCTCATTTCTGATTCGATCACGCAGGGAAACTCCGAGCATAGCGCGCTCCATCGCCCTTTGGGTGACCTTGAGCCTTCTTATGAGACCCATAGTAAGCGACCACGTCTCTGTTCCGTATGTCATTACTGGCAACACACACTGGTCAAAGACCTTAGTCTTGAGACACTGCGGTATTTTGGACGAGAAGATATCGCGAGGAGAACTAAAATAACCGACATAGCCCGCAGAATCGCGAAACTTAAGTGGCAGTGGGCGGGGCACATAGCTCGTAGAACAGATAGCCGTTGGGGTAGAAAAGTTCTCGAGTGGCGACCACGAACCGGAAAACGTAGTGTTGGCAGGCCTCCCACTCGGTGGACCGACGACCGTGAAGGTCGCGGGATGCGCATGGATGCGGGCAGCGAAGGACCGGTCGTTATGGAAATCCTTGGGGGAGGCCTTTGTCCAGCAGTGGACGTCTTTCGGCTGAGAGAGAGATTGGTAAGGTGTGTAGGAATGATCATGGAGCAAAAAATCTCACATACATACATAAATGAACCCTCATCATCCTCATCTCGAGTCGAAAAGATTCAAATTATATATGAACCATAACAGGGTTTAATAAATGAACCATGAAAACATAACACTCCTTTTTTGGGTAGTCGTGTGAACACTGATGATGACCGTGTTTCATAGATTTTTTGCCTCTTTGGTTTGCCTTTCAGCCTCCATGTACAAAAATTCAATCACGGTGACAACTAACAACGAACGACACAAAAGAAAAATCTATTTCACAAAACGAATGGCCGTCAATAAAATGTACTGTCACTAAATTTTATCGAGATGTAGGTTGGTGAAATCAAATTTCTGTTATTTACATTAACATAAATGTCATAAAAATATTTTTAGTTGCCGCCACGTCACATAAAAACCGAAAAATGGATGGGACTTGTATATATCTCACTATAATCCTGCTACTACAAATGTGTTTCACCCTTGCGATGTTAAATCCTGTCCACGATGTAAGAAAAGTCGCTTCTCTTATCCGAATGACTTCAAGCAAAAGTACAAATTTATACTTTGTAATTGTCAGTGTGTATTTTTTCTCAATTGTCTACCTGGGCATGTACATCCCGCTGCAAAACATGCACACGCTGATCTTCACAGACGACTATAATGAATACGAGAAGCTGTTACTACTAAATAGAATTGAAAGGAACTATATAATTGCTGGATATTCCCTGTTCCTGGTCGTGGTGATGTACGGCATAAGATCTTTGGTGACGTATACAGCGGATTTATCCAGCGTTACTGATAGGCAAGTCCCATTTTTATTTAAGGAAAATAAAGATAATGATCCATCTAAAACTGTTGCTGGTATTCCTGAGAATATATTGCCTGGACTACTCCGAGTGAAAAGGTCTATATCTTATGAAACTATACTGTTTACTAATGAACTCCGTGACCACCTGAAGACTGTGATCAAGAACATAGGCCTTCCTCAGAGCTCCTGCACCCTTTCCAGTCTTTTGGAGACGAATGCTTTGAAACGACTCACTTGCTAAATTTTGAAGTCTAATTATTCTTTTTGGGGTCTACGATTATTGCGAAACAAAATCCATACAAGATTGTAATTTACATAAACTTCTTATGTATAAATATACCATTATTGCAAGTATGTTTGTGTTTTTTTTATTACCCAAACAAGTTAAATAAATAAACGCTTGCATAAAGCGCGTGTTCCACTAGGATCCCCCAGAAAATATCTGATATTAAATCCCATCGCTAGGATTTGAATCAAAGTTAAAAGTACTAGCACAAAGACAACATTACGCCACAGAAGCCATCAAATAGGTACTGTCACCAACTCGTGAACCACCGACATACCACCAAAATTTTTCGTTTACAATGTTACCAACCAACGGAATAAAGGAACGCACTATCAAGATGAAGACATAAAATAAAACGCGCACAAAAGTAAAGGAAATGCCACCGGACGAGAGAGAGACGCACACATTACCGCCGAAATGGCTTCCGTTGAATTGGCTTTATTTTTTGGGGTCTGTTGTGTATAGAAAACAGGACAGTAACTACATAAAAACCACCCATTTGCCAGGTATACGAGCGCTCGGAAATACAAACGAATTTATTTTACTGAAAGAAATATGAGTAATCAAAATTCGTGGGCAATATGAACTATAAGGACACTTGGTTGAATTGAGAGTGGAATAAAAACCTTTAAGTCCTACGTTGGCGGCAGAACGCTTCAAATGCGACAAAGCAGCGCGGGGCGTCGCACTATGCGTAAATGTAAAATCTATGGACGTACATACTTATGGTATTTTTCTTTCCTTGTGGCCTATGTTGGTGGCGGCGTTGCTGCGCGTAAAAATACAATTGTCGCATAAAGCACGCCATCGCATCGCGCCGCATTTGTCGCATTTGAAGTCCACGTAGGACAGGGGGTAAGTACTAGCTTTGTCCTGAACAGTTATAGTTAAGAATAACTTAGCTCTCTGTCTGGCGTAGTCAGTAAAAATGCTTAATATTTCTCAGCTAAATATCTTCACGGTAAGTAGGGTTATTACACAGGGTAATTATTATAATCAATGAACAGATTAAGCTACGTTTAATCTGGTATCATCAAAGGTTTGACAGGTCGATTATATGGAGGCCAGTCATCCATGCTTAAGATTGTGCATCATATATAATAGGTTGGAATGAACAGGGGTCGATGGAACCGATACTACGTAATGAACGCAAAAATTCTAAGCGATCACGAGTGGTAGGTATAGGAGAAAAAAAAGCTAGGTTTATTTATTGCAATGGATTGAGTACGTGAACAGATAACAGAAAGAGTAAGCGACTATCCAAGTGTCCTGAAAAACCTGGAAAACCCAAAAGACGCTGATATAACAAAATGCTAAAAGTGTTACTGGTAACTTATGGATTAAAATATTACTGGCACTGGAACTAAAAACAATAATTCCAAACAAAATTATTCTCAAAAAAAAGTAAAACATTTTTTGGTAAAAAAGAAAACGATTTCCATAGAACCGTAACAGTTTATCATAAAGATAACAGCAGTTATTTCGATACACATACTGCAGTGCCATTCTTACATTGTGAATTAGCATTGCAAATAGCACTATAAAAGTGTTATAGTACTGCCGGGGCAAGGCACACAACTGGGTCGAACTATACGTACAAAATAAAATAGCGAGCCATGAGTTATATTTTGTCAAAGTACGAGTATTTCTGCCAATTTTTGTTGAGTCTGCGTTTGCTTTATAATATTTTCTACAAAGAATAACTTGAAACATATAAAATGAACATGTCCCTTATTTGCATTAGAAGTTACATACATACATACATATTTTGTAGCTTTAGGAAATATGACATAAAATATTGATGAACTTAACATGAAATACAGCAACTAAAGTCCATTTATTTATAATAGTCCTATTATGTAAACAATCTTCACAGTACTTTTTGATGAATTTTGTTGAAAATAAATCAAATATTAGTTCAAACCTAAACATTCTAAAGTAAAACATTTATTAACCACGAAAGTAATTCCCTAAAAAGTCTATTTTAATTTATATTGTTGTTAAATCTTAAAAAGACATAGTAAGATTGTTTATATAATAGGACTATTATTAATAAATGGACTTTAGTCGTTCATAGAAGTCTAGTTGATAAATTTAAACTATTATTTATTTATTTAGCTTAAGGCACGCATACAGTGTTTACATATAGTATTATATAATAAACTAGCCGTCGCCCGCGGCTTCGCCCGCGGCTTCGCCCGCGGCTTCGCCCGCGTGAGTTTCGCTAAGATGAAAAATCTTTTTGTGTTCCAAACTGTAGTAACCTAAACTCCAGTACTCAAAATTTCAGCCATTTGGTTATCCCGTGTCCCACGGGAATATACTAGGTACTCGTAGTACAGTCGCGGTCTTAAAATGAATCAAAAGTGATATTTCATTCAATTAATGATCTTCGTCTGCTCGTTATCTACAATTTCCCGTGTACCACCACTCCCACCTCGAGTCCCTTTGTGTGCTATCCCGTGTCCTGTCTATTTATACGTCAGTAGAAAATGCTCATCAGGTTGAACGACTTTTGCTAAGGCGCCATTTCCATATACATATGTAATAGTGTAGCTGGTCTCTTGGGATTCTTCATCAGATGATCCTGATCTTCGGTTTTTATACGTCAATAGAAAATGCCCGTCAGATTGATTAACTTTTGCAAAGGGACCATTTCCATATTTCTTTAGTTTAGTTGTTCTATTAAGGTTCTTCATCAGGTGTTCCAGTTTTCAAAATCAATTATAGCCTATATGTTGCCCAGGCTTAATAGCTATACAACAAAAAAAGTTTTATTCAAATCTGTCCAGTAGTTTTCGTGTGAAACGCGCACATACATACAGACAGACAGACAGACAGACAATAAATTCCAAAAAATGTTTTTTGTTTTCTATTATTCTTTTTAAGTGACCCTCTATCCATTTCAGTCAAAAATACAGACAAAAATACAGAATAAATGTACAGACAAAATATTTTTACTGTTTTTTTATATGTATAGATTACAGTAACATTAAGTTTACTTCAATATGTAAATACCAATTTATCAACTAATATAAAACACATAAAAACTGGCTTTAACCTGGAAATTTAACGAAGTTACATTCAAATTTTTATACGTACAGTACTATGTGCTCCCGGGGCTCATTTCAGGCCGAAAAGTACCTTGTGTTATTTCAGGATTAATTCTACCCGATTACTAAATTTTATCTAAATCCGTCTTGTAGTTGCGTAAAAGATAACAAATATAAAAAAATCCGATTTCACGAACATTTAGCTTTATAATATTTGTAGTATATTCAACTAATATTCTTCTAAAATTATAAATGCGAAAGTTTGGATGTGAGTTTGTGAGGATGTATGTAATACTCAATCACGCAATGTCCACTGGACGGATTTCGATGAAATTTGGTATACGAGTAGAAAAATACCGGGAATAGCACATAGGGTACTTTTATCCCGAAATTCCCGAAACGAAGCCCCGGAGCGCGGCTAGTACGGTTATAATATAAGATGGCCTTTTGTTTATTAGCCAATAGCCGCCGCATTGTGGATTGTAGCAAAACAGGTCGTTACGACAACTATGCTGATCCTACAACCGCATAGCCCCGCCAGATATTTGAACGAACATATCTAAACGGGTCAATGGCATTGAATAGATCATTTGAATTGTTGATCAGGCCTGATTTTGGTTGAACATTGTCTTTTCCATAATCAAAGTTCAAAGTTATTATTTATATTAAATGAAAAATGGTTCACAAACACTGGTGGTAGGTTAGTAGCAGTATCAAACATTTTACTGCTCATCAAAAAAAATATTTATTTATTTAAACTTTATTGTACACACATACAAAAGTACAGTACAAAAGGTAGACTTAATGCTAAAAGCATTCTGACAGTCAAACCTTAGGGTTGAGCAGAGAGTTCAAGTGGGTGTAAATCAATTCTATTATACAAACTAATTATTGGTAAATTAAACAGATACATATAAAGAAGCTACATAAATAAAATAAATTAATATACATATAAACACAAAAATACACATACCTATAAATATTTTAAAATTATATTTAAAAATTAAAGGCTGTGATAGAGTTTATATAATCTTTAAATATTTTTTAATGCATTTTGTGTTCATTTTTCTCTCACATTTCTCACACGGATAATACGGATATGGTTTGACAAAGTCTAATAGGCAGGGAGCTAGCGGCATGCGACAGACTCTGTATTAATTATTAAACAATGTTGTGCCTAGCCCCTAGAGTATACCGGGGTCACGAAATTGGACATTTGTATTTCTTTACGCAATCCGGGGTGTACGGAGCCTTGGTAATTATAAATGGAGCATGTAGGCAATGAATTTTATATATTCCAAGCTCCAGTTTATGGTTTTGGGGTCTTCGGACGATTTATGAGTAAGGTTATTTTATTGCTTTGCCAAAATTTTAGCATAGGAAAGTATTTTGAGAGTATTACTATGTCCGTTAGAATAATATTGCAATAGTTCTACTCGAATACGAATTTTTATATAAAACGATATCAAAATTTAGTACTAACGTCCATTCTGGTACAAATATTGATAGATTTTCACCGGCATATTTTATTTCAGTTCTTTCTTTACCAGAATAGTTATCTTAATGATCAAAAAGGAAATGTTTTCAGTGTTCGTGTAAATATGAAGAATTATGTACCTACCTATTTGATGTCGTTGGAATAAAAAAAACTCAAACCTTCATTTTTGGCTCATTCGCTGTGCCATATAATATCCACCATCATATCTCCTATAATAAATTATTCCTCGTATTATCTACGTTCCCCGTTCATCCAAAAGGCAATAAATGTCACTGACGTTTTTCAAGTAGATACGTTACTTCCAAACTCGTAATTGGGTCAAATAAGAGCCTACCACAAATAAGGCAACTTTCAAACGGCCAAATCCGGCTAAATCCAGTGCAACGTCCAAAGAAGTTAAAAGGGTATTTACAGACGTAATTGCGTCTAGCAAAACTATCGAAGACTATTCTCCTTAAGATTTATTTTATCCGGAGTAAGCCTCATGGAGGACCCTTGGGCTGCTCGTCTTGGTACAAGCCACAGGGAAACTGCGAATGGCTATTATTTGGGGTTTAAATTACAAGCGACTGCGGGTTTTTACCCAAATTAAGTTCATACGTCCAAATTAAGTTCACGCCTGTTTCCCTTAGGGTTAGGCAGAGGCTAGGCAATTATATCCACTAGATACGATACTTAAAGATCTCTCTCGATTCCTCTACACTTAAAATTTTCTTCAAACATGCTCGCTCGCTATGGGTGGTCCTAATGGGATATATTAACTAGCTTTTGCTTGCAGCTTTGCCCTCGTGAATTTCCCACGGAAACAGTGCTTTTTCCCGAGATGAAGGGTACCTTGTGACCTTCTCAGTACTTCTAACTATGTGTTTGCGAAATTTCACGAAGATTGGTTCAATAGATAAAGCCTAAACATATAACAAATAAATAAACAAACTAACTCACTTTCGCATTTAGTTAGGATTAGGATTATTAAATCAAATTCAAAGATTAAAAATTAACTACTTGTTTGACGGGATCACACGTTAAACAATTAATTTTTTACAAACTTGTAGAAATAAATTACTTAAAGTCCGCTCAAACTCGCACCGGGCGGGGAATGCTTCGCGCTCGGCGTGCAATAGAGCATGTAAAACCATAGACATAGAAAAAAAATATCATTCTTATTAAAGAATGATATTTATTTATTTTTTTCTTGATTGTCAAATGAAGCCCAAAAACGTTCATAATTGTGTGCTCCAAATACATTTTTTTTTTACAGATTGTTCTCAAATTCTATTTAACCAAACACACCAAAATTGTCAAACTTGACAAAAATGAGCTTCACAGAAGATATTACCTAACATATAAACTTGATTGTCAAATGAAGCCCAAAAACGTTCATAATTGTGTGCTCCAAATTCAATTTTTTTACAGATTGTTCACAAATTCTATGGAAGAAAAACACAACAAAAATGTAAAACTTGACAAAAATGAGCTTCACAGAAGATATTACCAGTCCTTCACCACATAGGTAAAAACCATAGGTATCTGACTTCTCGCTTCCTCAGCTGTCTGTTTCTCTAGGTAAAATAAAAAATAAAAAATCTAGCTCTATGTGTAAAATTAATCGCTGCCGCTATTCCCTTGTAACCAGCCGACCTTTTTATCTCGATAAAACTTGTATGGATTTATTCTTTTCACCGAAATCCTTTGATCTGACCGTTCGTAAAGCTCCATCTTCGATCCCACGACATGGGTATTGTCTACATGGTGCATGATTTATATGTATTTAGACGTGAACTCATTTTGTTCATGATAACTGTTAATTTTGATATTTCCATTTTAAATTTAATTTTTTTTTTATTGGACTGTTGTTTTTAGGGTATCTTTCTTATTTGATCATTTTGTTGTCTACCTATCTGTCTGTCTGTGTATCTTAGCCTAAGAGCTTTTTCTCAGGATCGCGTTGAAGTATTAATGGATAATGGCTGTAGGTAGAGCCTCTATCAACTATGAATGCCGAGCCAAACTGCTAAACAGAAGTTTTCACCAATTGAAAATGATAAGTTACATTTAATTACCGATTATGCAAAGATTTCTTCGATGTCGTTTCTCAATGCAATGTCCAAAACACAACGACTTTTAATTCAAAATACACTTTACCCCAATGAGAATAAATTCTCAGTACATTTACGCACTTAGCGTCATAATATTTGCAAAACAGTGTAGGCAAATTGCTGAATTTAAATAATTGTTCGCAAAACAAACTGTTTATTTACAGTTAGTAGTTTTCCTGCCATTAACGTTTAGTTTCAACAGACAAGAACAAAATATCTGAGAGTTGGCAACATTTTCAGGTGAACCGCATTTCACGGAATGCCTTTAAGGTTCAGGGTAGGGGGGATGTTCAAACTTTTAATTTTGAGCGTTTTGTTTTAAAGTTATTCCGAGTTCCAGCGGTCGCGAGCATCCGAAAAATTTCAGGTGTTCCGTGTTCAATGCTGGAACGCAATTAAACGCGACAGTCTAAAAAGCCTTTTGTAAAATACATTATGTACTTTTTGGCAATTTTAAATGCGTGTGTTTCCACAGTTATGCATATTATTTATTTGAACTGCTTCAGTGGCACAGTGGTCTAAATATTGTAGACTTTATGGCCTAGCGATCGTTGATTCAGGTCCCATAGTATTATAGCTCGATTCACAAATTGCATTACCTAATTGTTTGTCATCTGAGTAAAAAACCTACAAATTTCATTTAGACTTATTGCTCGAAGTGGACAAGTCATTATATAACACAACTTTCCATTCGGGCATGTAGCTTAAGGACATACCCAATCAGGATTTTCCGAAAACGTACTGTCTTTAAACGTCAAGTGTGAACCATAGGTTAGAAGTACTGAAGCAGGAAAAATATCCCGTAAAGAGAAAAATACTAAACTAGAATTATATCGAATCGAATTACAAATAAAATAAATAGGACTAGATAAAAAAATAATAATTCATAATCCTGTTTTTTTTTCCTTTATCGTCGAAAATCACCGTAATTTAAGCGATAACAATAGAATTTTTTTAAAGAATTAAATAAATACTACAATTATTTAAAACGATATTGGCTTATTTTTTAAAATATATTTAGTGTTTTATAACAATAAAAAAAAAACCTCTAAAATAATTACCCTAAGAGCCTGACGAAAACTCGCTAGCAAAAACACAAATTATAGAAAATTCGAAAAGTAACCTTATTGTGTTTGCTTTAAGGCGGAGCTTACGTACCGCCCCTCACCCCCTCTGATTAGCCTTGTAGCGCCTTAATAATTAAGTAAATAAATATGTAATAAATCTTTATTCATCAAAAAGGAAAATATATGCATTACAGTGACAAGCGATCCCACACAAGGCTAAGCCTGTATCATGGGCATCAAATTCTAATTTAATCAGTAAAAACAATTAAAACGCGACGATTACATTATAAAATATATAAATTCATACTAGGCTTCTATAAATTTTCTAGAAATTAACATTCTATCAATAGTCAAGCCACATGCTCGAAAGGTACGAATACGAACTAAAGAATGATTCTTAGAGGTTCATTTCCCATTCATAGTCCAGCTATTGTAACCAAATAAATGGCTTTATTTGTCCAATCAGCATTTGTCAGTATTATTCTCCCGATTACACATACACAGCAAGACCGGACATGTCACATTACGACCCGACACACAGTGCCTCCAATCCTCCCCAAATCATTCATTGTCAAAGATGGCTTGTCTGTATTCCCAGCCCCAGTTATTCTCAATTGGATTTTATTTTAATACGAATAAGACATATTTTAAGTCCACCATTTATTCATTTTTTTTTTAATTTTTGTGCAATAAAGTTTTAAATAAAATAAATTTATAATACTAGCTTTTGCCCGCGGCTTCGCCCGCGTAAATTTCCCACGGGAACAGTGCTTTTTCCCGGGATAAAAAGTAGCCTATGTCCATCTCCGTACTTCCAGCGATGTGTATGCGAAATTCCAGGAAGATTGGTTCAGTAGATAAAGCGTGAAGAGGAAACAAATAAACAAACAAACCAACAAACAAATAAACTCACTTTCGCATTTATAATATTAGTTAGGATTTTACCTATCAGTTATCTATTAAAAATATATGCTGCTAATATTTTAAATACGAATAATCTTTCACGCAAAATATACAAGACTGATTTCAAAAAAATACAGAAAAGGTAGAGTTAATTGTTGTTAACCGACCGACCTTCTCTGGGTGCATGGCAATTTTGGGATGAAAAATGTGTACTTTTTAAACAGTATTGCAGTTTTGAACAGCATCTGAAACAGCATTTCAAAGTACCTCTTTTTATCCCGAAATTGGCACAAGAGCAGAATAAATTCGTGAAACTACTCCTAAAAGGGTTTTATATGACTCTTTACCTGCATATAAATCTTTATAATCACGTTGTATGATAAGTCTACGATCTAGTACACTATAATATTATTATTTTAGCTTAATTCTCTGTGATGTATGAGGCTTTGTTTGCCACCTTTTTATCTTTAAACACAACATTTTATCTCTAAACTTGCATTTTCGTGTTAATCTAGGTGAAATGCAATTCTGTTTCCGCTTGTTTATCCAACTGCCCGGTAAAAGGGTTTGGTTTAGTGCCAAATAATAAACAGAGATATAATCCTTAATTTGAGGTAAGGTTTAGTCAAAGTTTCTCAATATTTTTTGTAAAAATACTAATTGAAAAAGAGTTTAACCGTCACGGGATCCGGACGCCCGGCAGATGTATATAAAATGAGCATCGTGGCACGACGTATCATACCATTTACCATCAGGGCCTTCGAGTCGTGATTTAGTAACAATGATACTGCTAACTCAATTTTACAAAAGCACTTGCATTTATATATTAACTAGCTTTTGCCCGCGGCTTCGCCCGCGTGAATTTCCCACGGGAACAGTGCTTTTTCCCAGGATAAAAAGTAGCCTATGTGCTATTCCAGGTCATTATCTACCTCTGTACCAAATTTCATCGAAATCCGTCCAGTAGATTTTGCGTGATTGAGTAACAAACATCCTCACAAACTCACAAACTCACAAATTCACATCCAAACATTCGCATTTATAATATTAGTATGGAAGTATGGATGCTTAAAAATCATGTACATTAAAATATGAAAATCGCTTTCCTTAACATTGCGACAATCGGAAGTGTCTGCAGATCCAAAAACGGTTCATTACTTGGCATCCGGTTAAAAGGCGGTATACGAAACACAGAATTTATCCACCCCCCTCTTTATTGTAGCCATTTGTGCCCGAATTCACCCATCGCGGGGGCGCTTTGTAGTTTGCGACTCGTGGGCCAAGTCTTGAGCTGAAGCGGATGTTTTTCTGTTAAATATATGGGTTAAAAAATAGCACTCAAATTGAAATCGTCGTGTATATACTTGTTTTTTAGTTAGTTGTCGTTATAAAATTACTTAAAGCTAAGGTTTTGTTACATCATTATTTGGTAATGATGCTGTTAACAAGAATTAAAAATTAATTATCAAGCGCTTTTTAAAAGCCTTTTCCTTGTTGATATTATTACGTATAAATGTAACACTGCAACCACTTATGTGGCATCTTAATGGAAGTGATTTTGCCATTTTTTTCCCGTGGCACACACTGGCCGACAAATCAATCAACGAGTAAACCTGGGACCTTTTTATAGAACCGGGTCTACAGGCTAATGCCTTGTAAACATTCACTGCCACCCCTTCAAACTACATCTTTAACATCTTCCAAGAAAATTTTTTTTTCCAATTTTAGAAGCAAAAAATAAACTGCCAATTAAAGAAAATAATGGGGTACTCTAATCTATAGAAAAACCAAGACGATCAAAAACCGAAATACATAGCGGAAAACGACAAGGGAAGTCGATGCCAAATGAAATGACGACATTTCGAATTACTTATTAGCTTTAGAACGATAAAACGCTTAAGTTTATACCTCAAGTCATCATCAGGGCAAGTCCGATACATTTGACATAACCTCAAATATTAAAGTCCATTCACTTATTTATTTACCGAACCTTTGCTGAAATACTGGCTCTTTGTCGAAATGTTAAGGAATTTTGTTGTCTTTTAAAGAACAAATTTAATAACGGATATTTTTGCGTTTGGCTTTGCTTGATTACGAATTTTGATGTTTATTTAATGTTATCTGTGTAAAAATATTGTTGAATGGATACATAAGAGGACAAATGCAGCGGGCAGCGGTGATTATTTACCATCAGGTGACCCGCTTGCTCGTTTGCCGCCCTATGTTATAAAAAAAAATAAAAAAAAAATAAGGTACTGGTTTAAAAGTTATATTTTGACTGGATATGATTAAAGAGAAAATAACGTTACTCAGAGCAATAGAAACAAGGCGAGGAAAGTTGTTTCGTCACATTATTCGATGATTAAAGGATAAGTCAAAGCAAGACTTCTTAAATAATAATACAATACGATATTGGCCTGTAATTTATAATATAACTAGCTTTTGCCCGCGGCTTCGCCCGCGTGAATTTCCCACGGGAACAGTGCTTTTTCCCGGGATAAAAAGTAGCCTATGTGCTATTCCAGGTCATTATCTACCTCTGTACCAAATTTCATCGAAATCCGTCCAGTAGATTTTGCGTGATTGAGTAACAAACATCCTCACAAACTCACAAATTCACAAACTCACAAACTCACATCCAAACTTTCGCATTTATAATATTAGTATGGATAGTATGGATTTATTCAATTTTTTTATGCTGTTACTGATAAAACATACACTGTATCTTCATAACCTGTAAACCTACTATCCTACCTTTATTTTACAAATAAAGTTTGATTGATTGATAGGAAAGGGAAGGGAAAGCCAAGATGGACATTTAGGGCATATATAGATGAAATAAAATTGGTATTTTGGGATAAGAAATAATTCACATAGTCATGCTATTTTGAGATTTATTCCAATCCAATACCGCGAACGAATACCACTGGTATTACTTTGAATTTTTAATTATTTTCTAGATTTCAGATTTCTTTATTTCTGAAGAAATACCACTCTTTAAATTATTTAATTTTATGTCCGAACGAATACCTAAACTTAAATTTGGTACAGTCAGCTCATTAATTTAAGAATTGTTTATTAAGATCTTTAACAGATATTTTTGCAAATAAAAATATTGTAATCGCATACAAAGCATTTTTACCAATACCAAAACAAGTTCGAAGGTACGAAGGTTAGAACTTGTTTTGGTATTGGTTTAAACAGTGGTCTCCGTTTGCAATAGTAAATAATTAAAAATTCAAAGTAATACCAGTGGTATTCGTTCATGGTATTGGATCGGAATAAATCGAGATTTTACTTGGATTTTTAATTTGACATACAAACATAGAATCACGTCTTTATCCCTTACGGCGTAGACAGAGCCAGTTTTTAATTTTAGTTGGATATGATTGGGATAACGAGTGGAAAACTAAATTAGTATGAAAAATTATGTCGGGAGATCCATAAGGTTAGGGATAAATACGCATATTTGAATTTTGTTCCGTTAATATTAGATTTAATACTAGATATCAAACATCAAGTAAAAAGGCAAGTAAGTAAACATGCCCAACCTAGATTTGTTTGATAAATTTTTTTTATGCATTAGTCACAAAGTTCATTTTTTGAATCAATAGCAATTTTTCTCATACTAAGCTGGCTAAGAAATGTAAATACATATTCGCTCATTTATTTACGAGCACCGCCTTTGGCATCGTTTTGCGTCTCTTTCTAACATCTTTTAACTTCTATAGAGTCATCTCTGTCTTATTTCTATTCTCCAGATCAAAACATTATTCGCGAACCTCTCACTAGAAACTTCGTCGCTTGTATAGGCGAAATGAACCGTAACAAAGTGAGATAAAGATCAATATAGATTGGCAGTGGCCGTGTTTATGAAAGTAATATTAGGTGTTCAAAGTTTTATAGGAAATTAGGAAAGTTTGTTTGATTGGTAATCGTCTCGTCATCGGCTAATAATATCTTTTCCCAATTCGTTGTTTTCTTACATAACTCTTTTATTTACTTAGTAAGTGTTACCGTATAAAAACAGAATTTAAGTTTACAGGTAATAAGCTAATTATTGAAAATAAAAAAAACACGACTGGCAACTCACATAGATGTCACTCGGAGGAATGCAAGGATTTAAAAATTCCTCTCACATCAAAATCTGTTATTAAGACATTTAGAACTAGATAGTGAAATAAACTTACATACATACCTACAACCTACATACAAGGACCCTGAAAACATAACACTCCTTTTTCGGTAAGTCGTGTAAATTAACGAACATAAGAACGAATATAAAATTCGTCAAAACACTAATCAGATTCAATCTGTTTTATTATATTAATATGAAATAGAAATAAATAGTAAAAAAACTTAAAAAAAAAAGCTTTTATTGTTACTCTCAACAAACCCTTTCATTTGATACCTATATTGTAGAAATGCATTATAACAAACTAGCTTTCGCTCGCGGCTTCCCCCGCGTGAATTTCCCACGGGAACAGTGCTTTTTCCCGGAATGAAAGGTACCCTATGTCCTTCTCCGTACTTCTAACTATGTGTATGCAAAATTTCAGGAAGATTGGTTCAGTACATGAAGCGTGAAGAGGTAACAAACAAACAAACAAACAAACTCACTTTCGCTTTTATAATATTAGTTAGGATTAGGATAACTATTCCGCCATCTTGGATGGTCCGCCATATTGGATTTAGAATGACGTCACTTAAGTACCATATCATGCATTGTCATCCAAACTTGTACGTACAAAATTGCAGCCCCATCCGTTGAAGATATCTACTTCAAAATTGAGTTCTAAGATTTCACCCGAACGAACGTACTTACATACATTGCAAGTTTAATAAAAGCTTTTAAAAATGTCACCCAGTTAATTTCAGTTTACTCGATGGAACAATATCCGCTATCCAATTGTCGAACTTTCGACTCCCGCTTGGCACATGCCGTTTGCCAAACACAACTACAAGTAATTTGTGTTTTGGAACACAGCCTGTTTCCGAGTCACGCTTCACTTAACATACCGACATAAAGTTAATACTCATTTTGGAAGCGTTTGAAAAAAGGATACGAAAGTGAGCGTATGTTTAACGGGGTTGATATAAAATAGTTTATCTTAAAAATATTTAATGCTATAATTATAATTTGCTTTTAATGTGCACCAATAAACAATGATAACGTAATTATAAAATAATGCTTATTTAGTTTTTTTATTGTACTGTGATCATGCTTAATGAGTGAGAGAGACACAGACCAATAAAATGGTTTGTGACACAGAAATGCAATTATTAAGGTACTGAGTAGGCAAATAGTAGTTCAAAACGTTTTTTTTTTCTACTAACTTATTTTTTTTTCCTGAAACAAGAAGGGGCAGAGGACGACCGCCAGCAACGTGGATGACAACCGCACCATCAAAGATTTGAGACACTATGTCAACCCAGGACAGATCGTCGTGGCGCCGACGTACGAGGAGGGCCGACCCCAAATAATGGGATAAGGCACGGAAGAAGAAGAAAAGCTTATTTTTCACAATCTAAAATAAGTACAACAAATGGTCATTCAGAAAAAAATTGAAAAAAATACATCAAAAATTCCGTAAGTCAAAGAATTAATTTCATAGAGCAAACACAATACAATACAACACACTTTAGTAAACTAAATACACAAATATTACATGAGTATTTTTTCTGAGAAATATATGATTGAAATACGTACAAAATTAAACACATCAATACAATTGATTGGAAACCCGTGTAGGTACCCAAGGGCGCGGGCTGTAACAAACGACTAAATTGATGGGAATATTGGAAAAATAGCCGACCAATGGATTTACTGTGTAGACGATGTGAGTGCGGGGGTATTAAAATTGGTCGGATGTTGTCGTATTAATCATGTCTCGGTTGATAGAAGGCGTTATGGTCGAGTGGACAAAAAGCTTGTATTTGTATAGCCCTCTAGGCGATGTAATACCCCATTTTTTTTTCTCCTAATTAAAATTTTCTTTATTAACCGATAAAGGTATTTAATATTTAACAATTATTTTTTTATAGCTGGGTAAAATTCGTTTTCTACATTTTTGTAAAATCCTATTTTAGTTTTTTTACTAATATATTTTTGTAATAAAATTATAAGAAAACCAAAAATTTTTTACATTTTTTCGAACTAAATGTTTTAAGTTCGCTTTGAATATTTTTCTATGAAATATGAAAATATGAAATATAAATAATCGGTTGTGTGTCAGTGCATTTATTACTAACAAGTTAAAATTAGTTTACTAACAATATAAAATATGTCTTTTGAAATTAATAAAAAAAAAAAACTTTTTTGAAAACGTCGAGGTTATCCTCTTTTTATATCATTACTCAAAACAAAACAGCTGCTCTTAAAATATACATACAAACATATGATCACGCCTTTATCCCATGGGGGTAGGCTAGCGATTTTCACTTGCTACGATCCTTACTCTCTCTACTTAACCCGTCAATTACCAAGTAACCGAGTCCGGTGGTGCGCCTATTATAGTGCGCCTATTATTTATTATTTATTCGTATGGCGTTTAACAGTCGTTCTTATTTATGTATTATGTAAACTATAAACTATAATGTAATTTTATTAAATAAGTTCTTATTCATAATTGTCCTATTATGTAAACAATCTTACCATGTCTATTTTTGATTTTACAGCAATATAAATTAAATTAGACTTTTTAGGAAAATACTTTCGTGGTAAACAAATGTTTTACTTTAGAATGTTTAGGTTTGAACGAAAATTTGATTTATTTTCAACAAAAAGTACTGTGAAGATTGTTTACATAATAGGACAATTATCAATAAATGGACCACACTACATCTAAAACGCCGTAGTTGACGCATTAAAATATCTGTCTTGCTAAGTATATATTTCATCCGACAGAGGATATAACCTTTAGGCTGGGTTAACAACTTAACAAAAGCCGGATCGATGGCTTAACTACAATGTTCTTAAGACAATAGCGCAGCTGATAGCTCAACCTATCTGAAATTCGAAGTTCTAACTGGAATTTGAGTAATTTTCCCGTGAACCGGCTTGAACTCTAAACTCGGGCCGCCATCTTATATTACTAATCCTACTCATATTATAAATGCGAAAGTTTGGATGTGAGTTTGTCATTTTGTGAGGATGTTTGTTACTTTGTATTTTTATTTTTTGGTTATGTTGTGTTTTTTATCTAAGAAATAAACGTATGCTATTCTTACTCAATCACGCAAAATCTACTGGACGAATTTTGATGAAATTTGATACACTGGTAGAAAAATACCTCGACTAGAACATATGTTTTAGCAGCAGGATTAGTACACTTTAATCCGAAAGCCATGTAAATAATTCCGCCTTAATGTAAAAACTTGATTCACTAGTTTTAAGTGACAAACTTTATAATGGCAGATTTATAATAGATACTATTGAATTTTGATATGATAAAACCATGGAAGTAATAAGTACTTTGTACAAACGTACTTATTACTTCCATGGATAAAACATGGGAATTACTCAAACGAATGTTTTATTTGGTCATTACCATGTCGACAATGTTAAATTAAAATATATATTTTTATTTAAAATACAGAAAAGAGTAAATAAAGGTACCATTGTTTTTTATTGTAAAGTTTTAATTAATTTATCTTTTATTATTAAAATAAAATTTTAACGTATGCTTTATTTGGTCTTGAACTGTTTTTCTTTGCCAATAGCTAAAATTAAGCATGAAATTAAACCATCATTTTCATATCACAAATTTCGGTATATTGTTTGCAAGCCACGAGCAACTTTGAAATATGTAACTATTGTTAAACTGGCCCCGCCTGAAAGCTGCTAACTCCAAAGTTATGCGTGAAAACTTTATAAGCTCATCAAACTATCGCATAATACTTTAAGTTTTGAACAGTGTACAAGTGGTTTTAAGGGAATGTCAAATGGAGTGTTGGCGTAGAGGGTATTGTAGCGTTCCGTAGCTTCTCGTAGACGCTCGTAGCAGCTTCGTAGAGCTTTGTACTGTTTTGTATTGTTATTGAAAGCACCGTACATTGTTTAGTTTGGAGAGAAGTTTTTATTACAATAGGACTAGAAATTATTATTGAGTATTCAACGAATTGCTTTGTGTTTTCAATATAATTATTTAAAATATTTTTTTGCAAAATACGAGTACATATCATTAAAATACGTAAATTACACACTTTTTTATATGGTATTTAATAGGTACCTAACAAAAATTCGGTTGCAAGATATTATTATTTTTTGATATTTTAATTTTAATAAAATAAAAACTTTTTAGATTCTATTAAAAAAATAGTTTTTAGCGTTCCTTATTTCTTCGTAGCTCGCGTAGTCTTCCGTAGCACTTCGGAGCAAGCAATACACGCGGTTTACTTGTCTCTTTTATGTTAAAACTAGATTTTGCCTGCGGCTTCGCCCACGTGAATTTCCCACGGAAACAGTGCTTTTTCCAGGGATGAAAGGTACTCTGTCCTTCTCCGTACCTCTCACTATGTGTATGCGAACTTTCAGGAAGATTGGTTCAGTAGATAAAGCATGAAGAGGTAACAAACAAACTCACTTTCGCATTTATAATATTAGTTAGGACTAGCTGTCGCCCGCTGCTTCGCCCGCGTGCGACACTTTCGCTTAGATGAAACGTCTTTTTGTGTTCCAAACTGTTTCAGATGTTTCGGATCTTCGATTTTTATACGTCTACAGAAAATGCTCATCAGATTAATCAAGTTTTGCTAAGGCGCCATTTCCACATATGTTATAGTGTAGCTGGTCTCTTGGAGTTATTCATCAGATGTTCCAGATCTTCAATTTTTATACGTCAGCAGAAAATGCTCATCAGGTTGAACGACTTTTGTTAAGGCGCCATTTCCATATATGTTATAGTGTAGCTGGTCTCTTGCAGTTCTTCATCAGATCATCAGATGTTCCAGATCTTCAATTTTATACGTCAGTGTCGTCAGCAGAAAATGCTCATCAGGTTGAACGACTTTTGTTAAGGCACCATTTCCATATTTCTTATAGTTTAGCTGTTCTGCTATGGTTCTTCATCAGGTGTTCCAGTTTTCAAAATCAATTATAGCCTATATGTTGCCCAGGCTTAATAGCTATACAACAAAAAAAGTTTCATTCAAATCCGTCCAGTAGTTTTTGCGTGAAACGCGTACATACATACAGACAGACAGACAGACAGACAGACAAGAAATTCCAAAAATTTTTTTTTGCTTTCTATTGTTCTTTTTAAGAGTCCCTCTATCCATTTTAGTCAAAAATACTAAATGTACAGACAAAATATTTTTACTGTTTTATTATATGTATAGATTAGGATTAGATAGGATTCGTCCTAGGTGAGCGTAATAAGCTGCAAGGCAGCGAAACGATAATGCTTAAATATCAAATGTGTGTACTTAGTACTTTATAACCTACTTGTGGCCTATATTGTAGGCATTGTCGCTGTTATATTGAATAACAGCACAACATTGCATCACACTATGCAACTCTTTATCAATCGACTACCTTTCATGGACCCCTATGTCAGGGTAGTACCGGTGTGTTTTCCTTAAATTTTGAAAAGAATGATGTGTTGGTGACTGTACAATTCAGAGTCAACGTAGCATAGTGTTGTGCTTAAAGCGTGAGCTGTTCCGTAGTTAAGTTTGTGGAACTAAACGGATGGAGTTTATGCATGGCGGGAATGGAAACTTACGACCTCGGTAGGGTATTGTTGCTTTACATTTTAAAGTCGGCAAAAGAAAGTGAAGTATTTTGTTATTCTCAAGCAAGAAAATGTATAATATTTTTTTATCAAAAAAAAAAATGCTTTTTTTAATAATCAATGTTTATATAAGATTGCTTATTATGGCACGGATTTATAAACAATCTTTTGTTATATTTTAAATTTTACTATATCTTTGGGGCTACAGATTGGTAACCCCTTTATTGGTGACCAGAAAAATATGGTCTGCGAGCAACACCTTTTTCGTACAATTTACATACAGTTTAATTAGTATAATACTACCTTAATAAATCTAATGTAAGAGACCATGCCGTTGGGGCAGAAAAATTCTCGAGTGGCGACCAGGAACCGGAAAACGTAGTGTTGGCAGGCCTCCCACTCGGTGGACCGACACGACCTGGTGAAGGTGGCGGGTTGCGCATGGATGCGGGCAGCGCAGGACCGGTCGTTGTGGAAATCCTTGGGGGAGGCCTTTGTCCAGCAGTGGACGTCTTTCGACTGGGAGAGAGAGAGAGACCATGTGCGCAGTGGTCCGAGATTAGCGGAAAGAGAGTGTCCGAGTCCGCTACGACTGTCAAAGACAATATTTTGATTTCAAAACTTTAGGTCCTGATAGGACGAAATATTTATGTTTTCTGCAACCACTATGTACCTAATTAATTGTGTGTGTATTCAAATAAATTATGCGTAAAAAAAAACCAATAATCAAGTTACATAACCTACCTTACATAAAGTCCATTTAGTAATAATTTTCCTATTATGTAAACAATCTTACCATGTCTTTTTATGATTTTATAACAATATATATTAAAATAGACTTTTTAGGAAATTACTTGCGTGGTTAATAAATATTTTACTTTAAATTGATTAGGTTTGAACTAATATTTGATTTATTTTTAACAAAATTCAACAAAAAGTACTATGAAGATTATTTACATAATAGGACAATAATAACTATGAATAAATGAACCATACCACTATTTCCTATACTATAAATCATCTGTGGTGTATTTTTTCGGATCAAAAATTTATTTTTCAATCTAAAATAATACTTCCCCCATTCCAAATCGGTACCGATTGATCGAGTAGTGCAAATTAATACCGGATAAGTCGTTACCGCCGCCGGGATGTAAGGAAATGACTCGGAATCGTGTTCACTCGAGTGGGGAATCGTAAACCTTACGACGGAAGTTTCGATTCGTACGCGTCCGACGAGTCAATTAGGAGACTCGATTTAACTTGTATCGATTGGCGATAAGATGTAATAGTCTCTGGTGATTAATTGCCGGAAGAACATTGTTTGCATTCATGTATTATGTCGAACGACTATCTGTTATAAGATTATGTTATAGTAGGAAATTCGGTAAATTTGCCCTAAGATATACAAATACATGTATGTTATATACATACATGTATTTGTATATCTTAGGTTATTATATATTGTTTTATTATACTGTTATTAACAACTAATTACAGATTAGTCTTAAATAACTAATAACACAGTTATTAGGTTTTTGCATGTTGATATATAAATACTTGCTTACTACAAATTCATTAATACTGTTTATATACAATACATCCAAAGATGTAACACCTAATTTAAAATCAGAACATATAAATATTTAAATTCCAAAAGGGTAATAAACTGTTTATAGCTCATCAGTAAATAACTTGCGTAACTTAGAATAATTTTCTCACATTTTTTTTTCGAATTGGAGGGTTTTAACGACTGCTAGTACAGCCGGGACCAGCGTGGGCCCGTGTGGTGGATCATGGCCCATCCTTGTATTCATAAGGAAGGCTTGTACCCCAGCAGTGGAGGACATTAAAATGGCTGGTAGTGGTGTATAAACATGAAAATTTTAATGACAACAATTAGCATGCCATAACATATACATCTCTCTCTCTCTCTCAGCCGAAAGACTGCTGGACAAAGGCCTCCCCCAAGGATTTCCACAACGACCGGTCCTGCGCTGCCCGCATCCATGCGCGTCTCGCGACCTTCATCAGGTTGTCGGTCCACCGAGTGAACGACTACATAATACATATCTCAACCTTTTCAATCTATAGGCGTAAAATATAACTCGAATATACATTGTAACAATGTCGTTAATTTTAACTGCCCATGTTAAAGAAATGGTTTAAACGATCGTATAACAAATCTACTAAAATTAGACCTCTATGCGGTGGTGATAGTGCCAAATATACAATTAAATACAGTGCGTCTTTATCTCTTACGAGGTAGACAGAGTCTAGAACCGTGAGACTCGAAAGACACTCTTAGCTAAATATACTTTCACGAAAATGCCTAATATACAATTAATTTTGATAAATCAATGTTGATCGAATGTAGGTACTACAATTTGTTGTAGAATATAATATTGTTCAAAGTAAGTCGAGATAATAGATGTCAAAGCGCGAATTATCCAATAATATTAACAGTGTCTGTTTTGAGATAATGTAACAGATGTTATGATTACCGATGTTTGGTTACCCTATAAATGTTGTGAACTTCCTGGAGTAATGAGCACACATTGTAGTAAAATCATTCTATTCGATGTAATTTTACTACCTATAAGTAGTATACCTACTACTTCTTAAGGGCCATTTAGACGGTACAAGTTCCTTGCCTGTTGAATACGATTAAAATGAAGCAATAATTTACTTGCATAGTCTAAACAACATGTAATATTCTTGAACTGGTATGCAAGTTTGGATTCAAAACTTTTCTTTGTGTTTATTCTATCTTAAAAGCTGTTGGAGCAACATCGGCGTGTCTTGGCCTCGTTATATTTATCTTTTAAAGTAGATAGTAACCAAAAATAATACTAATATAACATTGTACTTTTAGTAAATAAGGTATCATAAAATAGGTCAAAGTCATAACAATTCAAGTATCAAGGCGAAAGATTTTGTATGGAAAGTGAAGGGTTTTGTCAAAAAAATTCTAAGAAAAGCAACATTGACGTCTATTATTTTAGCGCGATAGATTAATTTGTCATCCAATGTAGATATTGAATACTTAAAATATGCTTAATAGGAACATCAAAAATTATAAGAATAAAAAATGCAATAGACTCTAAACAATGTTATTTTTTCTGAGAGTAAAGCCCGATATTTATAAATTAATGTTACTATTATGATTTGAGAGATTATTTATCAATTTTCATTAAAAACTTTCTTATCGAGTGTGTTGTTACTATTAGAAACTATCATATTAACTTCTACCTAACTCGTTGCACTCAGCCAATGGAGTCAACAATCATACTTCCTACTAATATTATAAATGCGAAAGTTTTGATGTGAGTTTGTGAAGATTTTTGTTACTCAATCACGCAAAATCTACTTTTGATAAAATTTGGTACACGTGTAGAAAAAATCGGGAATACAGCACATAGGGTACTTTTTATCCCGAAATTGCCACGGGAGCGAAGCCCCGGGGTGCAATAATAATGGAATATAATAATTCTTCTTCTTCTTCTCTCAGCCGAAAGACGTCCACTGTTGGACAAAGGCCTCCCCAAGGATTTCATCCATGGAGGGTTTTGCCGTAATCGCCACGCTTGGCAGGCGGGTTGGCGATCGCAGTGTGATGGCATAGTACGCGGAAAGATGCTGCTGCCCATCCTCCGGTGTTTTAAATCCCTTAGTCGCCTCTTACGACACCCACGGGAAGATATGGGTTGGTGTTATTCTAGGGCCACACCACAGGCCTAATAATTATGTTCATTAAATACATGAACCAAAATTACGTAAAGCAAAAAAAATATCCAGGAAAAAATACCCAGTGCAGGATAGATATATTAGAATCAATGGGAGTCGAATTCGTTGTCACAACATGAGGCGGGAGGGGTCGCGGCGAAGGATGATTTAATAAATATTCAGATGGAGCCGATGGACAAAAAGGGGGAAAATCCCGACTCCCAGGATATTTGCTGCAGACTGAAATCTTCATAAACTTCGAAAATATTGTTCTGACATATATGACAAGATGGAAAAGTTATCACACATTTCTGAGGATATTTTAAATTCTTTGTTTTAACAATAAAGTTATGGAAATACTAGCTTTTGCCCGCGGCTTCGCCCGCGTGAATTTCCCACGGGAACATGGCTTTTCCCGGGATGAAAGGTACCCTATGTCCTTCTCACTACTTCTGACTATGTGTATGCGAAATTTCAGGAAGATTGGTTCAGTACATGAAGCGTGAAGAGGTAACAAACAAACAAACTCACTTTCGCTTTTATAATATTAGTTAGGATAAGTTTATGGTTTTAATTTAACTAGACTTACTTTACACTATATTGTCCTTATTTTCTAAACAATGTCAAAAAAGTAACGTTCTATTACGTTCTGTTGAATGTATGCCATGGGCTGCCAAATACCTATACAAATTGTTCCTAGCATGTATTCTAATACGTGATTCACAGAAAGTATTCTGACGTATATCTTCGAGGTACAATTTTTTGACAGCTCTATATTTTGTGAAAAGGTTAGTAGGTATATGTTTTTATTAAATATAGTGTAATATTTTTATAGATAACATTTCTCAATTAGTAGTTTTTACAATAGCTAACGTATATCTCCGAGGTACAATTTTTTGACAGCTATATATTTTCTGAAAAGGTTAGTATATATGTTTTTAATAAATATAGTGTTATATTTTTATAGATAAGTAGTTTTTACAATAGCTAACATGTTCATAATAACTTTACATAATCATATATATATAATTTTTAATTTTCTGTATTATTATGATGTAAAACAACATGCCAATATAATAAGGAAAAACAAAGTTGTGTGTTTTTTGGAAAACTAGTACTTACTCATTAACAAAACATTTACTTGTATATAATTAGAAAAAATATGAAAATAATTATGCAAAGAACTAGCAACGTTTAATAGTAATAGTTAAATTAGTATATATATTTTTTCTAATTTCTAAACCCACTAATTGTACTATTACAACATAACATTTGAACTTTTCTTGCTAAAAGACTTGACTTCATTTAAACTGTTGCGAGTAACAAATCGGAATAAATATTTACAAATCAATCATCTCCGTTTGTTTGTTTGTTTACACCAAGTTGTTTTTGCTAGGTATCGCTTTAATTAAATTTAAGTTCGACTTCGAACAAAGGGCAAACATCTTGAAAGCTTCCGGTTGTATCGATATATTTTCTTAAAGTTCCGACAGAGTTCACATTTTGAGTTTTAATTGGTTTCGATATGATCGACAAAGATTTTGTTTGCTTACAGGTTGTCCCTTATTTTTCAAAGTCAATATTTTTTTACGCATAGGCGTTTATTTTTTTCATTCTACCCTCGCTCGCATAAAATTTTAGTTTTTATGAAAACTTCGAGCTCAAGTCGGCACGGGTTAATGACCTCGTAGAAAAAAAATATTTTGCACACAAATACTATATGATAATACGAACAATAATGCGGTTCGATATCTTAAAAAAAAATTTTTTGGTCCAAATAAAGGACACCCTAGCTTACAATCTTCTATCAACATTACAGGTAGAATTATAAGGTCTCATTCAAAATAAAAAAGGAAAACAGTCTATGTTGCTTGAATATATATATACCGTCGATCAAAAATATTTCTTAAGACTAAGCAATAACTATTGTAATGCAATGGACCGTACTGTCAGAATTAAGAGCATACGCTTATTATGTTCTCTTAATTCTCGGGCCATTTTCAGAGCTGTCATCTTTAATCTAAACTCCATTTATTCTTACCAGTCCTATCATGTAAGCAATCTTACCATGTCTTTTTATGATTTTACAACAATATAAATTAAAATAGACTTTTTAGGAAATTACTTTCGTGGTTAATAAATGTTTTACTTTAGAATGTTTAGGTTTAAACTAATATTTGATTTATTTTCAACAAAATTCAAAAAAAGTACTGTGAAGATTGTTTACATGATAGGAATGGTAAGAATACCTAATGGAGTTTAGGTACATATATTGTTGATCAAAACTAACAATGTATGGAACTTACAAATACGTGACGATATCGCATATTGGCATGGACCAATACAATTGGCCACTTTAGATTCATCAAGTACAATCATTTTGTATAAATATTGCTTAAGCCATCCTGAAACCAAGCATATTGGACATATTGGCATGGACCTTTACAATGGGTCACTTTAGATTCATCAAGTACAATCATTTTGTATAAAAATTGCTTAAGCCATCTTGAAAACTATGACGCTTCCTACGCTCACCTTAAGCGTAGGAAGCGTCATAGTTTTCAAGAATTTTTAGAATTTTTGATTTATTTTTTAGTTTTGGATAAGAATATTTCGACGAAAATTCCTGAAATCTTTGCCCAGCAGTTGTCTAGAATAAGTGAAAAAATCGTACGCGTTTCAACTCTTAGAAAGATTTACCTTAATTTTTAAAGGTTTTTCTTGAAAGCTCGCAAAAAAGTAGATAAGCAGTATAGCTTTTCTGCATCCTACTAATATTATAAATGCGAGTGTTTGAATGTGAGTTTGCAACTTTGTGAGAATGTTTGTTACTCAATCACGCAAAATCTACTGAACGGATTTTGATTAAATTAAGTATACGGGTAGAAAAATACCGGGAATAGCACATAGGGTACTTTTATCCCGAAATTCCCACGGGAGCGAAGCCCCAGGGCGCAGCTAGTATCTCATAATCTACTTGACTTTTTATCAATATTTTACATTTAACTCGCGGCACTTGATAAAACTCAAATAAATGAAACTAGATATCAAATGAATGAAATAAAGAACAGTATACTATACTAATTTTCTACGGTTCGTGACCTGGCCTTTATCTAACTGTTTCAGGGAACAAAACTTCTACAGCTAATTTCCCTTCCTCTCTCTCTCTTTGCCGAACCTTCTCCGGTTTAGTTGGGGTCAGCTCTCCTCGTCAGTCTCCTCCAGGTGGTACGGTTTTGAGTCATCGCTGTATCGTCTCAAGCTTTTTAAAAGTCATATGACGAATGGATGCATGGATGCGGGTAGCGCAGGACCGGTCGTTGTGAAAATCCTTGGGGGAGGCTTTGTCCAGCAGTTGACGTCTTTTGGCTGAGAGAGAGAGAGAGAGATGTTTATGACGGACATCCTGGGGGCCGATTCCACTAATTACAAACGTCGATATCGTGTCTCAATTGTGTCTCAAGAGCCAAAGAAATTGAAATAAAGTGACAAGATCTCTGTAAGACTTCTATGTTTTATTACGATTTCTTTGGCTTTTGAGACACAACTGAGGCACCTACGTTTGTAATTTGTAGTATCAAGGGCCAGGTTTGAAGGAGTCGACCTGGTTTTTCTTCTACTGGTAATAGCTAATTTCCCTCCCATGTAGTGTAATTAAAAACACACGTTGTGATAAAATTCTCCATTGCATAATGATGCACGGGGCCAATCAGCGGCGTGATCGATAACCCACCGAGAGCCCTTAACCCGTCGAGGGGTCGTTCCGACCCCGTACAAAGCTCGGGTAATATTTTCCAAGTAATCGGTTAACTGATCGAAACGCTCGGTTTTACGTGACACGGTTTATCTTTTAATTAGTTCTTTGTTGTGAGTAATGAGTAATATTTTTAAAGGTAGTTAAAGTACTTATTTCCAGTGTAGGGATCTGTGTTTTACTTTTATTTATTGTGTGAAATTCTTAGGCGATTCTTGGACTGATTTAAACTACCCATGCCTGTGTTATCGGTTCATGATGTTCTCTTAGCAATATATTGTTTTTTTTTTTTTATTTATTTAGCTAATAGGTCCCACTGCTGGACAAAAGCCTCCCCCTTATCTCTCCAACTACCTCTATCGCTCGCTACCTGCTGCCACCGCCTATCAAAGGCCGACAATTCGTCAGACCACCTCATTTTCGGCTTGCCTCTCGCTCTTTTGCCATCAGTCGGGACCCAAGATGTAACTATTTTTGTCCATCTTTCCATTCCCATACGGCTGACGTGGCCCGCCCAGTTCCACTTTAGCTTGTGTCACTTTCTCTTAGCAATATATTGTTTTTTTTTTTTTATTTCCAAGTTCTCACGGGAGTGGACTCATGGATTACAGCTAGTATTATAATATTACTAAGACACTGTGGAGGCTGATCTGCGTGAGCTGGGAGCGGATAACTGGCGAGCCACCGCGCTGAACAGAAGTATATGGCGCTCTCTCGTTTCGGAGGCTAAGATCCACTTTTGGGTCACTGAGCCAGCGAAGTAAGATGAAAATAGTTAAAATCTTTGATCAAAATTCACCACAATCTTTAATCGTAACAAAACATCGTGAGGAAACCTGCACTCTGGTTGATGATGTATCAGCTAGTGCGTGAAATGGAGAAGGCAATGGCAAACTACTCCATTAACATTGCCAAGATTCGAGAGTAGAGAGATTTGAGAGAGAAGATTCGTTGTTTGAGTCTCATTCCATATAATGACCACGACCCTCAGTCATGAAGAATACAACTAAATGAGGAGGAGGATAACCAAAATAAGGACAAATAGAGTACAACGGATTCCGGTACTTTATTACCACGTTGAATAATAACCTCGGGCTATTCACTTTCCTACCTTTAAAATTGTTTTCTATAAAGAATTGAAAAATATTGTTGAGAGGAGAAAGTGCGTCGATGGTTACTTTATTTTTTAATAAAAAAATAAGTAAGTAACTCTTTATTGCACCATGAATATAAACAAATTATACATCCTTTGCGTCGTAATTGTAATTAAACGAAAAATTGTGCTTTTTATGAAAAATTGTATTTATTTATTTCAACAGAATGGAATTGAATTCATAAAACAAAAATAAAGAATTATTACAAAATTTAAGGCACGTTTTACTTTGAAAAAGTCGTAGCACGCTGCTACAAGAGTCCTACGGCGTAGAGCTGTCGTAGCACGGCGCTACGCAAGCTCTACGGAGCTTGCTACGCGACTTGGTACAACGCGAAGTACATTTAGTTATGAAAAGTAGATAAATGGATAGAAAAAAATCATTCTTGCTTCCTCGTGGTCAAATCACACGAACGAACCTTTAAGCAAAGAATTTTGTTGAAGAAATAACTCAAAAAGATATTATTAACCTACAAAAACAACACTTCATTCTATAATCCAATTGTTCGCATGTGTTGTTATTATAATGAACTGTACATGAATAAAAAACCTATTGACATTTTTGCAGTAAACAAAGCCAATACTTTTAAAAATCAAATTAAACGTATCCTCCACTGATCTTTGATCTTTGATATATATTTTCTTTATATAAATATAGTTTTTTTTATATAAGTTTAGTTTTGTATTTAATTTTTAGAACTTCATGTTAAAAATTTACTTCTGTAGCTGATTTATTGCCTACTTTTAAAATTGTGTGGAACTGTTTTCGAATGCATGTCATGTTGTGTGTACACGTTTTAGGGTCACAGTCTGGCTCAAAACCTATATAAAATATGTACTGTGTGATTTTTTTAGATTGTGTTCTGTTGTGTATACCTAAATAAATAAAATAAAATAAAATAAAAATTAAATATTATAATAATAATTAACATTATTTTATTATAATTTAATTTATATAATTGTCAGTATCTCTTGGCTTCACTCCCGTAGGAATTAGATATTTTGGAGAGCTTCTATTATCATGAATGTAGTTCATACACAAAAATAATGTACAAATCTGTCTGGTTGTTTTAGAGATTGGCACGTCCAATCCAACCATCAAACATTAAATTAGTAGGTATAAATAGACATTGACTATGAATTTCCACATACAAAACATATCATTATTTCCCTTACGTTTGATTTAACTCGGTTTTCATAACCAGTTCATTGATCAATGTTTTTCCGCTTGAGCAGAAAAAAAGCGAAAAGTTAACGTTTAAAAAATTGTTTTGCTAATGACATACGATCACACGTCTTCATACTGTACGGGGTAAACAGAACCTTAAGATGTTAATGGCTATATTAGAGGTCAGAATATTAAATATAATCCAAGGTTTCATGCTTAGGAGATGACATCATTATTTAAAGTAGACAATTTTGTATCAGATGTACACAACACAAAAGTACGTACATTGCTTACATATAAATTAAGGTTAAATAATAAGCATTACGTGTAATATTAGGGCCGTATAGCCCCAAAACGCGGGGTTTCTTTAGAAACAGACCCTTTACGATCTCTGCCGCAGGCGACAAGTGGCCCAACTCATCTTCTGTGCAAAGGATTAATTCCATTTCAGCAAAGAAAATCCAGCCTAATTACTTTTACAATTGACAAATTTTTCGAAGTTAAATATGGTAATTTTTTTTTTTTTAATTTTGTGTGACGTGTCTTTATAATTAAACTTAATTAAAAAAATACTTACGTAGTAGCGCAAAGGGGGCACATAGCCGAGAGCGCACGAGTACCTCGCCGCTCGGCCGCGCCGCCGCGCTACCACCGCATGGCGAGGGCCCGCCAGCTCGCGCGCGCGCCGAGCGCGTCAATGCCCGCGCCGAGCGCGCCGAACACGCCAAACACGCCGATGCCCGCGCCGAGCGCGCCAAACACGCCACTCCCCGCGCCCGGCCCGCCAAACCCGACCCCGCGCGCACCGCGACCTCGCCGCAACCAGTCCACGTTCGCTCACCAACAGTTCGACTGTAGACAATTCACATATCGTCACTAAAAATATCCAGGCGAAACTCCAACGCTACTCAAAAAATCAACATTCGAATACGGTGTCGCAATGCAGGGTAATATCGCAAATTCGGCTTGTTTTTTCGCCCCGAACATTGCGAGGGTTGGCATTAATTTTACATGCAGCCTCTAACTATGGACTGGGGATTCGGACACGGCTCAGGGTTGGTTGCGTGGATAGTTTAGATACTCACATTAGCATGCCAGCGTCGGCCTCCGGTTATCAACTATCGTTAACGTAAACAATTGAACACACAATCATTTTGTCTTGTGGCGCGGCGCGGTATCACATGCCGGTCGGACGCGGATCGAAGGAGCCGGGGCCGGCGGTCGGGCCCGGCTCGCTAGCGCATCGGCCCTGGGGGCTCGGCGCCTGAGGGCTGCCACCGCCACCACACCGTATGCGGCGTTTGCTTGCTAAATGAGCGGATTAGGTGTGCGCGGGGCGGAAGTGTCGGAGGCGACACGCGCGTCGTTGCCACTGCAGGCCGCCACTGAGGCGGGGCGGCCCGGGACTGCGCCCCGCTCGCCCCGCACCCCCCCGGCGCACCCCCCCACCCGCCGCCCGCCATGTGCCCGGAGCGCGCTCAGCCTCTCGCCTCGCAAAGGGTTGTCGGCAAAGGGAAATTGCTACTATCGTCTTTTTGTAGTGACAATTGGCCGTGCTTTGAGCTGCCGCTTTCGCTTTGACCAGAGTCTGGAAGCGGTTGCCTCTTTGTGATAGACATGGGTAACTCCGGACTCGAAGATTCAAATGAGCCGATTCATTAGCCGGAGTCGAAACCCTTACTTAGTCCGAGCAATTCTTATCGACTCACGGGAGTTATTAGTCTTATTAGATCCGATTTCCGCCGGGATTCGTTAGCCTGTCGGGTCGCGTTTGCCACTTGCGTCGCGACTCGCTAGCGCCAGCGCCTGCCGGCTTTCGGGAGGAATCGGATAGCGTTCGGTTATATTATAATAGAGTGAGATGCGAACTGATTTTTATAGACAAGAACGAGACGGATTTTTTACACAGTTAGCTTCCTGCATTCTTTTCATAAAAAATTTATATATCTTTATTTTCATGAAAATTGAAAACAAATACTAATGTACAGTAAAATTACCTAAGTAGTATTAGATAGTCCTAAGCCTGGAAAGTACTGTTGAAACGGGTACTGAACGGAGTTGAACGGACGTCTGTGAGCGGGAGCCGATAAGGGAGTAGGAATCATTAAGAGGAGTCGGTACCGAATGCGGATTAAGATTCAGTGAGCCGAAACACGCCTCGGAGTCGAGATTACCCATGTCTACTTTGTGACGACTAGATTTGTTGTGAAATCGTTTTACTTATACAAGTATATTGAATTTTCTTATACTATACAGTTGTATAACTAGCATCAATGTATTACGTAAGAGTATGCGGGAGTTAACGTTGCATAGGGAGACAGCGCGGCCGGGAAAACTGGTATCACAGCCCTTAAATTCGTAGTGAAATTCTGCGAGCGACGTCGAAGTTTTCCGAGCGGTGCCGAGTGAGAGGCCGAGAGCGGCCGAGCGCGCGCGACCGGCGCCGCCCAGTCGATAAGGCTGTCTCCACTCAACGAACAAAGACGCTAACCTATAATAATTACATTTAATTAAGGATAACTCGACTATTTTGTGTAATAAGCATATCGCTCTGCAGCTGAAATGGTAGGATTTCACGTTTAAACACCTGAAATAATTCTATATGTAATTATCACGAGGCAGGAGCGACCTGCCGTCATGTAAACAAATGTACACGCGCCGCAAAGTTACTGAAACAGTATTAATTTAATGGTAGAGTTGTTCATTTATGACTAAAATTTAGCTGTTATTATTACTGAAGCTGAAAAATAATAATAGAGTAATAATAAATTTCTGTTTTCGTCTTAATGCAATTTTTAATGAATCATATAAGTAATTATTATAACAATTAAATATATTGATACCACGATATTATTGACATACCAAGATATTATTTTTGAAAGTTTTTTTTTTCAGCATACTTTCTTTTCCATAAAGAATTTAGTGTGAATTTAGTGTGGTTCCTCTACCTTGGGAATTGTGTAAAAAAAGTATTTTTTTCTGTTTCTTCATTCTTACGAACTTTAACATTTTTATTAATGGACTATATACTATTACATACTAATTTCGATTATCAAAGAGTGTATTTCGGTAATTTTATTTTCTCATAAACATTTAATTTATTAAAGACCTTGTAACAGCTTTGAAAATTTAGATTTGATCTGAAATGTAGTATAGGGTATTAACATCATAATCAACTAATTGTCTGCTAAACAGGTTTAATTTTCTCCCAAAATATATCTAATACAAGTACTAAACTTTCTAGTAAATAAGATTGAAAATCGCCTGGCGACATAATTGTCTGTATACAAAAGCAGTAGATATTGCTATGTCAAATAGTTTGTCAAGGGTAAATTACTTTTTGAAGTGTTTGGCGTGTTGATAGGGACTTATGTAGTCTAGTTTTTACACGATTGAGCAAATAAGAGTGTTATGTTTTCAGGGTTCATGTATGTATGTTTATGTATGTAAGTTTCCTTATTCTGTCATAAGTCCTGAACGGCTTAACAGTTATGTATTAAATTGTTATATAACAGTTATGTATTATATTGTTATAGTATGAGAGTTTTTTTAGATTCCTTGCATTCCTTCGAGTGACATAGGTTGTGTGGATTGTCAGTCGTGTTTTTTGTTTTTTTATAATTAACTTGTTAACTGAAGAAACTACACATTATCCAAAAAAACCAGCTATTCCATAAGTAGTATTTTACAATATCTTCTCGCATAAAAAGAATGTAACAGCAGATAAAAAAAAATACAAAATGGCCATATTAAAGCAGAGCTTAAACCACTGAACGTAGAAACATGACATTTCGTTGAGAGGTTTTTTAATAGCGTAAGTAAAAAGAAATTATGAAAATTCTAAAATCGCTGAAAATCTATATTTTCGTGGGCTAAGCCGAGGGCAAGAGCCGATTTCATAAAAAAAAAAATATTTTTAGACAACACATAGTGTTAAAAATATTTGGCAAAAGCAGATAGAGAGGTTTCGTATATTTTAAAATCAGGTCATATTCTACTGATACGAATTTCCTAAAAGTCCACTCAACATGAAAATTCGTTCAATCCCTATTTTAATTTTTTCGCGAACTGACATATAGAAAAACGCGGTGGAGCTTTATTTCATACTAGCTGTCACCCGCGGCTTCGCCCGCGTGAGTTTCGCTTAGATAAAAAATCTCTCTTGGAGCTTTTCATCAGATGTTCCAGATCTTCAATTTTTATACGTCAGCAGAAAATGCTCATCAGGTTGAACGACTTTTAATAAGGCGCCATTTCCATATATGTTATAGTGTAGCTGGTCTCTTGCAGTTCTTCATCAGATGTTCCAGATCTTCAATTTTTGTACGTCATCAAAAAATGCTCATCAGGTTGAACGACTTTTGTTAAGGCACCATTTCCATATTTCTTATAGTTTAGCTGTTCTGTTAAGGTTCTTCATCAGGTGTTCCAGTTTTCAAAATAAATTATAGCCTATATGTTGCCCAGGCTTAATAGCTATACAACAAAAAAAGTTTCATTCAAATCCGTCCGGTAGTTTTTGCGTGAAACGCGTACATACATACAGACAGACAGACAGACAGACAGACGGACAGACAGACAAGAAATTCCAAAAAAATATTTTTGCTTTCTATTATTCTTTTTAGGTGTCCCTCTATCCATTTCAGTCAAAAATAATAAATGTACAGACAAAATATTTTTACTGTTTTATTATATGTATAGATAACACTAGCACGTTCCCGGGACTTGGCTCCCGTGGGAATTTCGGGAAATCGCCTTGTGGCTAAATTGATTCGATAAGTAGAAATTAGAGTACACTATCAATCACCACATTGGATCGAATACTTATTGAAAGCATTCGCCGTTAATAAGCGTTGCTACAGACGATTTAGACAATAGGAACAATGCACAAACCACTTACCATGTAGGCAGGCTTCGAGCACGATTCCTCACGAATAGTTCTTCCTTTAGACACCTAGCCGGCCAGCCACACACGATTATAAAGTTCCAAAAACACTGTTGAGCACTTGAAGTTTTATTAAGAATAATTGAGTAAAATGTAATGTTTGATGCGCGCGCGCCTTCGCTTTCACGTACAGACACGGAGAGGTTTTTACTGGTTCTGCCACCAGCCTTCTGCTACCAGCCTATGGCGTTGATCTCTCAGACACCGGTAGGATCTGCGCATGCGCCAGCGGAAGTCCGGGCGCCCCATTGGCTAAATAGAACTGCAGCACAGCGAATTGTGATGATTGATGAGTGCATCGGTAAGGCGCGCGAAATTCAAATTGAAAGGTAAACAAGATTTGCGTTGAAAACGGAACATTCCGCCCACCAAAATACCAATAGGATTTTCCCAGAGTAAGAATAAGAAACGGTAATTAACGATAAATATGTTTAAGTTATTATTCTAAACTTAAAAGCTAACAAATGATAAGTTGAAACGATTATACGGAGGGTAGAGGACATAGTTTGACCAAAGGTCTCTTAAGCGAGTGATCCCTGGCTGTTCTAACGGTTGCGACTCGAACTACCCCATCAGGGCCAGGATGCAAGGAAACAACTCGTCCTAATGCCCATTGAAGAGGAGGCCGATTGTCCTCTTTTATAAGTACGATTGAGTTTACAATTAACGGTGTTGAGTCCGTGATCCATTTTGCTCGCTGAGTTAACCCATGTAAATATTCATTTTTCCAGCGTTTCCAAAATTGTTGTTGAAAAGATTGGATAAGTTGCCATCGATTTAGTCGATTGATTTTTACGTCCTTGTAGTCGGAGTCAGGAACTGCTGTAAGAGGTTCCCGCGTTAAAAAATGACCGGGCGTAAGAACGTTCAAATCGTTGGGATCCGAGCTCAATGGACACAAAGGCCGCGAATTTAAAATTGATTCGATCTGAGCGAAGAGTGTGGTAAGCTCTTCAAACGTTAAGACCTGATCGCCAACAATACGGTACAAATGACTCTTTGCGGCTTTGATTTGGATTTCCCACACCCCTCCAAAGTGGGGAGCAGAAGGTACGTTACGTTTAAAATCTATTTTTTTCCGCATGAGAGGCTTGTTCGATACATGACGCTAGTTGTGAACTTGCACCAACGAAATTCGTACCGCAGTCAGAGTGAATAACATTGCAGCGGCCGCGACGAGAAACGAAGCGACGCAATGCCGCGATGAAGCCGTCAGTCGATAAAGTAGAAACCACCTCAAGGTGCACTGCTTTTGTGCTCAAGCATACGAATAAACACAAGTACGCTTTATCGATTTTAGCACCACGATGAAGCCCGAGCTTAATTCGAAAAAGGCCCTCCTAGATCGACACCTACGACAGAGAAGGGTTTTGCCTGATTGACACGAAAGGCCGGAAGGTCGGTCATAAAGGGTTGCAAAGGTTTCGGTTTAAGACGGTAGCATTTTATGCATCTTGAAAGATGATGACGTACAGCATGCTTTGCCGCAAGTATCCAAAACTGTTGTAAAATCAGATAGTTGGTTGTGTTCAGACCGGGATGAAAATTGTTTCGATGAATAGATTCGATTACAGCTGATGTAAGAACACTCTTTTTGGGCAATAATGCGGGATACTTATGTTCGAAGTCAAGATCGGAGCGCGATAGGCGCCCGCCTACTCTGAGTATACCCTGCTCGTCCAAAAACGGGTTTAGTTTACGAAAACTGCGAGGTAACTGTATCTTTGATTGTAATTTGGATATGACATCCAAAAAACAACGATGTTGGAAATGTTTGACGATAATTAGTAACGCACGATGACGCTCAGCGTCCGTTACGAAAAAGATTATCTGATCGCGGAACAGTGTTACGCATGTTATTACAAAACCTGCGAACGTAAGCGATAATGCGACAGATTTTATCTAAAGAAGAATATTTTTCGAATAGCCGATCAATTATAGACGTGTGATTAACGCTTTCGATTTGATCCGAAACGAGAACCGTGGTGCGACGCTGCTCAGAGAGCACCGCATTGTCATCGTTTGAACGATTTTTCGATGTATCGATTGGCCACTCAGACTGTGGTTGAGACAACCATTCTGGGCCCGCCCACCATAGGGCATTGTTTAGCAAATCGTGAGGCAATTGCCCACGCGAACAAACATCTGCAGGATTTGTGACAGATGGTACGTGCCTCCAGCACTCGGTCGGTACGATATCTTGAATGTGACTTACGCGGTTTGCAACGAATGTCACCCAGCGAGAAGAAGGAGCTCGCAACCAGGATAAGGTAACGGTGGAATCACACCACAGATAAGTGTCATGGACAGGAATCCGCAGCGTGTCCTTGACAAATTTGATAAGGTCTGTAAGCAAAAACTGCACCACACAGCTCTAAGCGAGGTAACGATTGACGTTTTAAAGGAGCTACACGAGCCTTTGCACATACGAGAAAGACGCGAACGGAGCCGTCAGACTCGATAACACGCAGGTATATAACGGCGCCATATGCTGCTTCGGAGCTGTCACAAAATCCATGCAGTTGATATGATTGAGCGCTATCGGTAGCGTATTTACGTGGAATTTTAAGATTCCTAACTTGAGGAAGCTGTTCAGAGAACTTTTCCCATTGAGAGATAATTTCCGGTGGGGGCTTATCATCCCATGAAAGACCTAGAATCCAAAGCTTTTGAATAAGACATTTGGCATGAATTGTCAAAGGAGATAGAAAACCCAGAGGATCGAAAATTCTGGCAACCTCACTCAAAATCGTTCGCTTGGTGCACGGTTGATTAGATGGATTAACGGTAAAGACGAACGAATCCGAAGCAGGCTCCCACTTAAGGCCCAGAACCTTGATAGTTGTGTCTTCAGTTTCGGTAAAAGTGATTGCTTCTGAAAGACACGCCTCCGCGGGAAGATCGCTAAGTAGCTCGGGTCGGTTACTCACCCATTTTCGGAGCTCAAACGAGCCAAGACCGAAAAGAGCGATGAGTTGAGTTTTGATTTCTCTGGCGTCCTTCAGCGATGAGCTTCCGGATATGACGTCATCAACGTATATGTCGGAAGTTAAAACGGTTTTGGCCTTTGGGTACTTGTGACCCTCATCGTTGGCCAGTTGCTGAATAGAGCGGCACGCCAGGAATGGAGCGGAAGACACTCCGTACGTTACGGTATTTAATACGTACTCTTGAAGAGGCTCATCTGGGTGAGCTCGCCAGAGAATACGTTGATAATCACGATGTTGAGGAGCTAGGTTGATTTGACGGTACATTTTGGCGCACGTCTGCCATGAAGACAATTGCGTGCTCACGGAAATGAAGAAGGATCTCTACGATATTTGATTGTAGCTTCGGTCCCGTCAGCAGCGAGTCGTTTAGCGATTTGGAAGTTGCATCTTTAGCCGAGGCGTCGAATACAACGCGAAGCTTCGTTGTAGCGCTGTCGGGACGTAGCACACAATGGTGCGGTATATAATACTTGCCTTGACCCATTTGCTTGGCAGGTACTAGAGTCATGTGACCACTGTCGATATAGTCAGTCATGAACTCCACGTATTGTTGGTTTAAATTGTGATCGCGATACAGACGCCTTTCAATGGCATGAAAGCGTCGTAAGGCTATCTCTCGAGAACCTTCAAAGACTGGCTCCTCGTCGTCCTTGAAGGGGAGACAAACTACATATCTACCTGTCTCGTCACGGTAGTGATTACTGAGAAAACTATTTTCACAGCGTTGCTCTTCTGGGGTCAATCGGAAAGATTGTGGAACGTTATCGATTTCCAAGAAACGTTGAACAATTTTGTTTAAACTATCGTCTACGGTAGAAGGGGCTACTCCTAGTAGACTGGACGATGCGAGTCTGGACTTCCCAAGAAGAAGCCAGCCGAAGACTGAGTTGAAAGCTCGCGGTTGAGAGGCGTTACCCTTCAGACGTTGTTCGAGAAGTGACTCAGCAAAGACGTCGGCACCTAACAAGACGTCGATCGGACCGGGGATGTCAAAACCAGGATCAGCTAGCGGTAGTGTTTTGACCTCCTCCCATCCTTTCGTATTTAGCCTTGCTATCGGTTGATCTCCGCAAATGCTCGGTATGACGAGCATTCCCAGACGAAACTTTACGTTACAGTTGGTGCCAATGTCGCATGTAACAAAGCCACTGACTGAGGCAGGGCTGCCCCCTAACCCATAAACGTTGATATTACCAGTTATAGGTTTTAGATTTAATCGTTGAGCGGCGTGAGCCGTGAGAAAATTGTTTTGACTGCCGGTGTCAAATAACGCGCGAAATGTATGAAATTCACCAGAAGCATCACGAATCTGGACGAGAGCTGTTGCCAGTAACACGGTTGTGGTTACGGTTGGATCAGACTGAGTTAACGAATCCTTAGCCACTAAGGTCGCCGAGCTTGCCGCCGGCTCCTTATGTAGCAAAGTGTGGTGTTTACGTCTACATTGTCGACATGAAAACATTGATGTGCACTCTCGCACTGAATGGGATGCGTTAAGACAATTGTAGCACCATTTCTTTTCAGTGGCCACAGCCATGCGCTCATCTATTGATTTTGCCAAAAAATCACTACAGGCCGAGATGTGATGTTCATTGCGACAGTAGGCACATTTACGAATCGGAGTGCTCGAATTGTGAGCAGGTTTCGCTTGTTGTTTATCACCAACATTTTTATGAGTAGTGACGGTGGGAGCGACAAGCGAATGCGTGACGTTATGTCGCTTGAACTTCTGTGAAGTTCCCGGTGTGTCCTTTGAAACGTTAGCGGTTTTATTGGTAACATTCGAAAAGTGCGTGTCGCGAATTAATGCTTCACCTTTAGAGTGTAAGAATGCCCTTAAATGGTTATACTGTGGAAGCTCAATATCGGTATGTTTTTCCTCAAACTCGCGTCTTAATTTGGTATCGAGTTTGGCCAGAACATTATAACAAAGAACAAAATCCCATTTATCGGTAGGTAATTTTAAAGTTTTTAAAATTGTTAAGTTCTCATCGATCGTGTCTAAGGCGCGTCGAAAATCTTGAGCGTTCGAAGTCTTTAAACTAACGTCCAAGATATCACGCCAGCACGTAAACGCTAATTCGCGTTTATCTTCATAACGGGACTTGAGAGCCTCGTACGCACTTAAATAATGTTCACTTGCAACAGGAAAAGTTCTAATGAACGATAAAGCATCACCACTTAAAACTGACACGAGATAGTGAAATTTCTCAATATTACATAAGGAGGTAGAATCATGTATCAACGCGTTATAAGTTGCAATGAACTCAGGCCATTCCTTGATAGCACCGGAAAAAGTTGGCAACGAAATTTTTGGTAACCGCATATTTCCACTGTGCGAACCGGTCAATGAATTATGTTTCGAAGTGTCAGCTTGTTGAGATGAACGTTGTTCAAATTTTCGTTGAATTGCCAACACTTGAAAATACAATTCGTCAAATCGATCCTGAAGTTCATCGTCCTCCTCATCGGCATCATCCTTAAGAAGGTCCAAAATAATAAAATGGGAGTCATGAAAACTATCAGCAATCGTTTTTATTTCATGACAATATGAAAGAAATAACCCTACTTGTGATTCATCGGTATTGGCTAAGGTACCTACTTCCAAAGCCTTCGTTAAGCGATTATATGCTATAGTTCGTTTACGTCGCAAACTGGGCAAATTATTAATAGTGTACGTATTTTCGATACCCTTTTTAATAGTAGGTTTAGATTTACGCCTTGATAGTAAAGACATAATTAATATCAAAACAATAAAACCTGATAGCAACAAATATTCGGATTCGATAAAAAAGTTTAGTTGCGAACGTCTTCAGCGAGACCGCGTTCACAAGAATCGACGAGAATCACTGGGGCGGTATTACACGACAACAGGTAATATTGTCACCTCGGTCACCTGAGTTTTAAATTGAAATAAATTAAATTGATAAGGATGAATTAAATGAGCGTTAGGAACACTAAAAACGGTTTGCGATATTCGTTAATGTACGGTAAATAAAAAAAATAAAAATCAGTTTTTTTTGTAAAAACAAAAAACTATGATTTTTAACCTAAAACGGTAATAATGAAAATGTGAACGCACCAAAATTCGTTGAAAATATGAAAGGTAAACAAGATTTGCGTTGAAAACGGAACACCCCTATTAATGTCCCTAGGGAACCTACATGGCGAATTTCAGCTTCCTACGCCCAAGTTTTTTGGCTGTGCGTTGACTGTCAGTCACTTCACGGAAGAGAATATTTTATAGGTATATTGATAGTGATTTAGTAAATGTAGCCAATCAAATAAGTTACAGACTAAAAGATTCTCTAAAGAAATTCTTGAGCAGCAACTAAAATTTCATATTATAAAAGTATTTTCAATAGTAAAAACTATTTTGAGTAAGTTTCTTCGGGAATACCAAACTTTACAATGTAACAGGGAATCGAGTAAGAATTGAAAACTTTCCAATAGTGGCAATCTGCAATGAGAAAGCAATCATAAAGAATAATGTTACAAAAAGTGCATTTAGTTTTTCTTTGCAAATCTTGCAATTGCAGGCTTCAATTAATTGATAGGAAAACTTGCTCTTAAACATTATTGTATTGAAAATAGTAAAAATCTTATTTATATTTTCCAAAACAATAAAAATAAAAGTTACAAACAGTTTGAGGTAAGTTATGTATATGTATAGTTAATATAGGTAACTGCCCGCAATCTTGAAGTCCACATTTAGATGCAAATTGCAGTTGCAACCTCGATTTCGATACGATCGACTGATTAGTTAAGTTGTAAGTTCTAATATCATTTTTAATTAGAAATTCTACTTTATCATCATCATATTCAGCCCACATCAACCCACTGCTGGGTATAGACCTCCCTTCTCTTCTCTCTTCTTCTTATTTTTTTTATTTATTTATTAATTTTTGTACACAACAAATACATACAAAGGAAACATAAAACATAGGAAAACTAAGTACAAAGATTCTACTTATTTCTATAGAAATTTCTTCCAGTAGACCCGCGAAAGAAAAAAGGGAAAAAAAAGAGGCATTGGCGTGTACTAAAAAGAAAAGAAAATAGCTAATAGAGATAAGTAACAGATAAAAACAACACATATAATATAAGAAGAAAAATATACTACATATAGACCGTATTATACATACAATGTATAACAAAAATATATATGAATATAAATAAATAAATTATACGAAATATATACTAGGATAAGAGTGAGAGGTAGTGTTCCTTCACTCTTTTCTTAAAGATAGAAATAGTTTTAGAGTCACGTATATCAACAGGGAGGAGATTCCATAACCTGACTGCTTCTTCTTCCCTTTCCTCACCACTTCTTACGGTCCTGTGCCAGTCTCATCCATCGCTTTCCCGCTATCCAAACAATGCCATCTGACCAGCAGGCTGGTGGTTTACCTAATGGTCCATTTCCAACTTGTCTACAGTTAAAAATTAAGTCAAATTAAGGTAATCTTCTAAAGTTACCCATCAAAGATGGATGTAAATTTTCTTTAACTGTAGACAAGTAGGGAAGGGACGACCCTAAATGTGGACGTATAAAACGTGTGTATGTGTGTGGACGTGGGTGTGTAACGTGTGTAGGACCAACCTTTTATATATCCATATTTAGGTTCCCTTAGTATGTATTTTTTTTTTTATAAGATAGGGCGGCAAACGAGCAAGCGCGTCACCTGATGGTAAGTAATCAACGCTGCCTATGGACAACCACAACACCAGGGGTATCGCAGGAGTGTTACCGGCCTTTTAAAAAGACGTAGGCTCGTTTTTTGAAGGTTCCAATGTCGTATCGGTTCGGAAACACCGCCGCAGGAAGCTGATTCCACAGTTTGGTCGTACGTGGCAAGAAGTGTCTTTTGAAACGCACGGTGGTTGACAGCCAGTCATCCAGGTGGTTTGGGTAAAATTTCAGTTTATGGCGGGTGGGTGGTGAAATTTTGCGGCGGGTATTCAATTCCTCAGAGCACTCCCCATGAAAAATGCGGTAGAGAATGCACAAAGATCCAACATCCCTGCGCAGAGCCAGAGGATCGAGGCGGCCGACGAGAATCTCGACGTCGACCATGCGAATCGCACGACGTTGAACGCGGTCAAAAGGGAGAAGTTGGTACTGAGGAGCCCCGGCCCAGAGGTGAGAGCAATATTCCATGTGCGGCCTGACTTGTGCCTTATACAGCTGAAGGCGATGCGCCGAAGTGAAATATCGCCTCGCTCTGCCGAGGACACCCAATTTTTTAGAAGCCAACTTAGCCTTATCTTCAAGGTGACCGCGAAATTCAACGTCACACGAACGTCACAACGTCTAAAATTTCGATTTTTGGCTGTGTATGTAGGGAAGCACCCTGGAAAGAAGGAGATAGGACAAAGGGGCTTTTCTTCGCGTATGTAGGGTCCATTATGTAGGGTCCTTGTGATATAATTTCCCTTCCTTCTTAAGACATGTCCATACCGTATTAAACTATATTTTTACTACTACTATTATATCCGCTAATAATTCAGTCTCACTTTTTTCTAATTCCTCCTTTCTATCGTTCCAAGAGAAAAATCTTCTCATCAAAGCCTCTATCAAAGGCGTCCAATCAAAATTTAATTGGGAATCAAGTTGTCATCGCGAAGGCTCGAAATAAATTTATTTCTCGAGCCTACATAGATTGGTCCTCCAGGCTATTAATATCCCTTGTCTCGAGATTGAATTATTGGGAACTAGCCGGTGTTCTAGAACTCCAATACTATGTAAGTATTTTTGATGTAAAACTTCTATTGGCACACAATTTGTTGCAGCCTTAACGTGATAAAAGATTAAATTAAAAATTATTGTATGGTATCCCTTAAAAAATAAAATAAAAATAGAATATATATCTTTCCTTATATATTTAGGCATTTGTATTGTGAGCAAAATTTAACATGATTGTACAGTACACATATTATTGGTGAGTTTGGTTATTTCTTTTAAATTATTCAATGTTTATATATTTTACGTCATGTACCCACCTTGCTTACAGTCTTTGTACTTATACCTATATAAATAAATAAAATCGACTCGAATGGCGATACAGCAAACGGCATGATGCTGTCGTGCCACGATACTCAGGTGTTTTAATCTGCTGTAAGTAAGTTGCGACGTCAATTGATTCATACTGAATCATAGAGCGCGCAGAAGTCCTTGTTGCTCGAAGTACAGAATTGATGACTTTGATGACTTTGATGAAGCAGGCAATAATCTGTCAGGGCAACCACAACAGTCAAATATAATATGAAACTCAACCGTTTAATATTAGTGCATTTCGAATCCACATTTCGCGAGCTCAGCTCATATCTCGTTAGCGTTACGTATAAGCTGTCAAGTATTAGAAAGGGGTGACTAAGTATTTGAAATTTTATGGAAATTTTGGAAAAAAGTATTTTTGTTGTAGTTTAGGTAATTTAATGTTATTTTAATTGTGTACGAATGAAAGTCGATTTAAATATTTCAGTTTTTTTTGTACACATATTATGAGAGCCAGATATTGAGCCTTAACTAATATTATAAATGCGAAAGTAAGTTTGATTGTTTATTTGTTTCTTTGTTTGTTACTTCTTCACACTTTATCTAGAGAATCAATCTTCCTGAAATTTCAAATAAACATAGTTAGGAGTACTGAGAAGTACTTAGGATACCTTTCATTCCGGGAAAAAACATTGTTTCCGTGGAAAAATTCACGCGGTCGAAACCGTGGGCAAAAGTTAGTCTTTAGTCTATAGTAATGTTAAGATAACTTGACATGGAAAATTGACCTGTAGACCTAAAGAGAAGTGATAAAAAAATACAATCTCACTTTCTAAATTTGTATTTTAATAATTTGCATGAATTTCATAAGTTTTCATACAAACATGCATATTATCACGCCTTTTTCCCGTGGAGGTAGGCAGACACATCATCTTCAATATAAGATACTAGCAACGCCTCGGGGATTCGCTCACGTGTGATTTTCAGAATAAAAAGTACCCTATGTGCCATTCCCGGTATATTTCTACCCGTATACCAAATTTCATCGAAATTAGTCCAGTAGATTTTGCGTGATTGAGTAACAAACATCCTCACAAACTCACATCTAAACTTTCGCATTTATAATATTATTAGGAAGGATATAGGATATTAGGAATTATTCATGGACACCCTACATTCACAGATTGGATTCCGTCATCTGAGCTTTTAGACCCCACAGAAGCCTTAAAACTATGTAATAAGAAGCCACAACCAGTATCATACAGTGTAATATATTGTGACAAATTTTATGTTAATCTCGGGACAGGATTTCAAAGAATTTTATCAAGAAATTCTTTGAAAATTTCATATATCAGTCAACATTTTTGATACAATATTTAACCAGTTTATTTGTATATGTAAGAATTAAGAGGTTCAGATTATGAATTCTTAATACAAAATTACTCACTTTGAACTCAAATTTTTCGTTTTTTAATAGCGTAAGTAAAAAGAAATTATGAAAATTCGAAAATAGCTGAAAAACTAAATTTACGTGGGCTAAGCCGAGGGCAAGAGCCGATTTAATAAAAAGTTTTATTTTCAGACAACACATAGTGTTAAAAATATTTGGCAAAAGCAGATACAGAGGTTTCGTATATTTTGGAATCAGGTCATATTCTACTCATACGAATTTCCTAAAAATCCACTCAACATGAAAACTCGTTCAATCCCTATTTTAATTTTTTCGCGAACAGAATTTCGTGAAATCCCCTCTTAATGTCCCTAGGGAACCTACATGGCGAATTTCAGCTTCCTACGCCCAATTTTTTTTAGCTGTGCGTTGACTGTCAGTCACTTCACGGAAGAGAATATTTTATAGGTATATTAATAGTGATTTAGTAAATGTAGCCAATCAAGTAAGTTATAGACCGAAAAGATTCTCTAAAGAAATTCTTGAGCAGCAACTAAAATTTCATATTATAAAAGTATTTTCAATAGTAAAAACTATTTCGAGTAAGTTTCTTCGGGAATTCCAAACTTTACAATGTAACAGAGAATCGAGTAAGAATTGAAAACTTTCCAATAGTGGCAATCTGCAATGAGAAAGCAATCATAAAGAATAATGTTACAAAAAGTGCATTTAGTTTTTCTTTGTAAATCTTGCAATTGCAGGCTTCAATTAATTGATAGGAAAACTTGCTCTTAAACATTATTGTATTGAAAATAGTAAAAATCTTATTTATATTTTCCAAAACATTAAAAATAAAAGTTACAAACAGTTTGAGGTAATTTACGTATATACAGCCTTACTTATAAATGTTACTTAAATTTTAAGTAATACTTAGGGGCTGCTTAACAAAAATTCTTACTTATAAACGTTGCTTAGTTCTAATGAGTTGCTTAGCAATGACTTTAATGCACTGTCAAATTAAGCAACCTCGTACCCTTGTTTAAATACGTAAGTAACAAGATGGCGGTTATTTGGGCACCAGCTGATTCCGTCCGAAGCGTCATTGTAGCAGGTAGCGTCCTTTTCAACATTGTTTGTCTGTTGCATTTGTAGGTAGTTGTTTCTTTTGTTTTTCGTGTGATAATGGATATTTTTGAATATTTTGATGTATTGCGCTTATTTTGTAATGCAATAAAGGAACTAAGGCGATTTAGAAGAAGAACAATGGGAATTATTAGAAGGCCAAACCTTAATAATATGATAATGAATCCCATGCAAGAATTAAGTAAAAGTGGTTTTAAGTATAAGTAGGTAGGTTTGCTAAGAAAATATGCAAAAGATATTAGAACTATTGTAGGTAGAGGAACACACTCATTTTTTATGGATATAGGTACATCTTTTTAGCAATAATCATTATTTATGCCAAAATTCCGAAATATAATACAAACAATGAAAGGAAATGGTACCGTGGTCGCTTCGAGCAACAAGGACTTCCGCGCGCAGCACGGGAGTCCGTGTTGTTCTATGCGTGGTCGTAAAATAATTTAACAGCAAAGCTTTTTTTGGAATGTTTACTTTTTAGTTTTCAATTGAATGATACCAATGTTGCCATTTCATAACGTTAAAATGGCAAATACTTTTTTAAGCTGCCAACATTTCGGCAGTGTTGCGAGAGTAAAATACTTTTTCTGTCATTAACAGTTTATTAAGTAAGACACGCTTAAGTAACGTTTATAAGTAAAGAATATTTAATTACTAATTAGGAATTTAAGTAGTCATTAGTTAAGACGATGCTAAGAAGATCATTAGTAGATTTTTATAAGTAAGACTGATAGTTAATATAGATAACTGCCCGCAATCTTGAAGTCCACATTTAGATGCAAATTGCAGTTGCAACCTCGATTTCGATACGATCGACTGATTAGTTAAGTTGTAAGTTCTAATATCATTTTTAATTAGAAATTCTACTTTATCATCATCATATTCAGCCCACATCAACCCACTGCTGGGTATAGACCTCCCTTCTCTTCTCTCTTCTTCTTATTTTTTTTTATTTATTTATTAATTTTTGTACACAACAAATACATACAAAGGAAACATAAAACATAGGAAAACTAAGTACAAAGGTTCTACTTATTTCTATAGAAATTTCTTCCAGTAGACCCGCGAAAGAAACAAGCCAATTATTAAAAATAAAAAACACGACTGACGAGTTTTTGCTCAATAAGTACATACAAACATATAAGTTATATACATTTTTGAAATCGCCTTTTAAAGCCCTTCAATTTGATACCCCACTCGATAAGATTGATCAAATTTTATTTTTTTGGTCTGCTATTTATCGCATATATAACCCGCCATTTTGTTTTTATGTTGACGTCATATAGCCTATGTCACTCGGAAGAATGCAAGGAATCTAAAAATACATCTCACATCAAAATCTGTTAAGCCGTTCAGGACTTATGGTGGAATAAAGAAACTTACATACATACATACATACATACATACATACATACATGAACCCTGAAAACATAACACTCCTTTTTTGGTCAGTCGTGTAAAAAGGGAAAAAAAGAGGCATTGGCGTGTACTAAAAAGAAAAGAAAATAGCTAATAGAGATAAATAACAGATAAAAACAACACATATAATATAAGAAGAAAAATATACTACATATAATACATATAGACCGTATTATACATACAATGTATAACAAAAATATATATGAATATAAATAAATAAATTATCTATACATATAATAAAACAGTAAAAATATTTTGTCTGTACATTTAGTATTTTTGACTGAAATGGATAGAGGGACACTTAAAAAGAATAATAGAAAGCAAAAAATTTTTTTTGGAATTTCTTGTCTGTCTGTCTGTCTTTATGTATGTACGCGTTTCACGCAAAAACTACTGGACGGATTTGAATGAAACTTTTTTTGTTGTATAGCTATTAAGCCTGGGCAACATATAGTCTATAATTGATTTTGAAAACTGGAACACCTGATGAAGAACCATAACAGAACAGCTAAACCATAAGAAATATTGAAATGGTGCCTTAACAAAAGTCGTTCAACCTGATGAGCATTTTCTGCTGACGTATAAAAATTGAAGATCTGGAACATCTGATGAAGACCTGCAAGAGACCAGCTACACTATAACATATATGGAAATGGCGCCTTAGCAAAAATCGTTCAACCTGATGAGCATTTTCTGTAGACGTATAAAAATTGAAGATCCGAAACATCTGAAACAGTTTGGAACACAAAAAGACTTTTCATCTAAGCGAAAGTTACGCGGACGAAGCCGCGGGCAACAGCTAGTACAAAATATATACTAGGATGAGAGAGAGAGGTAGTGTTCCTTCACTCTTTTCTTAAAGATAGAAATAGTTTTAGAGTCACGTATATCAACAGGGAGGAGATTCCATAACCTGACTGCTTCTTCCTCTCTCTTCTTCTTCCCTTTCCTCATCACTTCTTACGGTCCTGTGCCAGTCTCATCCATCGCTTTCCCGCTATCCAAAAAATGCTATCTGACCAGCAGGCTGGTGGTTTACCAACTGGTCCATTTCCTACTTATCTACAGTTAAAGATTAAGTCAAATTAAGGTAATCTTCTAAAGTTACCCATCAAAGATGGATGTAAATTTTCTTTAACTGTAGACAAGTAGGGAAGGGACGACCCTAAATGTGGACGTATAAAACGTGTGTATGTGTGTGGACGTGGGTGTGTGTGTAACGTGTGTAGGACCAACCTTTTATATATCCATATTTAGGTTCCCTTAGTATGTAGGGTCCATTATGTAGGGTCCTTGTGATATAATTTTCGTTTCTTCTTAAGACATGTCCATACTGTCTTAAACTATATTTTTATTACTATTATTATATCCGCTATTAATTCAGTCTCACATTTTTCTAATTCCTCCTTTCTATCGTTCCAAGAGAAAAATCTTCTCATCAAAGCCGCTATCAAAGACATCCAATCAAAATTTAATTGGGAATCAAGTTGTCATCGCGAAGGCTCGAAATAAATTTATTTCTCGAGCCTACATAGATTGGTCCTCCAGGCTATTAATATCCTCTTGTCTCGAGATTGAATTATTGGGAACTAGCCGGTGTTCTAGAACTCCAATACTATGTAAGTATTTTTGATGTAAAATATTTATTGGCACGGGAAATTAGTATTGCAGTAAAATTTCATTCAAGAGATTAGCCTTAAAGTAATAAAAGATTAAATCAAAAATTATTGTATGGTATCCCTTTTTCCTTATATATTTAGGTATTTGTATTGTGAGCAAATTTAACTACGGCAAAACCCTCCAAGGATGAAATCCTTGGGGAGGCCTTTGTCCAACAGTGGACGTCTTTCGGCTGAGAGAAGAAGAAGAAGAGCAAATTTAACATGATTGGACTGGACACATATTGTTGGTAATTTTGGTTAATTCTTTTAAATTAGTACCCACCTTACTTACTGTTTTGTGTACTTATACCTAAATAAATAAAATCGACTCGAATGGCGATACAGCAAACGGCATGATGCTGTCGTGCCACGATACTCGGATGTTTTACATCTGCTGTAAGTAAGTTGCTACGTCAATTCATACTGAATCATAGAGTGCGCGGAAGTCCTTGTTGCTCGAAGTACTGAATTGATGACTGATGACTTTGATGAAGCAGGCAATAATCTGTCAGGGCAACCACAACAGTCAAATATAATATGAAACTCAAGCGTTTCATATTAGTGCATCTCGAATCCACATTTCGCGAGCTCAGCTCATATCTCGTTAGCGTTACGTATAAGCTGTCAAGTATTAGAAAGAGGGTGACTAAGTATTTGTAATTTTTCGGAAATTTTGGAAAAAAAGGCTTTTTTAATAGAGTTTAGATAAATTTAATGTTATTTTAATTGTGTATGAATGAAAGTCGATTTAAATATTTGAATAATTTTTTTTTACATATTATGAGAACCAGACATTGATGGTATATTATGATATTCTACTTTGTTCATCTGGGTGATATCACCTAGGTGAAATGAGTCCAAACTGAAATTAAGACACTAAAAAGTCTACTCTTTTCACCCAGATGATATCACCCAGGTGAACAGAGTGGAATATGCTGACATTGATTGCTCATTAAGTTTAAAAAACCCTAGAAAACAATATATCTTTAGTCTATAGAGACGTGGTTACTTACTATGGGCCTCATAAGAAGGCTCAAGGTCAGTCAAAGGGCGATGGAGCGCGCTATGCTCGGAGTTTCCCTGCGTGATCGAATCAGAAATGAGGAGATCCGTAGGAGAACTAAAGTAACCGAAATAGCCCGCAGAATCGCCAAACTTAAGTGGCAGTGGGCGGGGCACATAGCTCGTAGAACAGATAGCCGTTGGGGCAGAAAAGTTCTCGAGTGGCGACCACGAACCGGAAAACGTAGTGTAGGCAGACCTCCCACTCGGTGGATCGACGACCTGGTGAAGGTCGCGGGACGCGCATGGATGCGGGCAGCGCAGGACCGGTCGTTGTGGAAATGTTTGGGGGAGGTCTTTTTCCGGCAGTGGACGTCTTTCGGCTGAGAGAAGAAGAAGTCTATAGTAGTAGTAGTAGTATTAAGTTAACTTGACATGGGAAATAGAACTGTAGACCTAACGAGACGTGATAAAAAAAAAATACTATCTCACTTTCTAAATTTATATTTTAAAAACTTGCATGAATTTCATGGGGTATGAAGGCAGACACTAGTTTTCATATAATATACATCATATTTCAATAGGTATAAGATTTTTATTCATGGACACCCTACATTCACAGATTGGATTCCGTCATCTGAGCTTTTAGACCCCGCAGAAGCCTTAAAACTATGTAATAAGAAGCCACAACTAGTATCATACAGTGTAATATATTGTGACAAATTTTATGTTAATCTTGAGACAGGATTTCAAAGAATTTTCTCAAGAAATTCTTCGAAAATTTCATATATCCGTCAACATTTTTGATACAATATGTAACCAGTCTATTTATATATGTAAGAATGTAGAGGTTCAGATTATGAATTTTAAATAAAAAATTACTAACTTTGAACTCAAATTCTACTTCAGGAATATATATACGAAATCCTTCAAAATTTATTTAGAAGTTGAGGCGTGGTTGACTAACTAATACCCTTTTATCTCTTTCTTTTAGGTATTTTTTACCTTTGTAGAAAAGGAAATACTAAATTGCTTGTGTCTAACTAACTTCCGATTTTAGTTATAACATGGTTTGTTATAATTGTTTGTTTTTTTATAACAATTGCCTTTGTAACCATTGAAGCGGTGGTGGCCAAGTGGTAATAATACCTTTGTAACCATTGAAGCGGTGGTGGTTGAGTGGTAATGATACCCGCCTGAGGTCGTATAGGACCCGGGTTCAAATCCTACCTGTGCCACATGAATTTCTAGACCAATCTAATTCATGTATGGTAGTTTTCATAGACCACCACATGCTTACGGTTAAGGAAAACATCGTGAGGAAACCTGTTTATTGGCTGACTGTTTAGTTTACTAGTGTGTATACGGCTACTGCCACTAGATGGCGGTAGTCTAAAAGTCATGTCAGATGCCTTTAGGCGACTTGAATAAAATCTGACACCAGTGTTATACCAGGTATATACCAGATACCAGGGTAGGCAAAACTACATAAAAGCTGGTAAAGCGTTATAGAAATATCTAGCTGTATAAAGGGTAGCCGTGCCAGCCAATGTCAAAGCCGGTTATTAGATTCGAGCTATCAATTCGTCTCGATGGCAAGAGGTAACGCAATTTAAGCTTTACAGTAGCCTTTTTATACTGTCTCTGAACTAGTTCCAAGTTCGTAGTAAAAATAATACTTTTTGTTAGATATAGTTGTAATAACAATAGTAGGCGGAAGGAATGATATCCTGAATCCCAAAACTCACACGCGAACAAAGCAAATTAAAATTGAATTTAACGGAGCCTTTCTTTATAAATTTAACTGTGACTTGGCCTTTATTCATTTTCCATGCTTATTTTATCAAATTTTTTTTTTTATAAAATATTGTTGCTTAAAGTATAAAGAGTTTTCAGTGAACACCTTAATATTTTCAACCGACTTCCCAAAAAAGGAGGAGGTTATATGTTTCGATGTATGTATGTTTTTTTTTTTATGTATGTTCGCCGATTTCTCTGCCTATTGTGGACTTATTTCCGAAATTATTTTTCTATTCGAAAGAGTCTATTTCCAAGTTGGTCCCATTTTAACAACGTCAGAATCTGTTCGGTATTTTAAAGATACCTAACAAAATATTAAAATATAAACATTGCATTATAGAGCAAAAGCCCGCGACTGCATGCCCTTCCTTATTTTATTAAAACTCAAGATTTTCTGTGTATGTCCCCAACATAGAAATAGCGATTAGCGACTATAAAAGTTGGATCATGATTACTTAGGCAGATAATTTGTAGCAATAGCATATAGAGTGGTAGCTCAATTTCCTCAAAGTAAAGTTTTTTAAAGATTTTATTCCGAACTAGCTGTCGCCCGCGGCTTCGCCCGCGTGAGTTTCGCTTAGATGAAAAATCTCTCTTGGAGTTTTTCATCAGATGTTCCAGATCTTCAATTTTTATACGTCAGCAGAAAATGCTCATCAGGTTGAACGATTTTTGCTAAGGCGCCATTTCCATATATGTTATAGTGTAGCTGGTCTCTTGGAGCTTTTCATCAGATGTTCCAGATCTTCAATTTTTATACGTCGGCAGAAAATGCTCATCAGGTTGAACGATTTTTGTTAAGGCACCATTTCCATATTACTTATAGTTTAGCTGTTCCGTTATGGTTCTTCATCAGGTGTTCCAGTTTTCAAAATAAATTATAGCCTATATGTTGCCCAGGCTTAATAGCTATACAACAAAAAAGTTTCATTCAAATCCGTCCAGTAGTTTTTGCGTGAAACGCGTACATACATACATACAGACAGACAGACAGACAGACAGACAGACAGACAGACAGACAGACAGACAAGAAATTCCAAAAAATTTTTTTGCTTTCTATTGTTCTTTTTAAGTGTCCCTCTATCCATTTTAGTCAAAAATACTAAATGTACAGACAAAATATTTTTACTGTTTTATTATATGTATAGATAATATAATATTAGAAATCACGCCATCCATTACCAGGCAATTGGTGCAGATATAAACCCCTGCCAGACATTGTAACTTTACTAAATTATAGTTATATTTGTTTTAACAAAATCTGAATTTAATGTTACTTTGGGAGGCCCCAAGGGTGCTTTTTATACCTATGAACATCATCCTTGCTAGCCATATTACCTGCATAAGCAACTTAGATCCAAACTTCATACCTAGTCGCTTATATTTTTTACCCGTATATACCACGCAGAGAAACATTCAGCATTTTTAAAATAAGGAGGGTTTGATCGTCGCAGACTCTCGGTTTATTTATGTGCCAAAAATAATAGACAATTTGACATGATCTGACATTTCAAATCAAACTGACATAAAAAGTTTCGAATTCTTAATTCTTTATTTTCGTCCAGAAGGAAAGTTTAAGTTTTTATTAAAAAAGAAAATAAGTGTAGAAGCACTAAAAATGATAAAATAAAACTTTTTTCCAAAAAAATGAACCGACTTCCATCATAAAACTTGAAATCATGAAATAACAATAAAGAAAAATGTATTGGCATACTACCTACTCAATGAGGTGAAGTCAGTGCCGAAAAAATTAAATAATCTAAATTTACTCCTGCACTTGGCACTGACTTCACCTCATTGAGTAGGTAGTATGCCAATACATTTTTCTTTATTGTTATTTCATGATTTCAAGTTTTATGATGGAAGTCGGTTCATTTTTTTTGGAAAAAAGTTTTTAAAATTAGGTTTTGGTCAAACTGAAATCTACATACCTACCTAACCGTACTTTTGGAAAATTTCAGGTTTTAGAAACACCCGAAACCATTTACAGCCAAAACTTTATATAAAAAATCGCAAGTTAGTACATTAGTTTCTCGTTTCAAATGCACATATTCAAAATGTGCATAGTTTATATGAAGACGTAACATAATTTTGCACCAACTTGGAAATGTAGTTTATTGCTCACATGAGATTGTTGTTTGTGAATTATGTATTATGTTTAACATATACTGTGTGAAATGTGCACTTATGTAATTGGTTCCTAGAGCTTATAAAATTTGAAGGCATATACTTACTCCGCTGGCTCAGTGACACCAAAGTAGATCTTGGCCTTCGACTTCTATTCTGCGCGATGGATCGCCAGTTGCCCGCTTCCATCTCACGCAGATCAGCCTCTACAGTATCTCTCCAGCGATATCTAGGGCGCCCGACTGGACGCCTGCCTGACACTTTTCACAGGTAGGCTGATTTGACGCCACATAAGATGAAAAAGCAATATACAAGATGTTATTTAAATAGGGAATATCACGCCGATGGCGGTACAAGCACATGCAGTGATAAACAAACAGTTTTCAATGAAATTTAGTGCACACCATAAAGAAACTAAGAAGGAACACATAGTGTAATTTTATCCCGTAATTGCCAAGGGAGCAAAGCTCTGAAGCTCAGCTAGTAAAACAAATTGGCCCTTTCAAAACAATGCAGAGTTGCAAAGAACTCAAGGACTTTTAACCCCGGCAGAATGTTTCGGCCGAAGCCTAGCAACACCGGACCGGATACGGTGTGCGTGGAAGGAAACACAGCCATCTTAGCTATTCGATCTCTGCTCACCTACGAGCCACTCAAGAAACTTTCTAACTTCTAACAATTAACTTGTAAAAGGAAATGTGTCTGTAATAAGGTCTTCTCCATTCAGCGCGTCCTACTCATACACATTACCCAGGCTTCAGCGCCAACAAACTCTCAAGCAAAATCTGATTAGTTGAGGGCTGTGTTTTATTTAATTCCTTTAAATGTATGCGTACTAAGAAGAAAGTGGTTCCGTATCATTGATTAGTTATTTAAGAAACGTATACCAAAGTAACAACAGCAAATATGGTAGCTTTATCCAGGTGCACAACGTAACATTACTTTCCGATGATCGTTTTATACCCATTTATTTTTGTGGGCCGTATTATAATCGGTTGTTGTAATGGCCCGGTTTGAATTATACATTACTGCAAATATTTTCTGAGGTGTTTTCTTGGCCATAAAAGTAACAATAAAATGTGCCTATTTTAGGGTTCAATAAAGGTATACGTAAAATGTTCTGTTTGTTTCTTTACACAAATTCATATCAATACAGGAATGATTAAGTACACGTGTAATAGCAACTAAAACATGCTTACTAAAAAACAATGTGTGTAATACAAATATTTAAATTTGATCGGAAATGAAAATGAATGATGTATGAAGAGAGTGATGAGTGTAGAGGAAGCAAGAGAGATCTGTAAAGATCGTAGCAAGTGGAAATCGCTGTTTCTGCCTACCCCCACAGGAAAAAGGCGTGATAATATGTATTTATGTATGAACGGAAATTATGAAGTCTACAACAACGACGTGATAATAAACATGATCTGTCTAACATAATAAAAGTAAGGTCTGAAAAGATACACAATATTTTTTTAGAGTTTGAAGCAGTAGTAAACTTGTTACTGTACGAAAATAAACAATTTAACTAAATTAAAAAAAATATTTAAAAAGTTTAGCAATCATAGATGCAAAAGCTTCTACTCACACATCAACGCAATGTTATAACTGATCTAAATTTAATATTTCTACAAGTCCCAGCCGTTGGCGCCATGTTTGTAGGTAGGCTCGCTACATAGATAAATATAGAAATCGATTATGCACACAGGACTTTTAATAAATTTAACAAAAGTTAAATGTTAACATTTAGCAGTGAACAACAGGAAAATGGTAAGATGGTAAAGCCAAATGAAACTATTTTTTTTATCGATAGATCGGACAATCCTGTTTAAAACCAACAAACTAATCAAACTAATCTTAACTATTTTTGGACTATTTCTCTACATGCATAAATTGGAGAAAATGGTAGGTACTGATTTTTCTAAAGACTTCGTCATGAGATGCAGATTTTGTGATGAGATTCAAAATAAAAATGAGACCATAGATTTATAATTACTAATCTATGAATGAAATGATTTTACTAAAAGCAGTTTAGATTTTGACAAAATAGCAGCGAAACGTTACGTAACAAACAAATATATCTTCCTTTATATAAAAAAGTCATAATAACAGATATAATAGAAGATCTTTATTACAAACAAATATTTGATTATAATTTTAAAAGGGGTTAAATTTATAATTTTTGAAGCCTACACCGGCTACAAAGCCTTTGCATTAGGTATCTATTTTGGTAGTTGATCTAAGTTTCCAATCCGAAATATTGGTTGAAATAGAACTCAGAGATTGCTTTCATTTCGATATCCGCTATTATATTTATTGCTTTTTAGAAAGTAGCCGCGGGCCGTTCATTTCAGGGATAAAGAATACCAATTGATTTTACAGTTGCGTATTGCGAGCTCAATTCCGATGATTTCATAATAATTACAATTAATACTCAATCTCTGTCACAGTTTCACAGAAAGCAAATCAATTTTTTGGAATTTCTTGTCTGTCTGTATGTATGTACGCGTTTCACGCAAAAACTACTGGATGGATTTCAATAAAAAAAATTTTGTTGTATAGCTATTAAGCCTGGGCAACATATAGGCTACTAGCTTTTGCCCGCGGCTTCGCCCGCGTGAATTTCCCACGGGAACAGTGCTTTTTCCCGGGATAAAAAGTAGCCTATGTGCTATTCCAGGTCATTATCTACCTCTGTACCAAATTTCATCGAAATCCGTCCAGTAGAATTTGCGTGATTGAGTAACAAACATCCTCACAAACTCACAAACTCACATCCAAACATTCGCATTTATAATTTTAGTATGGATAATATGGATGGATTTTGAAAAATGGACCACCTGATGAAGAACCTTAACAGAACAGCTAAACTATATGAGATATGGAAATGGTACGAGTACCTTTGCAAAAGTTTATCAATCTGACGAGCATTTTCTATTGACATATAAAAATCGAAGATCAGGATCATCTGATGAAGAATTCCAAGAGACCAGCTACACTATTACATATACGGAAATGGCGCCTTAGCAAAAGTCGTTCAACCTGATGAGCATTTTCTACTGACGTATAAATAGACAGGACACGGGATAGGACAAAGAGGGACTCGAGGTGGGAGTGGTGGTACACGGGAAATTGTAGATAACGAGCAGACGAAGACCGTTTATTGAACGAAATATCACTTTTGATTCATTTTAACACCGCGACTGTACTACGAGTACCTAATATTATTCCCGCGGGACACGTGATAACCAAATGACTGAAATTTTGAGTACTGGAGTTTAGGTTACTACAGTTTGTAACACAAAAAGATTTTTCATCTAAGCGAAACTTACGCGAGCGGAGCCGCGGGCAACAGGAAAAAAAATGGAAAAACATGAAACTTTTAATTTAAATAGAATGTTACTTCAAATAGTAACTGAATGTAAACTTGTTAGAGCATCGCGTGTAAGAACTGTTGGCCGCATGCCAGAATCTTCTTTGCCAAGTTTCCGATGCTCTGTACTGACCTAAAGTAATCTTTTTACTGACAAGAGAATAAAGTTGAAGGCGCCAAGCTATGCCTGTGTATGGGGCACGACGCACGTAGAACTATTGATTCTTAACCTTTTTTCGCCTAGGCGTCCGTAGACCAAATTTCAGTTCCTGCAAAAATAATAAATCAATTTAACCGGACTAAATACTAAATTATTTATAGTAATTTGTGGTTAGCGATGTTGCCACCACCGCTTCGATAATAAATGCTATTAGGTATCTTCGTCACTCCTGTTACCCTGGTACTTTTTGTCAAAATAGCTATAATTATCATTATTCATAAGAAAAATGAGTTTTAACTATCAATCTTTCTTCATAACCTTCCTTATTTTTTACAGTGGATGCGCTGGAATAATTTTGGTGCACTTCATTATGTGCGTTTCAAAATAAATGTATACATTTTTAACCATCTACATATATAAAGAACCTTTGATTCCATTTTACATTATAGGCAATTTAATCTTATAATTTTATGATTGTAGTAGACAAAATTTCAAATTCTACAAAAAATATTTTCTTACACGCTCGATTGAAATGATCTTTATTGAAATTCCAACGGAAGCGAAGCCGCATGACGCGCCTCGTTTTGTTCAATACCTAGATATATCGATAAGTTTCATACATCTGAATCATTAATGTCATTTCTGTTTGTTTATATTCACATACGTACGGACCGCGACGAACTGACCTCCTTTGCCGATTGGATTGGAAAAGCTTGTTATGATAATTGTGAAAGCTCATTTATATTGCACGCCACTGTTACCTGAACCTGTTTTAAAGCTTGCCATCAATTATTTACTGTATAGAGTTCAATAATTCAAAAAAATGCAATGCAATTTAAAATATTATGCTTTTTACAACAATTTAATTTTTGAGATTTTTTCCATGTACAGTCGAGGGTCGAGGGCAGATAGAACGGACCCATCAGGTCAGGTGTAGGTACCTACCTAAGGAAAAGGTGTACATACCTAATTATTATAACGCCTGTTTCCCGGGGAAACTTGAGGTTCTACTGTTACTGTGGTTTCGATCGCCGGTCGGGTCAAGATGGAAAATGATCTTTTTCAGATTGACCCGGGTCTTGGATGTTTATCTATATATGTATTTGTTATAAAAAATTAGTATCTTTGATTTAGTATCCCATAACACAAGTCTCGAACTTACTTTGGGGCTAACTCAGTCTGTGTGATTTGTCCGTATATATTTATTTATTTATTTATGATTGTGCCATTTGATCTAGGTATATTAAGTAGGTATGTATAGGCCTCCCACTCGGTGGACCGACGACCTGATGAAGGTCGCGGGATGCGCATGGATGCGGGCAGCACAGGACCGGTCGTTATGGAAATCCTTGGGGGAGGCCTTTGTCCAGCAGTGGACGTCTTTCGGCTGAGAGAGAGAGAGAGAGAGATATTAAGTAAGTAATCTTGTCCGTCTATTATCCCGTTAGGACTGAGCCAATTTTGGGGGCACCATTAGAAATGAACCAACAATAATATTAAATTTGAACTTTGTCATGAAGCAATGATTCTAATTTAGTTTGCATGTTAGTCCCGATTAATACTAATGTTAAGTAGATTTGAGCGGATACAAATAAATTTGTTTGTTTGTTTATAAACTCTTTATTGCACATACATATAAGAAAAATACAAAAGATAGTGAAACAAAAAGAGAGGCGTACAATGGCGGACTTATCCCAGAAAGGGATTTCTTACAGTTAACCAAGTTTTACGTTACTTTATCATTAACCACATTGTCTTCGACAAAATCTTATAAACTATTTATTGTAAATTGTGTAACGAAATGAGCAGGAAATGTTGCCGCGCTTCCCAAGTACCTAATCGTTCCATGCGGGAAAGAGGTTAACTTAGCGCCTTGTCTCGTGATGAACAAAGTTTCGATAAACTGTTTAGAGATAAACAACGACGTTCTTAGAAATAGACAGTAATAGTGAAATAGAGTTTGTGTCTTTAAATTGTTAACATTCGCTGTAAGTCTTCATTTACTAGTGACTTTGACAAATCCTTATAATTTTCTGGCCAGAGGAAAAGAAAAAATACACTACTAGAAGTCTCTTTTCGCAAGCTTTTGGAAATCGTCGCCTTAGTGTTGTCTTATCGACCAAATTACAGGATTTAAAAATTGTTTGTTTGTAGTATTTTTAAATCTTAACCTACATAGAGTTCATTTTCGAATAGATTTATATCTAGATCGAAAGGACATAAAGGTACTGAGGCGATGCTATGTGCAAAGAAGTGCCGATAGATAACCAAATCAAGCTCCGTAAACGGGCATAGATCGGCCACAAGCTTAGGAGAGAACCATAGAGCAACAAGGAGACCGTATTGCTCAAAGGAGAGACCTAACCTAGGCTCACCTCAGGGTAAGAAGACATTATAATGAGCATGTTTGTAACCCAATAAGGGATTTTCCAAGACCCAAATTAAAAAAAAAAGTTCCAGATGACTTCATAGATGGCGCTAAACTAAAAGGCGAGAAAAAAGTTCCATACAAAAAGCAAAAATTCACGGGATTGGCATTTAAAAAAAAACTTAGTTAAAAAAAAGTATCAATATTGTGATTGGTGAAACTGTCAAACTGTTAGGTGATAATTTTTTCTGCCTTTGGTTGACTAGAAAAAGCGCACCATATAGATTCAGCCATTATTACGACTCGGCTTTCATAAACGCTATTGTTGAGACTTTTTTATACTGTTTTTTTTTTCTTAATTTAGCTGTCAGAAAATCACTCATTACGCAAATCTACTGGACGGATTTTGATTTTCGGTACACGGGTAGAAAAATACTAAAAATATCATATTAGAGTATTTTTCCTAAAATCCCCACAAGAGCAAAGCTCAAGGGCGTAGCTAGTTAAAAATATTTATTACAAAAATACATTACAATCTGTTTTCTAACAGATCTATGAAGACAAAACATGATAAATTACGTTAGACCCGTGAAACAGCTTGCAGCTAAGAAGATATTGATAAAGAGTGTATAAAATTGTTTGTCAAATACACGGCCGAGACGTGACTAAAAATATTGCCGACTTTTGTCTTAAAAATTGAGCAAAGTCTGGTCAAAATCACGTAAGACTGCACTTTGGTAAAGTATTGCTTCTTCAAAACATCATTCATTCATTCATTCATGTTTTTTTCAATGCAACTTTCGGTAGATCTCGGTTTTTTACTGTGGAAAAGCGATTTTGAAATATCTCGATTTTGAAAAGGATTGAAGACCTTGTAGTTCTTTACGATCAACGAGGGTCATGATTTAAACTCATTGATGGTTGGATAACGTACACTGTGCAGTAAGACAACAGGCATTTGGAATTTTTCGAAGAGAAAAATAATTTTAGACAGAATATACGAAAAGAAAAGAGGTAAATAATTTGGTTTATTTACCAATTTAATTTGTTTTTATTTTGCAAGAATTAATTGTAATATAATCTAATGAACACAATTTCTTTGAAGTTCCAAAATAAGGCTATCATTAAAAAAAATGAAAAACATTTCTCTCTTTAGTCGTATTTCCTCATGACTGAGGGTCGTGGTCATTATATGGAATGAAACAAACACAACGACTCTCTTGGCAATTTTAATGGAGTAGTTTGCCATTGCCTTCTCCATTTCACACACTAGTTGATAATCATCAACCAGGATGTAGGTTTCCTCACAATGTTTTCCTTCACCGGAAAAACATTTACAGCCCATATTTTATTTAAAATTGAAAAGTAAGTTTAAACTTTTCTTAGCTCTAAGAACTAATTCGTTTATAAAGCGGTCTTCAATGTATCGACATCATAATTCTATTAGTGCAGCCGCCTAAGTGATTGTTTGCCACAAAGGCTTACTCTTTGCTTTTGAAAATTCATAAAGTGAGAGAGTGGAGGAATTTATATCTATTAAATGGACAATATTGATATCTATTGTTTTGGTTATAGGGTTTTAGAAAGGTTTTTAATCCTAATTGACCAAGCGAGCGCAGCGTCTCAGTTTCCACTAGCCGAAAATTCTTTTGTCTGTCCGGATGTTATCGCCTACAGGTCGCATTTCTGAACCGATTCTCATGAAATTTTGTTAGCAGGTTCGGTAATTTTATAGATTTTTTTAGTCGAGCCAATTTTTCGAAATTTAAAAAAGGCCGAAATATATAAAAAAACTTAATATCTCAGCTATTTAAAAAATAATTCCAAAATGTCATTAGACATTTTTGTTATTTTTTGTTTGAACAACATAGTGAAATTTATAACATATGGATTCGCTATAAATCCATATGTTATAAATTCTCATACGATAGTTCACAAAAAAATAATAGATGGCGCAGCAAAGCTTTTAATACTCGCAAATTCGCTATTGTTATTTTTTCATACGTTTACAAGAGTGACTTGATTTATTGATTAAATAAAATGATTTCTTTTGTCTTGCTTGGCTTTGAATTGTGTGTATGTATTTGGTTAATGGTATTGTATTGTGGATTTCTTTACTTGGTGGAATTATCTTGAATACTTGAAATAAATCTGATATCAAAAAACTTCATTGCATGATAAGAATCCTATTATAAAAAGTAAAATATATATGTACATATAATACCTACATACCTACTAATCAGAGAGATTCGATTTCAAAATAAACTTTCTTTTTTGAACTTTAATTTTGTTGCGCAACCCATATAACCAATAGGTACCTACCATGCATTTTTGACGACTGACGACCGCCGTGGCCTAACCGTCATCACGCCGGACGGCCACACCAGAGGTCCCGGGTTCGATCCCCGGTCGGGTCAAGATGGAAAATAATCTTTTTCAGATTGACGTGGGTTTTGGATATTAATTTATGCATGTATTTGTTATAAAATATAGTATTGTTATATTAGCATCCCGTAAAGTCTTGAACTTACGTTGGGGCTAACTCAATCTGTGTGATTTGTTCGTATATATTTTTTATTATTATATTATTATTTATATTATTTCGTGGCAAAAAACGGCAGGTTTCAGTAATTTTTTTAGTGGTATTGACCAACCACAAGAACATATTTGGGCTTATGGGTAAAATATGAGACTTTACTTTCTTTCCAGCATTGGTAGGTTGGTTTCAAAACTCTTCTAAGCCAGGGACACGGTAAAATATCGGTTATTTTGTGGAAGGGCTCGCGAGGTCTACTGTTCTGACAGAACCAGTAGTCTTAACTAATATTATAAATGCGAAAGTGAGTGTGTTTGTTTGTTTATTTATTTGTTTTTTATTTCTTCACGTTTTATCTACTGAACCAACCTTCCTGAAATTTGGCAAACACTTAGTTAGAAGTACTGAGAAAGACATAGGGTGCCTTTCATCCCGGGAAAAAGCACTGTTCCCGAAATTAAACTGTTTAAAAATTATAATCGCTACTTACTGCCAGTTTTAGTAGTCATCATCATCGTCTTCAATCAATGTAAAAAGATCATTAAGGTAAGAAGAAAATTTTCTAAATCTACAAAATACAAAGACATAATCTTTAATAAGTACTTTAGCTTGAGGCTTATGACGACCTCCGTGGCCTAACGATCATCACGCCGGACTGCCACATCAGAGGTCCCGGGTTCGATTCCCGGTCGGGTCGAGATGGAAAATGATCTTTTTCAGATTGATCCAGGTCTTGGATGTTTATCTATATATGTATTTGTTATAAAATATAGTATCGTTGAGTTAGTATCCCATAACACAAGTCTCGAACTTACTTTGGGGCTAACTCAATCTGTGTGATTTGTCCGTATATATTTATATTTATTTATACTTTTCAAATTGGAATATCCAGTTGATACTTTTTCCCAGAATTTTCCATTTAAGTATTACTTATAATAACATTTTATTCAAATAATATTATCTACTTTACAGCAATAAATGCTAACGTATTCGTATCAAATAAGAAAAAAACCGCCTACATCTCTTGCTCATATATTATTAAAGTAGGTATGTCAGTCTTGTCGGATTCCTGTTGACAAAATACAGCAGCCTTTAACACACAACTTTACAAAAAGAAAATCATTGAACCTTAATTCGTCGAGTTAAGATTTAGATCAGAACGTCTCGAAGGAAACTTTAAGCTTGCAAAGGCTTATTCGTATTACAACGCTTTCCGTCAGAGATCAATAAAACATTCAAAAAGTTGATTTGATTCACAAGAGTCGGGGCTCGAATTACATGGACGTGCAAAAACTTGACGTCAGAATGAAAAGTGTAGAAACATTTCGTATTTATGTTCCAGACATTATTTTGAATATTCTTTATGAAATGGGATTGGATATATACGTTAGGTAACATTTTAAACGACAACAATATACAAATTATATAACAATATATAAATGTATATATTTATAGTCATTATAAGTAAATTATTATTAACACGTCTATATTTTATGAGTTAATTTATCGCACCACCTTACTACTCTCTGTTTGGTCTAATGGTTGACTGGTAGAGAACCGCCTGATTGACCGCCTTAAGGCGTTAAGTCCACCGTTTGTACATAATTTTTAAAATGTAGGGCAATGAAGTTTTAAATAAATAAAAAATACAAATTCTTATTTACGAGACTTTGGTCCTAGCTTCTGGGCGGCCAAGAAATAACGTGGCATGTAGGTAGTTGTTATATAGCTATCGACTGTTTTTCTTACTAATAAGGGCAAAATTCTATTACTTCAAATCTATCTAAATCCACACTTTCTTTCTTTCTTATCGAGTGTATTATTACTAACACTGGTGTCAGATTTTATTCAAGTCGCCTAAAGGCATCTGACACACTAGTGAAATAAATAGTCAGCCAATGTGCAGGTTTCCTCACGATGTTTTCCTTCACCGGAAGCAGGTGGTCTATGAGAAAACTACCATACATGAGTCAGATTGGTCTACAAACTCATGTGGCACAGGTAGGATTTGAACCCGGGTCCTATCCGACCTCAGGCGTGTGTCATTTCCACTTGGCCAGCACCGCATTAACTAAATATGCCTTATGTGTCTTCTCTCAGCCGACAGACGTCCACTGTTGGACAAAGGCCTCCCCCAAGGATTTTATCCATGGAGGGTTTTGCCGTAATCGCCACGCTTGGCAGGCGGGTTGGCAATCGCAGTGTGATGGCATAGTACGCGGAAAGATGCTGCTGCCCATCCTCCGGTGTTTTAAATCCCTTAGTCGCCTCTTACGACACCCACGGGAAAAGATGGGTTGGTGCTATTCTAGGGCCACACCACAGGCCACCTTATGTGTAATACAATATAATAAAGCCTTTAGGTAACTGGCTCTCACTATCAGCTATAAAATATTTATTTGTTTGTGTAAAGGATTTTAAACTATATCAACAACAGTCCATCTAAACAAAAGTAGTAATGCCACGGCCGCGTATTTGCAAACAGCTGTCGAAACAATCAGCGTTTCAGCCCGCGAGCGACCGCTCCGAGTACGGATTCGATTTTTGAATGCACCTGCAGCCGGACCAATTACAGGGCCGTCTCCCCGCGGACGAGCGATTTTAAATTGAATCTCGGAGAATTACTACGACAATTTTCAGACGACCATATGGTATTTCTAAAGCTAACAGATCATTTTTAGGGTTCCGTACGTCAAAAGGCAAAAACGGAACCCTTATAAAATCACTTTGTTGTCCGTCTGTCTGTCAAACTTTTTATAAAAAAGAAGATCCCAAAAATATAATTTGTTTTATGCTAATTACTGAATCTGCTGCCACTGCTGCCTTCTGAACCCAGAGCAACAGGGTCTTTCCGTTCTGCGCGCGGAAGTCCTTGTTGCTCGGAGCTTCTGATGTAGGTAACATAATGTTGTCTCCAGTTTTCCACCGATATAATAAAAATAGTTTGGAAAATCAAAAAGTGCGCGCCACACACGCTTATTTTATGGTACAAATAACTTTAAGTCACTTAGAAGTTAGGGTAAGTAGTAATCGTTAGACCGGACTTAGAATAATTTCGGATTTGATTTTTGAATGTACCTGCTTGCGGACCAATAGCATGCCGTCCTCGCAGACGCCGAGCGCCGAGCGATTTTAAATTGAATCTCTGAGAATTACAAGTTTTAGACGACCTTTCAGATTGGTATTGCTCACGCCACCGCTTGTATGGTTTAACTGTTTAAAACTTTTCCAATATTTTTTTTAGTTTATTAGGACTTAGAAAAAGGGTTGCTATTTTCATTTATTGCCTTCTTGGAATTGACTAATACTTTCTTCACAAAGTTTTCTTCCACTTTTAGCTTTAGAATCATAACCAAATTTGACGTACCTAACTCTACATATCAAGAACATTTTTCAGTAATGTCACATTTTATTTGTTATGTCTCTCACTGTGCGTTTATTTTAATTAATTAAAGATTTTAGTCTTCACTATCCTATAAAAAAAATTAAGTATTTTATATATTTATTTTACCTGTGTCTGAAGCATTAATAAGCAATCATTTTATCGGATTTTTCACAAAATTTCACGTTCTAAGTCTACAGCGTCCAATACTTGTAATACAACCTACAACTAAGTGACTTGCGGCCAACGAGTCGTAATTGCAATATGACGTCCTATTTGTAGTGAGCAATACTAGAGTTTATTGCTGCTTGTATTGCTGAGCTGAAATTGTGTGGCTTTTATATTTCTTTACAGTAATTAATTGTTCATTGTTCGACAAAGCGTTCCTTCCAACTAAGTAATAAGATTGCTCGTAAACGTCTTGCTTGCTAAGCGGTTGGTGATTACATACCTATATATGCATTATCAGGTCTTTTTCCCATACTTACAGATCTCTCTCGCTTCGTTTACAGTCATCAGTCAATGTACGAGCAATGCACCGTACATTTATGTGAAGTCATCAATGCACCTATTCACCTCATTCTAATGAAATTATAGCCAGTTCGCATTCGGTCATCAAGAGCACCGCGCGTCCTCATACGTTTCATCGCCCATCATAATTTAGCAGTTTTTATCAATATAGTTATTTTATCAGTTTATCTAGTGACTTACGTTTAATCAAAAGTTACGGAATCAACCCGTACAACTCTCTTCATACATGCTCGCAGGTTATGGGTGCTCCTAATATCTCTCTTTTTAAAGAGGTTCGCAATCTGGTGGAAGTGCGTTCTCCGATAGAATTGCGTTCTCCGAAATCCGTGTTGGTGATTAAGAAAAAAAAAACACAATTATCTTAACCCAATACCAAAATAAAAAATAATTTCATAACCAACATAAACTTTTATCAATAACCAAGTTTGTGTGTTTTCATCTTCAAGTACCTTCACTACGTTCGTAAAAGTGCTTTGATATTACTTTCTGTGCGACTGTACAGGTACAGTTTATTTGAAAAATGTTTCTTTACCAAACAAACACACAAAAGCACAATAAAAGCGCCTTTTACTCAATCTTTTTGCAGTTTGAGTGAAGTCCGCAGAATTTTTAAGACTGATGTCTGGATTTTTTTTGTTAATATTTCGAGATTCTAGTTAGCTTTTAGCCTTCCTCATAAATGTAGCGACTGTTAAAAGTTGGAACAAGTTACTAATACGGTCGATTTTACAAAATGAAATAGGTTGAAAAGTTTTTCGTATCTTGAAACTCTATCAATAAAAATCACTTTTATGATATGTAACCGGTTACTTGTTTTCAACTTTGAGCAGTGGACTATCATAAATGGTAGATAAGATTTTTTCTAAACCTTACCGGTTTAGTTTTATTATTAATAGTTGATTTTACAACAAGTGCACAAAACGAACCATTTTAATCCGAGACTTTTAGCTGATAGTAATGCGGGATAAAAATCTTTTTGTGGACGAGTTATAAACTCTGCTTTTCACTTCGATTGCGAGGAAATAAAACAGTTAACGCACGAAAAAAACAAGAGCTGTTTCCCGCCGTTTTATTTTTTTTATATCTTACTACATTGATATTAGGCTTCGGCTGCAGACCTATACAGCCTACTATTAAATTAATTTTGTAATAATAATTTTCTTAAATTAATTAAATAATTTTAATATTGTTTATGTCTTAAAATACACATAAGGCAAATAAATTAAAGTAAATATTATAAAATAACAAATTCTATCTATGAAATTCTTATTGTGTTTGGCTGTATGGCTCATTTTCTTTGCCTTAATATAGATACATTTATGAGTAGACACGTTAATGCCCTTGTGCATAAAATTCAATTTTGTCCAGACTATATCCTGCACAAATAAGCACTTTCCGAGCATGAGAAGTGAAAAGTATATTCCATAACAAGGCTACAATTTAATTTTTATATTTTTCTTTATATGGTTACTTTATAAAACGTTTTTAACTTTTTATGTAATTTTTGTTCATAATTTTCAGTATTTTGATTTTCCTATTACCTTAATATTCTGATTTCTATGCTGTTGCCAGTTTTAACTAATATAAAAAACCACGCCAAATCTACTAGAAGAATTTTAATGAAATTTTGTACACAGGTACTTTTTGTCACGTAATTCCCACGGGAGCAAAGCCGCAGGGCGCAGCTAGTTAAAAATAACTGGCAAAGTTTTGCGCAACTCAAATTTGAGGGTAGGTTTTCTGGCGTTCAATTTAAAAAATGCCCGAAGCTCGGCCGTTCCTAGAATTAGTGATTGCTAGTTCATACGAACTTCCAGTATTTCTAGCTGCCACCATATTAGATCGGAAACTTGATAGAGAATTAGTTCTTCTAGCGAGGTCTTATTGAATTTTACCTTATTGTACCTTAAGTACTCTCATATAGAAATAAGATATGGTGAAAAAATTCCATGCGAGCAGGACTTGAACCCGCGACCAGGTCTTTATACGACCTTGCTCTTCCAACTGAGCTATCGCATTTCAATCCTGCACATCGAAAATCTTCACCATATCCAATTTCTATTGAAACGCATTAGGCATGCGTAACCTAACACCAATACCCACTATACGAGTAAGGTATTTGATTTAATTTTTGATGGTTTGAACCAAATTTATTTATGTTTATATTATATACATGTTACTTTAATTAATTCCTGTATAAGTACTGCTAGACATATATACATTTAAACACTAAATAGAAAACATATTTACAAATTAATTAAAAATAATAATAATAAAACTAAAATTAAATATATTTACAAAAATGCCAGCCCCGACAGGTCGTTGCCCTGAGGTAAAGTGCCCAGAAGGCTGGCAGCATTGCCACGTTGAATGGCAATGCTTAATCTCTGTGCGAGATAAATACCAGCCCTCTGGTCACGAGAAACCTCAATTAATTTTTGGGAGATGGCGTCATAAAGTTTGTGGGCTGAAGGTCCCCACGGTCCTAATGTCTCAACCCCAAACGGCTCAAAAATGTAGAAATCACCGTTTCCTGCATATTTGCGCCGCTTGAGGCTTTCGGCAGCAGCCGCTGCAGCGCCGGCCTTGGACCCCGTAGCCGGGAGGTGGGACAGCGCCAAGGTATCTACACATGTGGCATCCCATACTAGGGGCCGTCCCAACCTCCAGGGCACAAGGGTCATTCCATCCGGTCTCTTGCCATCGTCTCTAGCCTGCCCGCTTGGTTCTAAAACTGCAGGCATATGGACGGAGGCAAGAGCCCGGTGAATTATATTATTTAGGGCAGCATGACGCCCTAATCGGCCAGCGCTTCTACGGCATGAAAGGCCGTGATGACCTAGTCCATCGACGCCATCACCACAAGGGCAACGATGTGGGACTGTGCATATGGCACCTAAACGAAGTGATGCCGCCAGACGGAAGGTCTCGTCATCGAGGAACGTGCCGAGGTTCAAAGAAGGCAGCGCCTGTAACCAAAGTCCGGATTCCCACTCCGCGACGGCTAGGAGGCGAGCGCGCTCCGCAGAATTGCCAGATGATTCTAACAAATTAATCTGTGCTAGTCTGCAAAGCGGCCCATCCCAGAGCTTCTGCGATGCCGGAAAACTAGGAATTTCTGAATTTGGACATTGGCCCAGCCATTCATTTTTGGCCTCTGAAACATAGCTGATGTCATATGATGGGTTTTTCAAAATTTTTTTAGACAGATTTTCAATACTATGTACAGAGGACAAGAAGCCGGTACAGCCGGCAAGGCGACACTAGAAATTTTGCGAATACCCAAACCTCCGAACTTAATGGGCAAGGAGGCTTGGGCAAAAGAGCGATCATCAAAACTTATGTTCAAGATGGTCGAAAGGGAATTTTTGATAGAAGCGTCTAAATTTTGAAGCAAAAAAGGGTACTTCCAATTTTTGATTAATTTGAGTACTTTAGTACTAATATTGCATCTGAGATGCTCAAAAATCCAAAAATAATTATTGTACCTTTATTGTATCAAATGGCAAAATACTTTAAATGTAATCAATTTCGGTCAGTTCTCAGATCACGACATCGAAACGATTGAAGTCGCACATTGATTAATCTAGGATATCAAAAGGGAGGTTATAGCTTATGTTTATCCAGAAATTTCCAAGGAAGCTAAGCCGCTAGGCGCTGCTACTATAATACAGGGTTATTTTGAAACTACTAGCCAAATTTTTACAATATGCTCAGTACTTGGAATACAACTACGTCCGAAAGAAATTTATAGTAAAAGAATAACATAAAAGGGCAATGCCGATTTAGTATGGGCGAGTGGCGTCATTCCTTTTTTTAGGCGTCCACTTACCAAACCTTGTTTTTATGAAAGATATTCATGTGCTGAACAAAACAAAGTATGGCAACTATACCTCTACACGCAGTACAAACTGAGATATAATGGTCTGAAAAGTCAGAATTCTAGTACTATGAACTGGTGACTAGCATGAGGGGGCTTTGTTTCCGTCTTTTCTTTCTTATTATTTTCCATTACCAAAGGGACCTGGAGGCCCCAAGAGATCTCAGAAGACCCAAGGGATATTCAGCACATCTATTTCTTCCATAAAAACAAGGTATGGTAAGTGGACGCTCATTTTTAAAATGACGCCAATTTCCGGCATTACCCTTTCAACTTTCCATACTAAGTCCCATCAGCCGATCGACCAATTTGTATGGGAAGCGAAAATTTTTTTTTTATTTTCTAACATAGTTTTTTTTTTGAAACCTGCCCAATTTCATCAACCAAATCAGCTGCGAAAATTTGGCCAATGGTTTCAAAATAACCCTGTATATTGCAAGACTCACAACGTGCAGCATATTGTTTCGTTATGTAGGCAAGGCACAGTTCAATTAATCGTGCAATCTTACCCTTAGCTATAGATAGATAGATAGATCAACACTTTATAGCACCATTTACAGAAGGAACATACAAAGTAGAGACAAAAGTAAATACAAAAATGAGCGCAAAGGCGGGCTTATCGCAAATTCAATTTCTTCCAACCAACCTTTGGGTGGAAGGAAATGGGTCTCTAATGATTCTTATAAAAATATTTGTTATAATATAGTTTGAAATAATGTTTTTTCACATAATCATAATTAACATAAATTAAAATTAAAATAAATTTTTTTCACATAATTTTTTTAACATAATTGTTTTGTAATAAATATAAATTGTCATAAACATAAATAATCATAATATAATTTAACTAAATAGTAATACTCATAAAGTACAGAGAAAAGAGAACTCATAATGTACGGATGTACTCAGAGAAAAGGTAAGATTTGTTAAGTTTTAGTTTTTTTGTTGTTTATGTTCGCGGCTTAGGGGTGGCCCAAGGGCCACCCCCGCCGCACCCTAACCTATACTAGTGTCTTTGTCAACTTAATGTGAAATAGGTATAATCAAATATCACATTTTCAGACTCGATTCAGGAAACCATCAACAAAATAAAAAATAAAGTATGTTTATGACTACAACAATTATGACAAATCCATTATGATAAACCATTTTATAAAAAAATTCAGTATGACAATCTATAATTATGCCTACACAATAAATATTATTACAATAAACATTATTTAAATAAAATATTATGATAAATAAATTATGAGAAAGGCCTTATGACAAACCATATTATGATTATTAACCTTATGAGAAATAAAAGGATCCCGAAGGAAATGTACATGAAAATAATGTAGGGTATCATATTGGGTAGTATGCATTTTTTATGTCTTTATGGTAAACCCATATAGACATAAAAATAATAATAATTTATGTCAGTTTGCCACGAACAATTCGTCACTTAATTTTGAGTAAATACATTGTTTATAAAATAATATAAAAAATTCGTGCTACGTGTTAAAGAATTTCTAATTAATAAATGCTGTAACACTGTCACATAGTACCTGGAAGATAAAATTGATTAAATTATACTTAACATGCAAAATAGATATAGAATGATATATAAATATTAAAATTAAATATATACGGACAAATCACACAGATTGAGTTAGCCCCAAAGTAAGTTCGAGACTTGTGTTATGAGATACTAACTCAACGATACTATATTTTATACGCGGCTTCGCCCGCGTGAATTTCCCACGGGAACAGTGCTTTTTCCCGGGATAAAAAGTAGCCTATGTGCTATTCCAGGTCATTATCTACCTCTGTACCAAATTTCATCGAAATCCGTCCAGTAGATTTTGCGTGATTGAGTAACAAACATCCTCACAAACTCACAAATTCACAAACTCACAAACTCACATCCAAACTTTCGCATTTATAATATTATAACAAATATAACAAATATAACAAATATAACAAATATAACAAATATAACAAATATAACAAATATAACAAATACATATATAGATAAACATCCAAGACCCGGGTCAATCTGAAAAAGATCATTTTCCATCTTGACCCGACCGTGGATCGAACCCGGGACCTCCGGTGTGGCAGTCCGGCGTGATGACCGTTGGGCCACTGAGGTCGTCGAAAATATAGATTGATATAAAGATATAAAATAGATATATAGAGTAATAAAATAAAAATTAAATTAAATTAATATTTTTATTTAGTTATTTATAATAGAATAATATATTATAGGAATTGAATTGAATGTGCTTGTTTATTTGAATGAAATTGAATATGTATAGAATTTTGAGCTTTATGTAAATTAAATTTAAATACCTTAATTACATATTAATATGGACAAGTCAGCCCCTCTTCGATTGCTGCGCCCGAAAGGGTCCTTAATTGTTACAATTAAATATAAGAATACGACCTGTTACTTACATTAAGGATGCAATAAAGAATTAAATTGAATTGAATACAATGAAAAATAAATTTGTCACACCATATCCATATATTTTTTTTAATAATTTTTTTTTAATGTCACGACCAATTTACAGAAAGTACAAAAACATGGGTGGCAACGGATTTTAGTTCAAAATCCCAAAACCAGCCAGTATCTCTTTCAATTTGCGTTCCAATAAACACGCCTACAGCCAGATAGTGTTTGAAAAGCGGTGTTCAGGTTTGATTTCGATCGCAGCCGTACGATGACATCGTTGGGAACAAACAAACACACGCTTTTGAACGGATGTTTCTGTACGAGAGTATTACAAACTTGCTATCGGGTATGACATTTAGAAACTTTATTTTCGAGTGATTTACCTATTTTGACGTAAATTTATATTCAAGTCGCATTTGACAAGACTAACTGTGCCACACGGATTTGTTCTCATGGGAATCAACATGTTATGGTGATCGCCTTATGTAGGTATATAAAAAGTGTGAAGGTATATAAAAAGATAGATAAATAGATCACTAATAATGACTTTATTGCACTTTTTATAGAACATACAAAGTAGGTAGTAATAAAGTTAATACACAAGTCAGCGCAAAGGCGGTATTGCAAATGCTTTAAAAATACAAAGATACTTGGTTTCCGTCGCAATTTTGAGAAATCCTCTCTTATTGCTTCCCTACATTACAAATTTTAGCTTCCTACGCCCAGAAGTTCTGGTTGTGCGTTTCTGTCAGTTACTCTACGGATTATTTTTATTTTAATTAATTAATTATTAATCCTACATAATCCTATCCTAACTAATGTTATAAATGCGAAAGTGAGTTTGTTTGTTTGTTTATTTGTTTGTTTGTTACCTCTTCACGCAGTATCCACTGAACTAATCTTTCTGAAATTTCGCATCCCGGGAAAAAGCACTGTCCGTGGAAATTTAGGCGGGCAAAGCCGCGGGCAAAAGCTAGTTGATAATAAACTGACAAGTAAATAAAAAGGTGGATAGGATGAGAATCGAGAAAACCAGTTGGCCTGCGAGATGTCGAATGGGTCAACCATCGCGAAGCTCAACCATAATAGAAGGAACCATACGACCTGACTTCCGAAAAAGAGTCCTTATGCCATTGATGCCGTGGTGTCTGTATAAGTACTCTAAGTTGGTGATAAGTATATAATGAATCTAAAAAGTATGGAGTCTTAAACCAACACTCGTTTAAATCAATCAGACATCTCATCGTCACATGGCGATCCAGCCAGTCGGCTCAGCGATGCGCCGACTACGTACTTAGACTATGACTATACTACATGGCAATCCCCCCAATATCTGTTCTATCTAGAATACAATCTATCAGTTGTACACATAAGCTTATCAAATTTGACCACGGCATTGGTTTGCATATGCAAATTACGTGGTAAATGTAACCGGAATCATGTGTTGATTTGTCGACTAAGGGGTCTAAAATGGCCATATTGACGAATCGGCTAAAATCAAAAACAATCGGACAAAAAAAATTAACCTTATAATAAGTAGGAAAAGGTTCATTATTAAATATTTAGGAAATGAGAAATAGATCATATTTCAGTTCGTCAAGGCCGTTTTAACTCCCCCAGCTATGAAATCGGTTATCTAGAAAATGATTCACAAACAAATTTGATCGAACTAAAAAATAATTTGCAGCAATTTACATACATAGAATCACGTCTTTATCCCTTACGGGGTAGACAGAGCCAAGAGTCGTGAGACTCAAAGGCCGCGCTTAGCTGAATAGTGCGCTCTCTGATGGAATGGAGATGGATGCAGCAATTTCGTTTATATAAAAATCTATACTAAATCAAAAACTAAAGATGATACATCTCTGGAACTACTGGTCTGAATTGAAAAAATCTTTCTGTGCATCATAGCCATATTCACAAGGAACATAATAGGCTACTCTGAACCTCGAAATTCCCACGGGAGCGAAGCCATAGAGCACAGGTAATATAAATACAGCTGCTTCAAGTCACAGTATAAAGACGCTTTCGAGTAAACGCTATATGAGACGTTTAATTATATACCAATTAACATATAATACGAGACATAACTTCTTTCCTAATTAGTAGGTCGCTCATAAGTACTCGCATGTTCATTAAGATTCGAGAATATTCCACATTGAAGCCCATAATTATTCAAATGGGCTTTACTTATAAGGCGGATTCGCAGGTACGCAAAGTACTTTAAATTTTGTATGACGGATCGCATATCAAATCGAAGAATATTAGACGGAGTTTCGTGAATCGTTATGGCCTATAAATAGTTAATACATACTGAACTTTAACAATAAATGCTAAAGTGAGTTGTTACATTACATTATCGAAAAGAAAACAATATTAATATAAGCCATATCCATTATCCATGCCATATATTTGAGGTATAAAATTATTAATCAAAATGACCAAAATGAAATATTTTGAGACGAAGATAACATATTTTTTGGGACAAGTGAGATTTTATTATGTTAGTTAAAAAATGAAAAAAAAAATTGGTCTATCACCTGATGGGACTTAGTATGGAAAGTTGAAATTTTATGTTATTCTTTTACTATAAATTTATTTCGGACGTAGTTGTATTCCAAGTACTGAGCATATTGTAAAAATTTGGCCAGTAGTTACAAAATAACCCTGTATATGAATATCAGTTGGCGATTATTTAAATAAAATTTAAATTTAAACTTGGCATTAGTTTCTTATTTAGCATTTTAATACCCTTGAATTCCTTATAGCGTTTTTGCTTTTTCCTTGCCCTTGTATTTAATAAAGTTGAGAATTCCCTTTGGCATTGAACTTTCTTGGAAATAAATTTTACAATGTTATACTGAAATATAATCTAGGTGCGCAGCTCACTGGAGCAACCGATATTATTATACTAACATTTTATGCATCAAATTGTTTGCATATTTAGGACATTTTTGTATGCAAATTTTAGGGTTAAAATGAAATTGGGCGAGACACATTTGACGACCTCCATGGTCCAACGGTCATCACGCCGGACTGTCACACCGGAGGTCCCGGGTTCGATCCCCGGTCGGATCAAGATGGAAAATGATCTTTTTAAATTGGCCTAGGTCTTGGATGTTTATCTATATATGTATTTGTTATAAACTATAGTATCGTTGAGTTAGTATCCCAGAACACAAGACTCGAACTTACTATTGCGGCTAATTGAGTCTGTGTGATTTGTCCGTATATATTTATTTACAAAAGCCGCAAAATATGGGCTCTAACCCTGACTACTTGAGTTCCAGCTGATTCTAGATAAAGACTAAGATTAGATGATCGGTTGAAAAGAAGTAGAGAGAAAAACGTAAATTTAGCAGTTACGTTTACACAAACAAAATAAGGCATAAATTAAATTATATTTCCAATACAAGAATAAAAAAATAAGTAGGACAGTAATAATTTAACTGATTTTATGCCCCTAGAAGTAACTTCGGGCCGTTTAACTCTGAAAACTTTAATAAGAGTACAATTTAAACTCCGATACAGACGCGATCCAATACACTGCAGGCCAAGGAAAAGTAATAACGGAATATTCCGCTAACTTTTTCCGACGCATTATCGGCAGAACTCCGATCGAGCACTTAAACTTCTCACTCGCAACTTCGCATATATTTTCGTACAATAACAACCTTTGTCTGGGATCATTTCAATAATATCCCAAGTTTAATAGCTACGCAACGCTCCGGCTTGAGGCAGTAATAAAATTTAACGTGTCGTTCTGGAGTTTTGTGACTTACCTAAATTTATTGCTGGAACTTTTTCACGCGATCCATTCGTTAATCTTGAGCGAATTCGCTTTTAGAAAATACGGCATGCGATATGTCTCGCACGCGTGCGAAATTCTGCGTAGTTTTTTGTTACTTTTTTTGCACTGACTTGTAAAAAATTATTGTTGAATTGTGGAATAATGTATTCGATTGTGTATTTTCCTGAAAACTTTTAGTTGGGAAACCGATTTGTATTTCAATATGTTTTTGCATTTTCACTTAAACTTTTGCCGCAAATATCACAGGATAGAATATACAATATCAAGTTACATGGTAGTGTTTTTAAAAATCATCTGACTAGTAAAACATATCCTACCTAAATTATAAATGCGAAAGTTTGGATTTGAGTTTGTGAGAATATTTTGTTCGTGTAATATTATTCGGAATTCTATAGTCATTTTATTACAAACTACAACTGTTATAGTTTGTAATAAAATATTGATTCCTACTGGAACAGTGTGCACCTGTTTCTAATCACAAACAAGGTAACCTCACCTTTAGAATTAATTAGTAAAACTTATATTGACTTTGCAGTACCAACTCAGTTTGCTACTTAATCTTAGTTAATTTTAACTATAACCATGAGTTTAGTTCCTGAATCTCATTATGAATATGTATTTAGGATGATATTATTTACCTGTTTTGCATAAAATCTAAATACTCAAAGCTACGCACCAGTGACTTGGAAACTTGCTAAGTATGATCAGGGTGACCGCGCATCCTTGAACACAGGATTTTTTTCTAATTAATTTTAATATGACGCATGAAATACATTGAGACTTTTATTGCGGCCTATCAATGTACCTACAATGTAGGTACAGTCTGGGACAAATAAACCTGAACCCCTTGACATAAGGGGGGTCCCCTGGTAAGGTAAGGGGGGTTTTTTTTATCTGCACCTGACTATACGCTACTCTCACTCACGCTTACATTAAAATTAACTTGTTTAATTTTAATGTAAGCGTGAGCTCAGTGGTTCGCGCACTTCGCCAGCGTTAGTGGCGGTTAAGCAGCTTTCGTTATGGTTGGTCAATTAATGGGTTACCAAAAATGTATCATCTCGAAAGAAAGGCTCTATTCGCTCGCAGTCGTAACCCACCAATCCACATAACTAGCGTTTTTCTCATCAAAGTATTTTTTTTATAACATAGGGCGGCAAACGAGCAAGCGGGTCACCTGATGGTAAGTAATCACCGCTGCCCAAGGACAACCACAACACCAGGGGTATCGCAGGAGTGTTGCCGGCCTTTTAAAAAGACATATGCTCGTTTTTTGAAGGTTCCAATGTCGTATCGGTTCGGGAACACCGCCGCAGGAATCTGATTCCATAGTTTGGTCGTTTAGGTTCAGTTAGGTTTATAAACAGCATAATTATATTAACGTTATGTGTTTGCTAATCCTAGTTCTGCGCCGTACCTGCTGATGCTGCTGATCTATGATCTAGAAGTAATACCTGTCGGTTGCGTGTAAAAAATTGCTGTAGCGATAAGGCCACTATTGTACATAATGTACATTAGCCGTTAAGACACTTATATTGTATTCCTGTCTATATTCATGGTGGCAATAAAGAGTTACTTACTTACTTACTTATTTGTTTGTTTGTTTGTAAACTCTTTATTGCACATACACACAAGAAAAATACAAAACATAGTGAAACAAAAAGAGAGGCGTACAATGGCGGACTTATCCCAAAAAGCGATTTCTTCCCGTCAACCAAGTGAACCAACCACCACCAAGTCAACCAAGTCACTTATTATTACAATTTTAATCAAATATCCCTCACTTTCCGGATAAATGTTTACCCTATAATACGTGAAGCGTGCGGTGCGTTAAGTTTCGCTGGAAATTTCTGCGTGTCGAATTTAACGAGCCAATATTCTTTGACGAGTTCCCAAGTAGTTATGTAATTTTAATGAAGTCTTTCCACTGAGGTGTAATTTTAATGTTGTTATAATTTCTATTTCTGTTGAATTTAATTGATGACGTAGTGGTTAAGACGCCGGTGGTCCAAAGGTTTGAATCCTTTTACATACATACATACATTGAATCACGTCTGTACCCCTTACGGGGTAGACAGAACTGAGAGTCATGAGACTCGAAGGCCACGCTTAGCTGAATCCTTTTGTCCTGTCCTTAGGAGTTTGTAGAGCAACGATGATTTAAATAGATCGCTTTTTGCTTTCGTTCAATTCATAATAGTATGGTAAGAAAAGCAATTTTATAGCCTAATTATTGAAGTGAAGTGAGAGAATTTTAAAGTCTTGACTTGAAGGAATCTAAGGAAAGCGGATGTATGAAAACAATTCCCTGTAGGATAACCACTCAATACATTGAAGTTATATAAACACTCGGACTTTTCCAAACTCATCCGTTACGAAATAAAGAAAAATATATGGACAAGCGTGAAAAATCAATCACCTTTTGATGGTTCCGTAGTTGTATTTCTCTTATCTATACATATAATAAAACAGTAAGAACATTTTGTCTGTACATTTAGTATTTTTGACTAAAATGGATAGAGGGACACTTAAAAAGAACAATAGAAAGCAAAAAATTTTTTTTGGAATTTCTTGTCTGTCTGTCTGTCTGTCTGTCTGTATGTATGTACGCGTTTCACGCAAAAACTACTGGACGGATTTGAATGAAACTTTTTTTTGTTGTATAGCTATTAAGTCTGGGCAACATATAGGCTATAATTGATTTTGAAAACTGGAACACCTGATGAAGAACCATAACAGAACAGCTAAACTATAAGAAATATGGAAACGGTGCCTTAATGAAAGTCGTTTAACCTGATGAGCATTTTTTGCTGACGTATATAAATTGAAGATCTGGAACATATGATTAAAAGCTCCAAGAGACCAGCTACACTATAACATATATGGATATGGCGCCTTAGCAAAAATCGCTCAACCTGATGAGCATTTTCTGCTGATGTATAAAAATTGAAGATCTGGAACATCTAATTAATAACTCTAATAGACCAACTACACTATAACGTATATGGAAATGGCACCTTAGCAAAACTTGATTAATCTGATGAGCATTTTCTGTAGATGTATATAAATCGAAGATCCGAAACATCTAAAACAGTTTGAAACACAAAAAGACTTTTCATCTAAGCGAAACTCACGCGGGCGAAGCCGCGGGCTACAGCTAGTTCCGAAATAATTTATTTAATTGTTATTATTTTTATTTTATTTTGTACTTTGTTTTAGTTGGCTTATGATTTGCTTTTTATTTATTTAAGTCAGCATTTATTTATTGTATTATGTGTGTTAAAATTTTAAATTCTGCTGGTCCACCATGAGTATAGTAAGACTTATTTTTTAAAGCGCGTTAGTATTTTAACTAATTTTATTGGTATGTACAAAATTTACCCTTTCACCACGTGGTTTGACCTGCTTGTCCGACGACACTGTTGTCTCTGGTTGGGACGGGTTAGAACCATGGAAAAAAGGGCTCACCATGACACGCAAACACGTAACCACCTAACCACGACACGCAAGCAGTCCTACGCACATTGCACGTGTACAAACGTCATTTGCCTATGTAATATTGAATTCGCGAGCGTTGTACGGAGTGTCCTTTGTTGTACAATCCATAAAAGTGAGTTCCTTTATATCGTCTCTATTTCATAATTCATGGTGGACTGTAGATATCAATAATCGAGCCAAAAGTACTGACAAATTATCAAATAGATAAACAACGTAGGTAATTTTGGATTCAAAGGAACCCTAAAAAACTTCGCCATCCCCATATTAATCTAAAAGCAAATCAGATTCATACCCAAGAGGCTGAGGCACATCTGGCCAGTTAAAAGTTGCCAGTGAACTGGTATGAATACACCGCACAACTTTGTTAACGACGTGTCCCGAGTTATAAGAGGTTGAATTGAAATTTTATTGTTTTTATTATCATTCGCTGAAAAGTTTTCCTTTAAAATATTAATATTAGTTTTTTGAGTAACCCTTGAGGAGCTAGGTAGCGCAGTATCCTAATCCTATCCTAATATTATAAACGCGAAAGTGAGTTTGTTTGTTACCTCTTCACGCTTTATCTACTGGATCAATCTTCCTGAAATTTCACATACACGTAGTTAGTAGTACTGAGAAGAACATACGGTACCTTTCATCCCGGGAAAAAACACTGTTCCCGTGGGAAATGCACGCGGGCGAAGCCGCGGGAAAAAGCTTGTTGTACCATAAATGTATTATCACAAGATCATCCATACTTCAGAAGGCATAATAAGCCATTGGTCCCAGCAGTAATCATTAAAACCCACTAATCCCATTGGGTCTGCGTAGTGGCTCATGGCCAGATATGAGTTTATGTCCGAGAATAAACGGGAAGAAAAGGTTTTGGCCCGGCGTAACCTCTTCTATAAAATGGCTTACGCCCGGGAATAAACGGGCAGGAACCGTTTCTTGAAGAGAAGAAGAAACCCATGTCTAGTCATGGCCCATCCACCTTTTCCATCCAAAAGGACGGAGATGAGCCATGAGGAAGAAGGGAATAACAAGCCAAGAAGGAAATTTATGATGAAATGAAAGAAAAAGACAGAGGTAGTGTCGTGTCTTCTTCTTATTACTTACACCATGTCTCGTGGTATCCGAGCGGGGAGACTTTATACTTTGTACCCATAGCATCATTTCGTGTTGTTAGTGTTACGAAAAATATGAAAATATCACGTTAAAACTTAGTTTCTTCGCGTTTTAAACATGAAATATAGTTGACAGGGATCCACCTAATTTTTAGTTCTACTATTTCACGTTTCATCGCAAAGAAAAGTGATATTTTGTTCCATTTGCGCTAAGTAATGGTGGAGGAATTTACATAAATTAACTACGATGCTTTCAGCTTCAGGTGGGGTTTAATTCCTATAGCAAAAACTCAATGTTTTTAGTTTATGACTGACTGAATTTATTAGTGGTAATTTTTATCTAGTGATATAAAATTTATCAATAAGATTATATTAGATAGGTATCTGCGCCGACTCGTCGTTTCCTAAACAGAAGCGACGTAAGATTCGGAATTTCGGATACGATGTGAATGTGGATTAGATGCATGGTCCCTTCAAATCTTGTTCTTACAAAATGCATGAAAGAGATGCGTCGTAGATAGCAAGTGATAAATCCACGCCGCATCCATTCTGTAGAATTTACGACGCATCTTTTTCATACATTTTGTTTGAATAAGATTTGAGGGGCCAATGAATCTGATCCACATCCACATCGTATCCGAATCTTACGTCACTTCTGTGTATTTTGCGCCTACGCTCTTTTAGCTGCGCGATCCTCTCATATCCTCTCCACGTACCGAGCCATCTAAGCCTTGCTAGTTTAGTTTGATTGTCCTAAGAAATCGGGAGGCCCGCCAAAGAGCCGGCAGGAAGTGGCGCAGAACAGGAAGGAGTGGAAACTTCTGGTATCGGAGGCCAAGATCCTCTTTGGATCGACGAGCTATCGAAGTATAGTATATTTGATACGAGTTGCGCCCTGGGGCTTCGCTCCCGTTGGAATTTTGGGGTAAAAGTACACTATGTGCTATTATCGGTATTTTCCACCCGTGTATTAATACCTAAATTGCATCAAATTCCGTCCGGAATATATTTTTTTGCGTGTTAAACTGTGAGCTTTAAAATTCTAAGATCTTATTATGGATTTACTTTTAAATCTTTCTTTCTCCTTCTAATTAGATTGGAAAATATATATATATATATGGCGTGTCCTAGGGTAGGTTGCAACTGCTGTTCAATAAAAATCCCTTAACCCATCATCTGTCGTATTAAAAGAAAACATTTTCCGCCCCCGTTCATAGCAACCCCTATAATGCCTGATGCAAATACCAACATGCGTTATAAGATATATGTACGTAAACACCATGGGTCCTTTTTATCATAATTTGGAACAATACTGCGATCCTGTCAATGTAAGGTATTATTGGGTTCGCGCTCCCATCATGTTTTATGTATGATAAAGAAGGGTTTCCTGATCGTTACAGTTTTGGGCGTTCACGTGGATTATTGCCATAGGGTTTTGAACACGTACGGAATTTTTGTAGTTATTGCTTTGATTTCTAAACAAAAGGTTCATTGGTAGTATTCTTCGTAAATACTAACATGGGTCCGGGACTTTGTTGCCATGGGAATTTTGGGAATTACTCTCTTAGTGCTCCCCTATACCACCTAAGGAACCTACATGGCAAATTTCAGCTCCGTATGCCCAGTAGTTTTGGCTGTGCTTTGTCTATCAGTCACTCAGTCAGTAATTGAAGAATTTTATTTAAATGTATTAATTGATAAAAAAAACGGTGGTGGTGTATACGCCACATATCTGTCGGCTATACATTTAAGGTCTTGATACGACAAAAGCACAGCTTTTAAATAAGAAGAAGAAGTTTAACCACTAATATATCATCACAAGAATGCAATATAATTCGTTATTTTCTTGAAGTGCCAGTTTCAATATAACAATGCAGTCAAAAATTGTGCATTTACAAACGGAAGCCAATTCAAGGCTGCACCTGGGACCCGCAACGGATGCATCCATTAGCTTGTTCGCTAGCTAGAGATTGCTTGCTTGTAAAAACTACTTCAAGTTATTTTTACGTTCATATTGGCGTTATACTTTGACAGCCACCATGTTTATCATTCTCTTAAAATTAACGTGAGAAATTATTATGATTTATAATACGGACGGATACTCATGCGAGTTGTTAGCCGGAACCGCCGTTATTTCTTCTGTTACTTCTTACTTCCTTTGAGGACATTTTTTCCACAGTTAGGCCTGAAAATCAGGTCCTTACTGCGGGAGGAGACTGAACTACTGTCTACATTCGAGCCAGCCCCGCTTCTTCAGAAAGCAAATCACTGCCGACGGAATCAGCAGAGCTCCATAATTCCTGGTCTTGCCAGGAACTTCCCAGTCATCTCTTGTAGTTGCAACGCCATGGCTCCAGCAGGAGGTGGCTTGCAGTTTCATCAGCTTCCATGCATTCTCTGCATAGTGGGCTGTTTGTAAGACCTATGGTGAAAAGGTGTTTGTTAAGTGCACAGTGACCAGTAATTATTCCAACCATCTTGCGTAAATACCTCCAATGTTATCTTTCTGTTTTGCTGCCTGCTGCAGTCCTGGGTTCGATTAATAGCGCGGAAAAATGTTTTTTTCCATCAGACTATCTGCGGTTCAGGGAATATTGAGCTTATTTATGTGTGTGTGTGTGTACTAAATCCTAAATGTCAGTTTAGCGTAGCCATTATCTATTTATTGAAATTCAGCGGTTAAAGTTTTGAAATTTAAACTGTCCGCAAAAATTTATTTATTTTATTGATTAGAATTAGTTTAGTTATGACATATTGCATCCTGAGTCACGTGATTGTCCGTAACAAAAAGATTCGCAAGATCGTAGGGCAATGTGAGCCGCGTTCATGTTTAAAAGCTAGTATGAAATAACCGTATTCTAAAATCAGAATTATTCTTGTCCGGGTTATAAATCAGGGTGCTATAGAAAACTAAAAGTACAGAAGGATGACTCAGGTTTTGATATAAAACATGTATTCGTCAACATAGATACTTCTGTAATTATAAGACACATGTTGTATAGTGACGTTTTGGATAAAATGCAGCAGTGGAGTTTTTTGCACCGCCTCTTCTCCACTTGCGCTTTGGGGGCAATAGTGACCTTAGCTTTAAGTAATTTTTTGACGTCAACTAAGTTGATTTAAATGTGCTATTTTTAAGCCTATTTAAAAAAATATTTTTATTTCATTTGATCGACTGTTGGCGTGGCAATGCACGCGAGCTGAAATTCTTTAATTTCAGTGAAGTTGACCGTAAATTAAACACACTCACTTATTATAATGCCTTAAAGATTTTTGGTAATTCAGACAGACTGACTATTTTTGCAAATTCTAAACAGGGATGTAAATAATATCCGGAACTCTAAATCCGTTTACAAATATTTTTGTAACAAATATCATGTCATACTCCTTTGAGTGAAAATGATGTAAAAAAGATACTTTTTATTACAGACTAGCTTTCGCCCGCGGCTTCGCCCGCATGAATTTCCCACGGGAACATTGCTTTTTTCCGGGATGAAAGGTACCCTATGTCCTTCACCGTACTTCTAACTATGTGTATACAAAATTTCAGGAAGATTGGTTCAGTACATGAACCGTGAAGAAGTAACAAACAAACAAACAAACGAACCAACAAACAAACGAACCAACAAACAAACAAACTCACTTTCGCATTTATAATATTAGTTAGGATTTATCAGGTAAAGCTGTTTTCATCTGTACAGCCGTTCATTATTAGACTAAGCCTTTGACTACTACTAAATCTAGATCTGTACACTTTATATTCTGTCACAACCTCACAACGTGTTTTAAGTACAACGGCGGTCCGCAATGCGGCTTCAGGCTTAAATTGCATACACAGCGTGTCAGTGGTATGCTGCCGCCGAATATATATTATAATCAAGAGAATGCAACTAACTCCTGAGACATACTGCGCTGCAGCTCATACAACTTGTAATTCTGAGGTTATGACTAAGAATGAATCCTCTGAATGTTCTTTGTACGATGATCTGGGGGTCTAAAACGGCCACTTTGATGAATCGGAATATGATCCATTTTTCATTTCCTAAATATTTAAAAATGAAGCTTGTGCAACCACTTAAAAGGTTCATTTTGAAATATTTAGGAAATGCGAAATGAATCATATTCTGATTCGTCAAAGTGGCCTTTTTAGACCCCCATATCTTTCTTATGGCTAATTGGTATCTAAATAAAGTACCTAGTTTATTGAACGCGTTTACAAATCAACCCGACGACCTCCGTCGCCTAACGGTCATCACGCCGGACTGCAACACCAGAGGTCCCGGGTTCGATCCCCGCTCTGGTCAAGATAGAAAATATTTTGTTATAAAATATAGTATCTATCGCTATCGGTTTATTCAGCCATGAGCGACAGCAAATCCACCAACTGAAAGGATTGAACGACAATAATTTTGACTACAACACAGCCGCTGTTAGAATCATCTGTAAAAGATGTGCTGCTCAATGAAGATAAAATATAGTATCGTTGAGTTGGAATCCCATAACACAAGTCTCGAACTTACTTTGTGACTCAGTCTGTGTGATTTGACCGTATATATTTATTTATTTATCCCGACATTGCAGGCCAGTGATTTAACCATCAGATTTTTTATTATGCCACTCAGACAGCGTTACGAATGGTAGCATGAAAATATTTCTTCTTCTTCTTATTTATAAGAACTGTGCTCTTGTCAGTGAAGTATACGCCACTTCTCTCTTTTCTATCACTTCACATGAAAATATTTATGGACGAACAAACAATACACCAGTTATTTTCTCCGGGTGCAAAGCCTCAGGGCAGAGATAGTATTTTTTTCTGATCAAAAAAATCGAAACGAACTGGGTAGTCTACTAAATAATGAAAGAGCTCAGAATGACACAGTGTAGCAGTAACCAATCCAAATTATACCACGCCCTAGGTTGCTTAAAACTCTATACGCCCACGCTCTACATGCATGCACCACTATTTAATGTAGTATTTGTTCTTCAACATTCCATATTAGTTCCAAAACCTTAATGATTCAATGAAACAACACCTAACACTAACTAGGGAAGAAAGTTTCTTCAATTACAGAGTCGAATTTCGGACCAACTTGATTTGGCTAAAGATAACGTGACCATACGTCCCATTCCAAACGGGACAGTCCCATTTTTTATTTTTTCTCAGTGTTTGTGTCTCCGAGAAAAGACTTTGCAGAAATGTCCCGTCTTTTTTGAATACCGCACGCGCTTTGAACGCGGGATTTATTCTCAAATCAAGACGTATACCTTAGTTCTAGACATCGGGTATGGTCACTTTACGTCTAGACCTAAGGTTACATAACCAAACGATCAAATTTGAGGATTGATTATCCATGTTCCTGTGTGCATATTTTTTTAACATATTTCAAAGGATGTACGCGACAAAAAAAAAGGTTACTCACAAACTCCCTAATAATCCCGTTATGACCCAAAAATTGGTCACACTAGCCAAAGATCGAAGACTTGCGCAATTAGCCTGGCCTTTTAAACAAAACTTGAGAGAGCAGGTGCCTTCAATGAGCAAGAGTTTTTGTAAATTTTGTATACTTACGTAATTCCTTGTGCACCTGCCAGTTATTTTTATGGGATTTTGATTTTATGAATTAGTTAGAAGTTCATTTTGTTCGGGTGAATGTACTATAGATGAAATATTATTTGTCATAATTTTCGATTTACGTAAAGGTTTTATAGATTCAACTCATGTAATGAATGAAATGATGTGTGTATGAAGGTAGAGGAAGCAAGCGAGATCTGTAAAGATCGTAGCAAGTGGAAATCGCTAGTTTCTGCCTACTCCCACGGGAAAAAGGCGTGATAATAGTATGTAACTCATGTCACTATTGTTTGTTTCGAAAAGGACCCATATACCTAACTAAAAAGTAAAATGAAGTGAACTCATATATAATTACACCTAAAGTTTTAAATCTATTTTGCTCTCTTAAGGTGACTAGATCAACAACATTTTATTAAGAGAAATAATTATGACAAAATGTAGAAATTATTATCTTAAAAAATCTTTTATTTCGTATTCTTAATAAATTCAATTGGCAGAGATAATAATATTAATTATCACTGCCAATGGAATAACTGATTTTAAGATTACTTCCATAGAGAAATTAATTCCATATGATTTTATTAATTCCATGGTTTTTAAGTAATATTGTCACGTGCGTGTTTTTTTGCTCTCTTTACAATATAAAAAAAGAAAAAGAAAAGAAAGAAAAAAATATATAATAGAAAGGGCCCGAATTTCAACCTGGCAACATTTCGATTGTAATTCAGCTAACATCCGCGACCTTCAGTACTAACTCACCCATGAACTGACTTGAATATAAATATGTTCAACTGTAAAACCCTTTACTTTGGATAGCCTCTCGATATAAAATGCAGAGAATATAGAAAAAAATCATTCCAAATTTTTCCTTCAGATTTTTCCTAATTCAAAACTTCCTCTAATTTTGGCCTTAATATTTTTCTTAGTTTATAATTTGATCACTTTGATACTATCATCCACCTGGTATCGTATGTACCAAGAAAAGTTACAAATTACAAGTGTCCTGCGCTAAGTGACAAATTGACGTAAAAACTTGTGTTACAGGAACTCTTCACAATTGACACAAATACCTATGCAACACTGATAACATTAATAATAATTTAAATATTTCTACATGCATCAAAATCCATTGCGTGGTTGAGGAGTTAGCAGATATTACCATCGCGTCTGTCCATGTAATAATTAGATATGCAGTTTACTGTACAGAGAGTTGTACGAATATGCAGAAGTACCGAGCTTTATCTCTTCCTTTGAATTATTCTGTGCAATATAATAGGTAGAACTTTCTCCAATATAACAATTTCAAATTATTCATTCCGCGATAGTGTCATTTTACTTAGGTATTGTTTATACCTATATGTAGGTATTAGTAGAGTTAATAACTATATTTGGTATTAGTTATATACATTTTATATGGCTGACAGTTTAATTTATTTATCAGCAAAACATAATAAGAAGGTTGAATAATACATTTAATAAATGATGTAACAATAAATATTGTATGTTTTCCCAATATTGTTTGTTTCCATTTTGTGTTATCAACATCAAAATGACTACTTTTTTAAATCAAGTGTAGATAACAAGCAACGAAATTAACGCCCACTTACATATTAATAAAAAAAATTGCGTAGCCCGAATTAAAATAAGGGTGCTATCTCAAAGCGAGAGATAAGATGTGATGAAGGGTTATCGTTTGCGTTATCAAAAAGGATCCGTGAATTTTGCTGCCATTTTTATTCGGGAGGGGCTGAGAATTTTCTCGTCGTATTAAAATCTCTGTTTACTAACTTACAAGAACTTCTTTTATGAGTGTTGTAGACAACATTGTTGTCAGAACTTTTTAAGTCTGACAAAAGTTCTGACATGACTTAACGACTAGCGTATTCTAGCGGTAGCCATATTAAAGACTAGCCGCGCCCCGGGGCTTCGCTCCCGTGGGAATTACGGAATAAAAAGTACCTTATGTGCTATTCCCGGTATTTTTCTACTCTTATACCAAATTTAATCGAAATCTGTCCAGTAGATTTTGCGTGATTGAGTGACAAACATCATCACAAACTCACAGACTCACATCCAAACTTTCGCATTTATAACATTAGTAGGAAGTAGGGATCTTTCGGACTAAAGCATTTGCTTATTTGTAAACGCTGTAACGGTTACCCCTGGGGTCCGTATTTTATTTTCTAAAAAATGCTATTTTGCCAAATAGGTATGATAATATTTTCTCGCAAAGCTAGGGTGTTTGAACACGTCGCCTCGTGTTCCAGGAGTATGGCCACTACTCCGTACTGGAGACGTTACGAAATAATTACATCAAAGCCCTCTTCAATAACATAAATGCTCATATATTGCTCTAGAACAACTGATTAATTGACACAGCCTTTATCGTATGACAATGGACTATCTTTGATTGACATGTCTGTTGCTCATACATTTAAATATCTCAATAATCTGATAAATAGTGATATTGTAAACTAATAATGAAGTTAGGATTGTCAATGAATCAAGTTCAAATAAAGGCTTGTAAGCCTATTGATTGGTACTGTTTTCAGACCATATAAATTGTACTCGATAGAGTAACAGGTATGATATGGGGTCACTTACCTGCAGATAGTGCCCCGCCCATTCATATGTGATCTTTGAGATAATATAATCTCCGAATACCAACTTTTTTATAATTATTATTTTTTTGTACTATTAGTAATAAGAAGGTGCGCACCGTTGGTATTCAATAAATGTATATACGTTCCATTGTATGGAGCGATTGCTAGCTAGTCTTTTGGGCTGATACCTTTATTATTCTTTTGTTTGAGCCGTATACAAATATTGATGTTATTGGCAAATGAAATAAATTCTTTGTAGAATCCTCACCTTTTCGGTGTAGAACTCTGCCCTGAGAAATAGATTTAATATTATATTTCTTTAAGTTCTGATTGGACAAGTAAAAACAATTAAATTTGAGTAATAGCAAAGAGTTTAATTCAATATTCTAGTTTAATAATTATCAGGGTCTTTGCCTATTTTGAACGAATTAGAAACTACTTCATACCTTATGGCCTAGGATGATGATAGCATTTATATTATGAAAGAAAATGTTAAGTGATCAATTAAATAGTGAAAATGTCCTAATTAGAGGGATAGTGATTTAAAAGACTCAAAAGAAATAAATGGTGTTTATATTCTGATTCTCACACACAATTTAGGAAAATAATAAACAGATCTTAAACGATAAATATACACACAGACAATCTTAATTCTAGCTGAAATAAAATCACAGCATTATTATGGTTTTAATAGTGTCCCCGCCACTATATTTCATTAGATATCCGAATTTAAGATTGCGTGCAAATGTCGAATTTCTATTGAAATAGGACCCTTAGACCTCGGGCTGCCGAATATTCAGAATGAATATTCAGTCCCTACCAGACACATATTTTTAGTTATACTTTAATTAGCTTAAAAGCTTTCAGGAAATCAAAACAATAAAAGGGAAAATGGAACTAAAACTGAGGATATTATTTACATGAATCAGGCGAAGCCTTCAAGATCAGTTTTAGTTCGGTAAAATTAAGTGTTTCGTAAAGGTTTGTAATTTACTTATTTTCTTTCTATATTTACAGCCAAACCTTGACAAAACTGAAAACTTATTTTCTAGGACTTGCCAATATACAGCACACTCCTACCCCAATTCAATTCTAAGCGCATATCTACCCAGCAATGCAAAAATATTTAAATCTCCCACAAGAAGTAATTATTACGTCTCACTGCAAACACGTCTAAAGGAACACACTCCGACACGACGAATCCACCACGAATGTCTCTCCTCTCCTTCCTCCTCCTTTTTCATCCCCGCGATCAACTCTCGATATTGCGCCAACGCACCGTCCATTTCATTGGCTCATTCGTCGAATGGGCGTCTCTCTCATAACCATGAAACAAAACATATTTGTTTTAGCAATGTGTGAAAGGAACAGAGAATAGCTTTATCCTCGTTGTTCAATTCTGGAATTTTACGTAATAACTTTCAATGTTTTTTTTCGTCCATGTCCGATAACACAAGATTACAATGGTTAACAGATGTGAGTTTAACAATTCTACAAACAGTCGGGCCGTCAATAAATTAGTTTCATTTCTAAGACAACACTTCTTTATTTTTTTACTCATGATTCTTAGAAGGCTAACAAAGCAAAAAAAAAAAGGATCGTTTAAATTTATGCTTTCTAAACTATTAAAGTATTTTTGGGAATCCATACCCTGTCAACGCTTTATTGCACATAATAAAAAATGCAAAAAACAGCGAAACAAAAAGAGAGGTATACAATGACGGACTTATCCCAGAAAGGGATTCTTCTTCTTTTTATCAAAATCAAAATCAAAATATCTTTATTGTCAAACATAGGTAAAGAGGTCTTACATCTATATATTGTTTCACTATGTCTGGCCCATAAAAGGACGTACAATCGTAATAGCTATCAAATTAGTTTAGACCAGTATTTGGCTACGGTGATGGCTCTGTCATTGGCCTCGTTTAAGTCCTCTATTGTGCAGGGGGTGGGCATTTCCGACACGACAACAGGTGCGTCATGGATTGAATGTAACCGCAGTCACACAGATCATTGCTTGAGAAGCTCCACTGAAAGGGATTTCTTCCAGTCAACCAAGTATTTGAAAGGAATAAATTGAAATAAAAAGGCTTTGATGTGTTCGCTACATAGATAGATTTTGAATAGGTACTTGGTTGATTAATAATAATAATTCTTTATTTCACAACCAAAAAGCAAAATATACAGGGATACATATAACAAATTTGCTCCATTTACCAGCCGGCAACAGTCCACAGACGTTAGTCTGTATGTCAGAGGCGGCTTGCTTTCGGTATGGTACGGGGCCAGTCTTGTATACTTAGTATATACCTATATATATTTTAATTTAAAAGGCTGTAACATGAAACAACATTGACCAAGATTTCCCAAACTAGAGTCATCTGTTTTTTTGGGAAATCTTCTATTAATAATTTAAAACGTCAACTAACAGCTAGGTTAAAGGCATATCTTAAAAGTATTATTTTTATGTGAAAAAGTTTCGTTGTACGATGAATGGATGTTACGTGTATATAAGTGAGGAGTGTGTGAGTTTGGATGAGTGTTTGTGTGTATGTAAGGTTTTGTAATGTAAGGGGGGAGGGATTGAAAGTAATCCCTTTTAGGGATAAGTCCGCCATTGTACACCTCTCTTTTTGTTTCGCTGTTTTTTTTTATTTCTCTAATAAGTATGTGCATAAAACAAATAAGTTAGAAATGTATTTTTTTTTTATTAAGTAATAAACTCTTTATTTAATCATAAGTCACACACATAGCAATATTATTAACACGTTTACAAATAAAAAATCTCCTCGAACGCGCCGCACCGAGGCGGTGTGCCCAGGATACTCGCCGCATTACCCCGCCCGCTGGACTGCGAGGCTTATGCGCTGAGCAAAAAAGACGCCAGCTCTTGGGTCTCCAGTTGCCTCGATGAGACGCGTTGAGACTTGATTTAAAAAATTTTTAGACTCAGGGCCCCAAGGACCCATTAAAATAAATAAATAAATATATACGGACAAATCACACAGATTGAGTTAGCCCCAAAGTAAGTTCGGGACTTGTGTTATGGGTTACTAACTCAACGATACTATATTTTATGACAAATACATATATAGATAAACATCCAAGACCCCAGGCCAATCTGAAAAAGATCATTTTCCATCTTGACCTGACCGGGGATCGAACCCGGGACCTCAGGTGTGGCAGTCTGGCGTGATAACCATTAGGCCACGGAGGTCGTCGTTGTCTCTAATATATTTCTACTATATTTTTTATATTACTAACGTTCGCTACTATAATGCAAATCTGCTTTGTTTCCGATTGTACAATTTATACAATAATATGAAACTATTACATGTCCCATCATGGCAGGAGGAAACTTTCTGAATTTCAAAATACACCCTTCGCAGGAAAGTTGTATGAAAACAAGGATAGTTCATAACTTTTCAAATATATCTCCGCATCAGAAGACGGGTGTCGGCGGCTTATTTATGTCTTCCTTGTATTTTTGTGTTGTCACCGTTATTTCATGTCGATAACTATATTTATTTCCACGCCAATTCAGAATGAAAGGTTTTAATTGTACAAATAGTAAATTGAAATGGCAAATTTTAAACATTATTATAAACACTATTCAGCTAAGCGTGCGGCCTCGAGTCTCACAGTCGTAAGGGATAAAGACGTGATTCTATCTTGTATATATGTTAAACATTATCTATTGAAATTAGTTAAACAATTCTTGTATATCCTTTTTAGTTAGCAATTTATTTATGTCTGTCAAAAATATTCAAAATTTTATTTAATACATTGGCCATCGAGGAATAAGGATTTCATGAAATTAATAGGTAGGTAGTTTTTAGCAAGAAAATCAACTAAACATAAAATATTTTTCAGGTTGCATTTCAATAATGTTATCTATTCATAAAACACCAGATTTGAAGAAGTTTGCAGACGCATACCTCTGGGACCTTATTACTTTTTTATTGTAGTGATATTGATAAGAACATTTCAGATACCCAATGCCTGAATACAGCATCTGGTAACAGTAACACACTAGGTACCTAATTATCACTCTCGTCACGCATCTTCTAAACCAATTCTAAAAGCTCATCTACATTTTGACCAAAAGTCTGAACCTTAACTCTATTACTTTAAGCCGAACGTCAACAAAAACGTAAAAACATTTTTAGACGTCGCTAACTAGTACGCACTTATGGCATGAAACTTAAGGTCGAAACCTGGAAATAGTTCCGCATAGTTCTTAGTTCGGGTTATTCTCAAACTGGACATCAGGTACTAAACATTCGCGATTCAAGTTACTTCAAGTCAGATATTACCTATCTTCTCTCTTCTCTTCTCTCAGCCGAAAGACGTCCACTGCTGGACAAAGGCCTCCCCAAGGATTTCCACAACGACCGGTCCTGCGCTGCCCGCATCCATGCGCAACCCGCGACCTTCACCAGGTCGTCGGTCCACCGAGTGGGAGGCCTGCCAACACTACGTTTTCCGGTTCGTGGTCGCCACTCGAGAACTTTTCTGCCCCAACGGCTATCTGTTCTGCGAGCTATGTGCCCCGCCCACTGCCACTTAAGTTTGGCGATTCTGCGGGCTATATCGGTTACTTTAGTTCTCCTACGGATCTCCTCATTTCTGATTCGATCACGCAGGGAAACTCCGAGCATAGCGCGCTCCATCGCCCTTTGGGTGACCTTGAGCCTTCTTATGAGGCCCATAGTAAGCGACCACGTCTCTGTTCCGTATGTCATTACTGGCAACACACACTGGTCAAAGACCTTAGTCTTGAGACACTGCGGTATTTTGGACGAGAAGATATCGCGAAGCTTCCCGAACGCTGCCCAGCCGAGTTGGATTCGACGGTTGACCTCTTTCTCGAAGTTGGACTTACCTAACTGAACTGTTTGTCCCAGGTATACGTAATTGTCAACAACTTCGAGTGTAGAGTCTCCAACCTTTAGAGGAGTGGGTGCGACACGGATATTAGACATGATTTTCGTCTTATCCATGTTCATTTTTAGACCCACTTGTTGAGAGGCTCTACAGAGGCCATCGAGCATTGTGCCTAGGTCTTCCAAGGTCTCAGCCATGACTACGATATCGTCAGCGAATCGAAGGTGAGTGAGGTACTCGCCGTTGATATTGATACCGAGTCCGCTCCAGTCCAGAAGCTTGAAGACATCTTCCAGGGCGGCGGTGAACAGTTTCGGAGATATAACGTCTCCCTGTCTCACCCCTCGCTTCAACTGGATAGGTTTCGAGCCTTGATCCTGGAGACGGACCGACATGGTGGCGTTTTCGTACAAACACTTCAGCGCTTCGATATATCGATAGTCAATTTGGCACCGTTGGAGAGACTGTAGCACAGCCCAGGTCTCGATCGAATCGAAGGCTTTCTCGTAGTCCACAAACGCCAAGCATAAGGGCTGATTATACTCCTCAGTCTTCTGTATAATCTGCCGCAGCGTATGTAAGTGGTCTACGGTACTAAAGCCTTTTCGGAAACCGGCTTGTTCGGGAGGCTGGAAGTCGTCGAACCTGCGAGCGAGACGATTCGTAATGACTCTCGAAAACAGTTTGTAGACATGGCTCAGAAGTGAGATAGGCCTATAATTCTTCAATAAGGTATTGTCGCCTTTTTTGAAGAAAAGTACCACCACACTTCTGTGCCATGCCGTAGGCGTTTGTCCCTCGAGTATGACGGAATCGAATAGCTTCTGAAGAGCTTTTAATACCGGTGTTCCACCTGCTTTCAGAAGCTCAGCCGTGATTCCATCATCACCCGGTGCCTTATTGTTTTTTAACTGTTTGAGAGCCATTCTAATCTCGTATAGGCTGACGTCCGGGATATCTTCGGTGTAGTGTCGGGTCAATCTGGCTCTTGGATCTTTGGCCAGATTACTGACAGGTGCACGTACGCTGGTGTATAATTGTCCGTAGAACTTCTCAACCTCTTCCAACAGCTCTGGCTTCGACGAAATGATTCTGCCATCCTCAGTCTTCAGCTTGGTCAGTTGGCTTTGACCAACAGACAGATCCCTTGCAAACACTTTTGAGCCCTTATTTCGCTTAATCGCCTCTTCAATACGGTCAGTATTGAATTGGCGTAAATCGCGCGTTAGGGACTTGGAGATCTGTCTGTTTAGACGTCGATACTGAGCAGCATCGTCAGAGGACTGCAGAACCAAGTTTCGTCTTTCTTCCATGAGTTTGTTGGTGAGGTCCGAGATCTTTTTGGTTCCTTATAACTTCGTCAAAATAATAAACATCCTCAGATTGGAGATTCACTTAGTTAAAACAAACTCAAATACAACATACTTAAAAATCTTGTCATGTCCATACTGTGTATAAAATGAATCATCTCTTTTACATAATTTCAACCTGGTCCCAAATATGTCCAGTTTCTTAAGTAGATGATGCCAGAATCAAATACCACGTTTTGCTGAAGTGAGATTATTGATGTAAATGATAATTAGATTTAATGACAGTTGGCTAGCCCATCGCTTACTAAAATTAACAATATCTGCGCAAGAAAAGAAACAGCTGGCAAATTCTATAATTTATTATTTGCTCGCCAGAATCGAAGTCATAACATCGTGTCCAGCTACTGAATAACCCATCGTGAGTTTCACGTACCACTGACATGGGTGTGCTATTTATCATAATATCACGGCTGCTGTCAAGGTGCCGGGTAACTCTTATTAGTTTTTGGTACCCTGGTACCCGTGTTTTATGCATGGACGAGCGGGGTAATAAACGCCCGTATCGATGTTTCAGATTAATATCTAATAAGAAAGGGTTTGTAAGGCGTTTGAAGGGCATTGATTGATAATCTGGATATTGTATTTACTTACCATCTTATTCATAAAAAAGTTAACGAACATTTTAGTTAAAATAGGTTTTGTCCTTATCTCTCGTTCCAATATTTGAAATTGAAAGAACGAGACAAAACATATTTTAACTAAAACGTCCGTTAACTTTTTTATGAATAAGAGGGTTAGATTTTATGAATAAAATAGTGGTTATGGTTATGTTTTTTATATTTTTCCCGATTTACGGCAAAGGCAAAACTTGGTTTTGTGAAGTCGCTATTGGCGTTTGAAAATTGCAAATAACCCGTCTTAAAATATTCTCAGGTTTTCAGCTTTTTGCCTCGAAATTCTCAAGTAAGGTAAGTAGTATTATTAAAGGGATCGGTAGCTTTTGAACATTAAGTACTCTTATACTGAAATGGGTGAATGAATTTGAAAAGATTTGGTAAAGCCATTACAAAAAGCTACTTTGTAAGGTTTTTTCTCAAATATTTCAACTCTACATATAAATTCTTTAAAGCTATATATACTCGTACATAATTTTCAAACTATGTATAAAGCTTTAAAGAATATAGCTTAAGTACTTTAACTACGTATAAATTGAAACCAATTTACTTGACAATTTAAGCAAAACAAGAATATAAATATATATAGGTATATAAATATATATAAATTGTATATTTTTTAGCTGTTGTCCGCGGTCTGTCTGTATTTGACTTTGGGTCTTGATCCATATCCACGCCGAATTTCATCCACATTTCATCAAAATCATTTCAGCTATTTATCTGTGAAAGGTTAAGAGGCATAGAGACTTTAAAATTTATAATTATAAGCATTTATTGGTTATGGATTAAATAAAATAAGTTAATAGGTAAAATACCTAATAAAATTAATATATGTATCTTATTGCAAGTAATTTATGATCGATAGTGACAAACACGACCTGAAAATAATTCTGATATATTTAAGTACTTTCTCGTCCGATCACGTGAAATTAAAAGCCACTTTGGCTCGACTTTGACACTCCATTCGCTCTACATGCACCGCCATCAATCTTGCAAGCGCTTGCGCTGTCAATTTCACGGGTATTTCGTTTTAGGAAGGAAATTATAAAAAAGTGGTATTTAAAGCCTTCAACTCTTCTCTTTTAGAGAAGATTTGAGCTTTGGTCACCTGTTGGAAAATATCATAAACAATATAAATATATAAGTATAGATTATCTGTTGTAACAGGACATAGACTTATAATATACTCACGCAAAGTTTATGTAACAGGATGTACTTGTGCTGCCATCTCATGTCATTATGTTTTTTGTTCTGTACTGCATTGAATAAAGTTAGTTGATTTCGTACAGCCATTCCGGTCGTTTCATTATATCACCGAGAGGATTTTTTTAAAACATGACACATCTTGCAAGTTAAGAACTTTTTGTCCTGCATCATGATAAATATGATAATGGCAACAACAAGCTAGTCATGCAACCACCCTCTGGGGTTACATACGTAAACCCCTGAACCATTGCATCATCTTATTGCTGGTTCAGCATATTAGGGGTTTGCTTATGAATCAATGTAAGGAGAGCAGACTCCCGTCTCTACACTTCGTTCTTTGCGTGCAACTCCGCGGGACGTATGTCATTTACAATATAACTTTTGTAAAATAATTTTAATTAGTTTAAGTATGTAACTTCGAATAAATTTAATTAACTTTTTAAAAACTTTTAAATCGTCTCCCAAAACAAGTCTGGCGCAGCCCGGTGTGGATCATAAATCCGAGACCTCTACATTTGGACTCAAATTTGTACCAGCGTAGATTTTTGGTCATAAAAAGCGGTAAATGATCTTTCGAACCAAACAAATAAATACGGCTTACGGGAGTGAGTGAATAGTGTCTTCACAAAAACGGCAAGAGATGGTGTCGAGAACTCTTTACTTTCCCTCATTTTCCTATCTTTTCCAATTCCTAAAACTTGTGTAATTTCGAGTGGTTTTTAAAGTAAAACGAGCAATTAAATCTTGCATAGTTAAGTGTAGAATAAGTGAAAGTGTATTAAATGTATTAAATAAAAGTAAATATATAAATTAAATAACAAAAAAAAATATTGCAAGTTAATTAATTAGTTACTCATAAAATTCTGAGTTATTTTTATAAAAAATAAGTATATAATTGTAATAATAAAATAAAATGGAGCAAATTAATATTATTCCTAATGAAATGATTAAACTTATTCCTATTTTTAAGGGTGATAAAAGACAGGGTTATTTTTAAGAAAATGTGAATATATTATTAATAGATATAAAGGGTCCGAGATTCAAAATGTTTACATCATACATACGATTACCAGTAGGTTAGCGGACGACGCTGCCGCGCTTATCAGCGAGCGCGAGGATGTTATGACTTGGATAGAATTCAAGGAATTGTTAGAGCAGCATTTTGGAGACCCTCGTAGTGAGGAATGTATTTCTATAGAGTTAGAATCACTTAAAATTAAAACAGGGGAAAACTATTTAGACTTTTGTAATAGAATTCAGTCAGTAAGATCTATATTAATGTCGAAAGTAAATAAAATTCAGGACGTACAGTTAAAACAAAGTAAAAAAACTATTTATGATAACACATCTTTAAATGTTTTTCTCTACAATTTACCCGAAAATTTAGTAAGAATAGTGAGATTAAAAGCGCCTCAGTCGTTAGAGGATGCGTTAAGCATTGTTTTAGAGGAAGTGAACTTTCTTGAACAGTATAATTCGCGAAATAAATTATATAATAATAATCCGCTTAATAAGCAAAATTTTATTTTTGGTAATAAATTAAATACGTCAATACCAACCCCTTCATCTGGTTTAGCACAGAAAAATAATTTTCCTCCAAAATTTAACTTCGGTATACCCCATAACCAACAACAATTTAGAGTACCCCAACCTTTCGGATACAAACCACAGTTATCTGGTTTTCAACCCCAGCAGTTCGGTTACAGACCTCAGCTGCCTTCTTTTAAACTCCAGCAGTTTGGTTACAGACCCCAACTGCCAACTTCTCAGTTTGGTTACAGACCCCAATTGCCAACTTCTCAGTTTAGTTACAGACCCCAATTGCCAACTTCTCAGTTTGGTTACCGACCCCAATTGCCAACTTCTCAGTTTGGTTATAAACCCCAACTACCCAATGCACAAAATCAGCAGTTCGGATTCATCCCTAAAGGGAATGCACCCCTAAAACCCCATCCTAATACATCGACGGATGTTACGATGCGTACGTTGCCTCCTAAGCCGCAGCAAAAATTTGGAATTAATGAACTGACTCTTGAAGAATATTACGACAACCAATTCCATGATAATTATGATTTGTATAATGATTATAATAATGAACATATGTTAGAATTTAATGAAATTAACCCCCAGGAAAACAATGATTTTGAAAACATACATGACTCTACATTTTACCCCAATTCTGACGTAGAGCAATTGCCTCAACAATCTGAAAATTTTCACATAGCTTTAAAAAACAATAAAGAAACCATAATATTAAATTGTGATAGAAAAAGTGGCTTACCATACATATATATACCGGAAATTGACGCTAAACTCATGATAGACACTGGTAGTACCCGTTCATTTATAAGTCCCGCTAAAGCAAATCAGTATTTTTCAGCATACATTTATTATGAACCGTTTGAGGTCATTAGCACACATGCTACTAGCGCTCATGATCAGGCAATGCAAATTCCCTTATTTCCCACATTCAATACAAGAGCTATACATAAATTTTATATTTACAGTGTAGATTCACGTTACGATGGACTAGTAGGTAACGATTTATTGCAACAATTAGGTGCAGTAATTGATTTTAAAAATAATATACTAAAGACTACGACTACATATATACCTATAGTGCACTGTTGCCAAAAATTAGTTAGGACTCTAGCACCACGTACTGAACAACGTGTAGAATTACCTACTGACCAATACTCAGATGATATAAAATTAAATCAAACTAACGAAGAAAAACAAAATCAAATTTCAGATGCTCTATCACGAATTAAAGTTAACGCTCTAGACCCTGACGATGACTCAACTTCTATGAGAGTAAATATAGATAACAAAGAACATAGATTACAGGAATACCTAGACGAGGTTACAGAACAAATTACAAAACTATCTACTAACAAATCTGACCAAGAGACTATACTTATATCTGACTCATCAACTAATTCTATTGAAGAAAATTACCCTCTTCGACCTGCTTCCAGCAGTACAGAAACTGCTCATTCAGCAGATGATCTAGAATCCTTTGGAATACCAATCTTACGTGAAGCTATAGATACTAAGCCTAACCAAATACTCATTTTTACGTGGTTACGAAATGAATTATGTTAAAGATATTTCAAAGGAAAAGCAAAAGATTTTAGAAGTATTTATTCCTATTAACAACTTAGAACTTATTAAATCATTTTTAAAAGAATACATTAGACCTAATATTAAATATTTCATATATTTTGAAAATGAACAGCATAGAAAAGATTTTTCGTATATAATAAATAGCCTGTTTAAAAAAGATACTGTTAACTTCTATGAATGTACCGAAAGAGTAGTCTTCGTAGAAGATGAAAAAGAACAGAAGTCCATTATATTACAACACCACGAAGGCAAGACTTGCCATCGAGGTATAAAAGAAACCATGGTTAGAATACGTAGGACTTATTTTTGGCATAATATGCAAACTACAGTATCAGCTGTCATAAATTCTTGCGAAGCCTGTCGTAAAATGAAATATGATAGAAAACCCATTAAACCCATTTTGCAGTTAACTCAAACTCAGGATTCTCCATTTCAGGAACTTTTCATAGATCTCTTTACTATAGATAGTGTTTAATACCTAACTATAGTTGATGCCTTCAGCAAATTAGGCCAGGCGATTAAAATAGAGAATCGCTCTACACCCGAAGTAATACGCGCATTAATTCAATACTTTTCCTTATATGGTACACCTCGTAAAATAACTAGCGACCCTGGTCTAGAATTTAACAATAGTCTCATGAGAGAGCTAATGTCCTTATATAAAATAGATCTACACATAACTACCCCTAATAATCCTAATTCGACTGGAATTGTAGAGAGGTTTCATTCAACTTTAATTGAAATATACCGTTTAGCTAAGTACGAGCAGAAATGTACAGACGCTGCTTCTATTATGACCTACTCTATAATGTCCTATAATCACACAATTCATACTACTACAGGTCTTACCCCATTCGAAGTAGTGTTCGGTCATACCTCATCTAATAGTATATTTAATATAGATTTTGAAAAACAATATATGGGTGAATTACTTAAAGATCATGCTAAACGTACTAAATACTTATATAAATACATATCTAGTAAAATGATAGAGATAAAAGAAAAGGAAAGAAAGAAGCGAGGAGGAGAATCAGATAAAGATTTTAATGAAGGAAATACAGTATTTGTTAAATATATAAATATAAGAAAATCAAAGGATAAGCCTCGTTACAAAAAAGCAGTAGTAAAAGGAAAACCCGAACGTAATATATTACCTATTGCAATTGGTTCACGATTAACTAAAACTCCAATTAAAAACGTTAAACGTCCCCCACAGATACGTTGTGATGCTGATGACCCTGATGAAAACCAGCCAGGGCCTTCTGCTCCAAAAGGTTGAGAGAAATCCAGGTTTACTTACCCTTAAGGAAGGAACAGCTGTAATCGAATATGATAAGTGGATAATTGCTAAGACCCAGAACTTAAGTTTAGTATATAAGGATTTAAATGAAAATGTTATTGGTTTTGAAAATGTTAACAAATTGATTTCTACTCAATTTTATAAAAATTTTAGCCAAGATTTTTACAATTTAAGAGATCAGGTAATTTTTATAAAAAATGTAACTGTAAGAAAGTATAGGCAAATAGTTCCTAATAGTAGAGTAAGAAGAGGTCTGTTGAATCCAATTGGTACCGTGATTAAAGCAATCACAGGAAATCTGGATAACGAGGATGCACATAGGTACGATACTATTTTAAATGACTTAACTTTAAATCAAAATAAAGTAAATAATAAGATAACAATAATTTCTGAAGTTATTGATACCTTTGTGAATTCTTCTAAATTAGTAAATAATAATTTTGTACGATTAGTTAGTAAATTAAAGGAAATAGAACGTGAATTTTAGGTACTTCAGACAAAAGAAAATAGATATTTAGTACAGTCACAGATTACTAATATATATCACATGTATTTGCATAACTTTCAGTTGATATATAGTAAATTGAATGAAATAGAGACAGCTCTATCTTTAAGTAAATTAGGTATTTTACATCAATCTGTAATAGAGTCACATGAATTACTAAAATTTCTAGAAATAATAAATAGAACGAATAACTTAGTATTTACACCTACTTCATATAATTTAATTAAAATAGAGCGTTCTATAACTGTAAAATCATACATCAAATTAGATAAGATAGTATTTTTATTAGAAGTACCACTCGTTAGTGTTGAGCAGTATACATACTATAAATTGTATCCTTTACCTATATATAATCCTTATCATAAACAAACCCTCATCATTATTCCTAAATACCCTTATATCCTTTCAAAGAGTTTGAAGTTCAGGTCGCTCGCCCAGCCATGCTTAGAGCTAGATGAGACATATTTCCTTTGTCAGGAAAAGGATACTTTCCAATTGATTACAGACACTTGTATCCAGGAATTGATGACATTCACTGCAAATCCCACGACTTGCACACAGATCCCGATTCAATTAGAAGAAATAAAAGCCGAAATGATTAAAGTTAACCGCTACATCCTGTATACTAGATATGATACACTGATAACTGAAAATTGCGAAAATGAAGTTACAAGAAAATATATACAGGGCACCCACATTCTAACTATAACAGATGGTTGTGACGTCATCGTGGGTGACATACACTTTAAGTTTCATCGCAGCGAGAGCTCTATTACTTACGAACAGATACCGGTAATAGCTCTACCAGAGATATCATCCACCGATGTTCTGCAAACTTCACCTGTAAATCTGGAAGGAACCGACTTCAGTGACCTGGAAAGGTTAAACGAAAGGCTGAAATTCAGTGTTAGTGAAGTGAATAAAAAGGGCATTTTGGTGAAATCAGTGAGCGTATATACAGTTGTGTTATATATAAGCATAGTTATAAGCCTGTCAGTATTTGTAATTCTTAAATATAAGCTCAAGTGCCTTAACTTCGTTATGCGAAATCATCCGAACTCTGAAAAGCGTCCTTCGGATAATTTCGCTCTTGATGAGAGAGGAGTCATGCAACCACCCTCTGGGGTTACATACGTAAACCCCTGAACCATTGCATCATCTTATTGCTGGTTCAGCATATTAGGGGTTTGCTTATGAATCAATGTAAGGAGAACAGACTCCCGTCTCTACACTTCGTTCCTTGCGTGCAACTCCGCGGGACGTATGTCATTTACAATATAACTTTTGTAAACTAATTTTAAATAGTTTAAGTATGTAACTTCGAATAAATTTAATTAACTTTTTAAAAACTTTTAAATCGTCTCCCAAAACAAGTCTAGCTAATTATTTAAAAATAAAAAAACACAACTGACAACTCACATAGCCTATTTTACTCGGAGGAATGCGAGGAATCTAAAAATACCTCTCACATAAAAAACTGTTCAGCCGTTCAGGGCTTATGGTGGAACTAGCTGTTGCCCGCGGCTTCGCCCGCATGAGTTTCGCTTTGATGAAAAATCTTTTTGTGTTCCAAACTGTAATAACCTAAACTCCAGTACTCAAAATTTCAGCCATTTGTTTATCCCGTATCCCGCGGGAATATTTATTACAGTGATATTTCATTTAAAAAACGATCTTCGTCTGCTCATTATCTACAATTTCCCGTGTACCATCACTCCCACCCCGAGTCCCTCTTTGTCCTATCCCGTGTCCTGTCTTTTTATACCTACGTCAGTGGAAAATGCTCATTAGGTTGAACGACTTTTGCTAAGGCCCCATTTCCATTTATTTTATAGAGACTCTTGGAGTTCTTCATCAGATGTTCCATAATCTTCAATTTTTATACGTCAGCAGAAAATGCTCATCAGGTTGAACAACTTTTGCTAAGGCGCCATTTCCATATATGTAATACTGTAGCTTGTCTCTTGGAATTCTTCATCAGATGATCCTGATCTTCGATTTTTATACGTCAACAGAAAATGCTCGTCAGGTTGATAAACTTATGCAAAGGGATCATTTCCATATTTCTTATAGTTTAGCTGTTCTGTTAAGGTTCTTCATCAGGTGTTCCAGTTTTCAAAATCAGTTATAGCCTTTATGTTGCCCAGCCTTAATAGCTATACAACAAAAAAGTTTCATTCAAATCCGCCCAGTAGTTTTTGCGTGAAACGCGTACATACATACAGACAGACAGACAGACAAACAGACAGACAAACAGACAGACAGATAGACAGACAGACAAGAAATTCCAAAAAATGTTTTTTGCTTTCTATTATTCTTTTTAAGTATCCCTCTATCCATTTCAGTCAAAAATACTACATGTACAGACAAAATATTTTTACTGTTTTATTATATGTATAGATATAGATAGAGAAACTTACATACTTACATACATGAACCCCGAAAACATAACACTCCTTTTTTGATCATTCGTGTAATAAATGCTTGTGTCAAAATTGTTAATTTAATAAAAAAAAAATCTAAATTAATATATTTTAATATTTGGAATACTGGCACCCTAAAAATATGAGTTTAAAACATAAAAAAGCAACCGTCGCCGCAAGCAGGACTCAGTAATACATTATTCAAGTCGTACGATTGTCGCAGTGCAGTCGTTGGCAGGTTTCCTCACGGTTCCCGAAGGAAGTATTAATAGCTCGGCTATGGATATAAATAGTCGCGAGTTGTTGTTTTGTTTAGAGCATTACTAGCTGCCATTTAGGGCTTCGCTTCTGTGGGAATTTCGGGGTAGAAAGAACTATATATGTGTCAATATTTAAGAAAAAAAAAACAAAATTCAAAATACTATTTTACGGAATTTTGCAGCCTCCCGTGGTCGCAGCCAGATAGTATTTCTGTGTCAGCTTGTGATGATGGTATCAAATTCACAAACACTTCACTACCCAATAGCTCCCGAAACGTCAGCCGCGATACATTACATAGGTACATACATAGAATCAATCATGTCTTTATCCCTTACGGGGTAGACAGAGCGAAGAGTCGTGAGACTAGAAGGCCACGCTTAGCTGAATGAGGGGCTTTGGCTTTTATGATGTCGCCATGTCCAAACTGGCCGTCAGGGCTTCCCTCTTACTCTCAACCGCTTTCGCCCATTTATGGGTCAGGAATACCAAAAGATCGCCAGCAGACCGTCCATGGCGAAATCCGTACTGGCGATCGCTTATAAGCTGGTGCTCCTCGAGGTACAACAGGAGCTGGCGGTTTATAATGGACTCCATTATTTTGGAGAGCAAGGAGGTAATGGCAATGGGCCTGTAATTGCCAGGGTCAGAGCGATCACCTTTTTGGGTATTGGGTGGACTAAAGCAATCTTCCATGCAGACGGGACGACGCCTAAAGAGTAGGAGTGTCGAAAAAGACGCGTCAAGACCGGAGCCAACTCAGGAGCGCAAGTTTTGAGCACAACGGCAGGGATTCCATCGGGTCCATTAGACTTGTGGACTTCGAGGGAGGGAAGTGATTTGCGAACAGTTTTTTGAGTAAACCGGATGTCCGGCATAGTACTCGCGCAACGTGGTATAGTCGGAGGAGGCTTCCCACCGTCGTCCAAAGTAGAGTTAGATGCAAAGAAGGTGCCCAGGAGATCGGCTTTCTCTCTTGCATCATGGACCAACGTGTCATTTGCCGTGCTCAATGGTGGAAAGGATGGCTGACAAAAATTGCCCTGGACAGCTTTGGCAAGAGACCAAAATGAGCGTGTACCCGAGGGTAGTTTGGCCAGCTTCTCACCAATTCGTCCGATGTGTTTCGCCTTTGCCGTAGCCACAGTTTTTTTAAAGATCTAGAGGCAAAGTTATACTCCCTTTTGAGGACATTCGCATCAGGATCCTTAGCTGCCATCGCGTTGGACCAGGACTGAAAACTTGCCTGCTTTTGGCAAAACGCTTCTTTGCAAGAGCGGTCAAACCAAGGCTGAGACTTGCCACCAACGGGCACAACAGAACTTGGGACGAAAAGTTCCATGCCCTGCGATATCACATCAGAAACAGAGTCGGCAACGGCAGAAGCATCCCGAAGCGAGAAGCAAACTTCGCCCCAGGGGTAGGATGAAAAGAAGGTCCGCATCCCATCCCAATCTGCTGACTTGAAGTGCCAGACACGGCGACAGCCGGCGGAACGAGGCCGTAATTTGCACGTGGATGGCACCATGCTCCGGATTAGGCAATGGTCTGATGAGCCAATAGGGGCACCGACAGATACTACATAGCCATCCGGATGGGAAGTCAGCAGGAGATCAAGCCGTGAGGGCATATGGCCTTCGACATCAGGTATGCGTGTGGGGGCTGAAACCATCTGAGACAGACTATAGGCCGCGGCAAAGGCGTGAACAGTTCTACCCGCATGATCGGTTTTTCCCGATTGGAGCCATTCTATATGGTGGGCGTTAAAGTCCCCAAGAATTATTATTTCCGCGGATGGAATCTGTCGCAGCACATAGTCCGTTGCAGTGCCAATATGCTCCATGAGTCGGTCAGTTTCGGCATCACCACTGTGGGACCTGTAGAGGCAAGCGTAGACGCGAGGGTGGTCGTCGCAATCTACACGAAGCCATAGAGTGGACAAGTCTTTGCCTTCAAGATTGCATAGACGGCGAACACAGACATCGTCCCTGACAAATACGCATACGCCAGCGTGTGGCACGAATTTGTGCTCGATTTTGTAGCCGGGATAATGTAGGTATGACATATCCGCTGGAGACGATATCTGGGTTTCCGTCAAAAAGAATAAGGCAGGCTTTTCTGCCTCCAGATGGTAGTGGACAGAGTTGAGGTTTGAGTGAATACCCCTGATATTGCACAAATGGACATGGTGTGCATGGGGGGGTGCCGTAGCCTTATCTTGAGCAATGACGAGCGGGATTTTGCCCTCCCCAGAGTACGTAGGGCAGCCCAAGCAAGAATGCTCAGGGAGGGATTCTCCTGTACGTAACGTACCGGTACCCTCCTGAGGTACTCTACTATGAAATTCCGCTGCCATGTTGAGGGGGTGGGGGGAAGGGGTGGGCCTCCGGCTCTCTCACTCACCGAACGAAGCATAGAAGCGTTAAGGCAACTACTCAAACGTCGATTTTCTGTGAGAGGGTGGTACTTCCCCGGACGAGCCGGCCCATTCGTGCTACTAGCAAAAATTTGGCCAGTAGCGTGGCTCTACCACACAATAAGGGGCTTCTTCTGAAAGGGATTTCTTCCAGTCAACCAAGTGTTTGAAAGGAATCCATACTAATATTATAAATGCGAAAGTTTGGATGTGAGTTTGTGAGTTTGTGAATTTGTGAGTTTGTGAGTTTGTGAGGATGTTTGTTACTCAATCACGCAAAATCTACTGGACGGATTTCGATGAAATTTGGTACAGAGGTAGATAATGACCTGGAATAGCACATAGGCTACTTTTTATCCCGGGAAAAAGCACTGTTCCCGTGGGAAATTCACGCGGGCGAAGCCGCGGGCAAAAGCTAGTAAATTGAAATAAAAAAGCTTTGATATGTTCGCTACATAGATAGATTTTGAATAGTGGTTGATTGAAAGAAATCCCTTTTTGGGATAAGTCCGCCATTGTACACCTCTCTTTTTGTTTCGCTGGTTTTTTTTTTTGTATTTTTCTAATTAGTATGTGCATAAAACAAATAAGTTAAAAACGTATTTTTTATTTTATTTTTTATTTAGTAATAAACTTTTTATTTAATCATTAGTCACATATATAGCAATATTATTAACACGTTTACAAATAAAAAATCTCCTCGAACGCACCGCATCGAGGCAGTGTGCCCAGGATACTCGCTGCATTACCCGCTGGACTGCGAGGCTTATGCGCTGAGCAAAAAAGACGCCAGCTCTTGGGTCTCCAGTTGCCTCGATGAGACGCGTTGAGACTTGATTTAAATTTTTTTTAGACTCAGGGCCCCAGGGACCCATTGTCCATATTTTTTTTATATTACTAACGTTCGCAACTATAATGCAAATCTGCTTTGTTTCCGATTGTACAATTTATACAATAATATGAAACTATTACATGTCCCATCATGGCAGGAGGAAACTTTCTGAATTTCAAAATACACCCTTCGCAGGAAAGTTGTATGAAAACAAGGATAGTTCATAACTTTTCAAATATATCTCCGCGTCAGAAGACGGGTGTCGGCGGCTTATTTATGTCTTCCTTGTATTTTTGTGTTGTCACCGTTATTTCATGTCGATAACTATATTTATTTCCACGCCAATTCAAAATGAAAGGTTTTAATTGTACGAATAGTAAATTGAAATGGCAAATTTTAAACATTATTATAAACACTATTCAGCTAAGCGTGGCCTTCGAGTCTAACAGTCGTAAGGGATAAAGACGAGATTCTATGTATGTATGTTAAACATTCTCTATTGAAATTAGATAAATAATTATCTTGTATATCCTTTTTAGTTACATATAATAGCAATTTATTTATGTCTGTCAAAAAATATTTATGCAAAATTGTATGTAATACTTTGCCCATCGAGGAATAAGGATTTCATGGAATTAGTAGGTAGTTAGTTTTTAGAAAGAAAATCAACTAAACATAAAATATTTTTCAGGTTGCATTTCAATAATGTTATCTATTCATTAAACACCAGATTTGAAGAAGTTTGCAGACGCATACCTCTGGGACCTTATTACTTCTTTATTGTAGTGATATTGATAAGAACATTTCAGATACCCAATGCCTGAATACAGCATCTGGTAACAGTAACACACTACCTAATTATCACTCTCGTCACGCATCTCCTAAACCAATTCTAAAAGCTCATCTACATTTTGACCAAAAGTCTGAACCTTAACTCTATTACTTTAAGCCGAACGTCAACAAAAACGTAAAAACATTTTTAGACGTCGCTAACTAGTACGCACTTATGGCATGAAACTTAAGGTCGAAACCTGGAAATAGTTCCGCATAGTTCTTAGTTCGGGTTATTCTCAAACTGGACATCAGGTACTAAACATTCGCGATTCAAGTTACTTCAAGTCAGATATTACCTATAACTTCGTCAAATAAACATCCTCAGATTAGAGATTCACTTAGTTAAAACAAATTCAAATAGAACATACTTAAAAATCTTGTCATGTCCATACTGTTTATAAAATGAAACATCTATTTTACATGACTTCAACCTGGTCCCAAATATGTCCAGTTTTTCAAGTAGATGATGTCATAATCTCACTTCAGCTACGTTTAGCTGAAGTGAGATTATTGATGTAAATGATAATTAGATTTAATGACAGCCCATTGCTTATTAAAATTAACAATATCTGCGCAAAAAAAGAAACAGCTGGCAAATTCTATAATTTATTATTTGCTCGCCAGAATCGAAGTCATAACATCGTGTCCAGCTACTGAATAACCCATCGTGAGTTTCACGTACCACTGACATGGGTGTGCTATTTATCATAATATCACGGCTGCTGTCAAGGTGCCGGGTAACTCTTATTAGTTTTTGGTACCCTGGTACCCGTGTTTTATGCATGGACGAGCGGGGTAATAAACGCCCGTATCGATGTTTCAGATTAATATCTAATAAGAAAGGGTTTGTAAGGCGTTTGAAGGGCATTGATTGATAATCTGGATATTGTATTTACTTGGTTATGGTTATTTTTTTTATATTTTTCCCGATTTACGGCAAAGGCAAAACTTGGTTTTGTGAAGTCGCTATTGGCGTTTGAAAATTGCAAATAACCCGTCTTAAAATATTCTCCGGTTTTCAGCTTTTTGCCTCGAAATTCTCAAGTAAGGTAAGTAGTATTATTAAAGGGATCGGTAGCTTTTGAACATTAAGTACTCTTACACTGAAATGGGTGAATGAATTTGAAAAGATTTGGTAAAGCCATTACAATAAGCTATTTTGTAAGGTTTTTTCTCAAATATTTCAACTCTACATATAAATTCTATATACCTACTCGTACATAATTTTCAAACTATGTATAAAGCTTTAAAGAATATAGCTTAAGTACTTAAACTACGTATAAATTGAAACCAATTTACTTGACAATTTAAGCAAAACAAGAATATAAATATATATAGGTATATCTTCTATACATATAATAAAACAGTAAAAATATTTTGTCTGTACATTTAGTATTTTTGACTGAAATGGATAGAGGGACAATTAAAATGAATAATAGAAAGCAAAAAAATTTTTTTGGAATTTCTTGTCTGTCTGTCTGTCTGTCTGTCTGTCTGTCTGTATGTATGATCACGCTAATCTCCGAAAGTACTGAACCGATTTGAATGAAACTTTTTTTGTTGTATAGCGATTAAGCCTGGGCAACATTTAGGCTATAATTTATTTTGAAAACTGGTACACCTGATGAAGAACCTTAACAGAACTGCTAAACTATAAGAATTATGGAAATGGTTCCTTAACAAAAGTCGTTCAACCTGATGAGCATTTTCTGATGACGTATAAAAATTGAAGATCTGGAACATCTGATGAAGAACTGCAAGAGACCAGCTACACCATAACATATATAGAAATGGCGCGTTATTTAAAAGTCGTTCAACCTGATGAGCATTTTCTGCTGACGTATAAAAATTGAAGATCTGGAACATCTGATGAAAAGCTCCAAGAGAGATTTTTCATCTAAGCGAAACTCACGCGGGCGAAGCCGCGGGCGACAGCTAGTAAATATATATAAATTGTATATTTTTTAGCTGTTGTCCGCGGTCTGTCTGTATTTGACTTTGGGTCTTGATCCATATCCACGCCGAATTTCACCCACATTTCATCAAAATCGTTTCAGCTGTTTATCTGTGTAAGGTTAAAAGGCATACAGACTTTCGAATTTATAATATAAGCATTTATTGGTTATGGATTAAATAAAATAAGTTAATAGGTTAAATCTATACATATAATAAAACAGTAAAAATATTTTGTCTGTACATTTTGTATTTTTGACTGAAATGGATAGAGGGATACTTAAAAAGAATAATAGAAAGCAAAAATATTTTTTTGGAATTTCTTGTCTGTCTGTCTGTCTGTATGTATGTACGCGTTTCACGCAAAAACTACTGGACGGATTTGAATGAAACTTTTTTTGTTGTATAGCTATTAAGCCTGGCCAACATATAGGCTATAATTGATTTTGAAAACTGGAACACCTGATGAAGAATCATAACAGAACAGCTAAACTATAAGAAATATCGAAATGGTACCTTTGCCAAAGTTTATCAATCTGACGAGCATTTTCTGTTGACATATAAAAATCGAAGTTCAGGATCATCTGATGAAGAACTCCAAGAGACCAGCTACACTATTACATATATGGAAATGGCGCCTTAGCAATAGTCGTTCAACCCGATGAGCATTTTCTACTGACGTATAAATATTGAAGATCTAGAACATCTGTTCCTGTTCATCAACATATATTCGGATAACCGTTTGGAACTCAAAAAGATTTTTCATCTAAGCGAAACTCACGCGGGCGAAGCCGCGGGCGACAGCTAGTACCTAATAAAATTAATATATGAAGTGTATCTTATTGCAAGTAATTTATGATCGATAGTGACATACACGACCTGAAAATAATTCTGATATTTTTAAGTACTTTCTCGTCCGATGACGTGAAATTAAAAGCCACTTTGGCTCGACTTTGACACTCCATTCGCTCTACATGCACTGCCATCAATCTTGCAAGCGCTTGCGCTGTCAATTTCACGGGTATTTCGTTTTGGGAAGGAAATTATAAAAAAGTGGTATTTAAAGCCTTCAACTCTTCTCTTTTAGAGAAGATTTGAGCTTTGGTCACCTGTTGGAAAATATCATAAACAATATCTATACATATAATAAAACAGTAAAAATATTTTGTCTGTACATTTAGTATTTTTGACTGAAATGGATAGAGGGACACTTAAAAAGAATAATAGAAAGCAAAAAACATTTTTTGGAATTTCTTGTCTGTCTGTCTGTCTGTCTGTCTGTCTGTCTGTATGTATGTACGCGTTTCTCGCAAAAACTACTGGACGGATTTGAATAAAACTTTTTTTGTTGTATAGCTATTAAGGCTGGGCAACATAAAGACTGATTTTGAAAACTGGAACATCTGATGAAGAACCTTAACAGAACAGCTAAACTATCCATACTAATATTATAAATGCGAAAGTTTGGATGTGAGTTTGTGAGTTTGTGAGTTTGTGAATTTGTGAGTTTGTGAGTTTGTGAGGATGTTTGTTACTCAATCACGCAAAATCTACTAAACGGATTTCGATGAAATTGGTACAGAGGTAGATAATGACCTGGAATAGCACATAGGCTACTTTTTATCCCGGGAAAAAGCACTGTTCCCGTGGGAAATTCACGCGGGCGAAGCCGCGGGCAAAAGCTAGTAAGAAATATGGAAATGATCCCTTTGCAAAAGTTTATCAATCTGACGAGCATTTTCTGTTGACGTATAAAAATCGAAGATCAGTATCATCTGATGAAGAATTCCAAGAGACAAGCTACAGTTTTCAAAATCAATTATAGCCTATATGTTGCCCGGGCTTAATAGCTATACAACAAAAAAAGTTTTATTCAAATCCGCCCAGTAGTTTTTGCGTGAAACGCGTACATACATACAGACAGACAGACAGACAGACAGACAAGAAATTCCAAAAAATGTTTTTTGCTTTCTATTATTCTTTTTAAGTGTCCCTCTATCCATTTCAGTCAAAAATACTACATGTACAGACAAAATATTTTTACTGTTTTATTATATGTATAGATATAGATAACCCGTGTGGTTCCCGGGTTAGAATAGGACCACTCCATCTCATTCCATGGATGTCGTAAGAGGCGACTAAGGGAAATGCTTCCGATGGGCAGCAGCGTCGGAAGCTCACAAAGCCAAAAAAACTGCGCTCGCCAACCCGCCTGCCAAGCGTGGTGAGTATGGCAAATCCCCCCAAAATCTTGGGGGAGACCTTTATCCAGCAGTGGATATTTTGCGGTTGTAATGATGATAGATATAGATAGAGAAACTTACATACTTACATACATGAACCCCGAAAACATAACACTCCTTTTTTGATCATTCGTGTAATAAATGCTTGTGTCAAAATTGTTAATTTAAAAAAAAAAATCAAAATTAATATATTTTAATATTTGGAATACTGGCACCCTAAAAATATGAGTTTAAAACATAAAAAAAGCAACCGTCGCCGCAAGCAGGACTCAGTAATACATTATTCAAGTCGTACGATTGTCGCAGTGCAGTCGTTGGCAGGTTTCCTCACGGTTCCCGAAGGAAGTATTAATAGCTCGGCTATGGATATAAATAGTCGCGAGTTGTTGTTTTGTTTAGAGCATTACTAGCTGCCATTTGGGGCTTTGCTTCTGTGGGAATTTCGGGATATAAAGAACTAAATGTGTCAATATAAAAAAAAAAAACAAAATTCAAAATACTATTTTACGGAATTTTGCAGCTTCCCGTGGTCGCAGCCAGACAGTATTTCTGTGTCAGCTTGTGATGATGGTATCAAATTCATAAACACTTCACTACCCAATAGCTCCCGAAACGTCAGCCGTGATACATTACATAGGTACATACATAGAATCAATCATGTCTTTATCCCTTACGGGGTAGACAGAGCGAAGAGTCGTGAGACTAGAAGGCCACGCTTAGCTAACGGGCTTTGGCTTTTATGATGAAATGGAAGCCGCTATAAATAAATAAAATAAGGTTCGTGTTAAGTTCCATTTTAATATCATAGTTATGAATCTGTCCAGTAGTGTTTGCGTGAAGGAGTAAGAAATAATACCATCCTAAGTCCTAAAACAAGCCGCAAAGAAACCTCAAAAGACTTATTTTCATTTTCAACAAAGAGCAAAAAATTGGCAGCGTTTATCAGAAGCATTCTCAATTTGCGTTGAGAGTGACAAAAAGACAGGACTTGAATATGGATACAAATGGGGTCGAGGGGAAATTACTCCAAAGGTATTTATTCTATGTTTGCCTCTGACGTTTGCTTAAACAATTAGGGACCCACATGTTTTCGTTACGGAAATAAGCAAAGCCTGTCAAAGAATATATTTTTACAGATTGCATTTTGTTTCAAATTACAATAATTTTAACTAACGTCATGCCAAAAAAATGAGAAATTCGTAAGTGGATTCTATTTGGATGTTTTCGGTGTATAACGAATCTTTTATTTTTTATCTCGAGTAGCATATTGGCTATAGGTATATTTTATTGCGTGGTAGTTGACAATATTGGTATTACCTTGTTGGAATCACTACATACTTCTATTTCAGTGCAGTCTCGTAACAAAGAGAAAATATTTATCGGGATATACCTACTACAAAAAAAAATCAAATTCCTAGTCCATCAATGCGTCAATACCAATCTGGGTGAAACGACAAATACAGATTTGAAAAATGCCAAAACTTTTTCGTTTAAGTTCGTCCGCCTCAGAATTTTATGAGAGCATTACCGACTAACGCATTCACCCTCAAGATTGATGTAGGATTTAGAAGTATTTCTACTCTAGAACGTGAAACGACTGATTTTTGTTCGTAGAATTGATTTTTATGATAAATTAAAATATTTATTCGTTGTTATATTTATATTGTTATTTTGAGATATACAATTTTAACAGAAATTGTTCTCATGAATTTACATTAGGTACATAATCAAATAAACCAAAACCACCAATAACCGGCAAGCATGTATGAAGAGAGTGATGAGTGTAGAGGAAGAAAGAGAGATCTGTAAGGATCGTAGCAAGTGGAAATCGCTAGTCTCTGCCTATCCCACGGGAAAAAGGCGTGATAATATGTATGTACGTATGTAATTAAATAAATTAAAAATATTGACAGAAAGTAAGCTATCTATCTAAAAAGTTGTAGGCTTTATCTGAATCAAATATTACAAAAAAAACATAATTTTCCTTCTAAATATCTGGCTTAATAAAACTTCCGTATTCATAATGTGTATTATCATAAATCATTTGATCAAATATATGAACCAAACCAAGTAGGAAATATAATATCTTCAGAATTACTTTTCAGACCATAACTCTCTATAACTAACCAAAAATGTGACATACTGCACTATAAAATTAAGGGACGCATCCGAGGATATCCCATAGATCACAGGGGTCTTAGAACAAAACATAGACACAGCAGAAATAAGGTTATTACTTTTATTTCATTTAGCATCAAGACAAATAAAATAATATGCTTTTTAGCTTTTGAAACACAGTTTATTCGGGTTTTGCAACATAACACCCAGACAAATTCTACTCGTGTACTTACTTAATTTATCCGAAATCCGTCTTGTAGATTTTGCGTGATTGAAGCATTTACATACAAACTTTCGCATGTATAATATATTCGTGTGATTGTGAAATGTGATGTGATTAATAGCGACCCTTGGACTCGAACGTGAAATGATAGTAAATAATCATGAATATTAAGCCAATTTAGCATTTCACGTCAGAGTCCAAAGGTCGCTATATGATTTTTTTTATTCAAGGTCTTGAAACCGCTTTATTTCTGTACTACTATGTAGTTTAAGCGTCCCCAAATGGTCCTGCTCCCGACTGCGTTTTATTCGTACTATAAAATTTCTAATTTTGAGGGCGGTTGGTTCGTCTTGTTATTGTTACTTTACCAAATCGGTTTCGACAACTCTCAGGAGACATATTATTTTTTTCGTTCGAAAAAATCTTGATTTACTTTAGTGATTTTTATTTCTTTTTGGATTTTTGTTATTAAAATCTTTAAAGAAGATCTTCGGCACACATCGGAATAAGTATAGTCTAACCACTTGGTTGGACTCTTGGTACTTACCATTATTATCAAAGTCAAAGTCAATTATTTTTATTTATATAGGCTTCAAAATAGCACTTATAAATAGCACTTACTTTCCGTATCCCTTAAGTCTACTAAATGTAAACTTATATATCCTTCCATGCTACACAAACGCTTTGATCAAATGTTACTTGACGTCACCTTTATAATAAATACACACCCTGGCCCGGGAGGTACGTACATAAATTAAAGCCAATGTCACTCAGGTATAATGTAGCTTTCTATCGGTGAAAGAATTTTCAAAATCGGTTTAATAGTTCCGAAGATTACCCCCTATCAAACAAACTCATAAATTTTCAAACACTTCCTCTTATAACATTGTATGATAGTGTGGTATATAAAAGAATTTCTTGCAGCCTTGACACTAGGATTAAAAAACACAGAGAGGTTCATACCATAGATACATACATATCCAAGATACATATACAATGAGTGCTGCCATCTATCTCGCTATTTTCTGCATTAGACACGCATTGGAGGCATATGAATGAAGCAACACGCATGCGTATTAACCATTGATCCGAAATACCCCAACGTAAATAATTTATTCTACGAGAAAAAACCGTCTAGCAATATTTGGCTGAATGCTTTGCGATGCTTTAGCATAAGAGATAAAATAACGATTTAAGTGTTAAGGAAGAATTTTCCAATTTAAATCTTAACTAGTTTTGTAATTACGTAACTATTTTTGGTATACCTATATTTTTTTAAATAATAGTCAAAAGTATATGAAATCCAAGGCTTTAATTAAAAAAAATAAACAGAGAGAATTAAAATATGCAAACAATGTATGAAAATGTGTGTTAATAGTCTGAAGAAAATTGGATCTCACTGAGTCGGCGCAATGGGTTGTTTACGCGGTTTTCCCGCTAGTATCGCTAGAGGCGCCACCGTCGCTGCAGTCTCACGGGCGTAGCTGTCAAAATTCCATTTTAGAAATAATACTTTTTTATTTACCTATTTTATCATTGTTTTTTATTACTGTCCATAAGATTTTCAAATGTGGATTGGCTTTTAATATTCTAAATTCAATTTTATAGTTTTTTTCTTTTAATCGTCAAACGTGCCAAATGTTTTTGCCAACAGAAATGTATCGGACGGTATTTTTTGTGTTTTTGACTATATTTGGCATATGTAGTGCTAATCCCGACGCGAAAAGACTGTATGATGATTTGTTGAGTAACTACAACAGGTTAATTCGACCGGTCGATAAAAACAATAACACAGTGTTAGTCAAACTCGGCCTGAGGTTATCCCAACTGATTGATTTGGTGAGTACTTGTTCTTAGTTCTGTATAGTAGAGAATAAAGTAGATTTTAGAGTTTTTTTGTTTCTCTTTCTCTTGATAAAGAGCATGGTGATCTAGTTTTGACAGAACTTTTGAAAGGCCGCAATAACATTCGCGTTTATTTATATATATATTTTTTTAATAGCCCTGTAAATACAAGGCAAACGCTGTAAAGTGTAAACCCTATAAGGGTTTGCCTACCGTTTACTTGATAACTAAGAATATATAGCCAAGATATTTTAACCTGCCAAATTCATTGTAAATTCGCTTCTATTACCACAGCAAAGGCAAAATACATGATATGCTCAACACATGTTTATCATAATATAGAATAATGCAAATAGGAGAAAAATATAGAGACAAATCATTTATTACATATATAATACACATACATAATTCAAATAATACAAAAAAAATAAGGTAAAGCCGCAAGAATATTGGCTATATTCCTCCGAAGGATGATTTGCAATTTTAAGATAATATAATTTAAAAAGATAACATTTTATTGAAATCGTCATATATACCTACTACTACAACAAATTAAACTGTACATCTGAGAACACGTTTCATAGTCATAGCGTCCCAATCCGCAAGAGAACGGGGGAGAAGTGCGGGGGGTGCCATATTGCGGGAGGGGCAGGAAGTTTCCTTTCTGTACATACATAACGGCTTTATCCCTTACGGGGTAGACAGAGCCAAGAGCCGTGAGACTCGAAGGCCACTATTAGCTGAATAGTGGGCTCTCTGATGGAATGGAGATTCAGGCATAGTGACAGGTTGCTAGCCCATCGCCTATGAGTGGAGGAATCCCCAGTTTAAAGCCCTTTCCCTCGATTGACTTTTACAATCTGCGCAGAAAGACAAGCAGCTGGCACATTCTATGTTTTTTCTTCTCTCCCATACCAGCATGGAAGCCTTTCTGTGCGTAGTACAATTATGTTACTGTAAAAGCTCGAATTACGGTAAATCCTAAGATTTTCGAGTGAAACCTAAGATTTATTAACCTTATTTTGCTATTCGCGCTTTCACCACGATTCGCATGGTAAGTCTCAGCATTTACATTAAAGGCATGGTAAATGACTGATAGATAAGGTTTAGGTTATTATTTTTATGGCCGCCCGGAAAGACTTTGAGGGCGGAAAAGAAGGTAGGTGCAGGTTATTTTTTTTTATGACCACTCGGAAAGACTTGAAGGAAGAATTACTCTTTGTTTTATTCCCAAAACCAACATATACCAGCCGTCAGTGGTAAAACCTAGCATGTACTAAATTCTAATTGTAAAAGCCAGAAAAAATCATCCCATATTCATAAATCCTTACATTTACCAACTCATGTCGGTAAATCCTAAGACTTACTCTTAAATCTTAAGATTTACCGTAGTTCTAGCTTTTACAGTAACACTTATATTAATTCTGTGCTTTAGTGAAGTGTCTGTTTTGATCTGTGGCTGGTGTACTTAATGGCTCGTGTTATATCAAAATGCTCTACACTTCGAGGCTCTACTCTCTAATCGTCTGTAAAAACTGAGGGTCCGGCCGTTAGGCTCCCATTCCGCCACGCACACGGCCGCGACGCTCACGAATTTAAAAAGTTGTTTGTCCTCGACGCTCTCGGCCGCGACGCTCACGATTTAATATTTTTTTTGCAACTATCTTGAATGAGTACTGTTGAGAACAGAATTGTTAAAATAAAAATAAGTATTACCAAAGTGATGTAGGTGGGTATGTTTGCCGGAGTTTGGTTATGAAAAAAAAGGTATTCATGAATCAAGATATATAATTTGAAACTGTCCTTAAGTATAGAAATATAAAATCAGTAATTTCTGTTAGTGTATAAATTATTTTACACTAACAGAAACGGTATTATTAAGTTATGTTAGTATACAAATAAAATCAGTAATTACGTTACGGTTCTTTTCTTTATATTATTAAAATTTTTGAACTTTTAAAATATCAACATAAATCATTTTAATAAAAGACTATCTAAACAATTTAAAAATCAACAAGGAAATATATTCTTTAAAATAAAATTAAATCTACCATTACAAGTTTTGGTCAGTTCAGTTTTATCGGATACTATCCGGAGTACAGGTAGTAAGTAATATTTACACTTTGGTGAAACATGCAAAATATAAACATTAAACAATTTCAATTAAATAAAATTTTTAAAATCAACAAGAAATATTCTTTAGTTGAAATTAAATCTATAATCACAAGTTTTCTTTTAGTTCCAACCGGGTGCTGCGCTCCGGGGTATAGACTATCTAAATATATATATATATATATATATATCCGGGGTATAGTTTTTGTATAAATAGATGTATTGATAAGATATAAACATATATAATAATCAACAACAAACTAAGAAAAAAAATAAAATCTACAATTACAGTTTTTGGTCAGTTCAGTTCCTACCGGTTACGGCTCCGGGGTACAGGTAGTAAGTAATATTTACACTTTGGTAAAACATGCAAAATAAAAACAGTAAACAATTTCAATAAAATAGGTATGATCTAATACACAAAAATTTAAAAATCTACACGAAATATTCTTTAATTAAAATTAAATTTATAATCCCAGGTTTTGCTTTAGTTCCAACCGGGTGCTGCGCTCCGGGGTCTAGCTAGTATATTATTAGTATTTATTTTTATATACCTAATTATTTTTGTATGTACAGTTGCAATGAAAACATCCTCAACATTTTTCAAGATGAAAATAAGTCCGATTTTGACAAACTTAATGACAAAATTGACCCAAACATTTTCGAAGACTTTTTCAACCGACTTCCCAAAAAAGGAGGAGGTTATATGTTTCGATGTATGTATGTTTTTTTTTTATGTATGTTCGCCGATTTCTCCGCCTACAGTGGACTGATTTCCGAAATTGTTTTTTTATTCGTAATGGTATATACCCAAGTTGGTCCCATTTTAACCACGTCAGAATCTGTTCGGTAATTTTAAAGATACCTAACAAAATATAAAAATACCAACATTGCATTATAGAGCAAAAGCCCGCGATAGCATGCCCTTCCTTATTTTATTAAAAACTAAAGATTTTCTGTGTATGTTCCAAACATAGAAATAGCGATTAGCGACTATCAAAGTTGGATCATGATTACTTAGGCAGATTATTTGTAGCAATAACATTTAAAGTTTTTTAAAGATTTTATTCCTAATAATATAAGAAATCACGCCATCCATTACCAGGCAATTGGTGCAGATATAAACCCCTGCCAGACATTGTAACTTTACTAAATTATAGTTATATTTGTTTTATTATAAAAGCTGAATTTAATATTACTTTGGAAGGCCCCAAGGGTGCTTTTTATACCTATAAAAATCATCCTTGCTATTCATATTACCTGCATAAGCAACTAAGATCCAAACTTCAAACCTAGTCGCTAATATTTTTTACCCGTATATACCACGCAGAGAAACATTCAGCATTTTTAAAATAAGGAAGGTTTGGTCGTCGCGTGCTCATGGTCTATTTATGTGCCAAAAATAATAGACAATTTGACATGTTCTGACATTTCAAATCAAACTGACATAAAAAGTTTCGAATTCTTAATTCTTTATTTTCGGCCACCAGTGAAAGAAAAGTTTAAGTTTTTATGAAAAGAAAATGAAAAGGTGTAGAAGCACTAAAAATTAAAAAATAATTTGCTAGTTACTCCTAGGAGGTGGAGGGAATAGGGCTGATCTCCTTGTGAAACTTTTCTATCTATTCTTCATTTTGGTTTTACAATAAAACTTTTTTCCAAAAAGTGAACCGACTTCCATCATAAAACTTAAAATCATGAAATAACAATAAAGAAAAATGAATTATAAATGTATTCGGTGCCAAATTGAATATTAAATAATCTAAATTAACATTAGAATCATGTAGGTACATATACAAAATGCCTAGCTAAACAATTACATAGTCCTGCACTTGGCACCGACTTCACCTCATTCAGTAGGTAGCATGCTAATACATTTTTCTTTATTGTTATTTCATGATTTTAAGTTTTATGATGGAAGTCGGTTCACTTTTTTGGAAAAAAGTTTTATTGTAAAACCAAAATGAAGAATAGATAGAAAAGTTTCACAAGGAGATCAGCCCTATTCCCTCCACCTCCTAGGAGTAACTAGCAAGGCACCAATCTTCACCTGAACCACTCCAGGCAACTTTATCTGTGCTGCTTACTGGGAGAATAGTATCAACATGCTGATCAGGTATTTGGAGACAAATACCCCTTTGTGATAAGGAGCGCGACTATCCATCACAACCTTCTGGTCCTGGAATGGCCCCAAATACTGTTTAGATAATTACTTTGATCACAAATTCTTGTAAACTAGCTTCAATGTGAACAAACACATAGTACTTGCGCGAAACTAGAACTCAGCTTGGATGATATCGTCAAGAAAAAGCCAAATTGTTTAGCATCCATTTGATTATGTGATTTAGTCCATATCAGTGATTACCTATATACTGAAAAGTTACCACTAGATTTGAGACACCATTGTATTTCACCAGTGGATTCTGACACACCACCATCGCTCACCAACAATTACCAGCAAAATACACTCTGGAAAGTGCAACCTGTAAGTTATTGTGTCCATTGAGTTTGTTTTAAGTTAGACTTCTACCGTATATATGAATACATGATGGTAAGACGATCTGTATAGGTGTGTGTAGGTATATTTTTCACAACTTGCCTCAGCAAGTAGTAAAAACAGAACCCAGACCTGAAGAATTGAAAAATGTTGTAGCTTCTACAAGTCACGATTTCATGGTTAACTTTGAAATAAATAAAGGTGCAAAAACAAAGTTTAAAAATACAAATTTAGGTCTTGGACCTTCTATTGTACTTCATTCAACGAAAACAATACCACCAGAGAGCTGCACCTGCCATGACAGATTTTTCACAACTGTTCCTTTGACTGAGGAATTACCTACATCAAAACAAAATAATTTGCATGGTACAGATACTAATATGATGAACAGAATACCAGGTCGGATATTATTAAAGTTCAAAAAGACAAGAATATGTCTCATGATGATGAAAGCCAGCTTTTCCTAAGAGATCCAGTAGCATTGGATAAGAATAATCAGTTCTCTTCAGATTTTGTTGATTTTATGTTTTTTTAAGGTTTATTATAAACTAGCTTTTGCCCGCGGCTTCGCCCGCGTGAATTTCCCACGGGAACAGTGCTTTTTCCCGGGATAAAAAGTAGCCTATGTGTTATTCCAGGTCATTATCTACCTCTGTACCAAATTTCATCGAAATCCGTCCAGTAGATTTTGCGTGATTGAGTAACAAACATCCTCACAAACTCACAAACTCACAAATTCACAAACTCACAAACTCACATCCAAACTTTCGCATTTATAATATTAGTATGGATTTTAAGTACAAAAAAGACTTTTATTCATGTAAGACTGATAAAGGTTTAATAAACACTTAAATTTCCTAATAAATTATGTATATTTATATAAAAAACTGCATTGATTAAAGCATCTTCACGATAGTGCGCATTGCAAATCTTTTCTGATGCTCATGAGCGTGAGGGCCCTTTTTCCAGAAAGGTAGGGTATCTGGATTTTTTTAAATATTTTGAGGGTTTCTCTAGACTTACTACTTTTTTATTTAGTATTTGCTATTCATGGGGGCATGAATAGCAAATACTAAATAAAAAGTAATATCGCATAAAAAACTTCGCCGGTTGGAAAGGGCTAAGCTTCATCTGCATTTGCACATTATCACTTTTAAACACTAATTTCACTGAACCAGTACATTTTCTTCTTCTTTTATTGGTACACACCCATACTCTTTAAAGTTTATTATTTCTTAACAACGTGTAGCCATATCCTGCGTGCAATAAAGTTTTCCCTCCATTCCTGTTTTTTATAAAATTATAATTATGTTGAAGCTCTTTAGAGCAAGAAGGACCTTCACTCGTCATTTTGAAATGACATACTGACATTCTGAACTCCCTTATCAGTCGCATTTTTGCAATACTGGATAATGAGTAAAAGAGATGCACCTATGTCCACCCGAACTTGTCTATTGTTATCAAAACCTGTTTGAGTACAGGTTCCTACCTGCAGACAAAAGACGGGGTAAGATGTCCTTTTTGGCATCTAAGTATGTCGATAGTAACCTTTCTATATTTTGGCCAATAATTTCATATTCGGTTCTGTTTTTTATATACGTGTGTATTTTAAAATTATTATGAAAGGTAGTGAAAATGGTTTATCTATACATATAATAAAACAGTAAAAATATTTTGTCTGTACATTTAATATTTTTGACTGAAATGGATAGAGGGAGACCTAAAAAGAACAATAGAAAGAAAAAAAATTTTTTTGGAATTTCTTGTCTGTCTGTCTGTCTGTCTGTCTGTCTGTCTGTCTGTCTGTCTGTCTGTATGTATGTACGCGTTTCACGCAAAAACTACTGGACGGATTTGAATGAAACTTTTTTTGTTGTATAGCTATTAAGCCTGGGCAACATATAGGCTATAATTTATTTTGAAAACTGGAACACCTGATGAAGAACCATAACGGAACAGTTAAACTATAAGTAATATGGAAATGGTGCCTTAACAAAAATCGTTCAACCTGATGAGCATTTTCTGCCGACGTATAAAAATTGAAGAACTGGAACATCTGATGAAAAGCTCCAAGAGACCAGCTACACTATAACATATATGGAAATGGCGCCTTATCAAAAATCGTTCAACCTGATGAGCATTTTCTGCTGACGTATAAAAATTGAAGATCTGGAACATCTGATGAAAAGCTCCAAGAGAGATTTTTCATCTAAGCGAAACTCACGCGGGCGAAGCCGCGGGCGACAGCTAGTATGAAAATAAAAAATGAAACGCAACATTTTTGTTCTCAACAGTACTTTCTCAAATTACAAGTAAAAAAAAAACTTGATTTACAATCGTGAGCGTCGCGGCCGAGAGCGTCGAGGACAAACAACTTTTTAAATTCGTGAGCGTCGCGGCCGTGTGCGTGGCGGAATGGGAGCCTAACGGCCGGACCCGAAACTGAACGTTACGCACTACACACCAAAGTTGCCGACCCGTTGACACAACATGGAGGTCTAATTGAATACAATGAGCGATTTTTCTGACAGCTAATTAAGAATAAAAAAAATCAGTATAAAAAAATCTCAACAGATAGAGCTTTACTGAAAGCCGAGTTGTAATAATGGCTGTTCCTATATTGTGCGCTCTTTATTGTCAGCCAGAGGCAGAAAAGAAAGATCACATAACAGTTTAACAGTAGCACAAATCACAATATTGATACTTTTTAAATGTTTTTTATTAGGTTTTTTTTTTTTTTAAATGCCAATTCCGTGCTTTTTTGCTTTTTGAATGGTCTCGCCTTTTACTAAGAGCCACCTATGAATTCATTTGGAAATATATATATTTTTTTATTTGGGTCTCGGAAAATCCCTCATTATATCGGCAACACAAACAAAAAAAAGTTGCCGACATAGGTCGGTGGGTCGGCGACTTCGGTGTATACTGCGCTTTAGCTTAAGGTAACGCAAATCTAAACAATAAAGTCCATACAAAGCATATGATTTGTATGGAATTTATTGTTTAAAAATTCATAAAATTAAAAAAAATCTTCTAACTTTATAGATAGTTTTTTTTTTTTAATTTTATGTTTTTTTTCTATGTCTATGATACAAAGCGTTTACTACCTCCAAAGGGCAACTATTACGGCCCGGCCACGAGTACGCGCATCACGCGGCAGCGGTGAGCGAATTTACTCACCATTGCGCGGTCGACACGTTCACTGCATAGCGGTCAGTTAGTAGCGCACGCAATGATGAGTAAATTCGCTCACCGCTGCCGCGTGACGCGCGTACTCGTGGCCGGGCCGTTACTGCTACATTTTCTCCAAAGACAATGGCTAGCTAAAATCTAGACCTAAATATTAAGTCTAGGAAGCTAAAATGTAAACATAGTTATGAATAAACTCCCCGAAATTTCCCCAGTATAAGCCCACAAAGCTTTGCACCTGAAGCTTTGAAAGTTTCGCTAGTGTATAAAGCATATTCTTAGCAATATTATAAATGCGAAAGTTTGTTAGTGTGAACATTTGGTGGGTCTTAGTATAGTAGCTCATTCAAAAGCACTTTTTATTATTATTATTATATAATTTCGGAAGAAATTTATTTAATAGGTCTAAAAAACTTGGTATTTTTACAGACATATGTTACTCAGGGGGTTTTTCAAGACGAAAAATACACTATTATGATTAATACTTTTGTATTTAGTTTCCAAAAATGTTGCCACAACGTAACGTTTTCACAGCGTAACGTCTTTTCAAGTCTCTCATAGCGTTGAATGAATAAATGTAATGCATGAATGAATTTTATAAAAGACCAAACGAAAGTGTGAACGGAAGGAATGAGTACAGAGTGTGTAGTGAGTGAGTTTGTGTGTATTTTAGTTTGTGTCAAATATTTTTTTATTCTGTTCTATTCTATTCTAATATGTTCTATTAGACAATTAAAGTACGTAATAACATTATAATTTTGTTGATTAATAATTGTTATGCAATTAAACGAGTATAATAATAATTGAATTAATTCTAACAGTGGGAAATCAATGTAAATATGTTATATGTACAATTGTACTACTTCTTAAACGTAGTGTATCCGGTCCCTGATGAGGTGATGTTGGAAGTAGTTTGTAACACAAATAAACCAAGACCAAAATTCTAAAATAACGGCTTCTATTAGTCCTATTAAACCCGCTCGTACAATTTTTAAGCATAAATTTAAGAGTCGGTGTCCTTAGAAGTAGACGTATAAATTTATTCTTCATTGTTTAATAATCAAATAAACAATCATTATAATTGTGAAGTTTTTTAATCACAAAATCGTGCATGTAAAATCCTCTAAATAGTAAATAACATTTAATTTAATTCATAAAACTCACCGTAAGCGCCGTATTTCCGAGGTGGGTTGCCAGCTAACGAATTTACCCGAATTTCGGGTGCAGTTAATTGAGTTGTCTGTATTATTTCACCCCTTGTACGGACCACCCTGCGCTTAGATTTGATTAAGCTGCAGCCGAGCTGTTTCTGACTTACAGCTCGTTCATAATTTAGCTTAGCAAAGCCTTTGATGAATGACAAATTTAAATTTTATAGAAATTAACTTCAATTAAAAAAGATTAACGTTGAAATAAAACAAACACTGAACATTTATTAAAAAACTAGCGGGGAATTTTGCGATATAAATTATTTCATGCCCGGCTTCAGGTTTTATTTAACTCGGGTAACAAATTTCATCGAAATCTGTCAATTGGGTTTTGCGTTATTGAGTAAAAATATCAACTTTACTAATTGAAACTAAACTTAATTAATTAATATTTATTGGGGTTTATGTTTAATGAAAACTTTTGAATAATATGAATCCATACTAATATTATAAATGCGAAAGTTTGGATGTGAGTTTGTGAGTTTGTGAATTTGTGAGTTTGTGAGTTTGTGAGGATGTTTGTTACTCAATCACGCAAAATCTACTGGACGGATTTCGATGAAATTTGGTACAGAGGTAGATAATGACCTGGAATAGCACATAGGCTACTTTTTATCCCGGGAAAAAGCACTGTTCCCGTGGGAAATTCACGCGGGCGAAGCCGCGGGCAAAAGCTAGTTTTGAATATAAACCTTGTTCCTGTGGGAATTTCAGGAAATACTGTCTTAGTGCTCCCCTGCACTCCCTAAGGAACCTACACGCCAAATTGCAGCTTCCTACGTCCAGTAGTTTTGGCTGTGCGTTGTCTATCAGTCAGTAACAAAAATATTTATATACTACTAGCTTTTTCCCGCGGCTTCGCCCGCGTGAATTTCCCACGGGAACAGTGCTTTTTCCCGGGATAAAAAGTAGCCTATGTGCTATTCCAGGTCATTATCTACCTCTGTACCAAATTTCATCGAAATCCGTCCAGTTGATTTTGCGTGATTGAGTAACAAACATCCTCACAAACTCACAAATTCACAAACTCACAAACTCACATCCAAACTTTCGCATTTATAATATTAGTATGGACTAGCTTTTGCCCGTGCCTTCCCCCGCGTAAATTTTCCACGGGAACAGTGCTTTTTACCGGGATGAAAGGTACCCTATGTCCTTCTCCGTACTTGAACTATGTGTATGCAAAATTTCAGTAAGATTGGTTCAGTAGATGAAGCGTGAAGAGGTAACAAACAAACTCACTTTCGCATTTATAATATTAGTTAGGATTAGGATACTGATATAGATTTTAGAATGTATGTCATTAAATAGACAAGAAGCATTTATATGATACGCTCGTAACGCCAGGGCCGTAACGCCATTTAAATTGTACTAAAACTAACAACACAGGTGCGGATTCCGGCGCGCCAGTCAGAAAGGGTGAAATGTCAACTATTTGTACAAAGGGCCGTGTTTAGGGGAAGGGTAAACGAGCTACCTATTTAGGGCACACTTTTATTTAAAAGAAAGATTTTTCATGTATTTACACAAATGTTTAAAAGAAAAACACTGCAGGATTTAATAAGAAGATAGCCAATATTAAAACGGCATGCAAAATTACGTTTTGAAATTCAAATAAAACGTTAATGTGGATCGTTCAACTAAAATAAATAAATATATACAGACAAATCTCACAAATTGAGTCAGCCCCAAAGTAAGTTCAAGACTCTTGTAATTGGATACCTATTAACTCAACGATACTGTGTAAATAATAGTTAAACAACTGAACCCTATGGTAACCTGAAGGATCGTTTTTCATCTTGACCTGACTGGAGATCGAACCCAGGCTCCTACGTGACAGCCTACCATGATGACCACTAAGCCACAGAGGTCGTGAAGTATACTTAGTAAACATAGGTCGACTGAAAACTGACAACCGATCCATTATTGTAAATTTTCTCACAATTTCATTACCTTTATTACACACTTATGCACGCCGAGCGGCGAAGCCGTGCATCATTTAATGTTAACTACTATCGTAGTAAAAAGAAAAACAAACGAAACACGATGTCACGAAAAACGGCGGCAAAAAGTAAACGCATAGCACAATCAACCTTTGAACGGACCCTTAAATTCGAATGAGCTCAAAGTTTGTCAGCGAACCGCTGAGCTGTAAAAACGACATAAAGCGAAGCAAAACCAGCTCGGAATGGCTCAAAATACTTCGGGATGGCTCCGAATGGCTTACGTGGCGACTGCATAGCAATTAAGAACCCCTGCCTTCGTTGTAAACGTCAATTTCATTTCAATTAAGGGCCTTTTAAAGTGAAGTCGTTAGTGACTAGGTTATGCCGGGTTGAGTTTTACACTTTTTATTTTATTACATGTCAAGTCGTTTAACTTAAACGACTTGACGAGCAAAATATTTTTTATAAAGCGATGTTTATTTCTGATTATTAATTTTTGAAAAAAATCTGGTAATGTTGAACACTACCCGTTTTTTTATCGAGGTGAATTCTCGATAGTCGAGAAGTGAAGCGGCATGTGGGACTCTCTACCCTAAAAATTCTACTTAAGTTAATTCATTATTAAGTCTTAATGATGTCATTTTAGTTCTTTTACACACACTAATAACGGAGAGTACGGAACTTTATTTAAAAAACCATTGAGGTACGATTAGCTGCTTCTTTTCCCGCGCAGATTGTAAAACTTTAATGGGAAACTGAGGATTCTTCTCATAGGCTATGAGCTAGCATTCTATTACTATATCTGAATGTATATTCCACCAATAAACCTATATACTATCCAGCTAAACGTGGCATTTGAGTCTCGCGACCATTGACTTTGTCCATCGTTAGTTATTAAGACGTGATACTGATGTAAAGTGATATATTTTTTTTTAATTAAAGATGGGTTTGCTCTTGACCACAAAATATATAAAGTCGCTAGCATTTGTGAATTTAGCGAGCACCTCCCACTAAACAGTCGAATTCATTTTGTATGAGTAATCCCCTTACAAATTCAAGAGACATAGCATGCAAAATAGCTCTATTGGACAAACAGAACACGTTTTAAACAAACGGCAACGTAAACCGCAACTGTAAAACCGTTGAGACGAATCTCCTAACGTCAGCCAATCTAGTTTACTTATTGAAGTAACGCTACTAAGTTATATTGTGCACAGATGGTACAAGACGTTTAACTTTGTTGTAAGTAAGGTACATATTTGAAAAGTTTTTGCCATAAAATCATTTCGGTAGCTCTTTTAGGTTCTAGTTTAATCACATATTAAATTATAACGATAATCACTTCTCTACGAGCTTTTTTGCATGATAATAATGTAATAAAAACTTTGAAATAATGATTTATTATTTGCTTAGGTACACGAAGCATGCAAGTAATTATTCTTTTTTGTAGTCTTATAAGAAAACGGTAATAAATTAACTTTAAAATACTTTTAGTTTTTAAAAACCTTTAGTACCTATCTTAAAAGTTAGTTATCTGATGATTAATATGATTTGACTTGAATTCAAAATAAATTATTTTCGGCTTTCGAAATTCGATTATCTTATAAGTAACTGTTTTAATGACTACTCTTATGACACAGCTGGTTAATATAGATAAGGAAAGTCATTGAGTACGTTTACTACGACTCTCATGAGGAATCGTCGTCATGTATTTTACGTGCAATCTTCAATCAAAGAAGCTCACAACAAAACAATAGCTGGTTACTTATATAGAGAAGGACAATCGTTGAGTATGTTTCATTCCACATAATAACCACGACTCTTATACGAAATCAATAAAAAATAATAAAACTAAGAAATATACATATTTTCCGTGCAATCTTTACAACCAAATTCAATGAGCATACAACAAAACACGGAAAGTCAACAGTATTCCGGGGTGCTATACATACTTCCTCGTCTTTCACAGATACCTCCGTTCTGATGAGCCAGGGCAATTCTTGGCAGGCGCCCAGCCATCAATCGATTTTCCAATAACAAGGTCTACATTGGCCGAGTACTGAATACTGCTTTTGTATGGGTTGTGTAGTAAAAATCAGCCCTGAATTTTTCTTGAGTGTAAGAATTATCACCCAAACCAATTTCGTGCATGTAATTGATTAAGTAGTACATTTGTACTTAGTTTTACTATATTTTATGTTTCCTCTATATGTATTTGTTGTGTATAAAAATTATAAATAAATAAATAATTTTTCACCAAGTAACAGAAGTTCGGAAACGATAAAAAAATTTCCACGTCCCATATTAATGTCAATCAGCTGATCTAACATTTTGTATGGAAAATCCATTTTTTTCTAAAAAATATACAATCAAGTCTACTAATATGCACTACATACTGTTATTTGTAATATCTTTAAAAATAATAATGCGCGATATATCGTTTTTCAACTCATTATGGCGAGTGAGAAAATGTCATATGCTACAATCAATACTGTCGAGTAAATGACAGTATTTTAATTTGACAACTTTTGTCAATGTGTGACAGTTTTGTATAATATGACATACCTCAATAGCCAGTAGTGCCAACTAGTGAGTGGAAATACGTAATCATCATTGATCTAGAAGCTTTTGTCCACGTTGATGTCATTACAAAATCAAAATCAAAAATTATTTATTGAAACTTGGCCTTTAAAGAAGGCTCTTTTTCACGTCGAAAACTAATTATTTAATCATAATATATTATGTCTCAAAGCTACAAACTACTAGCATTTCGGAACGACCACTGCTGAGAAGATAATGCCGAAAGAAACTCATGAAACAGTCTTATCAGTCTTACTAAAACTCTATTAGAAATCATTACCCATGTGTGAACTTATGGGATGATTCTCACGCTTTTCTATTTGACTTGTCTGAGCTAGTTTTATGGGGTGAGTAGAACAAGGGATAATTTGATTCATCTCGTGAAGTTACTGTGTTTATTTTGTCGTATTTCTATATATAATTTTTGACCTTTCAATAAAAAATAGATCAGGTTTTCCGAAATTGGATCGCTTCTGTAATGTTGAGATAATGGCTCTACTTATAAAGCTTAGCTTGGTCGGTAACATTATTGTTAAGTCAAAAATGACATTATCATAAATTAATTGATCAGAATAACTTAATGTCATAAAAGTACATAGATAAATCGGATTTTTTTTAAATATTTTACTTATCTTGTAAATTTCTTTAAGATGTTAAAGAAAATTACAAGATAGGTAAAATATTACAAGATAGGTAATTTTCTTTAACATCTAAAATTTTTGTTTATCGATTTTACTTTAGGAGTTAAACCTTTATTAATTTTAACCATTATATGTCCGAAAATTAAAAAAACTCAAAATAAACAAAAAAACGTTTATTCAGAAATTAGACCTTTACGGGCACATTTCACGTCAAATTTCAAATAACATTACATTATTCTCAAAGCTACAAACTTAGCATTTCGGAACGACCACTGCTGAGAAGAAGCGAATAAACTCGGTTGAGCTAGTAAAACCTAGACAGGCGTATCAGTGGTAATATCAGTGGAAATCCAGTAAGTGCAGGTAGGTAGATAGATAGATTGGTAGGTAGATACTGCTCGTTCCCAGCCAGGAATCCATTAGCTAACTCCCAGCATCCCAGATGGACGTCTCGCCTGCCGTCTACCTCGGAAGAAATGCATTTGGAATCCAATTCGGAATATTGCCTTGATGAGGTTTTTTCACTTAAAAGATGAAATTGTCTGTAATATTTTAGTTTATAGTGAATATATGATATAATTCAGTTGCGATTATCGGCTTCTGATATACGGACGTGTGGCGCGTTATATCTAAATTACAGAAATCGTCAACATTTTTCTTTGCACTCCGTATTTAAGATATTTTTTTTTATTTTTTTAATCCTTTTGAAAATGAAGTGTGCGATGTGCGACCAGATCTTCAATGATGGCATCCAGTGTGGTACATGCAAAAGACACCTGGATTTTCGCTGTGCGAATGTTACCGAGGCTGGATACAGAAGGATGGGCTCTGATAGGAAAGCAACTTGGAAGTGTCCTATGTGTAAAGGACATTCTCCCACGCCGGGGCTTTCTCCCATACCGCAAACTACTTCCAAAAGTAGTACCGAGTCTACCCTGGATACTATTCTTTCCGAACTTCGTGACGTCAAGAGTCAGCTCTCTAGTCTCCCAGCATTACACCGGGATATTAAAAGTATCAAGGAGGAGCTCACTGATTTGAAGCGTTCGCATGAATACAATTGTGAAGCTATTGCTGAACATGCTCAGAGAATTGTTGCGCTGGAAAACAAAGCCATGATAATTGATGATGTTCAGTCGAGCATGCTAGCCATCCAAAATGAAGTAAATTCGATAAACAGGAATTTTGCCGCAATTGAACAACGTTCGAGACTGAACAATGTGGAAATTAAGGGAGTCCCTCTAAAAAAAAGATGAGAATTTGTATTCAATTATGGATTCCATAGGCAGATATATTGGTTATAATTTCTCCAGAGATTCCATTGGTTATATCACCAGAGTTCCAGTCTTCGGCACTAATGAAAAGTCCATAATTGCGAGCTTCACAAATAGATATATAAAAGAAGATTTCATCGCCGCTGCACGTATGAAAAAACTCTTTGTGCTAAAGATCTTGGGTTTGTGAACGCAGAAGGACGTGTGTTCGTTAATGACCATCTTACGACTCAATCAAAAAATCTACTTACTTTATGCAAGACTACACTTAAACCTAAAGACTATCAGTCTTACTTATAAAAATCTACTAATGATCTTCTTAGCATCGTCTTAACTAATGACTACTTAACTTCCTAATTAGTAATTAAATATTCTTTACTTATAAACGTTACTTAAGCTTGTCTTACCTAATGAACTGTTAATGACACAAAAAGTATTTCACTCTCGCAACACTGCCGAAATGTTGGCAGCTTAAAAAAGTATTTGCCGTTTTAACGTTATAAAATGGCAACATTGGTATCATTGCGCGCGGAAGTCCTTGTTCGAAGCGTTCACGGTACCATTTAATTTCATTGTTTGTATTGTATTTCGGTATTTTGGCATAAATAATGATTATTGCTAAAAAGATGTACCTAGGCATATCCATAAAAAAAAATGCATGTGTTCCTCTATAATAGTTCTAATATCTTTTGCATATTTTCTTTGCAAAATCTATACCTACTTATACTTAAAACCACTTTTACTTAATTCTTGCATAGGATTCATTCTCGTATTATTCAGGTTTGGCCTTCTAATAATTCCCATTGTTCTTCTTCTAAATTCCGCTTAGTTCCTCTATTGCATTACAAAATAAGCGCAATACATCAAAATATTCAAAAAGTATCCATTATCACACAAAAAACAAAAGAAACAACTACAAATGCAACAGGCAAACAATGCTGAAAAGGACGCTACCTGCTAAAATGACGCTTCGGACGGAATCAGCTGGTGCCCAAATAACCGCCATCTTGTTACTTACGGGTTTAAACAAGGGTACGAGGTTGCTTAATTTGACAGTGCATTAAAGTCATTGCTAAGCAACTCATTAGAACTAAGCAACGTTTATAAGTAAGAATTTTTGTTAAGCAGCTCCTAAGTATTACTTAAAATTTAAGTAACGTTTATAAGTAAGGCCGTATAAGTATATATGGGTGAAATTCTGCAAAATTCATGTTCGCAAATCCGATACTTCACGAGTTTTTATAATTAATAGCGTATCAGATTTAAATGGATTGAAATAATGTGTTTCTCGGAATGTTTAAAAGTATTTGTTGATGTTTTTCCATTTTACAAAAAAAATCCTTCATTTACAAACTATCACTTTTATAATATTGGATTAATGCTGCCCCCATTGATAAGTAATTTCAACTTATTTGTTTATCGTCGACTGCATCGTTCATCTATAAAAAGCAAATTGTTTACAACCTCTGGCGGGACGACCGGCCAGGTAAGTTTCTTTTGTTCTCTGCGTCAGCGCATCCCGCCCCTTTGTCTATTGGCTGTTTACATTCAAGTAATAACTTGCAGTGCTATACCTGTCCTTTTTACACTAATGACTATTGACTACTGTCGCTTCCATTCACCTTTGATACCTAGCGGATTGAGAATTTATGTCGTAAACAACACGGTTACTACATATTATAAACTTGTATTCGTTTACAATCAGAATTTACACTATTTAACACTCTGTTATGTATTCTGTTATTATCAATTAACACGCACGTTTGTTAATTTAATTTATATTTTGACATGTATACTGCTACTATTTAATTTAAAAATTGATTATGGCTAACTTGCCACAGTTTAATAATGAGAAACTATGTATTTATTACCAAAACGTGCGTGGTCTTAGAACTAAAACTGAAACGTTTTATCGTAACATTTGTTTAACTAATAGGTATCATATAGTAATCATTACGGAAACGTGGTTGCTTGATAGTATTCATGACAGTGAGATATTTGACGGTAGGTATGTGGTATGGCGACGTGACCGAGACTATGCGTTGACGGGTCAGACCAAGGGTGGAGGTGTACTTATTGCCGTTAGAAAGGACTTGTCGGCCCAACTTGAGTCTGATATGTGTTCTAGTGCGGAAGATTTATGGATTAGTGTTAAAATTCCACAAAAAAAAGACTGTGTCAAATTATATATTTGTGTACTTTACCTATGCACGCAGAATCGTGGTTTTACTTTCTCACAACAATTGCATAACTTTCTATTGAAACTTAATAGTATTGCCTATTCAAATGATGCGAATAGGTATTTGATAGTAGGTGATTTTAACATGAGCGACATAAGATGGATTTCATCACCGGACTATGCACATTTGTTGCCTTCTGGTGCTAGTAGTATCGATGAATGTTTTCTTATTGACGAGTTGGCCTTCCTTAACTTACGCCAGTATAATGGAATATTAAATGAATTTAATCGAATACTTGATTTAGTGCTTTGTAATGACGTTGTTACTGTCTCCAATTGTTTGACTCCGTTGGTGCCTATTGATGCAAATCATGCAGTTTTAGATATCTCAATGGATTGCATCGAAATAGCTCCACTCAAACCTGCCCCACTGGTCAAATATTTGTTTAACAAGGGTGACTATGATAGTATTAGTAGAGAGTTATCTTTAATTGATTGGGAATCTGAATTTGCTAGCAGATCCCTTGAGGAAGCAACAAGTTATTTTTATGAAGTTTTTACTTATCAAAATTAATAACTTCTGGTACTTATCCTATTTGGTATTCTTCGGCCTTGAAAAAGCTATTAAAGAAAAAGATAAATTCCGCCGTAAGTATAAAATATATGGTAATCTTTCAGATTTGCATTCTTTTGAGGTATTGAGAGACAGGGTAAGGCATATGGAGCGTACATGTTTTAATACGTATATTGCATCGGTTGAAGATTCAATCAGTAAATCTCCTAAGCAGTTCTGGGCCTACTTCAAATCCAAATCAAAATCGAATGCCATTCCTAGTCGTGTGAAATATGATGACGTTGTGGCAGATACGGGTGAAGGAATATGTGAATTATTTTCACAATATTTTAAATCTAGTTTTTCGGATCCATATCCTGTTGATTCACAATGTTTTAGTAGTTTGACTCCATCCGATACTTTGACTGATATTCACCTAATCGAAACTGATGAAAGTGAAGTATATAAATTAATCACCCAATTAGACCTATCTAAATCAGCTGGTCCTGATAATTTGCCTGCTCGCTTTCTTTTAGGTTGTGCCAAAGCAATTGCTAAACCTATTTCTCTTCTTTTTAATAAATCCTTTAAGGAGCACTGTGTTCCCGCAATTTGGAAGTCGGCCTATATTACACCTGTCCCTAAAAAGGGCTCAAAAACAGAAGTTAAGAATTTTAGACCTATTTCTAAACTATGCATAATCGCTAAATTGTTGGAAAGACTTACTTATAATCGTATTTTTCCAGCTCTTAAACAATCAATCAGTATAGAACAACATGGATTCCTGAAAGGACGTTCTACGACTTCTAACTTAATACTTCTTAATGACATAGTAACAGACTCGATGGAAAAGGGGTCTCAGGTCGATGTTGTCTATACTGATTACAGCAAGGCCTTTGATAGAATAAGCCATAACCTACTAATCAAAAAGTTATTCACTTTAGGCATTCGGGGCGATCTCCTTAGATGGTTCGCCTCATATTTGGAGAATAGAACACAAGCTGTAGTAATTAGCAACTACATTTCTAGCTGGGTTCCAGTTCCAAGTGGCGTCCCTCAGGGATCGCTGCTAGGACCATTGCTCTTTACTGTCTTTGTGAATGATATTCACAGTTGTTTTAAGTCATCACATCTTCTATGTTACGCGGATGACATGAAAGTTTTTCGCTCTATTTCATCAAGTGCCGATGTTGAGCTTCTACAACAGGACTTAGATCGCCTAGCCGACTATTGTACTCGTAATAATCTAGACTTGAACCCTGATAAATGTGCTGTTGTTACATTTACGCGTAAGCCTAATCCAATCGCCTCTAAATATTATCTTAATGGTACAGAAATCAAAAAACTTTCCGGCACTCGTGACTTAGGCGTTTTCCATGACTCAAAAATACTATTTGATACTCATATAGATACTATTATTAGAAAAGCTTTCAAATCTTTGGGTTTTGTCATTCGAAATTCTAAAAGCTTTAATAAAGCTAAAACTTTAAAGATTTTATATTGTACCTATGTAAGGAGTCATTTGGAATATGCGTGTCAAATCTGGAACCCAATGTATGAGACATATATATCTCGAATTGAGGCAATTCAAAAAAAGTTCTTACGCTATCTATGTTATCGATGTCATATCAATTACAGTTCCGACCAGTATCTTGAACTATGTGCAAAGCAACATCTCGTGCCTCTTGTTGTGAGACGAAAAGTAGCCGATTTGGTATTTTTTTCTAAAGTCGTCAATGGTCTTGTAGATTGCCCTGACTTGCTTTCCAAAATAGGTTTTAGAGCCCCACCTAGACTATTGCGGTATAACCCCTTAATTTATACTCCTGTAGTTAACACTAATTATAGACAAAATTCTTATTTATGGAGAACAGGTAATTTATATAACAATATTTCATCTGAGGTGGATATTGATTTATTCAATTGTAGCATTCCCAGTTTAAGGCGCCTTCTGACTAACTTCTTCTTCCCAATTGATCCAGTCGACGGTCAACAGCTGCAACAGTGATACCTATTGATATAATCTTTATTAAATTATTATTATTTTTTCGCCCTTCTCACTGCGGGCGGCATCACTCTAATAATGTTTAAATTGAATTGTGATTTTTACCAGATCTTCTAGTTTTTTTATTAGCTTATTAAGATTATTGTTCAAAATTCGACTTTAACGCACTCATACACACTCATCCGTAGCAAAAGTTTGATAATAGTGTATGAATAATATGCATCTAGTCGTGAAGACCTCTAAATGACTGTATGTTTTTTTTATTGTTGTTTATGCATGTTAGGCTAAGTTGTTGGTTTTCCCAATAAATAAAAATAAAAATAAAAATAATAAAATAAAATAATTACTTGTTTGATTTAGTAATTTGGTGGAAGGCTTATTTAAACGAGTATGTGATATTTTTATTTTTGAAAAAAGCTATTGATTTTATATTTAAACTAGCTTTTGCCCGCGGCTTCGCCCGCGTGAATTTTTTTTCCCACGGGACTAGTGCTTTTTCCCGGGATGAAATATACCCTATGTCTTTCTCCGTACTTCCAGCTATGTGTATGCGAATTTTCAGGAAGATTGGTTCAGTAGATAAAGCGTGAAGAGGTAACAAACAAACAAACAAACCAACAAACAAACTCACTTTCGCATTTATAATATTAGTTAGGACAAGTAGAGTCCAGGGGTATCGCTCCCGTGGTAATTTCTAGATAGATGTGTTATTCTCTATGTGCTATTCACGGTATTTTTCTACTTATCGACCGAGCGAGCGCAGCGAGCGAAGCGTCTCAGTTTCCACTAGCCGAAAATTCTTTTGTCTGTCCGGATGTTATCGCCTACAGGTCGCATTTCTGAACCGATTCTTATGAAATTTTGTGAGCAGGTTCGGTAATTTTATAGAATTTTTTAGTCGAGACAGTTTTTCGAAATTTTATAAAATGGCGATAATATATAAAAAACCTTATATCTAAGCTATTTAAAAAAAAATTCAAAAATATCATTAGACATTTTTGTTATCCTTATTAAGACGCAACTTTTTTGTATGAACAACATAGTGAAATTCAATAAAACCGCTATAAATCCATATATTAAATTCTTATACGATAGTTCACAAAAAAATCAATAGATGGCGCAGCAAAGCTTTCATTTCAAATTCATTTAAGAGTGACTTGATTTATTGATTAAAATGAGATTGTTTGAATTTCGAGTATTTTTATTTTGAAGTGAGTGCGTTTGACCTCTATCTTGCCTGATGAGAAGCATAGATGAGATCTAGGGTGGTACACGCAAACTGAAAAAAAAACTAAAGTATTTATTTGGTTAATGGTATTGTATTGTGGATTGCTTTGCTTGGTGGAATTATCTTGAACACTTGAAATAAATCTGATATCAAAAAACTTCATTGTATGATTAGAATCCTATTAAAAAAAAGTAATATATACGTATATGTATATAATAGATTCGATTTCAAATTGAACTATCTTTTTTGAACTTTAATTTTGTTGCGCAAATTACATAAATATACATATAACCAATATGTCAAACCATGCATTTCTGACGACTGACGACCTCCGTGGCCTAACGATCATCACGCCAGATGGCCACACCAGAGGTCCCGAGTTCGATCCCCGTTCGGGTCAAGATGGAAAATAATCTTTTTCAGATTGACGTGGGTTTTGGATACTTATCTATACATATATGTATTTGTTACAAAATATAGTATTGTTAAATTAGCATCCCGTAAAGTCTTGAACTTACTCAATCTGTGTGATTTGTCCGTATATATTTATTACTAGCTGTCGCCCGCGGCTTCGCCCGCGTAAGTTTCGCTTAGATGAAAAATCTCTCTTGGAGCTTTTCATCAGATGTTACAGATCTTCAATTTTTATACGTCAGCAGAAAATGCTCATCAGGTTGAACGATTTTTGCTAAGGCGCCATTTCCATATATGTTATAGTGTAGCTGGTCTCTTGGAGCTTTTCATCAGATGTTCCAGATCTTCAATTTTTATACGTCGGCAGAAAATGCTCATCAGGTTGAACGATTATTGTTAAGGCACCATTTCCATATTACTTATAGTTTAGCTGTTCCGTTATGGTTCTTCATCAGGTGTTCCAGTTTTCAAAATGAATTATAGCCTATATGTTGCCCAGGCTTAATAGCTATACAACAAAAAAAGTTTCATTCAAATCCGTCCAGTAGTTTTTGCGTGAAACGCGTACATACATACAGACAGACAGACAGACAGACAGACAGACAGACAGACAGACAGACAGACAGACAGACAGACAGACAGACAAGAAATTCCAAAAAAAATTTTTTGCTTTCTATTGTTCTTTTTAGGTCTCCCTCTATCCATTTCAGTCAAAAATATTAAATGTACAGACAAAATATTTTTACTGTTTTATTATATGTATAGATTATTATTTATATTATTTCGAGGCGGAAAAGGCAGGTTTTAGTCAATTTTTTAGTGGTATTAACCACAAGAACTTTTTACTTTCTTTACAGCATTGGCTAGGTTGGTTTCAAAACTCTTCTAAGCCAGGGACACGGTAAAATATCGGTTATTTCGTGGAAGGGCTCGCGAGGTCTACTGTTCTCACAGAACCACTAGTTATAAACTAGCTGTCGCCCGCGGCTTCGCCCGCGTGAGTTTCGCTGAGATGAAAAATCTCTCTTGGAGCTTTTCATCAGATGTTCCAGATCTTCAATTTTTATACGTCAGCAGAAAATGCTCATCAGGTTGAACGATTTTTGCTAAGGCGCCATTTCCATATATGTTATAGTGTAGCTGGTCTCTTGGAGCTTTTCATCAGATGTTCCAGATCTTCAATTTTTATACGTCGGCAGAAAATGCTCATCAGGTTGAACGATTTTTGTTAAGGCACCATTTCCATATTACTTATAGTTTAGCTGTTCCGTTATGGTTCTTCATCAGGTGTTCCAGTTTTCAAAATGAATTATAGCCTATATGTTGCCCAGGCTTAATAGCTATACAACAAAAAAAGTTTCATTCAAATCCGTCCAGTAGTTTTTGCGTGAAACGCGTACATACATACAGACAGACAGACAGACAGACAGACAGACAGACAGACAGACAGACAGACAGACAGACAGACAAGAAATTCCAAAAAAATTTTTTTGCTTTCTATTGTTCTTTTTAGGTCTCCCTCTATCCATTTCAGTCAAAAATATTAAATGTACAGACAAAATATTTTTACTGTTTTATTATATGTATAGATTAATAATGTTCTTATTTGTTTGTTTCAGAACCTAAAGGACCAAATTCTTACTACCAACGTCTGGCTTGAGCATGTAAGATATTTTTGGGTTATTTTATTTGTTTTTGTATTGATTTATTGGCATGAAACTGTAATTGTAAATTTTAGGAAACCTTTACCCCCGGTTTCTGAAACGCAAATCAATGAAAAAATGACGTAGCAAGTTGATAATCTCTATTTAAAAGCAGTTTGGGTTTCTGAACAAGCCTAGTGACAGTGTGTCATCGATTTGTTGTTCCAAATGTCAGATCTCGAATTAATGGCCGATTAAGGTAATTTTGGGTTTCCGGAAAGCTTTTTCGCATGTTGACAGCATGTTGTAGTCTTCAGAGAAAATTCGCAGAAATCGACCAATTAACAAAGTGTCACAATAAATGTCACCAGTATTTTGTAAAATCTATCGATTTTCTGAGCGAAATTTTTAAAGAAAACATAAAACGTTCGTACGAAATATATAAGTCGCAGCTCGTGGCTTCGCTCCCGTGAGAATTTCGGTATAAAATACCCTATATGCTATTCCCGAGATTTTTCTACCCGTGTAGGTACCAAATTTCATCTATTCGCCTAGTAGATTTTGCGTGATTGCGTCAAAACTTTCAAACTTTTATGCAAACTTGCGCATATATAATAAATAAATATAAATAATAAATAAAATATGGCAAATCATGTTCAATGAGACTGACATGTCATCGACAAAAGCCCCAAAAAAAAAAGAAAAAAAAAACACAGACATGACCGTGGCTCGAACCCGGACTCCGCGTTTCAGAGGCAAGGTCTTTCCCACTGCGCCACGGAGGCCGTCATATAAAGTGGCAAATGTCGAATTTGGCATTTGTTGTCAACGGAAGAGACAAAACTATAAGCGTTGGATGTTACAAGGAGTATTTAGAAACTCTTTGGATAGAAACAAACATGAATGAGTGAATGCAAAAAGTCAAATAGTCGATTATATAATTTCACGGTGAATAGCTTTTCAGAAATCCAAAGTTGTTTAGCAGATTGTTAATTATGACACTCTGTTACGAAATTCAATACTTGACATGCTTTTCGGAAACCGGGCGTTAATCTAATATAGGGAAAGAACACTCTCGATTAAGCCACCTTTCAAACAAGAAAATCTAGATCAAAATTAGTTCATTCAGTTAGCTACAATGCCACAGACAATAAATATATACAGACACGTCAAAATTATAACACTCCTCTTTTTTCATCGAGGGGTAATAAAATGATTGCCAAGTTAGCTACAAGCTGTATGCAGTATGTGTAGTTTTCAACCGGTCACCCGGGAAATCTAAGCGAGTCATATTCAAGGTACGGTGACGGAATATGAACTTAGAACATCGGGTGAGGACATGATGGAATATGTATCACGTACTGAGAAGATTGGAATATCCCGGGAAAAAAGCCGTTATATTTCATATTTATAAATTGAAATTTGTATACTCATGAATATGAGCAACTTTTTATATGGGACCGAATCTAAACTCTCAAAAAAAAACAGCTGTTCCACACATTTTAGGCGAGTAGATATTGTAAAATGTGTGGACAGCTGATTTTTTTTGAGATTTTAGAGTCGTATCACAGCATTAATTACGCCCTGTATACACAGTATTAATTATAAGGCATTACAATTTTACAAATTCCACCTTTGCATGGTATTGTGAATTATTTTAAAGGGAGTAACGGTTTGTACCAAAATTTAAATCACGCGAACGTTAAAATACCCGAAGTTGTGTTTCTAAGAGAATCTTCTAAATATAAAGCGGACTCTGACTGACTAATTGATAATTTATCAACGCAGAGTACAATCCGCTGCGAGTAGAAACCTGTAAGGGGGTGGAATGAGTGAAAAACACAATTCACGCGGACAAAACCGAGGTCAAAAAAGCAAGCATAAGCAAAAAAAAAATCAAATTTAAAAAGTAAAAAAAAAAAGAAATTCAATTTCAAAAGCAAGTCGATAATATGAAGAGTACATTGACTGATAGACATTACCAACGCAAAGCAACTAAACGTAGAAATAGTAAATTTTGCTCACATGTTCTTTTACAGCATAATGCACTAAGAAAGGGTTTTCTGAATGTTCATGGGGTAAGAGTGAAGAAGGAAATTAACGTGGATGATACCGTGAGAAAAAGCTAGTAATATATTGCTGCAGTCATAAGCTGCAGCTATATCGTATTTGTGTCATAATGATGATATGTAATACGAGTATGTAACTTTTCCGTGATAGATTCAAGCAATTCTGAAATGGTTGCCCGGAAGAAATTGCTTACAGCGCGCTTTTTGCTTTGCATCTTCTTTTCATTTTATTCTACTATTATAACTAGTGTGCAATAAAGTTTTTTGTATTGTATTGTGATAATACAATTAGTATTTTGAATACAGGAATGGGAAGATCACAAGTTCAAGTGGGATCCCCTGGAATACGGGGGAGTTAAGGAGCTCTACGTGCCATCCGAACACATTTGGCTGCCAGACATCGTTCTTTACAACAAGTAAGTTATTGTTTTCTGAAACGTATTGCGTATTTTCTCATGTTTATACGGAGGGTGTACAAAACTGCTGAATACTAAACCCAAAGGCTACACTAGTGTTATTTGAAATCTTAACTTTCTACATTTTTCCTTCCTACTTTGATAATAGATAGTTTGGGCATTTACGTTCTAAATAACTAGGCATTACCATACTTACCAAATTTAATAGGTAACAAAAAAAGTTAAATCCAGATATTGGATCCCTCTATTTTTGCGTCATTTGCGTAAACATTTTATTTTAATGTGGCTCTAGCAGTCACATTGAAATCTTGAGTGTTAGATGCTAGAATCATAGAGTGTAAAAAGTGACGAGATGGACGTGATCACTCTTGCGTGGTTAGTTATTCATAAAAATTTAATGTGTTTAATGTGTCTTCTTTTCTGACTAACGTTAAGTAAGGAAATATGCTACACATCAGAAATCTGTAATTTATACACACCACATTTATCTATTCTTAACGTAAAGATACATGAAACTCGTCACCCTCCTAATAAACACCTGACCTACCAGCGTCGCAAGCTAATTGATTGCGTCGGATATCGACAAGAAAGCTCACTGGAATGATACATCATGTTGTGTCAAAACAGCCTGCTGTACTATTAATCATCGGAGAATGAGGGTGACGCACGTGTGACTAAGTAATCTTACGCTGTGCGAAACTGCATGGGGGTAAGGTATAAGAATCTAGCGGGAAGAAACCTAGACCAAAGGCTTAAACCCAGCAGTGGGCCTTTGAAGCTGATGATCATGGTGGAAAGTACCACAAGAGGGTTACCGTTGAACTTCTTAATAGTAGTCTAAGTCGTTATGTGGAATGAAACATGATGAGTGGTTTGCTTATCCCATTTCACACACAAGCTGATAATTTTAAACGAAAGTGTTGGATTCATCTCGAAGTATTTTTCTCTAAAAATAAGCAAGAAGTTGTAAGTAGTCTCTGTCATTGACTAATGCTCATAAATCTTACCACAACTTTTTCCATTTTGGTTATTTCCAACAACGTAACTTGTCATAACATATCCTGATATTGCGAACAAAACTGTCAGTTTTAAATCAAGTGAAATCATCTGCATATTGCTCTACTGCTCTCAATTACGACCAGATCATTCCATGTCCTGTCCATCCTCCAATCTTTTGATCTTTTTATGTGTGTTTTATAAACTGTGAGCGCGCATAGTTAGTCAAACGAGCGCACACTTTATCTGCAACTTGTAGTACGATCGCACTTTATAATTATTATTTAGTTGGTTTGACATCACAAACTATGAAAATTAATATTTTTTGTATACCTCTGCTAATTGTATTAAAAATACATAAAATAGAACTAACGTAATTAAAAATAAAATAAAGTCGAAGATTGCTACTATTTCATTATATTTTGTTACCAGAAAACAACAGCTAAAAAATCGCTCTCTCTCTCAAATTACGGCCGGGTCATCCCATGTCCGTTCTCGAGCCTTTTGATAGGTTTATGTGTGTGTCATAAACTGTGAGCGCGCACAGTTAGCCAAACGAGCGCACATCTCATCTCCGACCACCCGTCATAATTTAGTAAGTTTCACATCACATGAATATTAATATTTTTAGTATAGGTACCTCTGCAATTTTTTTTTAATACACAAACAAGAATTAACGTAATACTCTGGCCGCTCTTTGAAAATGAGGAAGAGAAAATAAAGTAAAAAACTGCTACTATTTCATTATATTTTGTTACCAGAAAACAACAGCTAAAAAATCGCTCTCTCTCTCAAATTACGGCCGGGTCATCCCATGTCCGTTCTCGAGCCTTTTGATAGGTTTATGTGTGTGTCATAAACTGTGAGCGCGCACAGTTAGCCAAACGAGCGCACATAATCTGCGACTTGCGGTCCGACCGCACTTCACGCCCGGTGTTTTGTAGTTTTGATGTCGCACGGTTGGAATGTTTTAGAGATGCAATGAAATTTTGTTTGTTAACTACTGATTTTAAGAGAAAGATTTGTTTATTTCTAGTGGTTTTGAAGCTTTTGCGCTTCAAACTTATATTTTTTGTTAAACGCGAACTTTTATATTTGATCAGCTGAAACATTATTTATATTGCTTCGGTAAAAGTAAGACAAACAAAATTAAGACTTCGAGAAGCAATATTAGGTGATCGGAGATTTTATACGTTCTCAGTCAGTAGATTATATGAGGGTTATAAGGGTGAAATTTATCCACACGTGGCTGATTTTTATAATTTTTGTGCTGATTTTGAATTATGGGCTGATTTTTGTAATTTGTTAATATTTCCATTACCTAAAAAATATGGTGCTTCAGTGTCAAAAAAAGCTGAATTTCAAAGTCATCTAACTTAACAAGTGATCGTCATAAAACCCATCTTAGTACCACAAAGTTGGTCGTAAAGTGCAGAAAATTGCACTGTTTAGTGATACGACGGTAGTAAATCCTGCCGTATGTTGCACGTGGTTTATCGCCTCATGCGTTTTTTACGATTTTCAACCCTGCACTACGATGGCAGAGTCCATTTTTGCACACAGGAAACTTATCACAGAAATAAATCGTCATTTCTTTGTTTTTAATTTTCATTTATTTTGTGCCAGTGACTCGGTTATGATTTCTAACAATTTAATTTTGTATTTATTATTCGATCTATATACGAACAGGAATAATGTTATACATGTAACAATTTTTCTGACAATGATAATGTAGTGGTTTTTCATTTGCCTTCTCCATTTCACACACTAGATCTATGACATCAACTAGAGTGCAGGTTTCCTCACGATTTTCTTCTCCAGATTCTCCAGATCCAGTCACTCTTATTTATTTCACCATATTTAAATATCATATATTTCCTAGCGCTGATGGAGAATACGTGGTGACAACGATGACGAAGGCAGTTCTTCATCACACCGGCAAGGTCCTCTGGACCCCACCCGCCATCTTTAAGTCTTCGTGTGAGATCGATGTGAGGTACTTCCCGTTTGACCAGCAGACTTGCTTCTTGAAGTTCGGCTCTTGGAGCTATGATGGTGATCAGGTAAGGATTTATAATCTGCTGGATTAATCGTTATTTTTTAAGTGAAAGTAGGCAAAAATGTGGCTTATTAGATGTATTTGTTTATCTCTGCCCTATTAGACTCCTTTGCTTTGCTTTTAAGTGTAGTTTTGAAATCGATTCAATTTCTTTAAACAATTACCTTATAGCTACTCATTATCATGTTGAATTCTCACATAAATTAGATAATTTACATATTATTTCGATTTCTGTGTTACTACCGACTGATGCAAAATTTGACATCGACCCATCGTTCATATCAGCGATTCTGTATCTTCAAATTTGTTTTTAAGTTTTGAAGGCAATTATTGCAGTTATAAATCCATGGGCAAGTAACCCACTGCGCATTTGCCGCTCTATGTTATAAAAAAAGCAATTTCTCGGAAAAATATAATTTTTCTTAAACAATAACCTCATTCTTCTTCTTCCTAGATCGATTTGAAACACATAAACCAGAAGAAAGGCGACATGGTGGACGTCGGCATAGACCTCAGAGGAGTACTACCCCTCCGTAGAGTGGGACATCTTGGGAGTACCGGCTGAAAGGCACGAGAGGTACTACCCGTGCTGCCAGGAACCGTACCCAGGTTTGTACTCTCTTTTTTCTATGTTGGTGTAAAAAATGATAAGTAAGATTCAAAGAACTAATTTTTATTAAATTGTAGTAACCATAAAATTGTATAACCATAAAATTGTATAGCTGGTCTGGGAGCAAAGAGAAGGCATAATGCCAGCTGCTTCTCTTTCCGCCTAAATTGTAAAAGTCAATCAAAGGAATGGGTTTTAAACTAAAGCCTAAAAGTAAGTAACTCTTTATTGAATATAAACAGGAGTACAATGTGTCTTAAAGGCTAATGTACAATGGCGACTTTATCGCTACAGAAATTTCTTACAGGCAACCGACAGATAGGACTTATAGATCACCAGGTATGGCCCAGCAGAACCACTATGTAGTTTACGACTATCAAAGTCGTTTCGTCGATTGTCGATCAACGTCATGGAGCAACATGGACTCCCTCCGTGCCGCGCGCGGAAGTCCTTGTTGCTCGAAGACCATCGTAGATACTTCATACGCAAAATTCGATATCAGATTTTTTACAAGTCTTTTGCAAACGATCACATACTTTTCCTCAATGTAATTGAAAAACCAGCGCTTATTCAGTAAACAAAAATGTTGTTCAAAGAAAAACCTTGTCAAAAATCAGCATAACATAAGCGCAAATTTCCGTGCTAAATGCGTGCAATTTAGAACGCGTATTAACAAAAATTAATCGGACAGCCATGTCAGACGTAATAACCGTAAATATGGTCAGCAGAATACGGTCAGCAAAAAAAGTTGCGCTATCTCGCGAGGGTCGTTGTGTCTGAAAGGGCCTCATTATGTGTCCAGTGCCCAGCCAACGGTGTTTATCTAAACATGGAGCGTATGTGCTACGTCCGCGGCTGAAAATTCGACCACAAATGAAGCTAAATTTTAAATTTCGTGTTATTGTATCATCATTGTTAGTTACTTGTAATGTTATTTTTGTAAAATGTAGCCATGATGGAGGCATTACTAAAAAAGGCTTATCTCTCACTGCAGGGTCATTAAGCAATGATTATCCTTACATCAATATATAAAATTCTTACGTTACTGACTGTGTGACTGACAGATAACGCATAGCCAAAACTACTGGGCGTGGGAAGCTGAAATTTGGCATGTAGATTCCTTAAAAAGTGTGTAGAAGTACTAAGAGAATATTTCCCGAAATTCCGACTGAAACAAAGTCCCGGGCCTATGTTAGTATTATAAAATAAGGTCCCCCGCCGTGTCTGTCTGTCTGTTCGCGTTAAACTCAGAAACTACTGAACGCATTTTCATACGGTTCTCCTGAGCGGATGGAATGAGTGTTAAGGAAGGTTTTGGTGTATAATTTATGTGGGTGAAGCCGGGGGTAAATTATATGACATTATATAAATCTGTAAATGTTTTGATAAGTTTATCTCCTTACTTATTAATTACAACAAGCAAATTAATTATTTAAAATTAAAAACACGACTGACAATTTACATAGCCTATATCACGCAGAGAAATGCAAGGAATCCAACAATACCTCTCACATCAAAATCTGTTAAGCCGTTCAGGACTTATGGTCGAATAAAAAACTTACATACCTGAAAATATAACACTCCTCAAACAAGAACTATTGTAAAACATTTTAAATCATGTTTATAACTAAGAAAAGAGGTGCTACCCACAATACTCGTAAATTTCCAAGGTAACACAAGTATTACCTGGAAGAATTACACAAGACAACGCGCGCCCGGCGCGATCAGATTAACCGTTAATTTTTCGTAATGTTCACATATAAATTACCCGCCGCCACCGCGAGCAATTTCTACAGGATTAAGTGGTGATACAAATAATTGCTGCTAAAATGTTGGCTAAATATAACTTAAGTAAAATGATAAATCAGGGTTTAAGATTTATTTAAAGCTTGGGACGTTTCAGCGACACGCAATAAATTGTTGTCAAAAGTTATTAGATCTTATGTAGACTTAAGCTAAATCTACACGCTCTAACTCTACAAGCCTTAACTAATTCAACACAAGAAAAATACAATATACACATGAATTAAACCACAAACTAGAATGTTACTTTGACTAACCCTAGCGAGCCTGCTTACACAGCCTACCACGCTAAAGTCCATTTACACTATTGAAAGCAAACCACGCTGATTAGTATTCCACTGGCTTCCCGCAACTCGTAAGTATCAGTACAACAAGCGTTTAACCTGTACTCGGCTAAGAGTAATTTAGCGTTAGCATAGATAAGCGGGAATTTATTGCGAGTTTAGAGGACGCGTCTGAGATATGTAGATGTGTTTATTGTCGTTGCTGAAAGAAACCATAGACATTTTTCGCTTCACAGTTTAGAATGGTTTAGACTGAGTAAATATTAAAATGTGAAGTCAAAATAAAGGTAAATATGACAGTTGATTTGCTCCTTGTCAAAATAAAGGTAAATTAAACAGTTGATTTGTTTCTACAAAAGTGGATTTCAAATGTTACTACGTTCTATAATAAATCCACTTTAATGAGTATACAAAAACTAGCACCCCGCCCCGGCTTCGCTCAGGAGGTACATGCATAAATTATAACCTATGTCACTCATGTATAGGTATAATGTAGCATTCTATTGGTGAAAGAATTTTTGAAATCGGTTCAGTAGTTCCGAAGAATACCCCCTACAAACAAACTCATAAACTTAAAAACACTTCCTCTTTAAAAATAATATTAGTATGATATCTGAACTCAAATAATCGCATTCAGTAAACTTTTGTCCAAATTCATAGTCAGTAGGTACAGTATAACCACAGATTAAATTATACCTATTAGTAAATTTATCAAACTCATAAACATATACTGTCTTACTACAAAACTATGTCTAAAATTAAATACTTGTTAAACACATAAACCTTACAATTAAAAAAAAAATACACGTGCTTTAATTACATTTTCTAGTTGTCAGTATCTTTTTCTTAAGAACGCGTAATGTGTTTAGCAAGTATTTAACTTTAGACATCGTTTTGTAGTAAGACAGATACACTTTAAAAACACGTCATACCTATTTGGAGGAAAGAGTACTGAACTGATACAAAAATAACATAGTGTCCGCTGGCATTTGTATATTTGATAGTCTTATTTATAAAATACGTCACAACTGATCCCTTGGGAATGCCACCTGAAAATTTATGGATAGCAGAACCATACATCATGACTGCCACAATATACTAGCCCATTCGTTGGCTCCTGCTATATTTCATTAGAACTAAAATGGAGTACGACTCTTGGAAGTTACTGTGACGAAGTCAAGCATGCTCGGTTTGAATTTGTTTTATCGAAAACAATAATTTAAATGGTACTTGTATGACAGTGCTCAACGGTGACGTCACTTTTAAAGGAATCAAAAAGCTTTCCCTGTCTACTATATAATGACAATTAAAACAATAGCACACAATAGTAAACCGTGTAAGTAGGTGATAAATAAAATTAATCAATTTTGAAATTATAAAGAGTGTTTCGGTATTTAAATGGCATTAATCAGTTGTTTTTTTGCTTATAATGTGAATTTGTAACCGGTAACAAGCCTTTTTAGACAAATTCAGAATTTGGAAAACGAAAACGAAGTTAAAAAACAATAAAATGTATGGGATTGACATGGTCGATCGCCATCGTCGTCGCATGTTCGTAGAGAAAACGAAGCGATACCATAGAGTAACGAATTGTTTACATACAATACAAATCAGTAGACAAGCAGAACTTTTGGCGTTCGCTTTCGCTTTGATAATGGAAGAAAATTGTTTTTGTTATCTATAAAAACGGTTACGAATTTAGATACCTATAGTATTGCTACGAATCAATGTAATTTTGGCTTAGCCTGCTGATCCATATTCAAATTTTCTAAAGTTTTATCAACAGCCAATAGTATTTCCGAACGAAAGAAATTCCAAATTGGAAGTTTTTCGTATTCCAATAGAAACTCGTGGTCGTAAACTCAAATGTCCTGGGACGGAAGGAGCGGATGCTCGCAAACCACTGCAATTATAGCAATTTCGGTCATTGCACAGCTGGTTTTCAGGTCAAGACAAAGTTGGAATACTAAGTTTCAGTTTTACCTGGATATTTGTGACACTTTGTGTAAATGAGGTAAAAGTTAGCGTAGATATTGCAATTGATATAATATTTTAATCTTTTGGATTGAATTTAATTGTTTAATTAGAGTTTCATAGTTTTTACAATTATTTCATAACGAGTCGGTGCATCCTAACTAATATTATAAATGCGAAAATGAGTTTTTGTTTGTTACCTCTTCACGCTTTATCTACTGAACCAATCTTCCTGAAATTTTGCATACACATAGTTAGAAGTACGGGGAAGAACATAGGGTACCTTTCATCTCGAGAAAAATCACTGTTCCTGTAGAAAATATTTATAGGAGTTGTCGTATCGAGTTGTTCTAAGAGAAGTTGCGCAATTACTAAAGGTTCACACACAATACTTTATCCTAATCCCCCTTTAAGGTCCAGGTGACCACAGCACTAGTCACACCTAGGCCTAATGGACCAATAAACATTCCGGCGCCGTGCGACACTATTTGTCCGCTAAAGACACGTGTTTAATCATGATTAACACGATAACAACGTGGTGGGGCCAGGAAACCAATCTATAAGCGATGCGCTCTCAAAGACAACGAAATTAACTTAAATAAGCGATTGGGTCTCCACAAAAGAGAAAGCTCATGGAGCTCTGGGTCATGGAGATGATATGACTTCTAGTTAAAATAATCGGGTCGGGTTTCCCAACTATGGTTTCGGACTAACAAACAAACAAAAACTTCGGTAACAAACAAAAACTATAGTCGGCAACTCCCGACCTTACAGTATATGAGTGACCCGTTTATTTTAACTATCATTATAGTTAAAATAAACGGGTCACTCATATACTGTCTTCATCTCACGTTAGTTTTAATAATATAACGATATGACTTCATTGTTTTTGGTTTTCTATGTCTCTGTCCTTTTACATGTAATAAAAATTGGTAACGACAATTTATTAATTCCTAGATCAATGAAATGGTTTTGGTAAACAGTGCACCTGTACCTAATATAAAGCTTGATTAATGTAACTAGACATTCCTAAGTATTTAGTGGTAATTTCCATTCTGCAGAAATAGATAGACATAGGTACATTACATAAATAATGCGTTGTATAGAGCCTACTTTTAAGCTAGGAAAATGATACATGAGAGATGGTTATTTGGCTCGTTCCCGCTTTAGAGAAGCGCTAACGTCGTCGTCGGTTTCGTGGCCCCACGCTAATTGCTCCAACTAAAATAAGCCACATTCTTAGAGCTAGCATTATTCCCGCTAAGCCACCACAAACTCGTTTCCTGAGCTCACAATAGAAAAATACTCTTCAAAAGGAGATCCTTTTGTCTTTTTGTTCTTGTTTTACGGACTGGAACGCACTGAATGATAGTTTGATTTATTTCAAAGGTAACCCTTTGAAATTAAATTTTATTTTATTTAAACATCGGACCGTTCCTATGTTTTTCTCTTGTAAGTTATTTTGTTGGATATTATTTGACTAAAGGCACCGCCAGAGATCGTAGAAGCTTTGTAAACAAAGAATAGTGGTACGCAACATTTGAGTCAAATTAAATATATTATTTCTGTAATATTTTTTAATGAAAAATAATATGAGCCAATTAGGAATGAAATTCATATAATGTATAACAGTAATTACAATTAAACAATAAAATATTAAAAACAACTTTTAGATTGCTAAATTTAAGAGAATAACAACTATGTATTTGTATTTATTTTAGAATGAAAAACATATGCCACTATGTTTGTATCATATAACAAAATATTAGGTATAGCATGAAATGAGAATAAAATAGTGGGCTTTTATTTATATTTAAAAAAAATGAAAATAATAAATGATGACAGATCTATTTCCAAATGGCGCACCAAATGTTTACACTCAGCTTTTTATCGCTAACGTATAATCCGACCAATTGAAATTGCTCGGTGGTTTCATATCACTCGCCTTTTGATTGAAGTATATTTCACTCGGTCGGTTCAAAATTTTTGACATGTACTTTGTTTCTATCCTTTCCTGGCGGGGCCTTTAGCTATGTTTCCGCGGCTTTACTCTCGTGGGAATTCACTTACATGGAAATATTAAAAATGCTAATTAATCTGTTATTTTAAGGTTTCCTTTACCTGTACATGGAATAAAGGCCTCTTTCGGATATTGAAAATTTCATGCGCAAAGCTTTTTATCATTCAATTAATAAAAAAATTACATACATACATACATACATACATAGAATCACGCCTTTGTCCCTTACAGGGTAGATAGATAGATAGCTAAGAGTCGTAAGACTCGAAAGCCACGCTTAGTTGAATAGTGGGCTCTCTGATAGAATGGAGATTCAGGTATAGTGACGGGTTGTTAGCCCTTCGCCTATGAGTGGAGGAATCCCAGTTTAAAGCCTTTTCCCTTGATTGACTTTTACAATCTGCGCGGGAAGAGAAGCAGCTGGCACATTCTATGTTTTTTCTTCGCTCCCAAACCAGCATGGAAGCAAAAATATTACCATAGGATAATAAATCTATATTGTAAAGGTATAATTTCTAGATTTAGGTAGTTGTGTTAAAAGCTTTGCTTATCCATAAAACATGAAAGGGTTTTCTTCATTTCTGATTAACGATTAATCAGCCTAAATGCCAATTAATATTGTTTCAAATTAAACAATATTTTGTAATTTCCATCGGTATCCAAACTCAAAACAATTACAAGGATAAATAATTTGAATTTGTATTGGACTAACTGCGCCCAGATATTCATTTTATTGATTGAAACTAAATTGAACTATTTACCAATTACCAATTGGACTGGAAAATTGGTAATAGTTTGGGCTATTACATAATGTACAACATTTATTTATTTATTTACATTTCTTGTATCTATTCTCATTACAGGAATTACCTAATGCGATAGTATAAGCCGCTATCTGTATGAGATTACATACAATGCCATCTTCTTAAATTCATTAAAGTATTTTCATCAAAGTATTTTTTTTTAAGAATAAAAATTGTTTTCTTTGTCTATGGTTACGGTCGTTTTATCAACGTGAACATTTTGCTCTGAGGACTACCCACTCTAATTCACAATAACATAAATGTAGAATTTATTTAACTAAGGTAAAGCAAAAAGGAATTATTTATTGGGCCTGTGAGTAAGTTTGTAATAACGCAAGTGTCAATTAGCATGTTGTTTTAAAATGAAATTTAATTCTTTTATATCAGAATGTATCTTTAAAAGTCTTATACATACATAAAATCACGTCTTTATCCCTTACGGGGTAGACCGAGCCAAGAGTCGTGAGACTTGATGGCCACGCTTAGCTGAATAGTGGGCTCTCTGATGGAATGGAGATTCAGGTATAGTGACAGGTTGCTAGCCCATCGCCTATGAGTGAGGGAATCCCCAGTTTAAAGCCTTTTCCATCGATTGACTTTTACATCTGCGTGGGAAGAGAAGCAGCTGGCACATTCTATGTTTTTTCTTCGCTCCCAGACCAGCATGGAAGCAAATTTTTATATTTACTTTTGTCTCTACTTTGTATGTTCTTTCTGTAAATGGTGCAATAAAGTAGATCATTAGAGCAAGTCCTTTTACATATCTTTTCGTAGTCAGATTTTAAACTTTGTATTTTGTTTCAGATATATTCTTCAACATAACGCTAAGACGGAAAACGCTGTTCTACACCGTCAACCTCATCGTTCCTTGCGTTGGCATATCATATCTCTCAGTCCTGGTGTTCTACCTCCCTGCTGACTCCGGCGAAAAGATTGCACTGAGCATCTCCATTTTACTGTCACAAACTATGTTTTTCTTACTGATTTCCGAAATTATACCATCCACATCTCTAGCCTTACCATTATTAGGAAAATACCTATTATTCACGATGTTATTGGTAGGACTTTCGGTCGTGATAACTATCATAATACTTAACGTGCACTACCGAAAGCCAAGTACTCATAAAATGGCTCCATGGGTCAGAAAATTCTTTATAACGAAACTGCCAAAATTGCTTCTCATGAGGGTACCTAAAGATCTTCTAAGGGACTTGGCTGCTCAAAAGATTGCTGGAAGAAGTATGAAGAATAAGAATAAATTCAAAGATGCATTAGCGGCGGTTGAACAGACAAATTCTAACGCTTCAAGCCCTGAATCTCTGAGACATCAAATACCTGGAGGTTGTAATGGACTACACACTACTACTGCTACTAACAGGTATTGTATTTATAATATTTTTCTTTCTTTATAGTTTTTTATAACGGGCTAAAGGTTTCTCTTAATAGGCTATGCTCTTGTAAGCACCTTAACGTAGAATAAAATAGACACAATTAATTTCTCGACAATGTAAATAGATTTCGCCGTTGCATTCTCCAATTTACATATTAGCTGATTGTCATTTAGTGTGTAGGTTTCCTTAGGATGATTTCCTTCTCCAAAAGAAATTATGATGTGAGTTAGATTACTCTTTAAACTCATGAATCAAGTGTGGAATTCGAACCCAAGACCTTTTAACAACAGGCGTCTACCATGCACATAGAAAAAATAAAAATATAATGCATGATATTTCCATTTAAACAGATTCAGCGGGCTAGTCGGTGCACTTGGCAGTCTTGGCGCTGGTTACAACGGCCTTCCATCGGTGATGTCAGGATTAGATGACTCGCTCAGCGATATTGCTCCTCGGAAGAAGTACCCTTTTGAGCTGGAGAAAGCTATACATAACGTCATGTTCATCCAACATCATATGCAGAGGCAAGATGAATTCAATGCGGTACGTTTTTGTGACATTTCATTCTTTTTAGCTAAAGTAGTGTTCCCTTTCTGCAAAATTTCAAGTTTCTACGTCAGCAGTTTTGGCTCTGCGCATAATATTATCAGTCACGCTTTGGGACAAATCTCTTCCAACCAGTATGTCCAAGTTAATTGATGAGTCTCCATTGCCTGCAATGCCCATTTCATGCGAGGATTCCCCATTTACGGGGACTGTTATCCGGACCTGTTAGATCTCCCTAGCTTCCTTCTCACTCATCACCAAATTAAATAGGTTACACCTACAGCTCTTTTTATTTCAAACAGGAGGACCAAGACTGGGGTTTCGTCGCTATGGTACTGGACCGTCTGTTCCTCTGGATCTTCACCATTGCTTCCATCGTAGGCACCTTCGCTATTCTCTGCGAAGCGCCATCTCTATACGACGATACGAAACCTATCGATATGATTTTATCTTCGGTAGCCCAACAACAATTTCTGCCGGTGGACAGTGGAGATTCTTAAGCGCTTCCAATGCAATGGTAGTTGATATGTTTTCATTAGATTGTACCTTATGGCTCTTTGATAAGCTTCACCATCAATGATTTTGGATTAAACGTTAGAAAAACATTTTAAATCGCTGGGAACTCACGTGATGATGACGATTTTCAAGGCAATAGTGAACCTACTGTTGCCGCCGCTGCGCTGCAGCTAGTCCAGGACGCTCGCTATTTTTTTGGAAAAGGGACATTATGTACTTTACCTTCGTTGTCCCGCTAATATAGTTCTTGTGAGTTTATGTTTACAATGGTTTTGTTTTTATTAATAAAGGTTATTTTCTTTTCTCTAAGTAAAAATGCAATATTAAGTTTGATTCTGTGGAAAAAAACTAGTAAATTATGAACAATTGAACAAGTAGCATTTTATTAGAAATAAATTAGAAATTAATTTAATTTTTACATTCAATGTCGTCGTTTCTGTGAATGATATAGGTTTTTTTTGCAAATAGGATAGTACAAAATTATAGGGTTGCTGCATGTTGTAAACTAATGCGTTAAGTGCGTACGTTATCAATTACGATAAGGTTTTTAGATTTAATTTGAAGCCAAAATAGGCTGTGACTTTTTACCGTATAACTCGTAGGTACTTGTAATTTAGATAATACTTTACTCGAAACATGAATTTAACAACTTTTCTATACGTGTAATTTAATTCGAAGAATAAGAATTGATCAATTTAAAATATTCTGCCAAAAGTTTCAGCTTTTATTCGAAGGAAAATTATTTATCATAAAAATATAGGTACAGTCAGCTACCAAGAAACCTCCCTGAGATTGTATTCGGTGAGATATGGGGGTCAAATTCTTTGCAGCTGATTGTACCTACAGAAGAGGCATAGGAACTCTGAATTTCGAAGACTAGTAATTGACGTGATCAACAGCATACGCTAAAAAAACTTACTTATACAATTTTCGTCAACCCATAACACAAAAATGTGACTACATAACTTTTTGCCATATGTAGCCATACCCTGTTGTCTAATAACAGTTAACTTTTTGTTAAAATCAAGCTAAGTTTATTAGTATTTTGTCAAACTTTGGTTATTCCCCAAATAGCCAAAGTAGTTAGGTTGGTCATTTTTTTGAGTGTATGTCATACAACAATTTCCTTTCTGTAGTCATAAACAAATAGGTTCTGAAAACTCAGATTTATCTTAAGGTTTGAGGACCACCACAACCATTGAATTTGCACCATTACTTTGTTTCTCAAACCAAAGCGAAAAAACTTTCATTATCCCAACTATTTCCCATAATCCAATAATATTTCCGTTAAGTTAGATCAAAAAGTGCGATAAATCATTAGCACTCTTATTTCTAAGTCCTAATCAAATGGCGGTTCTGATTTTACTCACAAGTCGCATCACAGTTGCGAAATTAAGATGTCAGCGAAGCAAACCTGGCCCTTACTTCTACAAGTTACAAACGTACTAATCGTACCTCAGTTGTGTCTCAAAAGCCAATGAAATCGTATTAAAGCATAGAAATCTTACAGAGATCTGTCGCTTTAGGTCAATTTCCTTGGACCTTGAAACACAACTACCCGCTACCCGCGGTGGCCTTGGACCTGCGCTTGCAGCTAAATTCAAAGCCGCAATCCTATTTGATTCGAACTTTACTAAAATTCTTTGTTTCATATTATAAAATATGGCTGTGTTAGAAATAATATTCATGTCTTCGCTAGTATTATAAGCATTTAACTCATAGGTAGTTTGATAGCTAAATGTAGTTGTTCATGGTCGGTCAGTGTTGATTGTTTTTAATGTTACATTAATTAATTATAATAAATTTGCGAAAACTATTATTTTTAATTTCATTCAACCTAAATTTCCCAAATTTCTTTTTATTTGCTTTGGAAAGCAATAAAATTAACTAAGAAACCCAAGTGGCAGTGCAGTGGAAGGGCAGTGTAATCTCATTAGGGCCAGGTTCATCTGCACCCGACTTTACATAAAAAAAATATTTAGTGGAATGCTCTCTCTCTTTAGTCGTATTTCCTCATGACTGAGGGTCGTGGTCATTATATGAAATAAAACACACACAACGACTCTCATGGCAATATTAATGGAGTGGTTTGCCATTGCCTTCTCCATTTCACACACTAGCTGATAATCATCAACCAGAGTGCAGGTTTCCTCACGATGTTTTCCTTTAACGGAAGCAAGTGGTGGTCGATGAAAACTAACATGAGTCAGATTGGTACACAAACTCATGTAGCCCGGGCAGGATTCGAACATTGAATTCTGTATCCACAGGCGGGCGCCCGACCACTCGGCCACCACCGCTATCTTGGTCCGCTACCGGTTACGAATTGAGCTAAGCTAGTGGAATGCTAGCTTAGCTCAATTCGAAACCGATTCTATTCACATTCTTCTAAAACCGCTACAAGTGGAATAAATTCGGCCAATATAACAGACCTTTTATAAACGTTGTAGCTATAAATTATAGTGACTACAGAAGGATAACTTACAAATATTATGTTAATAAGTTAAACTACTCCTGACTGAAGAGGATTATTCCCAAAGTAGGTACTCCAAAAAATGATTCCAGACTACTCCATGAAAAAAATAATATTTTAAATTACATTTCATTCTACAGATGCGTTTATCAAAATATTTTTCTGAAGGTGTACAGGCTGAATTCTCTTTAGCATCCTTTCTATAGTGAAATTACTCACGATTATGATTATGAGCAACTTTTTATCCCAACTCAAGACTCAACCCGACCGAAAGAAAAAGTTGTTGTTGTTGCATGTAGGTATTGTAAAATAGTATGGAACAGCTGATTCTTTTTCGGTCGCATCAAGTCGGTCCTATACCAGAAGTTGCTTACATTCATGAGTACTTTCATCAGTAAGAAAAGATGCCAATGTCTTTGAATTCACCTGTAGAAAGAAACGCCAAGAGCGCTCCAACCCGTTGGTCTAGTTCCTCGTTTTCAACAGCCATTGACACGCAATGAAGAAGAACTTGTAAGTTTCTATTCACTCCTTAATCTGCACGATAGGCTGACAAAAACCTACAGTTGCGACGATTTGGACCCCAGCCAGCCCCGTGTACCCGGCACTGAACGCGCGATCTGGCTTTTTAATCACCACTGCAGTCGACGGCCAATTCACTGTTTGGATTTTTAACCTTTTTTAACCTAACCATCAACACAGGCCGCAGCGTGAAGTCTGTGAAATCAAAAATCCATATTCTGCAGTTAATGGTTGGTTCGTTGTTTTTGGATTTTTAACCTTGCTAAGAATATGGATGCCTCTGATACCAGAAGTTTACATTCCTTCATATTCTGCGTCACACCATTATTTCTTTATAATTAGGAACTCATTGCATTGAAATTTGCCCAAGGCAACGCAAGGTGTTCGTTCGTTGGGTCGTCGAACCATCGAAGTAAGTAAAAATATGAAAGTTAGAAGTTTGAGTTTCCAATTCCTCAAATCTACTTTCACACAGTACGTCTCAGTTAAAAGCCATTCCCAAATAAGTGGGAAAATGTACAATATTTTAACCCATTTTTATTTATAATTTTTACTCACGCGTGTTGTTAGCCGGGACACCCGCCTCGCCGGCCGATTAGATTCGCCTTCATACTACTTCCATTTATATTTAACATTTATTTCAAAGCCTTTTAAATCGCTGTATACAGAATGCGAACTACCTAAACAGACTTCGCCAGTGAAGTTTTAAAACTTTGAAAAACGGCAATTTCGGGTCTTTTTTGTTTAAAACTCGAGCTGATTGAATTGCTAAGTCGGCTATTTTGAAGTCAGTACGTCGACAAATTTCATTGGACGCGGATCGGTCAGCTGATGATGAATTATTCAATGGGTAAATATCTTTGAGGCGGTTGGATGGAAAAACCTCCACCCGTTTTAGAGGATGCTCAGGTAAAATGCTTGAAGATTTCCTTTTACCATCTAGATGTCTTGCAAGTAGATGTATTTTCTTTCAAATTTAAATTTCTTTTGAATGTTGAAAATCGGACAAAAGGACCTGGCAAAAGATACACAAAAAAAATAGCGGATTCAATACTTGCATTGCAAATCTTAAATACGAAATAACGTTCATAATGTAAAGTGTCTTTGAGGAAATAAATTTATTGTTGAATAATTGAACATAAAATTAAAGAAACAATAATTACATTTAGATTGATCCATCCTATGCATGTATACTAAATTAAATCACGACTAAAATTAATCCGCAGCCGTCGTGGTACACGGTAAACACAACACATCTGCAATTCAATTCTAAGTTAAATTGCTTCTAGCTCTATAGTGGCAACATTGAATTATTTGCCAGCTGTTATAAACTGCCCATAAACTAAATAATATACTAGATTAATGCATAAATAAATCTTAGATTCAATTTCGAAAGATTTACTGAGACAGTTTTTTCTGTACCTGCTGGTATTTGTATGATTATCATACCTATTTAGGCCAAGATATTTTTTTACTGACTTTTTAATGGATAAGTAAGTCAGTATTATTTTACCTTTATCAAACGCTAGAACACACATAAGGAAGAACAGTTTCTTCTAAAGGCTCGAGAGGTACTATTTGTATTGTAGGATCATGGGTAGTTCGAATAAGCGTCTCGATTGTTAATGTTAAATATGAGTTTGATGAATTTATCAGTGATTTTAAAGAGAATACCGAATCGCTGCGCGAATCGGCTAATCTCTGTTTCTCCAAGATCTAATATATCCTGATAATAATAAAAATCAGTATTTAAGTCGTTTTGGAAACAATAATAGCAGGAATATAACGGAAATAGAAACGAACAAATAACTCGGTTTTTAAAGATCACAATCCTAACTTAGGATTCAGCACACGCTCGCTCCGCCATTAATGGACTGTTAAAACAGTGGATCCGTCACTGAAATATCTCGAAAACACAGTTCTATTCCGGATTCACCCAACTTTACATTTTATTTTACAAGACTGTTATTATTTTCCGTTCTTATTCCAGCCGGGAAAGGAGAAACACTACAATTATTTTCGAAAATTTTACTCTTATCGGCTGAAATAAAAAGAATATTCTTTGAATTCGCTTGTAACAAGGAGAGCGAAAGGTTCGAATCCTACTCGTGCCTTACTAACTTGTATACCAATCTGACTCATTATGTGGTAGTTATCATAGATCACCAATTGCACAATGTGAAGGAAAACCGATGTAGTCTTTTGATGGCTCCGCTACTGAATGTCTAAGTACAAAATGTCGATGAAGGTTAGTTCTGAGTATGCGAATACGATGTATGGTAGTTCTAAAATATCCGAGTTTTACGTAAGTGATTATGACGATTGACGAATCCTATACTCTAGTTGATGATCTATCAACTAATGTAAGAAATGAAGAAGGCAAAGGAAAAACTGAACATTGGCAAGAAAGTCTTTGCGTGTATTTTGTTCCATGTAATGACACCGATAAGAGCATAGCTCTTAAACAGGTAGCTTAAAAAAAGTCTAATCTTTATATATTAAACCTTTATCAAGCATATCAGACAGTCAACCTTTTTTATACTACTAAATAAAGTCAAATGAATACGGAAACCTTTGGTATAAACAGTACAGCAGTATATCGCTCAGTATGAATATTCAAACTTTGGCGTTATAGTGGAACAACTATAGTGTGTATATAGGTCAGTCTACCAGCCTGTTCATCGGCTATGATCTAGACTGGAACTCAGATTATTCCGTCGCCGCTGTCACCTAACTTTACCCAACTTGTTCAAGTTATCCTGAACGCGGCTTAGCTACGCGATAGCTCGACTTCCACTTGTTGTTCTATATCTTCACTTTGTGGTCGTATAATTAGCGAAGTTTTTATCCTCAGCTTAGCCTATTAGCTGTTGCCCGCGACATCGCCCGCGACTAAAAGTAGCATAATATCACTTTCCAGCCCACCAACTATAATCAAAAAATCACATCGATACATTGCCCCGTTTTGACGTGAAAGATAGACAAACCAATACACTTTCACATTTATAATATTCGTATGGACTAGCTCAGCCTCAGGGCCAGGGCTCAGTTTTCGTGAAAATTACGGGAAAATTTGTACGAAATTTCATCGGAACCTGTCGAGTAAATTTACCGCGATCGAGTAACGAACATATACATACAACTCACTTAGGTACACATCTAAACTTTGGTATTCTTAAAGGAGGAAGGAGGATTTAATTTTATTTTCCGATTATCGAATTATCTTAATAATTTCAGGGTTTGAAATGTAGTTATTGAACAGTAATAAAATCCCCTAATCTTAAAGTCAAGATAAAATTGTAACAGCGCGGAGTTTCCTTTTCATTTAACTACAACAATGAAAACCAATAACTCTTCTTCGAAAACAGAGTTATGGCTCAGCATTCGTTTAAACCATTGCATTGTCTTCCCGATTCCAAATCAAATTCATCGCTTCAACTCCGAACGAAATTAAAGTAAAACGCATAAATTAAAGAGTTCTCTAAACTTCCGTTCTCAAGTTTCATTCAAACGCTCTTTTGAAGGATTGTTCGTATTCAACCACAGAATAATCCTGCAAAATTACGGAGACATCTAATAAAATTCCAATGACCTTTATCGATTAAGAGTTAGAGTACGGAGTTGAGAATGGCGTTAGATTGAGGAGGGGATGACGTTTTGGTCGAGTTATATGCTAATATACGACTCCCATTGGAAAGATTTTGGTACCGAATTGGATGGTGAGTCATAGGAATATTTATTAGGCCTGGGAATTGCCAATAGGGTAGTTGGCATCAAGTCGAATTAGATGCTGAAGACTGAAGATTTTCTAAATGTCGGCAACAATTTGTACGGGACGAGTGAGACGCGATGCCTTCTGCGGTCAAAATGCGTTTCTAAAATACTTTTATGTAAAAAAATATGTTTATTGAAAATTCTCTTGCTTTTATTGAAAAAGAAATAAATTCCTTTTAGCTCTGTAAAAACTACGAACTCTATAAAAGTCTTAATAAAACAGTCTACGACGCAGCAACATTTATCCATGTCCTAAAAAAATACGTATGCTGATATTATAACAAAGAGGGCAAATATTTTAACCCTTTGTTTTTCAAATTTTAAAATAAAGCACATCAATATAGAGAATTCTACAAAGGCATAATGGAACCTTTGAAAAGTTCCAAAGAACATCGAATTCGTACCACGGAATGTACGCGAGAACGTACAAAGTACAAAGAAAATGCATTTTCTAAAACCCCGACCAAAAATGGCGTTGGCGGTGGAACCGTGGAACAATAAATTTGGAGACGCAGCTCAGTTTGGCCACAAAATAAAAAAAGTAAAGAGGTGGATCTCTTTTCAAGATTTTGAACCTGCCAAAGCCCGTGATCTGGTTTAACTATTTTGAAAGTCAAATTTAAAACCAATTAGAAATAGAAAATAGAAATATTTATTTGCAAATAACATGGTACATAGGATTTAAAAAAATATATAACACTAGCTTTTGCCCGCGGCTTCGCCCGCGTGAATTTCCCACGGGAACAGTGCTTTTTCCCGGGATAAAAAGTAGCCTATGCGCTATTCCAGGTCATTATCTACCTCTGTAACAAACATCCTCACAAACTCACAAATTCACAAACTCACAAACTCACATCCAAACATTCGCATTTATAATATTAGTATGGATAGAAGAACAACGTGTTACACCATCAATAGCATGCAAATTTTCAAACAATTGATACAAGCATTTTAATTAATTAATTAGGTACTAAGCTTATAAAATATTTGGTATATACTTAACTTATTGACTGAAACTACTACCTAGGTAGGTACATGTAAACATTCTTCACATTCCAATTTATCATAACTGAGAGTGGTGGTTATAGATAATCTAATAATATTAGTTAAGCAACACGACTTACATAGCAGACTTAACTCATATGTTTCCACAAACGACGGATATAAGTCATAAGGTTGCAATAATTGGAACTGGTCTAAATCGGGAGCCAAGTTACCAGATCCACATCTTTAAGTCCGCCTTCTTTTTGGAATAAATAAATAAATAAAAAATTAAAATCCAATTACTAAAAATCCGCAATGCTTTGCTTGAAATTCGGAAGATATCCTCTACAAAATTCCGGAGATCTACGGATTTTTGTAGAGGCAATCTACGATTTTTTTCGAGCAAAGCATTACAGTTTTTGTGAAAAATTGGATGTAGCAACACTGCTCTCGATAAAAGGCCCTAAATCGAGACGTGCGTAGAGGCCTATATCAGAAAAAATCAACTTGGAACGTTTTATCACATATAGGTACGTATAAAACATTTTTTTTTTTGCAAACCCATCTCGTCCCAGTACTGGGTAAAGGTCCCTATCATCTTCTTCCAAATTTCCCTACACAAGGCAAAATCCAACCACAAAACGTAACATAAGAAACTGCTTTTTCTGTACTTCAATATTTTGCAATTCAGCTCGGTCTTTGATGTGAACGCACACTGAATTTTCAACATGCCCTGAATTTCAGAGCAAATTATCTTGGAATAGTTCCCCTTAAGCGACTATTATCATCTTGGTGTGGTTTAGAAGCGCTATATGCGTGGCTTGGGTAACCATGCCACTATTTCTTGGAGGGATTTCGTCTAAACTCTAAGTGAATTATATTCAGCTTGATACAGCTTTGCTACCACCAGAATTTCGAATCAAACTTTATAAAATACTTACTATTTGTAGCTCGGAATTCCGTAGCTGTTGTAATTTCGATAAATTATGAAACCTTTTATATTATGTCAATCTATATTATATTTATATCTACCCGAATCTGAAACACGGAGGAGCTTATTATTGATCACCCATTGCGTGACCGACCTTTGCAAAAATTGCTTAACTGTTACTATCGCAGGTTGAGCCCACGAAGAACTGCGCCACCGATCTCTAGAAAATTACACAAGAATGGAGTTCAAACAGCCAGTCCATTAAACTGAACTTACTTAATGCGATGGCTCAGTGACCTATAGAGATTCTTGGCATACGATAGGTACTAGATATCTCCACTTTTCCTGTTCTCAGTCACTTCTTGCCAATCGGGTCTTTGGAGTGCTTCCAGGTCTCTTATTGCTTCATCTCTCAAAACGGAACTAATCAAAAGTAACTTGAGTCTCACCCACCGGTGGTACAGTGGGCGATACCACGGGCATTATGGCCATACCATTTAGTAGTACTACGGGACTTTTAAAGTTAAACAGTACCACTGACTAATAGTATGTGATCTTTAGCTGAAAGTAGATATTACAAGCACTCATAGTTGTAACGTAAATTTCACTATCTGAATTATCCCAACAATCAAAATTTATTGTTACTCTAATGATACTAAAACTGCTGTGTGGAATATTCAAACCATTATTATGCCTGCTCATAGTAATAATGGCAATAAACTATAATTGGTCTAACTGTACGTGATATAGGTATTCATGGATTAGAATGTGTTTTAATTCAATTAATACTAGTATCATAACATAATTATAAACAATTTTGAAAATGGATGTTTGTTACAATTTCTAAGTAAAAACTACTGGACGGATTTCGATAGAATTTGGTACACTTGCGGTACTTTTTTCTCGAAATTCCCACGGGGCAGAGCCCCAGGATTTAGCTAGTATTGTGTATTGTGTCGTAGCTTATTATGTGTGCGCACGTCTTGTGTACACACAAGTATACATCAGCTAATAAAAAGGATCTAGGTACTAAGTACAAATGATTTGAGTTGAACTAATGCGATACTAATCCCTAAGGTTTGACTGTCAGACAATGCTTTTAGCATTAAGTCCACCTTTTGTACTGAACTTTTGTATATGTACAATAAAGTTTAAAAATAAATAAATAATGCGAAATTTCTTAAAACATTTTAAGAATAAGAAGCCTCTAGTTCTATAGTCAAACTACTAAAGAATGAACCCCGCTCATAAGTCCATGTTGTACGTACACGTTAGATCTCTAAAAATCACAGGCTTCAGAGTAGAGTAATTCACCATTCTGGCAAAACAAACGACTGCCTTCAAAATAAAATCCTGTGGAATGAATATCTCTCGGTAAGTTTAACAAATATTCACAGAGATTTTGGCGAACTGTAAGTTTCCATTCTTCCTATTGAATTTGTTTTTCTCTCTTTCTTTCATTTTTGTCTGGTTAAATAGATTTGTTCAGTATGTAATTTGACAGGCAAAATGTAGTAAGTATCAATACCGACACCAGTGTTATTATAATAATTATATAGTCGATATGAACAAAAGACTAACTGATTTCAATAAAGTAGTTACTAATTTTTTGTTATTTTATAAAATCTAACTTTTAGAATAAAACTGCAACCTTTTTAAATCTAATTTATCGAATCAAATGAATTTAAAAGAAATTAATTGTATATCTATACATATAATAAAACAGTAAAAATATTTTGTCTGTACATTTAGTATTTTTGACTAAAATGGATAGAGGGACTCTTAAAAAGAACAATAGAAAGCAAAAAAAAATTTTTGGAATTTCTTGTCTGTCTGTCTGTTTGTCTGTCTGTCTGTCTGTATGTATGTACGCGTTTCATGCAAAAACTACTGGACGGATTTGAATGAAACTTTTTTTGTTGTATAGCTATAAAGCCTGGGCAACATATCCATACTCCATACTAATATTATAAATGCGAAAGTTTGGATGTGAGTTTGTGAGTTTGTGAGTTTGTGAATTTGTGAGTTTGTGAGTTTGTGAGGATGTTTGTTACTCAATCACGCAAAATCTACTGGACGGATTTCGATGAAATTTGGTATAGAGGTAGATAATGACCTGGAATAGCACATAGGCTACTTTATCCCGGGAAAAAGCACTGTTCCCGTGGGAAATTTACGCGGGCGAAGCCGCGGGCAAAAGCTAGTAGGCTATAATTGATTTTGAAAACTGGAACACCTGATGAAGAACCATAGCAGAACAGCTAAACTAGAAGAAATATGGATATGGTGCCTTAACAAAAGTCGTTCAACCTGATGAGCATTTTCTGCTGACGTATAAAAATTGAAGATCTGGAACATCTGATGAATTACTCCAAGAGACCAGCTACACTGTATCATATATTGAAATGGCGTCTTAGCAAAACTTGATTAATCTGATGAGCATTTTCTGTAGACGTATAAAAATCGAAGATCCGAAACATCGGAAACAGTTTGGAACACAAAAAGACTTTTCGTCTAAGCGAAACTCATGCGGTTCAAGCCGCGGGCAACAGCTAGTATTAAATAAATTAAATGTTAAAAGTAAGTTGTAACTTTAGTAATATTTACTTTTACCATAAATATTATTCTATTGTATTGCTAGACCACCCAAAGGAATTGCCGCCTTATATTTTCTCTTTCCATTATCACACATTTCGTTGATTTCATAAAGAGAATTTCGCTCTTGGCATTTCCTTCATACAGTTACATATTCGGGCTTTTGCCGCAATTATTCGGTTCGTTTACTGTTTTTTCGCTGTGTAACATTGACCTGTAGCGTATTAGACAGGGCGTTTAATTGCATTTCTATTACATTATGTAGAGCAATGTTATAGGTATCTAGTTTAAGACTATTACATAACACTATAATTATAATGTTCATTTACCCTTTGCCAGTAACGAGCGATATCAGTTATGTCATCGTTTTATTTTGTCAAAATGGAGCTGCTGATTATGAGTTATTCCAAAATCTCAAAAACTATCAATTTTATGACCAACTAATATAAACATACGTTTTCTACATAGTGCAATTTTTTTATGAAAATATAGCCAACGGTTTGGGAATTATCGCAGAACATATTTATCAAAAAAAAAAAATGTGTTTTCACCTCGTATCTTTTTAGGGACTTTCACTTACTTCGCTCGTTTGTCAATAATTCACATAAAGTAGCAAAAAGCCGATGGATGCAGTAATAAAAAAAAAACAAAAAAAGTGCAGCATTTCTAGTAAATATTAATAAAAGTCGTCGTAACATGTAATTGCGTCACAGCCGTGTTCGAATAAGGGTAATATAAAGATTTAGGTTAAAAGGAGATTTTCCGCGCAAGTGTGACCTTTAGCTACAGTAAATACAGTGTGGATTGGATGGAACAACTTGACAAATTTGTTGATTTCTTTGAGAATTTCACCCAGATTTAACAGAAAAGAGCTTAAGTTTTCCGCGTTACTTTTTAGAAATAAACATTTTGAAAGTCGTTTTCGCTTAAAAACCATTTTTGCTATTAAACTTACTATCCGTCTAACAGGACATCATAATGGAATTTTTTTTTTTATTCACATGATTTTTTTTTTATATTTGCCTTCAAGTTAAGAAAAACATCAATAGGAAACATGCGCTCTAGCATTGAACCTCTAAGAGTTTTTGTTTTTTTTTATAACATAGGGCGGTAAACGAGCAAGCGGGTCACCTGATGGTAAGCGATCACCGCTGCCTATGGACTACTACAGCACCAGGGGTATCACAAAACATGTTTCGCGTGGTTCGCGACCGATCCTCGCGGCCGGAGGGGCTCTACTTGAAAAGCTAGAGTGTAAAGCTTAAAATATGCGGTATCTTGTTGTTAGCATAGTTTAAATGTAGTGGTAATTAACACATAGTTGTTATTTAGCTGTAAGACCCCGAAAGATAAATAAATAAAATGGAGAAGGAAAATGGTAAATCTAATTCAAAAAAAAGGTCAACTAAGGACCTAAAGGTCGACTGTTAGATAATGCTTCTGCATTAAGTGTTTGTACAATAAAGGTTAAATAAATAAATAATTCAATGACATTATACTGACATGAGTATCCTAATCCTAACTAATATTATAAATGCGAAGGTAAGTCTGTTTGTTTATTTATTTATTTGTTTGTTATCTCTTCACGCTTAATCTACTGAACCAATCTTCCTGAAATTTGGCATACACATAGTTAGAAGTACTGAGAAGGATATAGGGTATACCTTTTATCCTGGGACTGAGCACTGTTCTCGAGGGTATATGAAGCAAAACAGAAGTAAAGGAAAAACCAAGTTTAATTTTACAGTAACTAATACACAAAAATATGAAATGTTTATCCACAAGACACAAAATGTGTTTAATTTTTATAACTTACAGTATTTTTTATATACAAAGAAAGCATTCTAAACTATTAGGTAGCTAAAATAGAGCCTAAACTTCATATTCACAAAATTTCCACAAAATCCTTTTGAGGTCTCAAACAACGGGCGTCAAAGAAAACTATTTCCTCTCAGCTTATTTTATTTCCCGCCTTAGCGAGAAAATGAACTATAGAGGTTAACCTTCATTTGGGAGATTGAAGGAATATGTATAGAACTGACATTGTCATTGAAATTGGAAATGGAGACACTTATTTTTCAAAAAAAACAGACAGATTTGCTTTTCTTTTAGAGTGTGTTGTGTTACTATGATAGTTTTGGTTTAGTGATTCACTACTGTCATTTAGGTCCAACCCTATCACACACTACTTCAACCTGTATACGCAGAATTCCTCACATTGTATTCCTTCAGTTTATTTATTTAAATACATTACAAAAAACATGAATGAATGAAAATGATTTTATATAAATAGGCTAATAGCACTTTTAAATCGTCGTATTCTTGTTTTTTTAGTTAGTTGACATCATACAATTACTTAAAGCTAAGGTTACCACCTCCTCCAAAGCGCAAGTAGAGAGGAGCCGTGTAAATGGTGGATTTAAAGCCGGGGGCTTTTTCTATGCCAGTCAACCAACAGGTGATGCAGAGAGAAAAGAAAACATTTAAGGATGTGTGCAAATAGGTAGGGACATAAAACCAATTAAAAAGACAAGATACTCCCATCTTTTTCTTCAATTGTAACTAATTTACGACGACTTAGCTCTATAATTTCCTCAAATTAAGCGGTTGGTGAATACAGGGTTATTTTTCATTAACTAGAATCCTTTCTAGGGGTGAAAGTACTCATAAATATGAACATCTTTTTGTATGGGACCGACTCCGAAAACATAAAAAAAAAATCTGCTGTTCCATACATTTTGCAATACCTACTCGCCCAAAATGTATGGAACAGCTGATTTTTTTTTTCAATTTGCATTGTCAGTTCTATAATAATATATCAAGTCGTAGAGTTAGCAAAAACGCAAGATCGCCTGAAGCAAGCGGGGTTAACGCAATAGCGGCCCTTATCGGGGTACTAATGAACTCAATATGAGAAGACAAATGATGCATTCAGCTTCCCAAGGGAACCAGACACATGTTTCGTTAGCCAACTTGCTGATATGCTGACGGTAATTTTATTTCTTTTCCTTTTGAATATTAGGGCTTTTGTTACGAGATTTGATTACAATTCTTTTATTTTAAGAGGAGATTCTTTTTATTTCGTTATTTATTTATTTACCTTTATTGTACAAACACAATTTATGACACAATAGGTGGACTTAATGCAGAAGCATTATCTAACAGTCGACCTTTTTTTACTTCTTTTTTAAGTTTTATTTCATTTATGATCTCAGCCTCTTAGGGATTGATTAAAAAATATAGCCTTTATTTTACGGGTCTTCTTTCTAGCTATCCCCATATACTAAAGTGGAAGTAAATATTAGTAAAATCTACCACATTTATAACATTTTCAGTTCAAAAAGTTATAATAACCCATGAAATCCGTCTCAACACAACAGGCGTCACAGTTTAGGAACAGTGCATCATCAAACATGCAAGCTATTAAACTTAACCCCAAGTTTGTTATAATGTGGTTCTATCAAACAGGACTAGCCGAGTCTGTATGTAAGTTTTTGACCGTTAAAGCCAAATTTAGTTGGATAATCAATCTTCTGTACTTTTATACGTTCTTAGGCTACAACTTATTTCATAAGCGGAGCGATGTAGATATTTTTTTACAAAAATAACAAACAAGGCTCTCAAGGAATCTAGTTCACCATAAAGGTGAGCGATTAGCATGTTCGTTCAAGTCCTTCTTGTCCTTAGCTATGCGGAACAGCTCAGCTGCGTTCGCTATCCCGGTCCATTCTCGGATGTTTCGCAACCAAAATGTTTTCCTTCCTTCGACCTTTCTCTTCCCAGCGACTTTGTCCATCATTATCAGCTGCAGGAGGTCGTATCGCTGATGCCATCATAACCCAAGTGCGAGACTTTCCGTCTTTTAGCATGAGCAAGTAGAAAAGTCATCATCTGCCAAACTATGTCCCATCATCTGGAGTCGACGCAAAATGTCTTTTCTCTCCTTAATTTTCTAGCCATACTTATATCTTCAATTTTCTACCCATACTTATATTGTAAAAAAAAACATTTTTGTTCCACGCAAAACACTGCTTCGTCGACAAATGTGAACACAGCCTAATGTCGTCGACGAGTCATTAACAGTTGTTTTGAAGTGGGACCACTCCTAAAATTGGGACGGCTTAATTGAGTTTACTATTACCAAGATGTTTGTCAAGTTAAGAAATTAATCTTGGTGGAAGTATCAAGATTTGTTACGCGGCGTTAACTGTGCTTCGCCTCTTTGTGTAGACTGTATTGTGTAGTGGGTTATTCTAAACTTTCGCTAATCTATGTTCTAACTTGAGGCTGTTCACTAACTTGGTTGGTAGTTGGCTATGGTCATTATTAACTGTCAAAAAACACAATATTAACTTAAATTATACAATAAGAGTAACAATGGTTTTATCCAATTAATAGTGACCAAATGTCATTCAACATGGTGAAAAGGAGAGTCAACATGTAATTTTGTAACAAAAATGTAATGATCAGGCAGATGATAGGCTTCAGTAAGTTGATGGATATCTTATCAAAATAATACGGAGCTATGTGGACACAAACATAGAAAAAAAAAAATACAGCCGACTTGAGAACCTCCTCTTTTTTTGTTTATAAAGTCGGTTGAAAATACCAAACACTTGAGAACTATGCTAACAAAATTTTAAAACATAATAATATGATGTCTATGGACATTCAAAGAACTTATCGTAGCCATACTTTTATTAATTCTGTGTCATAGCCTAATAGTGTATCCCAGCCTTTAGGGCAATTCCACATCAGCGGAAAAATGACAGCTCATACCCTAAATACCCGCAAAACAGATAGTTCTATTATGATGAGTAACGCACTGCCATCGGTTCGGACATCGCGGCAATGTGTCACCGAACGCCTTTCGACAAATCCGCCCATCAATTCTGGGTGTCCAGTTAGGGGTAGTTCCATAAAGGTCTCAAATTTTTTGGACGCGTTATTACGAATTTTTGTGTAACTGTACATTTAAACATACAAGTTGCATATATTTTTGTTAGACTTTAAAAACCCTTAGTTTTAATACCCCACTCGAATATTGTGGTTTAAATATTATATTTAAATTTACAATGTATGGCGTACATAATTCATCATAATTGAATTCATTACGACACGTGACGTCATTGTTCATTGTTATTTCTTATTTTAAGGCGGCTGACATAGGCTATGTTAGAAATAATAATAAGAAATTTAAGAATACCTCACACATATCAGATATGGCATTTACGAAGATAGAATAAAGAGAAGAAGATACATTGACGCAAATACCATATCAAGGAACCTTAAAAAATAGCTCTTTTTTGGGGCAGTCGTGTAAAGAATAATAATTCAAAATTCAAAATTCAAAATTTCTTTATTTCTCTCCACAATCTAACATTTACAGAAATAAGAAGTCTAAGGTTAAGAATAACAGTATAAGATTGTAAGAGACTGGTGTCTGAACTAAGCAGAGCCTGTATCTCAGTACACCAGCCTCTCCCCTCTAAATGTAAGTGAACAGACTTATTAAACATATATTTGTTATTATATATTGAATTAAAGAATCATTTTTTCCTATTATTTTCTGTCTATTACGAGAGTATTCCTATACACCGAGAAACATTCATAATACCAACTCCACAACACGCACTGAATTAATTTAAGAATCTTTTTTTTTCTATTACTTTCAGTCTAAGCCCACGAGAGTATTCCTATACACCAAGAAACATCCAGACTACCAACTCCACAACACGCACTAAATTCATAGAAACTTTCCGAGCGCTATCATAATCAGAGCCCGTTAAAAGTCCCCACTTAGAGTCACTAACAAGAAAACTTGAGTTTACTGGCCCCTGGGGGCACAACTACTTGTACAGTCACCAGCACATCAACCCATAACTCATTGGAAATTAGCTGCTATTACCGCCGCATAGAGCTTCATGCAGGGTCACTTGACATGCTCCATGCTAGATAACTGTACTGTCAGCTGCGAAAGAAGTTGTACAACTTTATCCTTTCGTCGACCTAAATGCGTTGATTTAAGTTCATCATCCCACTTCTGATAATAGAAGGGGCAGACCGACTGTGCTTTTGAGCGATCAAAACGATACTGTTTAATCCTTTCTATTCACTACTTCTTTACATTCTAGGGCTGTGACTCGCAGCTATCAGTTGTTAAAAAATTCAGTAGAAGTCATGCTATATTTATGTTACTTACTTACTTATTTTGTTACGAACAGAAATATACAATTAAAATTACATAATACTCGTTAGTAACTGGTTTATCCGTACATATAATAAAACTATCTTTTGCCCGCGGCCTCGTCCGCATGAATTTCCCACGGGAACAGTGTTTTTTTCGTAATGAAATGTATTCGTAATGAATTGTATCCTGAAATTTCGCATAAACGTAGTTAGAAGTACTGAGAACGCTCAGTACTTCTAACTACATGTATGCGAAATTTCAGGATGATTGGTACAGTAGATAAAGCGTAAAGAGGTAACAAATCAATAAACAAACCAATTAATAAACAAACATATAAACTCACTTTCGCATTTACAATATTAGTTAAGATTAAGTCCCCCGCCACATGCGTCTGTTCGCGATAAACTCAAAAACCTTAGCGGTTTTCATCGATGGAGTAGAGGATGGACATAAGAAAGATTTCGGTATATTTAAATTTTGTTTAAAAAACTATTGAAATTGCCTTTACTTTGAATCGCTGGCCAAAAGATAACCCACAACAGCACAATGAAGGCATAACAAAAAACCACTTAGATTGACAATATCTTAAAAAAACCCGAGGTAATCTGACTTAACGCATTGTGGGGGAAACAGCGAAACGAATTTATTACCGAGACAAAAGATGTGATAAGCCGCGAGGGAAAACAATCCGAGATGCCGTCTGGATAAAAACTGTTGGGGTTTTTTTCTGGAGATTTGAGAGAGGGTGCAATAATCTCAAATAATCATTGGACCCTCAAAAAACGAGTCTATATCTTCTTGAAAGGCCGGCAACACTCTTGTGATGCCTCTGGTGTTGCAGTTGTCCATGGGCAGCGGTGATCGCTTACCATCAGGTGACGCGCTTGCTCGTTTGCCGTCCTATGTTATAAAAAAAATGTTAAGTTTTTTTGACTAGTTAACACTGTCTATAATTTTAATGCTATATACAAACTCTAACTTGAGTACAGTAGCGCCCTCATTCTTCCTATATTTATCTCAAAGAAATTAATCAAAGATATATATATTTTTAGCTCAGAAGCGAAATTTAAATTAAAAATGAAAATATACTTCGACAAGATTTATTATCAAAACTTAAATAATCAAAATAAACAGGAACGAAAATACGGAAAAAATATGTGAAGGAAGAATATCACCAAATGACGTGTTGATAGCTCGACGAACGCGCAGCAAATAAGGGGCGAACTAAGGTTGCGCTCGCTTATATAGATTTGAAATGCGAGTCCGCTAACAATATATATATATATATATGATTGGGATATAAATGCTGAGAGGAAACCGCTGAACGTAGGAACTTGAAATTTTGCAGAATAGCTCTTAGAAAGGAATTGTGGAAATTCCACTTCTAAGGAAGTGAAATGGGTGAAAAACTAAATTAAACTAAACTAAATTAAAAACTAAACTAAATGCTAGTTTAAATAATAAAACTAAATAGAGATGAATATTTTAACTACAATAATGTAAGATGAAGTGTTAGTTTGTTAATTTGAGCGCGCTATAATCTCTGTAATTAAAAATATTTCAATATTTTCAATATAGTTTTATTTTTTTATACCCTATTTTTTATAAAAAAAATCCGTTACTGAGTGACTAATAGACATTGCACAGCCAAAGCTTCAGGGTGTATGAAGCTAAAATTTGGAATGTAGGTTTCTTAGCGAGTATATGAGCACGCTTCTTCTTTCTTATCGAGTGTGTTATTACTAACACTGGTGTCAGATTTTATTCAAGTCGCCTAAAGGCATCTGACATGACTTACGACTACCGCCATCTAGTGGCAGTAGCCGTATACATACTAGTTAACTAAATAGTCAGCAAATGTGCAGGTTTCCTCACGATGTTTTCCTTCACCGGAATCAAGTGGTGGTCTATGAGAAAACTACCATACATGAGTCAGATTGGTCTACAAACTCATGTAACACAGGTAGGATTTGAACCCGGGTCCTACCCGACCTCAGGCGGATGTCATAACCACTTGGCCACTATTCTTATGAGCGCGCTAAGAGAGTATTTTCCGAAATTCCCAAGGGAATAAGGTCCCGGGCTCATGCTAGTTTTATATATGAGTAACACAGAGTTCCTAAATTCCTACTAATCAGTTGTTTCCGAACTCCGTAACTACAATCACGAAGCAATTACATAAATCATAGAATTCCCAAACATGCATCGGCGTGTTGTGTTCACGGATATTTGCGCATGCGAATTGTTCACCAGCAATTTTAGCTATTAAAGCTGTTTAGATAAATTATCTGTGTTTGTACGAATTATGGTGCTGCGTCCTTTTATTTCTGAACTTCGTTCAAATGTTTAGAAAATTTAAAATTAAACGGATTTTTTGATGATCACATATTTTAAAATAAAAAGATTGGTCTTTTTTTATCCTTTAAAAATGGCCGCCCTGAGAAATGCGACCTGCATTTGGCAGGGCGGCCATTTTTAAAGAATTGTTATCGTAAAACGACGTGCATCGAAAAGCACCCCTAAAATGGTGTTGATTCTGCTGATGAGCCATAAATCGTGTATCAATAGTTTTTGGCCTGGTACTAAACTGCAGATGTCTCTATTTGATCTACTTTAGCCCTTCTTGGCTTTCTTCTTCCTCTTCTAGCATCAATTTTCCGTTTATTAGGTTGACCTATTAGTAACGGATGGACCGTGGGTGTCGTAAGAGGCGACTAAGGGATTTAAAACACCGGAGGATGGGCAGCAGCATCTTTCCGCGTACTATGCCATCACACTGCGATCGCCAACCCGCCTGCCAAGCGTGGCGATTACGGCAAAACCCTCCATGGATGAAATCCTTGGGGGAGGCCTTTGTCCAACAGTGGACGTCTTTCGGCTGAGAGAAGAGAAGAAGAACAATTAGTAACGGAGTAAAATGGTTGGGTTGCACCGAAATTGAGTTAGTGTTAACAGTAACGTTTACTTTTGTCATACTATTTGACAACAGGGTCAAGCACGGAGAAGGCAAAGGGCAATTAATTAATTCTTATTTCTTTCTCTGTTGGTGCAAGTCATTAAAGCGGCAGTGGCCGAGTGGTAGTACGCCGCCCATGGCTTCAAAGGTCCCAGGTTCGAATTCAGTCTGAGAGTAGTTTTCATCAAACAACTTTTGCTTCCGGTGGTGAAAGTTATAACGAGGAAACCTGCAGTCTAGTTAATGATTATCAGCTAGTTTGTGAAATGGAGAAGGCAATGGCAAACCACTCCATTAAAATTGCCACGATAGTCATTGTGTGTGTTTAATTCCTTATAATGACCACGACCCTCAGTCATGAGGAATACGACTTAAGAAGCAAGTATAATTTGCCCAACCGGTACGGTGAAAGCGGTGAAAGTTAACAACCCATCCTATATCAGACCACAAAATTGTTTTATATTTGTAGATGACAAAATCATGAAATTGGAATATAATAAACATTATATTTTCGCTTTTTTCCTACAATAATTTTAAAAACAAGTCAAAAAGGGTAAGAAATCCACAAAAATTTAAATCCTAGTCAAAAATTTCCGCCGAAGTCAATGGAATGTATGTACGTTTCAGAGCGATCGCACACGCCATTCAGTTATTGCAAGCTGATTCACATTCTGTAATGAATACAATGGATATGTCATCAATAGGCTTCATTGGAATCTGGTTATCGCCTTTGCACATTGAAAACATATTCAACCGAATTTAAAACGCTATAGTTATATTTATTAACCGACTTTGAAAAAGGAGGTGGTAATTGAAAGTAAAATTTTCGTAAAATCGACTATCATCAATTTTTATTTATTTATTTATTAATTTTTGTACACAACAAACACATACAAAGGAAACATAAAACATAGGAAACCTAAGTACAAAGGTTCTACTTATTTCTATAGAAATTTCTTCCAGTAGACCCGCGAAAGAAAAAAGGGGAAAAAAGAGGCATTGGCGTGTACTAAAAAGAAAAGAAAATAGCTATTTTTGTATAGTAACGTTATCAAAGAAAGGGAAAATGAGACGATTTTCGGTTATGAAACGCCAAATCTAAAAAATATTCCTACTAATATTATAGACTAGACAGTTTGTGAGAATAGATGGACCCTTTCAGAAAACTACTGGACGGAATTTGATGAATTTAGTACCTACACGGGTAGAATTAAACCTAGAATATCAGACTTTCTATCCCGAAATTCCTACAGGAGCGGAGTCCTGAGAAGCAGTTACCAAATATAATGGAAGGAAAACTATAACAATGTTATAGGACCTTTAAACTCCCAGACTGACAGAACATGTAAGAGTTGTAAAGTCCTTAGTCCTTACACTGATGATAGATGGTGCAAGGGTTGTAAATCCTTGCACGAGATGATAATGATAGAAATGATAAAGGTTGATTAGTGATAGAAACAACCGTATTGAGTGAATTGATATATTGCACTAATTTTTAGCTACTAAACTGCACATGTGGCGAGAGTGCCGCGTAAGCGCATTGTATATTATGCTAGGGTTAAATTAACTAATGAACGGTGTTCCGTACAATACACATTTTGAATTGCGGAAATAAATACATTTTGCGCAGACCTCATGAAAAATTCAAAACTATACCTATGGTTATTGTTACATACATATTATTATTAAGAAAAATAAGATTAAGATTTAGATTAAATAATGCTGCTAATAGGCCTTCATTTTTCAACACCAAAACTGTTTATTAATTTAAATCCCTAAATTGTTCATCAAACTAACCTAAAAGGGTGTCCTGCGCGCCAAAGCAGGCTTACTAAGAAGGATGTCGTTCCACTAAGCTGCGAAGCGGTTTGAAACTCCGATTGCGTTGACCACTAACAGCCGACGGCAACTTAGGCAAACACCCTTAAATCCTATTCCGTTATAAGACCCGACACAAGGAGTACGCAAATGTGAGGAATAGGGTTGCCTGTTATTGAATTTTATAATCCGTGTACCTAATTATGAAAATACAATTAATTTGAAATTTAATTTTAAGGCAATTTAATTTGAAAGGCTTATTATTATTATATAAATAAATAAATAGGAGAATACGTTTAGGCTGGGCTGCCTTTACAAAACTGGACTTTGCTTTCAGTATGATCCTGCCAGTTCTTACTTACGGAGCCGAAACTTGGGTGACAACCAAGGAAATCCTTCGGAAGCTAATAGTTACCCAAAGGGCAATGGAACGTAAGCTGGTAGGGATAACTCTACGGGATCGGAAAACTAATAAGTGGTTAAGGAAACAAAGTTGAGTCTCAGATATAGTGAAGCGAGTGGCCAAATTAAAGTGGCAATGGGCAGGTCATATAGCCCGAAAATCGGACTCATGGGGCAAGGCCATGCTGGAGTATAGAGACCGTGGGGACGTAAAAGACCTGTCAGAAGACCCCAGATGCGGTGTATAGACGACATCAAGAGGATAGCGGGCAAGAACTGGCTACATACTGCCCAAGATAGAGCGAATTGGAGGAGGTTGAAGGAGGCCTAAACCAAAATGGTCGAGGAAGGCTTAAGATAATGATGATACTGAATTTGAAAGGCCAGCAACACTCTTGTCCCTGGTGTTGCAGTAGTCCATGGGCAGCGGTGATTTCTTACCCGTTTTAGGTGACCCGTTTTACTAGGGTATTATATAATATGTGTCCGTTTACTCGTTTGCTGTCCTATGTTATAAAAAACAAAAGTATAATGATAATGTAATCATTTGTAATGAATAACTTTATAAAGACATAGCAATGACATTGGACTCAATCACTAAGCCCCAAAAGGAAATATTCAATTTCAAACAAAATCCTTCAATTAAATATCAGCCGCAACTAAAACCGATATTTCTCCAATGAAATTGCTTTACATTTTGTCATTCCAACTGAAATGTAAACGTGTGCGTTAATGTATAAAATAATCACTTCCAGATCAATTGAGTGAAATGGGGATTTTATACCTGGAAATCGGGATTCAAGTCCGCGGGATTCGGGGATTCGCGCCGTAATCCCGCGAACCGGGAAACCGCTTATAATATTTCGATGTCGATTAAACAGCATGTAATGGGTTTTATTTTCACGCCGTTCATTTTGAAATCTCCGTGGAAATGCACTTTTAATTGTGGAATGAATTTTGTTTGATGGCTGGTTTTGTTGTCATTGTTAACTATTTATGTTGTCATTTTTTTTAATTCAAGATGGGTTTGCTCTTGACCACAATCTTGCCTGAGGACAGAGTTGAGGTTTACGGTGTAGCGAGCTTACCCAGAAGCAGCTTATCACTCTGGTTTTGAAGAGAGTCAGGTTGTATGTGCTCGGGAACAGACGCAGGTAGGAAGTTATAACAGGTTTAGGGATTTTATGCATTATGAATTATTATTGTTCTGAGGTCTGGACTTAAAGTTACAACTATTGCATTTATTTTTCTCTATTTCTCATTCTTTCGGACAACTGTAGGACTGATCATGCAAAAAATTATAAACCAACATAAGAACTTGGTTTTCGAACAAATCAAAAATAATTAAAATCTAGCGATGGACAACGGACATGCATAATAAATATAGCAAAATTGTAAAATCTTCACGTAATTTAAGAATTTAGTTGTTATGTCTGTTTATATCGTTTAATTGATTGTACCTTTACCATTTTATGTCCTGTTTTATCAAACAATTTGTATTCTACACCATAAATACCTACAAAGGAACGCCTAGTTGACAAAGTATGCATCAAGTATTCGTCTAATGGAGCAGGCTAAACTCAAACTAGTGCCATAGTGGCGCGATAACTCCGCAACTCCGACTATACTGTCTCCATGTTCTTCATATACGAAGATGTGCGAAGAAATGGATTTGGCAAAAGATCTATAGTACTTCATTTATTACCAGCCCTTTTTTGCTTATAGCTGTGGTCTCGTGATCGTGGAGCATAGCGTTAAAGTCTGCGGTAACGGACACAGATTCGTATGAGAAACGTCGATAATGGTCTCTTGTTCTGTCGCATTCTACGTTAGCGGCGGCGAGCGTCATGCACGGATCGTAAGACTAGCATGCCTTTCTTCAACTAAAGTTAACTTTCCATATAGATCTCTACTGGATTTCTACATTGATAAGTGAAAGCGCCCAGTCAGTCTTCAGTTTTTACAGGTTAGGTGTAGTATCTGCAGTCTTGCGCCAGCTCTCGCTATTTGTCAGCTCTGAGGCTCCATAATCTTTCAGAACCTCATCGCTCCAGTGGTACCTAGCGTTCCCGACCCCTCGGTCGTCCCACGTATGCTCTATATGACCCGAAAAAAATGGCATTTCATCTCGTATCGGAGGCCAAGATCCACTTCGGGTCAATAGTAAGTAAGGTGCGTGCGAAAGCTGCATCATGGAATACTGATTTCTCCGAAACCCTAAGTTTAACGATATTTTTGGCGCATATCAAGTCTGAGTCCAAACTACGCCAAAAGATGCCTCATCCACCCGCCCATTTAACGCACATCCCAATTTTGAAGCACGTTAAGTTTCGGATATAATAACGACCAAACTGAGCAACGATTACAAGTTTGACGTGTTCCCGAAACAGTGCCTTATTGCTCGCAGCAATTTGAAACGATATAGACGTCTCATTTGTAATGCTTTATTGAGCAGTTAATGTTCAAATATCTATACTAATCTAATATACAGAAGAATTAGTAAGTAAAAATACTTTATTGTACCAAAAAAAATTAAGGATTGTAACATTGTGACTTAATATTATTATATAGGTACGTACAATAGGCGGCCTTATCGCAAGTGCAATCTCTTCCAGACAACCTAAGCGTGATTTTTTGTTCAAACTATGATTCAGATGCTGTATCTGAATCCAATTGCACGCCGAGCGCCAAGTTTACCGTGCATTATATTCGACTCGTCAAAATCGCGCCAGTTTCGAAACATAAATTGTCTATTTTTAAAACTATAAGATATCTTTAAATAAATTGAAAATTTAGCTATTCTTAGCGCAAAACGTTTTCGGAGAAACCTGACAAATTCGACGGTTTCCTGCAAGCATTTTCAAGATGGGTGCCATTAACTTATGGCACCTGTTTAGTTATGAATCCCGTAAGGCAGTCCTCACATGGAGCTCGTAAAGTGAGCTACAAACAATAAAACTGGCCTGTGTGGAGGACTGAGGACGAAGGCGGGAGACAGTGACACCGACACAAACAATTCTATCATTTCTTGTGGAAATAGAGTTGATCGCTTAATGATATTAAAAAAAATCGGTTAAAATCCAGTCTACATGATATTTATTACGACAAAATATGTATAACAATGGGTTGGATTATAAAAAAAAATCGAGATGAATTAAAGTGGATTTAAATGATGAATATTAAACTACAGTGATTTTACCGTCAGGTAAAATAAGTTTAATAAAATCATAGTTATTACAACATTAAAAGACAAGGTTAAAGTGGCATGGAACAGACCGTCTAGTCACATATTTATGTATAGACGGGAGCAGATAACAACCCTTTAACTCACCGAATCTTAATCTTATCTCAGGTGGATCAGGTTTATCTGCCCCTGACTGTACATTGCTCTCTTTTCAAGCAAAAACACAATAGCAATGTAATCTGCTATCTGGTATGGTGGTGGTAATGGTGGCAACGCATCAGTGATCTTTTTAGGGTGGTGATGGTGTCTATGGACTGCGGTGATTGCTTCCCATCAGCCAACCCTAATGCTCGTTTGCCTACTGTTGTATAAAAAAAATCTTAAGGCTAGTCACCAAAAACAACGGTGTAACAGTCGTCCAGTCTTACAGTAATCTTCCATTTGAGGCAGCGATTTGTCTAGTAGACGGATAGCAGTCTCGCGCAAGCCGCCATGATCCGCAATTCGGCTCAGACGCACAGCTCATTGCGATTGTATGTGGAGCGATGTCCCGGATTACTGGTGCGTTCTACTGATATTGTTTTACTTCCTTTAAATTTCTGTGCGCCTGGTTACTGGTACTATTGTTTTTCTTAAAAATTGAGGCAAACTTACGCTAGATCCAATATGTCATTGGCTAGATCCAATAAAAGTGATAAGTTTTGGCATGTTTAGTCCATGCCTTAATAAGACCTTTTTGGAAATAACTAAATAATTTTCAAATCTTCCTTGGTTCATAGCACAATATTATAGACATGGGATATCTTTATGCTATAAAATTAACGCCAAGATATCCCACACATTTTTTGCTACATTAATCACTTTCAGCCCTTGTGTCAACGCCTCATATTTCACCTTATTTCCTTCCTGACCTTATTTTGAGTGATTGGTGAAAGGGACACCACAAACTACATAAGTTCGTAATGATTCCTTCCATATCAATCGTCTACTTTCTCCATTTTTGCGCCCTAATGTCCGATATAAACATTTTTTGTGTTTAATTGATCTTATTTGCGTTTTTGTCACAAATCTAAGTATTTTTCTTTATTTCTCTTAAAGGGAGATTTATTTCTCTCTAGTCTACCCATACCCATCACAGAATCTGTTAAACAAACTAAAAAGCAAAGTCAATCCCGACTGTTGAGTCTATGGCCGGATTCTATTTGAACGGATCTCGAATGTACGGATTTGGTATAATCTGCCTTTAGTGAGAGCGATTCGTCTGAAGCGCTCGTTCCCAGGGAAATAGTGTCTTTTTGATAGGAAAGCAAACAGTTTTGGGGGAATAGATGCGATGTATTAGTATTTTGCGTTGCCTATTTGATCTAGAAGGTTTAACCATTAGACATGAAGTTGGTGTGTGTGCGACTCAGATTACTTAAGGGACTATATACCATGAGCTATGAACTTCAGTCGTCATCCGACCACTATGGCGTGCGATACATTGTTGTGTACTACCTGCCATTAATTAATACAGTTTAGTAACATTATTTTGCATTTTTATTATTATAGTATCAGGGAGGTCATATATTTGAATCTCTAAGGTCGATGAATTGCTTGAAATTGAATAAAAAAGTTAAAATAATCATGAAATTAGATTAACTTCATGTCGCAAGAATATTGCACTTTAATCCAATTTTTATTTGCATGCAATATAGAAATATTGTAATGGGTCACATTTTATCAAGATTTGATTCAACCAATTGAGAATGCGCAATCATATTCACATATATCCTCTTATATCCTCTCTGCTAAGTTATTATTTATCTCCTTACTCTCTCTCAGCCGAAAGACGTCCACAGCTGGACAAAGGCCTCCCCCAAGGATTTCCATAACGACCGGTCCTGCGCTGCCCGCATCCATGCGCATCCCGCGACCTTCACCAGGTCGTCGGTCCACCGAGTGGGAGGCCTGCCAACACTACGTTTTCCGGTTCGTGGTCGCCACTCGAGAACTTTTCTGCCCCAACGGCTATCTGTTCTACGAGCTATGTGCCCCGCCCACTGCCACTTAAGTTTCGCGATTCTGCGGGCTATGTCGGTTACTTTAGTTCTCCTACGGATCTCCTCATTTCTGATTCGATCACGCAGAGAAACTCCGAGCATAGCGCGCTCCATCGCCCTTTGGGTGACCTTGAGCCTTCTTATGAGGCCCATAGTAAGCGACCACGTCTCTGTTCCGTATGTCATTACTGGCAACACACACTGGTCAAAGACCTTAGTCTTGAGACACTGCGGTATTTTGGACGAGAAGATATCGCGAAGCTTCCCGAACGCTGCCCAGCCGAGTTGGATTCGACGGTTGACCTCTTTCTCGAAGTTGGACTTACCTAACTGAACTGTTTGTCCCAAGTATAGATAATTGTCAACAACTTCGAGTGTAGAGTCTCCAACCTTCAGAGGAGTGGGTGCGACACGGATATTAAACATAATTTTCGTCTTGTCCATGTTCATTTTTAGACCCACTTGTTGAGAGGCTCTACAGAGGCCATCGAGCATTGTGCCTAGGTCTTCCAAGGTCTCAGCCATGACTACGATATCGTCAGCGAATCGAAGGTGAGTGAGGTACTCGCCGTTGATATTGATGCCGAGTCCGCTCCAGTCCAGAAGCTTGAAAACATCTTCCAGGGCGGCGGTGAACAGTTTCGGAGATATCACGTCTCCCTGTCTCACCCCTCGCTGCAACTGGATAGGTTTGGAGCCTTGATCCTGGAGACGGACCGACATGGTGGCGTTTTCGTACAAACACTTCAGCGCTTCGATATATCGATAGTCAATTTGGCACCGTTGGAGAGACTGTAGCACAGCCCAGGTCTCGATCGAATCGAAGGCTTTCTCGTAGTCCACAAACGCCAAGCATAATGGCTGATTATACTCCTCAGTCTTCTGTATAATCTGCCGCAGCGTATGTATGTGGTCTACGGTACTAAAGCCTTTTCGGAAACCGGCTTGTTCGGGAGGCTGGAAGTCGTCAAACCTGCGAGCGAGACGATTCGTAATGACTCTCGAAAACAGTTTGTAGACATGGCTCAGAAGTGAGATAGGCCTATAATTCTTCAATAGGGTTTTGTCACCTTTTTTGAAGAAAAGTACCACCACACTTCTGTGCCATGCCGTAGGCGTTTGTCCCTCGAGTATGACGGAATCAAATAGCTTCTGAAGAGCTCTTAATACCGGCGTTCCACCTGCTTTCAGAAGCTCAGCCGTGATTCCATCATCACCCGGTGCCTTATTGTTTTTTAACTGTTTGAGAGCCATTCTAATCTCGTATAGGCTGACGTCCGGGATATCTTCGGTGTAGTGTCGGGTCAATCTGGCTCTTGGATCTTTGGCCAGATTACTGACAGGTGTGCGTACGCTGGTGTATAATTGTCCGTAGAACTTCTCAACCTCTTCCAACAGCTCTGGCTTCGACGAAATGATTCTGCCATCCTCAGTCTTCAGCTTGGTCAGTTGGCTTTGACCAACAGACAGATCCCTTGCAAACACTTTTGAGCCCTTATTTCGCTTGATCGCCTCTTCAATACGGTCAGTATTGAATTGGCGTAAATCACGAGTTAAGGACTTGGAGATCTGTCTGTTTAGACGCCGATACTGAGCAGCATCGTCAGAGGACTGCAGAACCAAGTTTCGTCTTTCTTCCATGAGTTTGTTGGTGAGGTCCGAGATCTTTTTGGTTCCTTTTGAACGGCGGGTTTTGAAAGCCTTAGACCCAGCTGTTTGGACAATTTGCACAAACCTGTCATTATAATCGTCCAGATTTTCGCAGTCTCCCAGGCATTCGAAGCGATTCTGCAATTCGATATCTGCAATATCTCCTTACTAGTTTAACAAAATTTAACAATATTAACGAGACGAAAAGACGACAAAGCAACGAAATAAGATCATTTTCTTGTAAGAACAAAAATTGAAACAATCAAAAACATATCCCCGAGAAGTAGGTCCTACCACAATTTAAGATAAAGTCTTGCTAGTTCCAAACTCATTTAATAACAGGTTAGTATTACTAGGTCACCGTAACACCACGGTACAGTCGCTTGCATTATGAACGCTCTCGCCAAGTTACACACTTAACTTGGTACCGCGCAACAAGTGCCTTTCATAATTGAACGCACCTGCCCATCCCATTTGCGGAAATTAAGGAAGGTACAGAATTAACAGCCAAACTTAAAGGTGACTGACTGACTGACATAGTGATCTATCAACGCACAGCCCAAACCACTGGACGGATCGGGCTGAAATTTGGCATGCAGGTAGATGTTATGAAGTATGCATCTGCTAAGAAAGGATTAACGCGAGCGAAGCCGCGGGCGCCAGCTAGTTTTACATAAACCTGCAAGTATATCGGGAACAAATATCTGGCCATGCCGTCACCGCCTGGTCCTGGCAGAAGAGGAAAACCCAAGAAGAGCTGGCTTGATGTCGTCAAGGAGGATATGCGTGCCAATAATCTCACAACTAAGGATGCTGAAGATTGTGTGAAGTGGAGAAGAAAAAGTAGGAAAGCGGACCCTGAGCTCCGACGCGTATGCTGAGGACGCAACCGGAAAATGCTCAGATGAGAGAGAGAGAGAAGAAGCGATATTAAACTTTGAGAAATCATATAAGTCGCTCTCTTCCGAACTAATTGTGCTCAATGATATTAAAGGAACTTAAGGCATGAACCTTATTTTTTATAAATAAATATGGTAAGGTTTAGACTAAGTCCTGTTAATATCATAAGTATTTTACCTGAAGCATTAACAAATATCAGACATTAAGATGATGACCGTCACTCCAGACAATATGCATAACAAAGAAGAATATGGAGGCCTACCCAAAACTGTCTTGGACTACCATTAAGTGTTCCTCTGTATGTTCTCTATGAAAAACATGATAAGGCATCATGTTTTTCATAGAGAAAAATGTGAAAAATTATAATATACTTATATTTATTTAGTTATGATAACTAAAGGATATGGTAGGTATGTTTATTTTGATTTTGTAAGAATGGAAAAGCAGGTAGGACTTCAAAAGGAAGGATACTGAGTTGGTGAAACATTTCTTTTGGTACCTAAGAAATGTATTTTCTTAACATTCTTTATTTTGTGCCATCTCAAGCTATTTTCACACTAACCAACGAGGAATTAGGTCATGGTAAGTCTATTTAGATATACTGCTAGATAGACTTACCATGACCTAATTTATTAGGTTATTTTATCTTTAAAATAGTTCCCGTCTACAACTTGCTACAAACAACTAAATTATTTTAACAGAACTCGTTAGGTTTTGTCTCGTTTATGTCCAAATAAGCATTAAAATTCATTGTTCACAAATTTGTGGATCTTACTCTCGCATAAAAGACTATCAATACCTTATATTCTCCCACCATAAAAAACATCATTAACTTACTAAAGCCGAAAATCTGACATAAACGAAATCCTATCAAAATTAATGAGAAATGTCCCAAAAATCGTGGTTGATATGCAAAATATATGCAGATTCTTAGGGTACACGGTCCGATTCGTGGGCACCCTGAAATTTATGCATCGTAAAAAACAGAATAACAAATGAGTTCTGGAAGTTACGAGCTATGGACGGACATGGGTTCATTCTCAGGACATAGACGTTTGGATATGTATAGAAAATACTCAAGAAATTCAATTAGAATCGTCGAACAAATATTTCAAGTCATGTTTGGGTGGTTCAATGTGCGGTTGTAGTTGATTTGACTGTGTTACATTTAAGCATTTTGAAATATTATATATCATTTTGAAATTCGGGCAAAAAAATATTTGATGAAATCTGCTCAGTGGTTTAGGCGTAATAAACATCCATCCAAACTTTTGTAGTAGGCTTGTCGAATGGCCGGCTGATCGGACAACCTGAAATTTGGATCCGATACTCGATTTGAACCAAACCACATCTTTTATCCATATTAATATTTTGTCTTACAGAAATCTGATCAAATATCATTATTGTAAATAGGAAATATCATACCTTATGATCATTGGTCAATGTTTTTAGCTTTTATACAGATTTTAACAAACCCAAAAATCTTAATTTCAAACGAGAAAACCCTAATCCAACTTCAAAGTCACAGCATTCACAGCGTTTCAAAAAAAACCAACCTTAATTAACTTGATGGAGGTGGAAAAAATTAAAAACAAAACTTTTAACATGCAAATGATTCCATCAACATGTGTACCAAAGGAAAAATGCTAATCATGGGTACAATACTTTTAAAATATTCTTCTTTATGGCCAGTCATAAATTGTTTGGGTAGGGTCAGAGGGAAATATAAACATTGCTTATTACGGAGTCTTGCTACTTGTTCGAAGCTTGTGATCTATGTAGGTCCTCGTTTTAAGTGTATTTCATCCGACCCTAAGTAGTTTGTTTTTCTCCACTTATAGACTAAAGTTATAAGAGGAAATAGATGTAAGTTTGTTTGTATATCAATCTTCGGAAATACCCGATTTCAAAAATTATTTCTGTGTATGAGAGCCACATTCTATGGGCTATTCAGATTCTCTAGATTCTTCTAAATTTTACATAAGCAGCAGCTTGTAACGTCTCTCTAACTAAGTCTTTCGTCTATTTATGTGTGCACTGGCACATTCATATCTGCCACAAATTTAAATTACACTTTTTTTTTGGATGTCATTCCTGGCTCAGTTTCGGAATATCTACTACCTATTATACTATTAATAATTTTATAAATAAATCTCATTATAGGACCCTTACAGGGTCTTATTCTTTTATCAAATAAATATTAAAATGTATTACCCTGAGAATATCATTTATGAGTCTACAATTGTCTAAGGAGTTGCCTTGTCGAATAAATTATCATGACTCTTGCATTTGGCATACGAACGTTTTATTTTATCATGTGTCTAAAGTTATTCAATGATTATTAGATATTTATTAGGCAGTTAGTATCATCTTTCTTGTAGTCTAATAGAAATTCTCCGAAGTCACGTAATAACTTATCATAACTTATTTAACTTCGCAAGTTTGATTAATTTTTCCACGGTACTTGATATTAATGAGGAAAAATGTGTATTTGACGGATCGTTTCGGCAACTTTTTGTATCATATTTGTCGTAACTCAAAAAGATTTATGAAACTCGAGTTTTTAAGATTCGAGAGAAATTAATTCTCTTTTTACAACTTTTTTTTTTGTTGTTAATCTCTTTACACGGGTCTTCATTCCTGCATGGAACTTTACAGAATTTAATTATGATATTATTTTTTGATTACCTGATGAAATGAATTCTTGAAAAGTTTAATTTTTTACTTCGTTAAATTCGTAAAAATACAGTTTTAAATATTTTTTAGTTTGCCATTAAAACTCTAAAGCGTATTAATAGATTTTGATATAGTACTATTGCAAACGGTGACTTGATTGAGAGTTGAAATCGTTATTATATTACTTACAGGCTACGCTAATTTCTTTCAGATCGTTTGTTTGCTTACTTAGTAAAATACAAAGAAATATGGCTAACTTTAAAATATTTAACCTATAATACATTATTACCTTCCTTTAATCCTATAACGACGAAGAGATAAGGCATTTTTTATTTCGTAATGTTTTATTTACTGCAATATACACAAATTACACATTACATCTATTGCTCAAGCATTATTTTCGGAAAACGCCGTGATTAAAGAATTTAAATTATAAATCGAAATATCTTTAGAACCATGGCTGATGAGTTGCAAACTTCATTCAAAATGGATAGAGATAAAAAGCTTTCATCATTTTTTGCACAAACAAACTAAACAACTTCTCACTTTAAACGTACACGCTTCGATTTCATTGTAAGTTAAACCAATACAGCCAAATCTAAATTAAGCTATGTATCGGTCGTACATACGTCAACACAAGTTGTAGTGTTTGCCGAGCTGCTTGTCATTAGCTGGACAAACAACAGCTGTCTTGGCGACTGTACTGCTGACAAATAAACTTGGATGCTGTTTGCGAATTATATCCAGTGCCTTCTCTATACTGTGCAAGTGTGAAGTAAATATGACCAGAAAAAATGTGTTAGCTTGGTCTATTTGTCAGTAGTTTGCTCGTTTTTTTAACTTTTAATTATCTTTTTGTTTTTTTTTTTTAATAAAAAATCTCCTCGGACGCGCCGCATCGAGGCAGTGAGATCTTTTCTCGGTGTTGCATATTGTTAGGCTTGCGTGTTATTTAGCTTTTGCCGCCTTCTTCGCCAGAGTGAATTAGGTACCCATTTCAACCCTTTAGCGGTAAAATTTCCGAAAAACTTCTGCAAAATTCGACGGTTTCGTCTCTGCGCGAATTTAATAATTAGTCAGCGTCTAATTTTATATAGGTACCTACCTATTGAGATTTCATTTATTTCCTTGTAAAATTTATATCTATTTAATTTTTCGTAAATGCTAACATCAATGAAGGCTAATTTGAACCAAAAATCAGCTCAACAAGTACTTTTCAGTTAGATGTAACCAAATAGCTTGCTAATATATCACATCAGAGGCGAGTATGAGTTGATGGCATAGGGCAAAATTCTCGTAAAAGATGTGCAACGGTGCACCAAACTTTGCTCTTTCGTTTGCCTACACACCGACCGGAATTCCCATTTTACAAAAATGGTAAGTAAAAATAAGAAAAATCTAAGGCACAAGTAGAGTAAGTATACCGACTCGCTTTTATGCTTTCATAAACCAAAATTAAGAAATCATTTTATTCAGGTGTGTATTGTATTTTTTTTTTTAAGTTTTTGTAGCTAACTTTATGTGTTATAGGTATAACTGAGTTGTGGAAACAGAAAGGGTAGGCCTTTACCAAGCAGTAGGACAAAAGGCTTAAAAAAACTAAGATGGCGCAGCGACCAAAAGTGAGTCTTCTCCGATAAGTAATACTCCATTTTGGTCTGTCCTGCATCAACTTCTGCCAATTACTGTCGTAGGTATGTAATTTAATAAATAAATGTTTGGCTTTTACAATTTTCCCAGACATGAAAACTAGATCGATATTTTATTTTATTCGACATATTATACTTATTTAATACTCCCTACCTGCGTCTGTGTTCCCGAGCACATAAGTACGACCTGACTCTCTTCAAAACCAGAGTGAGTAGGCTGAACACCAGAAGCATCTGGGGAAGCTCGCTACATCGTAGACCTCATCTCTGACCTCGGGCAAGATTGTGTTCAAGAGCAAACCCATCTTAAATTTTAAAAAGAGGTTCCTGCTTGGCCAATGGCTTCCTATTTTTGTGTCCAACTAGTAGCTAACTAAAATATAGTATAGGATAAACATTCTTGACTCCTGTATGTCACGTCCAGGTAAGTAGGTACCTCGTCATACTGCACACATAACCTAGTCTCTTAAAAGCTTTTGCATACAAAACTTGTCACGTAAACCAGGAGCGCATGACTAACACTTTTAATGTGAATTAAGGAAGGTTTATTTTATACTAGCTGCGCCTCGGGTCTTTGTTTCAGTGGGAATTTAGGTATAAAATACCCTATGTCCTTCTCAGTACTCCTAACTATGTGTATGCGAAATTTCAGGAAGATTGATTCAATAGATAAAACGTGAAGAGGTTACAAATGAACATACAAACTCACTTTCGCATTTATAATATTAGTTGGCATCCAAGTACTTATTTTTTTAATGAAGGATAATTTATTTGCCTTACATCACCTCTGGATATGATCTGATCGATTAATCTATGCGTAGGACAAAATCTTGATTACATCTCGTCAAAATTCTAGTTTGCCAATAAATAAAAGTAACAAAATGAGAATACCTAATCAGTTTTCATGTCTGAACTCTGACCGAACGCCAGCAATTTTTTCCGTCAAACAGTTTTGCTAGTGGCCAGCTTTATTTATGGCATGTGATAACTTATAGTTAATAGCCGGCCTGTAACTGAAAGTTGGCCCGTTGGGTTCCGGATACTTTTTATTAATAAGGGTATCAGATATAACTGTCGGGGTTTTGACAAAAAATTGCCTTACTTTCGAATGCCTTTGTTGGCTTTTATATCGAGTTAGGTTAAGTATATAATAATATATTTACTAGCTTTTTCCAGCGGCTTGGCCCACGTGAATTTCCTACGGGGACAGTGCTTTTCCCGTGTGACCTATGTCCTTCCCATTACTTATTGTGTATGCAGAGTTTCAAGAAGATAGGTTCAGTAGAAAAGTAGGTAACAAACAAACTCTTTTTCGCATTTATAACAATAGTTAGGGTTGCTAATCAGTTGATATGAGCTCAAAGTAGTAAATAAATGACTTCGATTATTTGATTTTATACATCTATTACAAACCAGCTAACTTTTGGTACCGAAGATTAAAATCCTCGGAAAAGGCCCTATCAAGAAGTCAGACGGAAGCTGGAGAGTCCGTAAAAAATCCAAAATAGAGGAGCTGGTGAAAGAGCTGAACATACTGGTCGTTATAAAATCAAAGCGACTGCGCTTGCTTTGTCATCTTGAGAGAATGAAGGAGAATCATGGCGTCTAATCAGCCTACCTGGGAAAGATAGGCGTTCAATCGGGCGCCCCAAATATCCCTGGAGAGACACAGTGGAGGCTGATCTGCTTGAGCTGGGAGCGGGCAACTGACGAGCCATCGAGCAGAATAAAAGACTATGGATCTCTCTCTTTTCAGAGGCCAAGATCCACCTTGGGGTCACTGAGCCAGTGGCGTAAGTAAGATTATCTATTACAATCACTCGTGTAAGCGACAGAAAGAAAACTTATTATTTATTTTTTATTTCAACGCTAATGCATATAACGTGTATAGCAACATAGTTTTAATAAAGACCTCACATATTTTTTCTACAACACCGCACGTCAGTTACACTCTCTCAGCCAGACCTGTAGAGTTCACACTATACGAGTTACAGTGAGTAGAACTCGTATGATCGATGTGCAAGTACTACTCATTATCATGACAAATACCTACATATTATCACGCCTGTTTTCCGTAGAAGAAGGCAAATATTAAGGATTTCCACTTGCTACGATCCATATAAATCTCTTTCACTTCCTCTAAACTCATATCTCTTTATACATGCTCATCGGTGATGGTTGCTTCTAAATGTCCCTTTTTTGTAATGTTCAATTTGATTACAGTGCGTTCTTTGAGGTCGACCCTGAACAACTTTGCCATTTTCCTTCCCTTCGTATGATATAAGTACCTTTCATTAGTCTCATTTCATCCATCCTTACATTCAAACGATTTCAACATTCTTTTTTTCCATTTTGATGATTAACTTACTTATTTTTCTCTTAGAAATCCTGTGATAAAAAGAAGCTATATAATTTAACCTGTCACCATATCTGAATTTCCATTCCACCAATAAGCCCACTATTCAGCTAAGCGTAGCTTTCAAGTCTCACAACTCTTGGCTCTGTCTACCCCGTAAGACGTCGTATCACGTCGGGGTCACCACTGTTGAGTAGCCCTTGTTGGTCGCGACTGTCGCGAGGGAGTGTATAGGAAATTATATAAGAAAGTCAGGATAAAAGTCACAATTTATTTAGTTGCAAAAATGTTCGATATTACAACATGATAAGTATTAAAATTGAGGACACTAATTATATGACCTATATGGTCCGCGGTGCAAGGGCTACTGTCTGCAGTAGCCTGCGCGATTTTGCACCGTTGCAAAAATGTAACGGTGACGTTACAGGATAAAGATGTGGAACTGTATCTGTATGATCCTTATAACTCGCATTGTATGATCTTGTACACTGCCACGTAAATAAAACGGGTCATTCACGTAGGTTCAGTTTGTGGTAGGTCACGTAACGTGGCAATTTGCAGCGAAATGGAGAAGTGTGGTCGCGGCGACGTGTCGCTCCGTTTATGGCCAGCCTTATTTTTGACGCTGAGTGATAAGTATTGTTTAATCCTGAGAAAAAATATATGAGTTGGCTTAAAAATATTAGATGATGGAAGAGTATTGTTGTTTTGGAATAATTTGAATAATTTAGTCAATGATTTACTTAATAAGTAAACGAAATGGTTAACAGTTTACCACATTTGTATTGAAATACAGTAACGATAAAAATCTCTATCCCTCTCTCCCATTTGTTCTTCATTAACCTTTTACCGATATCCCATCCTCGTTATACATACACCCATATAAGGAAGGCTAGTGCCCCAGCCTGTGGCCTGTGATGTGGCCTGTGGTGTGGCCCTAGAATAGCACCAACCCATCTCTTCCCGTGGGTGTCGTAAGAGGCGACTAAGGGATTTAAAACACCGGAGGATGGGCAGCAGCATCTTTCCGCGTACTATGCCATCGCACTGCGATCGCCAACCCGCCTGCCAAGCGTGGCGATTACGGAAAAACCCCCCATGGATAAAATCCTTGGGGGAGGCCTTTGTCCAGCAGTGGACGTCTTTGGGCTGAGAGAGAGAGACCTGGGGGCACCAGCAGAAGGGCTTTAATTCTTTGGTTTCTTCCTTTCCCTGAGGTCCCCTCCTCCTCTTCATTCTTCGGCGCCGCCCGCGGTGATAGCCTCCGCCCTACGTCTCCTTATCCACTCTTGCGTTCCTCAGCTGCTCCTTGGCGTGCAGCATCGAGGACCGTTCTCTGCGTTGGATTTTAGATCGGCTGTCCACCGCAGTCAAGAATGACTGCTGATGATGAAATACCAATCGTTAACCAAAAATTTTGTCATTTTTCAAAAAAAGAAATACTTACTCAATACAGGCTAATAAAATGTCACCGACAATGAATATCTTGATATGATGAAATTTAACTATATAGAATGGTGTATTATATCCAATTATATCCTCTAATCATAGACGTATTATCCGACAGGACGTACGAATACCTAGCTCTATGATCCTAACTAATATTATAAACTAGCTTTCACGCGCGGCTTCGCTCGCGTGAATTTCCCACGGGAACAGTGCTTTTTCCCGAGATGAAAAGTACCCTATGTCCTTCTCCGTACTTCCAGCTATGTGTATGCGAAATTTCAGGAAGATTGGTTCAGTAGATAAAGCGTGAAGAGGTAACAAACAAACAAACAAACAAACAAACAAACAAACAAACAAACAAACAAACAAACAAACAAACAAACAAACAAACAAACAAACAAACAAACAAACAAACAAACAAACAAACAAACAAACAAACAAACAAACAAACAAACAAACAAACAAACAAACAAACAAACAAACAAACAAACAAACAAACAAACAAACAAACAAACAAACAAACAAACAAACAAACAAACAAACAAACAAACAAACAAACAAACAAACAAACAAACAAACAAACAAACAAACAAACAAACAAACAAACAAACAAACAAACAAACAAACAAACAAACAAACAAACAAACAAACAAACAAACAAACAAACAAACAAACAAACAAACAAACAAACAAAGAACGAACAAACGAACGAACGAACGAACGAACGAACGAACGAACAAACGAACGAACGAACGAACGAACTAACGAACGAACGAACTAACGAACGAACCAACGAACGAACGAACGAACGAACGAACGAACGAACGAACGAACGAACAAACAAACTCACTTTCGCATTTATAATATTACTTAGGAAGTTAGGATACGAAAGTAAATTCGTTTGTTTGTTACCTCTTCACGCATTATCTACTGAACCAATCTTCCTGAAAGGAGAAGGACATAATAGTACCTTTCATCCCGTGAAAAAGCACTGTTCCCGAGGGAAATTCACGCGGGTGAAGCCGCGGGCAAAAGCTGTTAGTCCATAAATCCAGTGCATTTAATTACTAGTGCGACGGCGATGCGTGTCCGTGCATACATTGGGCCCGAATCAAATATTAACTGTCGGTTAACTTTAATAAGCCACGTTGTTTGCGGACACTCCCATTTCCCACGCTCGTTGTTTACGTTTTTATAATGTTATGGATATTTTTGTATTTGGACATTGTTTACAAGGTAATCATTAAAAATAAAAACACGACTGACAACTCACATAGTCTATGTCACTTGGGCAATGCAAGGAATCTAAAAACACCTCTCACATAAAAATCTGTTAAGCCGTTCAGGACTTATGCTGGAATAAAGAAACTAACATACATAGATGAACCCTGAAAACATATCACTCCTTTTTTGGTCAGTCGTGTAAAAAAGTAATGAACAGACATTTTGAAAGCTCTATCGATGGCGAAGTCGCTCGTCGAACCAGGGATGGGAAATTTTAACCACCACCGTGTCCTATACTAATAATCCTGCTTACACTTCTTTAATTCTTTTAAAATCTACTAATCAATATTGAAATAAAAAAAATGTAATCTCATAAATACCTATGCGGAAAACGTAGATACCCAACTCGTTTATTTTAAATCTGTTTACATAAAACATAGTCGGCTTAGTCAGTCACACCATTAACAACTCCAGAATGTCTGATCTGATCCGATTTACATGAAATCAGTTACACGGGTTTATTAAGTAAAACCTAGAATAGTATACCTCTATAGAGCAATTTTTATCTCGAAATCTCCAAACACTTAGATACTTACTTTTTTTTCCAAAATTCGCACAGGGCGTTGCACAACATCCTAGCTACGATACATTACTTAGCTAAACTTTATGCGGAGGATCAGGATTTTCATTTGAAAATGTTACTCATTAGCTCAGTAACTAAACTTAACAAAACTTGTACGTTTCGGAACAACAGTAACTCAGGTTTATATCCGTATTCCGAGGACATGGAGTCCTATTTATGCTGCAGTTAACATTCATGAGTTCCGGGCCGTCACTTCGTTTAATTATTTGCAGCAAGATAGCCAATGTTAATCTTATTGGGGTCTGCATGACGAATCACTGATTGGATACTTACTTACCTACTTACTTCTTATAGATTACTAGCTTTTGGCCGCGGCTTCACCCGCGTGAATTTCCCACGGGAATAGTGCTTTTTTTCCGGGATGATAGGTATGTCCTTCTCAGTACTTCTAACTATGTGTATGTGAAATTTCAGGAAGATTGGTTCAGTAGATAAAGCGTGAAGAGGTAACAACAAACAAATAAACAAACTCACTTTCACATTTATAATACTAGTTGTTCTGTAAGAACAGTAGACCTCGCGAGCCCATCCACGAAATAACCGATATTTTGCCGTGTCACTGGCTTAGAAGAGTTTTGAAACCAACCTACCAATGCTGGAAAGAAAGTAAAAAGTCTCATATATTTTACACATAGGCCAAACATGTTCTTATGGTTGGTCAATACCACTAAAAAATTGACTGAAATCTGCCCCTTTTGCCTCGAATAATATAAAAAATAATATTAATAAATATATACGGACAAGTCACACATATTGAGTTAGCCGCACCGTAGGTTCAAGACTTTACGGGATGCTTAATTTAACAATACTATATTTTATACCAAACACATATATTATAGACTAGCTGTCGCCCGCGGCTTCGCCCGCGTGAGTTTCGCTTAGATGAAAAATCTCTCTTGGAGCTTTTCATCAGATGTTCCAGATCTTCAATTTTTATACGTCAGCAGAAAATGCTCATCAGGTTGAACGACTTTTAATAAGGCGCCATTTCCATATATGTTATAGTGTAGCTGGTCTCTTGCAGTTCTTCATCAGATGTTCCAGATCTTCAATTTTTGTACGTCATCAGAAAATGCTCATCAGGTTGAACGACTTTTGTTAAGGCACCATTTCCATATTTCTTATAGTTTAGCTGTTCTGTTAAGGTTCTTCATCAGGTGTTCCAGTTTTCAAAATAAATTATAGCCTATATGTTGCCCAGGCTTAATAGCTATACAACAAAAAAAGTTTCATTCAAATCCGTCCGGTAGTTTTTGCGTGAAACGCGTACATACATACAGACAGACAGACAGACAGACAGACAGACGGACAGACAGACAAGAAATTCCAAAAAAATATTTTTGCTTTCTATTATTCTTTTTAGGTGTCCCTCTATCCATTTCAGTCAAAAATATTAAATGTACAGACAAAATATTTTTACTGTTTTATTATATGTATAGATATAGATAAATATGCCAAACCCACGTCAATAAGCGAATTTGCGAGTATTAAAAGCTTTGCTGCGCCATCTTTTGATTTTTTTGTGAACTAACGTACGAGAATTTAAACTATATGAATTTATAGCGGTTTTATTGAATTTCACTATGCTGTTCAGACAAAAAAGTTGCGTTTTAATAAGAATAACAAAAAACGTCTAATGACATTTTTGAATTTTTTTTTAAATAGCTGAGATATGAGGTTTTTTTTAAATATTTCCGCCATTTTTTAAAATTTCGAAAAACTGGCTCGACTAAAAAATTCTATCAAATTACTGAACCTGCTCACAAAATTTCATGAGAATCGGTTCAGAAATGCGACCTGTAGGCGATAACATCCGGACAGACAAAAGAATTTTCGGCTAGTGGAAACTGAGACGCTTCGCTCGCTTCGCTCGCTCGGTCGATTACTTAGTTATAAAGTTAGGATTAGGATATATTCCTTTCGCCATTTCGAAACAAGAGCTTTGAAATCAGTTTCGAATAACGAATAATATTCCTTTAACCGAAACTGGTTTCCAAATATAACTGGTTTCGAAACTCTAAGATCGTTGCCTCAAATAGTAGAGTTATCTACTCTGTCTTGGTCTGCGTCAATTCTTACCAGCTCTTTGGAGGACTCTCAGGCTTTTTAAATGGACCGGGGAAGTACTTTCTTCATCATATGTTTTTCAAACTTTCTTCTTCTCAGGTCTTCTTAACCGACGGGCAGCGCTTGCAGCAAGTAGATTCTAGAAGCAAAAAGATTCACAAAAGAATTCTGTTTATCCCATATAGAAAGTATTCCCATAGGTGGTCCGACAATATAATTAACATCACATCCAACATCTCGATGCTAGTCAACATTTTAAACCTTCAATGCAAATGAAGGGTGTGTTTTTATCTGTACATCTGCTCTTTGCAACGTAGTAGGTTATATAACTAAAGTGGGTCTGGATTTGGTACCAAAAAAAACATGTAGTTTTCAAATATTGTTGAACTATACAAACATAACATGGAGAAGGCAATAGCAAACCACTCCATTAAAATTGATAAGAGAGTCGTTGTGTGTGTTTCATTCCATATAATGACCACGACCCTCAGTCATGAGGAAATATATATATATACTAAAGAGAGAGATACAAACATAATCATATCCAGCCAAGTCAGTCCATCACAATAAAAAAATATACAATTTAACTCCATCACAATAAAAAAAATATACTAACATTTCAACTTTGTCATCGATTTGTCCACAATTGACAAGCGACTTTAGTTGGCAGTAACTAATAAAACTTGACCAAAAACCAATAACATTCTGGCCCCAATCGTGTCCTTTGACCGGCGATTGGGTGTCAACAGTTCGATTCAATAAAGGTCAATAGTAATTGACCTGCTGTATAAAAGATGTAGTATTGGTTAATTTGCTTTTTGTTGGAATACGAGTAAATAAGAGTAATTGAAGAGAATATACATTGAATATTAAAATGAAACGTACAATTAAATCTAATAGCTGGTAAAAGGTGACTGACTGACATAGTGATCTATCAACGCACAGCCCAAACCACTGGACGGATCGGGCTGAAATTTGGCATGCAGGTAGATGTTATGACGTAGGCATCCGCTAAAAAAGGATTAACGCGAGCGAAGCCGCGGGCGCCAGCTATTAAAAAATATTAGTGCATGTCGCTCTTTTGGTCACCGAAAAAAAATGTACGCATAGGTAATCTCTCTCAGCCGAAAGACGTCCACTGCTGGACAAAGGCCTCCCCCAAGGATTTCCATAACGACCGGTCCTGCGCTGCCCGCATCCATGCGCAACCCGCGACCTTCATCAGGTCGTCGGTCCACCGAGTGGGAGGCCTGCCAACACTACGTTTTCCGGTTCGTGGTCGCCACTCGAGAACTTTTCTGCCCCAACGGCTATCTGTTCTACGAGCTATGTGCCCCGCCCACTGCCACTTAAGTTTCGCGATTCTGCGGGCTATGTCGCTCGGTTACTTTAGTTCTCCTACGGATCTCCTCATTTCTGATTCGATCACGCAGAGAAACTCCGAGCATAGCGCGCTCCATCGTCCTTTGGGTGACCTTGAGCCTTCTTATGAGGCCCATAGTAAGCGACCACGTCTCAGTTCCGTATGTCATTACTGGCAACACACACTGGTCAAAGACCTTAGTCTTGAGACACTGCGGTATTTTGGACGAGAAGATATCGCGAAGCTTCCCGAACGCTGCCCAGCCTAGTTGGATTCGACGGTTGACCTCTTTCTGAAAGTTGGACTTACCTAACTGAACTGTTTGTCCCAGGTATACATAATTGTCAACAACTTCGAGTGTAGAGTCTCCAACCTTCAGAGGAGTGGGTGCGACACGGATATTAAACATAATTTTCGTCTTGTCCATGTTCATTTTTAGACCCACTTGTTGAGAGGCTCTACAGAGGCCATCGAGCATTGTGCCTAGGTCTTCCAAGGTCTCAGCCATGACTACGATATCGTCAGCGAATCGAAGATGAGTGATATACTCGCCGTTGATATTGATACCGAGTCCGCTCCAGTCCAGAAGCTTGAAAACATCTTCCAGGGCGGCGGTGAACAGTTTCGGAGATATCACGTCTCCCTGTCTCACCCCTCGCTGCAACTGGATAGGTTTGGAGCCTTGATCCTGGAGACGGACCGACATGGTGGCGTTTTCGTACAAACACTTCAGCGCTTCGATATATCGATAGTCAATTTGGCACCGTTGGAGAGCCTATAGCACAGCCCAGCTCTCGATCGAATCGAAGGCTTTCTCGTAGTCCACAAACTCCAAGCATGACATCAAATAGCATAGGTAATAGCAAAACAAAATTCAAATTCTATTCAAAATTCGAGCTAAGGAGCTTAAGAGTTATATGCGGCTTTTTCAGTCGGTCAAAAAACTGCGTATATGTATGTGCCTTATTTTCTGCGAGGTTTTTATAATAATAAGAAATCTGCACTAAATAAAAATCGCACCTAAACTTAAAAGTTGCACCTGAAACTACCGTGGGAAGCAACCGGGGTCATTTATTATCTACACTTAATCGAAGTGGACCCGTTTATGAACCTCGTTACACACTTTATTACTGTAGGTGCCACATAAAAGAACCTACTAAACACCAAGCGACTTATAACCTTATATAAACGACGTTACGGTCGAAATTTGAGAGACAACTTTTTAAGGTGTTCAACTTACTGAGTTCTAAGATATCTTAATTAAATTGTCGTTGGATTAAGACACTTGTAATGTTTAATAGTCGAATAAATGACAAGTGATAATGTGGATTATAATTTGAAAGCTTAATTTTGATCACAAAGTTTTAATGATCAATTCAATCGTTTTCAGCACCTTTTCTTGTATCAAAAGGATCATCAAGCTTTCATACGTTTTTGTCTAAAATGTCAAAATGCCGGCCAAAAAATATTTAAACACTAGCTTTTGCCTGTGGCTTCGCCCGCGTGAATTACCCGGGAACAGTGCTTTTTCCCGGGATGAAAGGTACCCTATACCCTTCTCAGTATTTCTATCTATTTATTATAGATATTATGGAAGGTAGAGCTTGCTTTTCAGAGCATTTTTTACCAAAATTTTTCAAGGACGTTTTGTATGTCATTCCAATTAGTCGAGTAAAATTAGCAAATTCCAACTTTTTGAATTATAACAATTTTATTATTCTTAGAAATGCTTATCTCAATTAGATATTTTGGAAGAAATACAGCTTCGGAAAACGCCTGAAGCCATTTTAATCTTTTCCTTCCGCTCCATTAAGAATTAATAGACATACCACGTTTCACCGATATCCAACCAATATATATAGACATCTGGCTTATTCAAAAGCCGTATTAGATTGCCAAACATGTATTGCAAGGATAGGTCCAGATATACTGGTAGGTCTGACACTGCTTCACATGTTATAAGGCTGGTGATATCTCTGTGATACATGGTTACAGAACCTTTGTTATATGTATTACTAGCTTTTGCCCGCGGCTTCGCCCGCGTGAATTTCCCACGGGAACAGTGCTTTTTCCCGGGATAAAAAGTAGCCTATGTGCTATTCCAGGTCATTATCTACCTCTGTACCAAATTTCATCGAAATCCGTCCAGTAGATTTTGCGTGATTGAGGAACAAACATCCTCACAAACTCACAAACTCACAAATTCACAAACTCACAAACTCACAAACTCACATCCAAACTTTCGCATTTATAATATTAGTATGGATACTAGCTTTTGCCCGCGGCTTCGCCCGCGTGAATTTCCCACGGGAACAGTGTTTTTCCCGGGATAAAAAGTAGCCTATGTGCTATTCCAGGTCATTATCTACCTCTGTACCAAATTTCATCGAAATCCGTCCAGTAGATTTTGCGTGATTGAGTAACAAACATCCTCACAAACTCACAAACTCACAAATTCACAAACTCACAAACTCACATCCAAACTTTCGCATTTATAATATTAGTATGGATACCTTCCCTCTTCTTGCCTTCGAGTCTCACGATTCTTGGCTCTGTCTACCCCGTAAGGGATAAAGACGTGATTATATGTATATATTATAATTTGTATATATTATATTACTTCAGTCCTGTTAGTTCGTTAGTAGATTTCATTTGTATTGCCATGTATGCAGATGTTTGTTATTCTATAATGCGTGAACCGCTAAATGGATCATGATGAAATTAGGTATACGGATAGAGTAGGCACTTACTGGGGCATTGGCCTTCCTTATAAATGGATAATGGAGAATGAGCCATGACCCACCATGCGGGCAAAATGAGGATTAGTGAGTTTGGGGTTGCTTTAGAATAGATTAAACTGATTTTTAATATTTTTTTAATTACAACAGCTTGAGTTCTCTTTCCTTTTCACAAATTTACTAAAATTATAACTCTTAAATGCATTTTTATTTTGGGGCCAAGTCGCTTCGCTCGCTCGCCTCGCGCATTTTGGTTTATGTATAACCTAACGCTCGTCGCTTCGCTCCTCGCAACCTATGCTACCTTTTTCAGCAAGGTCGCTTTTGAGTTTAATCCATTCTAAAGCCAACCTGTGAGTTAAAATAAATAAAAAAGGTTTTATTATCCTTAACTTTGCAATAATATAAGTTACACATAGTAATTATAATAATAAATATCGTCTATTTTTCTCTTACAAGAGTGTACATTAATTCATAATAATTCCTCTCTCTTCAGTTAAGGTCCTTTTTTGGGTCCTGCTTCAATAATCTCCATGCTGACCTGTCCTCAACTTTCCTTTGCCAGTCCTTTCTTGACTTTTTTGATGTCGTCCAACCATCTGTCTCTAGGGCGCGCTCTGCTACTGCGATTGTTCGGGCCGGCCCATATAGCGACTCGCTTTGTCCATTTGTCTTTTGATGCACTTGTCACATGAAAAGTATACCACTTTTATATTGGATCGATTGTCAGGTGGTATACTTTTCTATGTGGCCCACTGTACCTTCCGAAGAACAGAGGAATTTGTGAGACAAACATCTATAATATTAATTTATTCAGGTAAATAAAAAACAAAATTTTAAATAAATAATTTGCCGGCTTCCTTTTAATACATAGATATAATATTGAGGAAGATTCAAACAATAATGTCTCCAATATGCAAAGGAACAGGTTTTCAAGTTATTTCTTTAATGAGAAGGTATAAGACTGGTTGTGCCCACTTGTGTATACAAATTACTAATTTTTATTTCGTGTAAGATAAATATTAGCGAAAATATGCATCGTGTGTTTTTTGCAATATTATTGTACACAGGTAAGTTTTGACATGTTTGTGCATGGTTTGCAAAAAATCAGTTGTTCAATCTGTTAGAACCATGGAAGTAATAAGTTACTTACTACTTCCATGGTTAGAACGAATTCATTTAACATTGACATGCTAATCATTCTATTTATCAATTAGGTACTAAAAGTGATAATTTTGTTTACAGTAACCATAAAAAATTCAAGTGAAGGAAATATAACGAAACGGGTAACAATATTCTTATTCTGCTTAAAATTCAAACTCTTTATTTTAAATCATTAGATATTAAATTGATTTCATAAAAAAAACATATATCTTAAAGACCACTTGAAGCAGTGGTGGCCGAGTGGTAGGTAATGGTAGCTTTGCGCCCACCTGTGGCTGCAAAGGTCCCAGGTTGAAATCCTGCCCGTGCTATATGAGTTTGTTTACCAATCTGACTCATGTGTGGTAGTTTTTATCGACCACCACTTGCTTCCAGTGAAGGAAAACATCGTGAGAAAATCTGCACTCTAGTTGATGATTATCGACAAGTGTGTGAAATGAAGAAGGCAATGGCAAACGGTATAACATAAATGGTAGAACATTGTTTCATTCCATATAATGACCACGACCTTCAGTCATGAGGAAAGGAGGAGGATAGACCACTTGAATCAAGTACCTACCTAGTTACATTGTATACAATTTATAATTTTCTGTGCATTTTAAGCATCCATTTATTTTTGTACTACTTTTCATTTTTTTTATCTAATTATTTGTTAAATAACTGAATATTTTTAGCAAGTCGGTGATCTCACAGAGGACCGATGGATCTGGGGATATTTTGACGAAACAACACCAAGAACGGATAATAAACAACAGTTGCAAAATGTAAACAATTTTGATACTTTATTTTTAAATTAAACTTTGACCTTCTAAGTTAGGTATATGTCTTTTACGAGTAGAAGGCAATAAAAGAATTTTAGCTGATCTTTGAGCTTAATAAACACACATAGGTTTATCTAAACTTAAAATTGAACGCTGATTTACTGACTCTTTAGGGTTCCGTAGTCCGACAAGAAACCCTCATAAGATCGTTCAGTCCGTCCGTCGTCCGTCCGTCCTAGTCTGTTACAGCAGAATATCTTCTACGTTTATGGACTGATTTGCATGTAACTTGGTTCGAGGATACCTTCACATACATATAGATCTCGTTTTTTTTGTACCTCCCCATACATGTACCCCTTGTGTGGGGTATCGTTGAAAAGGACTATGAAAATAAGGTAGGGTTTCCATACAACACTTTTTTACCATTTGCGAGATATAGCCCGCCAAAGTCGTTTACATGGTGTCCCCCCCCCTGTAATTTCTAAAGTCTTGGATCTATAAACTTCAAATCACTCACGTAAAGTAACAGGCGCGGAAACTCTTATTTAAAATTGTTTATAATAAAATAACAATATATACTTTTTTCAAAAGAACAGTATAAACTTAAAAAGTTTTTTTACATATTTTACTGTTAGGACTGAATGAAGCTTAATATTTAATTACTTTTTAACACAGCGCGGTGCCAAAAATGACTACGGAACCCTACTTTATGCGTGGTCCGACACGCTCTTGGCCGGTTTTTGTTATATCAGCGCAGAAACAAAACTGCTGAATGTAGAAACTTGTAATTCTGCACAGACGCTCTTTATACAGACAGCGTAAGTGAGCACTAAAAAGACATCTTGGAAACTCCACCCCTAAGGGCGTAAAATGGGTATTACGGGCGAAGCCTAAGGCATGGGCTAGTACTGTATATACCAACAGTCCTAACCGCAACTAAAACATAGTATATATTTTTTTCATGAATAGGAAGACTACATTTAACTACAATTAAAACAAATACCTCCAATTAACAGGGTCCAGTCAGTGAAACGACAAATTCTATAGCGACTACCAATTCTATAGCGACTACCAATCCTATAGCTACTACCAATGCTATAGCGACTACCAATGCTATAGCGATTACCAATGCTTTAACGACTACCACAACAACAACTAACGCACCTACTACTCTTAAGCCATTCCTCGTTACGACAGAACCATTGCCTAGTTACTGTCTGCCATACAATGGAACTAAGCCCGATTTCCGTAAGCCAGGACGAAGATTGGCTACAGCAAGTAAGTGATTTTATCCCTATTCTTTTTCACAGACTTTTGCAGTCTGCAGGACGTCGGCTGAAAACGATTAATTTTTTCTAAGTTTTGTTTTACCTGTGTACCAAGTTTCATCAAATCTGATTCATTCAAAAAAACTGTACGGTGCAACCGTACAGTATTGCTGCGGTCAGCAGTTTATGCCGCTATTGTTTAAGAATCATTTTAGTACGTAATTATCACCCATTGTGTGCACTCGTTTTTATTGTTATCATTTTTGTCAATAAACGTAGTGAATTCGTACTCGGTCGTATCAATCTATCAACCTATCATTATCAAAAAGTGTGTGGTTTAGCAAAAGACCATACATTTTGGTCCTTCGAGCCGGATTCACCCACACACATCCAAACTTCCTTTTTTATAATATTAGTAAGAAATGGAGATATATTGTAGATTGTAGACAAAGATGGCCCATACAATACGAACCAGATAAATGTGTTATCGTAGCTGGCAGAAGATTAACTTTCTAGCACAATTTTTTCCACTCACCAGAGTAGTTTTTAGGTTCCGTAGTCCGACAAGGAACCCTTATAAGATCGTCCATCCTAGTTTCTGTCACTTTAGGTCCATCCACCGAACCAACTACTGATACCAAAATAAATATGAAGGGCACACCAATACATATGGCATTTACTGAATTTTCTCTGTCCATTTATGTATGTACATATATTAGTATTATTTTGTGCCGAAATGCTAATAGTTTGTAGCTTTGAGATTAATAATACAATATTATTATATAATTAGTTTTCGACGTGAAAAAGAAGTTTTTTTGAAGGCCAAGTTTCAATAAAATATTGTTGACTTTATAAGTTAATTGCCAACCTGAGGCTGCAAATTATTTAGAAAAACTTTATATTCACTCTTCAATGGTAGAATATCGTGAAGATTTTTCTCTTTGGTCAGTTGCGTGTAAAAAAAAAATCCATAAAGATAGCTACAACAAAAAGCAAGCATCTTAAATCTATTTAAACCCTTTAAAGTCTTATAAGAGTTGCATGTGTTAAAAATCTAAGTATAAGTTTTGATGAAATATTTTCGTTCCAGAATGCTACGAATATTTTTGGGAATTAAAGCTGAGATTACAGAGGGATAAAAACATATTAAAATGTAAGCTATTTCTACGCTGTTATAATGGATAAAATATACTAAATACTCAATACATATTTGGCGTAACCAGAAATTATATCACTATGTTCGAAATTGAAGTTATTTTTCAATTTATTATTTTAATTGGCAATGGTGAAAATTTAAATAGCATTGAACAGATAAATAACGAAATGAATTAAAAATGTTCACCGTGTCGTAGTCCATATTTATCTTAACAAAAGTTTGTAATTAAAATCCATTTTTTTGTTCCTCTTTTGATTTTTAAATATTTAATTTTAGGTATTCACTACATAAATGAAAAGTATAAAGTTTTTGGTGCTATTGGGGGATCTCGAACTGGTCCAGGGGAATACCCACACATGGTAAATATGATTGCCACTTTGAAGTTTAGATCACGAATCCAATTGTTTTCTAATCCATAATACTTATTTCATATACTGTTCTTCAGTGTAGACTATGCTCATAAGTACTTCCGATAATAATATTTAATACAAATGCAAAAATATACTCATCTGTTACGCTTTAATAGCTAAACTGTTGGACCGATTTTAATACAAAGAGAAATATGGAAATAGTAAAAGACCTGAGGTTGAGCATTACAACCCCAAAGGTCTGCAATAGTGGATGATTTGTATGAATACAGATAAGATGCTTTTTGCTGCAGATGGAGCCACGGGCGACAGCTAGTTATATTCTCTATTTTATAACTTGTGCCAAAAAATTTACCTCAGAGGATCAAACTTAAATATTTTTAATCACCAAAAAAAATAGTTAAAGAACACTTTTTTCAGGGTGCTTTAGGATGGAAAGCTGCAGTCGGAACTTGGGTTTTCAAATGTGGCAGCTCACTCATTAGCGACAAATTTGTATTAACTGCTGCGCATTGCGCCAGAGCCCCTCAACTAGATACATCCATTGCTGATCCAGTACCCAAGATTGTGAGACTTGGTGACAAGAACATTATTGATACAGTAAGTAAACAAATTCTCGTAAGTCTATGGCGCTCTCTCGTTTCGGAGGCCAAGATCCACTTTGGGGTCACTGAGCCATCGAAGTAGTAGTAGTAAGTAAACAAATAGCTATTATGGCTAACCGCCTGAAAATCATTTTATTACTATACCATGATCAAGGATCGGAACGGCTCGTGTAGGAAAAGCCTCGGTCTCATATCGATCCTTACACAATTCGTCCATCATTTTGGTCTATCATAGTAAAAGAATTTGTGGTAACTTAGCATATCGCATAATAAACAGAATGAAGAAAGACCTTTTGATAGGAGGAAGTAGATGTCAATTGATAATTCAAGAAGTAAATATGTAAAAACTTCTTCTTTTTATTTAAGAGCCGCGCTCTTGTTGGTGGAGTGTACGTCACACTTCTCTGTTCTCGGTTTTACGTATGACACGACGCTAGCCTTCTCTTTAAGTTGGCTTACAGAACTCTTTCTCGGTCTCCCTGGACCTCTGCTTCCATTCACCTTTCCTTCAATTATATTTATTATATGTATCTGAATTACAATCAGCAGCCAATTTTGCCATTTATAGAACATACACTTTTTTTCAGGAATACAAACACGTAAAACCTACGGACGTGAATATACTCAGAATCATTGTGCACCCCAAATATCAAGCTCCAAAACAATACTTTGATATTGCTCTGATAGAGCTAGAAAAGAGAGTCGAATTCTCTAAGTTAATTCAGCCAGCTTGCCTTGGGAAGGCTTCTAAAACTGGAGCTAAAGCAGTTTTGACTGGTTGGGGTGTTGTAGAAACTGGTAAATATCTTTTAAATTGTTAAAAATATTTTAAAGTCAACAGCAAAATACTACAATTTCTTATTAAACTCTCACAGATAAACATAAGTTTCTTAATTCAATGTCAATGATATTATTGCAGGTTCTCTTAATATTTCACCTGAACTTCAAGCAGCTGTAGTGGACATGATAGATTCAAAAGAGTGCGATGATTTGCTTAAACCATCATGTAACAGAAATTGGTGTGGTATACAGGACCATCAGTTATGTGCCGGGAAGTTAGCCGGTGGCGTGGACGCATGTCAGGTATTCTTACTCTAACTTTCTAATCGTAAATTGCTGATTTTGATCAAAACTTCCAAAGTCAGAACAGTTATAAAATTAAATTTAGATTTAGTGTCGACATGTAAATTTTCTACACTATAAACGAAGTACGGAAATTAAAACCTATTTGTCTCAATATATATATATTTTTTGAAGATCATTAGCTTCTTTCTAGCTTACATACTTAAGCTGGTTGCTTTTAATGAAATAAATTTTATTAAAAGGAACCAGCTTCCTTAACTTAACTTATTGTTTTACCACCCAGGGAGATTCCGGCGGCCCTTTGCAGGTGAAAATACCGCAAAATAAGACCAGCCAGGGACAAATGCACTACGTGTTCGGTGTGATTTCATTTGGTGTCGGCTGCGCACATCCTAACCTGCCCGGAGTATACACCAGAGTATCGAGTTTTGTCAACTGGATCGAAGACATTGTGTGGAAAAATGAGACATAATACAATACAACAGAATACAAAAATTCCTTATTTGCAAACAAGTAATTACATGGTATGGTTTGAGATAACATCTCAAAATATTGGATGAGATGACTCAGTTAACATAACCTAACCATGAACCATCATCTCAGCCTAAGAAAATCAATTTTGGACATAGACTTAATGATTATAATAAATTATAAGCAGGTCTGAAATGTCAATGGTATTGAACAGTAAAACTTGAATTCGACAAATTTGTTTTTATTTCTATTAAAAAAATATATTAAAACGAAGTACAAATTCCTTGGTCTCAATATCATGATTTGATATTTTAATATTCAATAATAATATTAGGTAGACTACATGTTGAATGGTATAAAAATTATTCACTTTTCCCATATTTTCTTTTGCAAAAGTTTGCAAAAATATTTTTAAATGAGCATTAAAAGCATGGTCAGTAAAAGTTCAAGATCAAAGTCAAATAAGCCTTATGTTCGTAGGACCGGTTTCTATATACCTACAATACAACATACTTCGTGACATCAACATACTCAAACATTTTATTGACATACCTGTTTTCTTTTATCTTTATACAAAACATCACTGTGATACAGTGAAGGACTATGTTTTAAACTCATTCATCTGCAAGTACGATTAATGAACAGTTGTGGCACACTTTTTTGTGTTTATTTATAATTTCAATAAATAAATTATGTTCTGTGTATTTTATATAGTGCTCTTTTTCACAGGTAAATATTTGTATTATTATTCTTCTTCTTGCTTCTTTAACTATATAAAAGTCCGTTTTAATAAAAATTGTTATAAATATTTGTATTAGATATTATTCTTCTTGTTGCTTCTTTATTTCTTTATAAGTTTGTTTTTTTTTCAAAGTTTTTATATAAACTGCTACAAATGTTGTATGCTTGTCTGTCGATTAATATTTAACGCCAATTCATCTTTTTTTGTAAAATTTAGCAAGCTTTGGCAAGTAAATTTTGATACGATAGATTTCAATCGTATATTATTTTTTATTTCATATCCTGTTAGAGTTATTGTTGATGAATACTAATTCACGAAGTCGCAACTAACAATAAATAAAGGATATACATTAACTACATAATCATTTTCCTTATAGTTCTGTTTTGAAATCAATTATGGCAATATAAACATTATTTTAAGTGTTTAGATATGAAATAACTTAAGCATATTTTTAATATTCATGTCTATTCTTTTAATTTTATTATATTTCAGTTACATTTACTAATGTACTATCGGGAGAAGACCTCAGATTAAAACGAGTAAGTGATCAAAAAACAAAACTTTTTGCCTAATTATATTATCTCAGAATACGTCTATCATCTATAATAGTACCTAACAAAAACATAGCAATCTAATTTCTCGAACACGACTCTGATATCAATTTTTAAGCTTAACATTTGCTTTATTTACCTAAACAATTGGATTGTCTTATAGAAAAATATTGAGTGTGGGACAGTGATTCAACTGATCTATGTTTATATCAGGTTCTAAATACTTAAACAGAGAATTATGATACTTTAACTAAAGTAAGGCCAATTTAATAGGCCATATTTGACAATATGGTTATCTCTTTTTCACTTTCTTACTCAGAAAGAGACGTAAGCCATCAGATAGCTGATCTCTCTTTCTAAGTCAGAAAGTGAAAAAGAGATAGCATATAATGTCAAATGTGACCTATTATAATGGCCCCACTTTAAATGGCCAAAGATTGTCATGGACGAAGAACTTTCACTAGCAATGGAAAATAATAGAAACTATTTTTGATTGCATGGTCAAGTTCAAGTCATTGCATGTTACATTCTACGTAATGACAATGACAATATCATGGCTCTTATATAGGAAGACGAAGGTCAAACTCATTGGTGATCCGATGGAAATATATATAAAAGTAACAATTTCAAGATCCGATGATATGATATGACATCACTGCTTATTGCATTTAATGGTTTAACAAACAGATTTTCCTGTTCTATCAATCTTAGTCCAGGTATTTACCGTTTCTTTGATAGCTGGCCTCAAGTGAGGGATTTACCGTTTCCGTAGAGCCAGGACTTTACACTTTCTATATTTACAGATAAACATAATGCTGAGTCTTTAAGGTGTTAATTACATTTGAGGTCTGCAAAAATCTACTAACCAGAAGTGCTAACATAAAATCAACTGCCACGTCACACCTGCAGTTTTCAAACGACTAACCAAAGTGTTATGTTTTGAGGGTTTATGTAGATAATGTATGTATGACTGTTTGTATGTATGTAAGTTTCTTAAGTTTCTTTATGCCACCATAAGTCCTGTTCCCCTAGCATGATCACGCGTCGTAGATATACGATAAAATATATCGTATCATATATCACCAACATATTTATCGATTTCGCGAGCATGACCAAAGTAGCAACATGATATGATAAAACTAAACGGCTTAACAGATTTTGATAGGAGAGGTATTTTTAGATTCCTTGCATTCCACCGAGTGACATAGGCTATGTGAGTTCTCGGTCGTGTGTTTAGTTTAAAATAATATAGCTTGTTGACTGACGTGACAGAGAATTGTTTTTGTGACTGTTTACAGTAAATTTTGAATTATTTTCTAGCAGGTTGATGAAGACAGATGGGTATGGGGGTACGTTGACGAAACGGTGAAACCAAATGTAAATATTTATTTGTAAGTTTAATCTTAAGCATTTTGTACCTTCTTTTAGTCAATTAAGTTTTTAAATATTTATTTACTTGAACTAATAAAAAAGAGAAATACTGCAACTTATTTTTTAAATAATTTCATCTCGTATTTCAATCCTTTTTTAGTAAAATCTGTGTCACAATGGGTTCGATGGATCCCAAATAATAGTTTGGAAAAGGTGAAAGCAGTAATTTGTAGTATGTACCAAAAACTGAAAAGCAAACAAAATTTGTTATATAATACTAGCTTTTGCCCGCGGCTTCGCCCGCGTGAATTTCCCACGGGAACAGTGCCTTTTCCCGGGATAAAAAGTAGCCTATGTGCTATTTCAGGTCATTATCTACCTCTGTACCAAATTTCATCGAAATCCGTCCAGTAGATTTTGCGTGATTGAGTAACAAACATCCTCACAAACTCACAAACTCACAAATTCACAAACTCACAAACTCACATCCAAACTTTCGCATTTATAATATTAGTATGGATTTCAACAGGAGAATGTGAGTCCACGACTTGAGCTTACAACTGCAACTACTACTTCGGTAGAGACAGACACAGAACCTAGCTACTGCCAACCGTACCACCCAGATAAGCCTGAGTTTAATGAGCCTGGTCGGAGAATAAGCGAAGCAAGTAAGTGTCGTTTTATAGGAGTTATGTCCTAACTTAAGTGTAAATTTCAATTTGGATAAGATCTTTAGAAGAATTTATTGACATGGTGCCATCAACTTAAATTTCCATATTTTTTATTTATAAATTTAATTTAAACAATTACATTTAGCTTTATATTTTTATATGGGTACATTTCAATTTTTCATGTAAATATTTTACCAAAAAATGATTATGATTAAAACATAAGTAATAAATGTAAATTTCGAACAATAAAAAAATAACCATAAATAGAAACTCATAGGTGTTTAATCTGGTTTGCCCTTGGAAATAATAAGTACTTACTTAGACATAAGAAGCAAAATATTATGATCAAAGAGCTATGGAGCGCGCCATGCTCGGCATCACACTGTTGGATCGTATACCAAACGTAGAAATTCGACGTCGAACAAATGTCGAAGACGTAGGTAAACGTATCACGCAGTTAAAGTGGGATTGGGCGGGACACTTGGCTAGAAGGGAAGACGGTTGATGGACCAAGGCATTAACGGAGTAGTGGCTGAGACAGGGAAGACGACCAGTAGGAAAGCCACCAGACCGATGGATGAGACTGGCACAGGACCGTAGTAAGTGGCGTCAAAAAAGGGAGGCCTATGTTCAGCAGTGGGCTAATATAGGCTGAAAATAGAATAGATAGACACAAGTACTTATTCTACAATAAGTAAAGAACGTCTTTGTGTTCGCTTCATTGCTAAGTTGCTTACTTATCACAGCCTCTTTCTCTATCTCTGAGTAAACTGTCCAGTAGACTATTCATCAAATAAAGTCGCAATTAAATCTAATCCCAAATTTACATCTCTGATTATACGCTACAAGTAATAAAAGATTAAAGTTGCAAAAAAAAAACAACTTATTCTGAGGCAAACGAACGGGGTAGAAGTGCGGGGTACGCCATATTGCGGAAGGGACTGGAAGCTTCCTTTATGTACGTAGTGCTTATATTCATTTCTATGGCTCGACTGCTGAGTAACGATTTTAAACTAACTAACGACTTTAATCGGTTATGTCTGTGTTTGGAAGCTTCTGTTTGTACTTTTGTACCAATTGCACCCATTTCGATACGTCAAAGAAGAAACATGTGCCGTTATTTTATAAATAAAACAACTAATTTATGAGTTAGATCATGAGTAGGTAAAAATTGAGGATTTTTTTTTAACTAGAGGTTTAAACTAAAAATGCAGTTAATCATGTAATAATTAAATAAACAATGAAAGCCTGATAGAACGTCACAAATTGTACAATATAGGTGATAGAATCTTTGGGGATGGTGAAAGAGGCCCATACGAATGTAACTATTACACATTTAATTTTTTCTCAGAATGCCAAGAGTACATTTGGAAATTAAACGTGCGTTTAGAAGAAGATAAAAGATTTACTCAATGTAAGTTCTATTTCATAATACTTTGGTATCTCTCAGTAGCAGTAAAATATCAAGAAGGTACTTATATTAATATAATTACTTATTTAAAGGTTTGGCCTGGAGGAGAAAGAAGTATAACGTCCAATATGCTATCGGAGGATTTCCAACAGGACCGGGAGACTATCCTCATATGGTGAGAGCTACTTGAATACTAATCATCATCATCCATTTGAATGATCCACCACGCGAGCCTGTGGATTGGTATGACTGCAAATACAGTCGGGGTCCGAGGGCTTAATGTGCCTTCAGAAGCACGGAGGAACTGGAGATAATACATTTTTGGTCACCCATACCGTCTTCTTCTTCTTCTTATCGAGTGTGTTATTACTAACACTGGTGTCAGATTTCATTCAAGTCGCCTAAAGGCACTGACATGACTTTACCCATACCGTGACCGACCATTGCGAAGGTTGCATAACCGAAACTTTCGCAGACCAGCGCGCTAACCACTACCACCGAGCTCATCAAACAAATTTTTACCCGATTTTTCGTAAGGTACCTATGCATATACCCCACCATATATATTGTTGGTAGCCAACTTTCAAAATAGATAGCCAAGCATATATAAGTCAGTTAAACTTTTTCAGGGTGCTCTAGGCTGGAAAGCATCAGTAGGCACCTGGGTGTTCAAATGCGGTAGCTCTCTCATCAGCGAGAAGTTTGTTCTGACTGCTGCTCATTGCACTAGAGCATCATCGAGGGATTCCTCTATTGCTGATCCCGTGCCCAAGATTGTTAGACTTGGCGACAAGAATATTATTGATATTGTAAGTATTTTGTAAGTGATAGTTCTTAATATTATTGATTTTGTAAGTAGAATAATTCTCATCAATCTTTAAACCCGTTTTTGATCACAGACCATCAAAGTATATCAAATTTTAATTTGACTTCGGCGTAAAATTTCGCTCATGTTTTTGATTATAATTAATCTAAAATTTTGCATGTTGGAAATTTATATTATCATGATTACATTTCCAATGTAACTTTGTAAGTAATGAATCATCATCGAGTTAGGGTTTCACTGATTAGACTTGATAAAATTATAATCTATTTTTTTCTACACTTAAAAATATTTATTTTAGGCCCTCAGGGGTCTGCTGAAGCCAACAGATCGTAACATAACCCGGATTATCGTTCATCCTCAATTTTCTCCGCCGAAGAAATATTTCGACATTGCGCTGATGGAATTAGACAAAGAAGTTACTTTCTCCAGGCTTCTTCAGCCTGCCTGTCTTTGGACAAGTTTTGATACTAGCAAGCTTGGGCAAGAGGCTATATTGACCGGCTGGGGTGTTGTCGAATCTGGTAAGGAAACATCGAAACGAAACGGAGTTCTTTTCTTTTTCTTTTCTCCCTTTAATTAGAGTTAGCTCTGCTTGTACTTCGGCGCTTTACTACTTGTACTATTATGTATTCTGTGGCTTTATCGAATATTAATTTATCTATTCAGGATTATCCCTTTCACACCCAGCACTCACTTTTGTGAGTACAACTTTGTAATTTTCTATAGACTTAATAAGGAACGGTAAGCGAACCGGACGAGCCCGCACGATTGTGAGTGTAATCCATTACTACGAATTTTTTCGTGGCGACAGGTAGGTATATTCCCTGTGGGTCAGTGTGCGTCTGAAGCCGCACGAGGTGCACGTGTCATGACCTGTCATCGTGGTGGTCAATTTTTCAAATTCTCATCAAACTTACAATAATACAACAAAGTGCCCTGCCGCGTTTTTCTTTTAATTTTTAATAATGAATCTTTCTAGAAATATCAAAGCCGTCAAAGTCAGAAAAAATGAATTCTTAATTCAAATTTACACCTAAAATCTTTACAGGTGCTCTCAAGATATCTCCAGAGTTGCAGGCTGCGAAAGTAGATATCATAGATTCAGAACAATGCGATAGTTTGCTCAAGAGCTCGTGCAACAGGAACTGGTGTGGAATCAAGGATGACCAGATATGCGCTGGGAAGCTGGCTGGCGGCGTTGACGCTTGTCAGGTATTGAGTTTATTAATTGTTTTTTGAATAGTGCAATTGTGATTTTTTAGTTCATCCAATACAAAACAAGCACCTATTATAATTAATTAAAGATTAAAACTACTTATTTTTGGTAAATGCTCGTCTTATTATTAGATTCATCAATTAAAATATTTGTGACAAACATTTCACTAAATTCTTTTTCAGGGAGATTCCGGTGGACCTCTACAAGTACAAATCCCATTGCCCTCAAAGCAACAAGGCCAAATGCATTACGTCTTCGGAGTTATATCCTTCGGCATTGGGTGTGCCTATCCAAACCTGCCTGGGATCTACACTAGGGTGTCCACTTTCATCGACTGGATTGAGGAAAATGTGTGGGGAAACAGTTGAATTAAAATTTGCTGTAAAAAATATCCTATTTTTTATTGTATGCCTGAATGATGGACCTTGTTCAAGAAGTCTCAGAGTTTTTTTGCAAAAAGCAGTGCAATCTCTCTTTGAAATAATTGTTTAAACATGTCTTTATTGACTCCAACATTCTAAGATAAATAATCATATTGCATCAAAACAACATCTGTTCATTTCTGGCCACTACGGGGCGTGACCACAGAAATCATATAATAAGGATATAAGCATGACTAATTAAAATGTATGCAGATTCCTTAATTCCAGAATAACTTATAAATCATCCTGTTATTTGGTTAACTCAGATGTGCGAAATAATTGATAAAATCTATATGCTATCATATGGGAAAGACCTTCAGAAATGCAAATCATACAAGATTACTCAGCATAATAAGCACAATGTCGTAAGTGCCAACAATCATAAGGTAGCTTTTCAAGGTACCTTTTCGTGGACTGACAGATATAATATTATAAACCATATTGTTTATTAATTTTTATAGAGAACTAGCTGTTGCCCGCGGCTTCGCCCGCGTAACTTTCGCTTAGATGAAAAGTCTTTTTGTGTTCCAAACTGTTTCAGATGTTTCGGATCTTCGATTTTTATACGTCCACAGAAAATGCTCATCAGATTAATCAAGTTTTGCTAAGACGCCATTTCCGTTTATGTTATAGTGTAGCTGGTCTTTTGGAGTTTTTCATCAGATGTTCCAGATCTTCTATTTTTATACGTTAGCAGAAAATGCTCATCAGTTTGAACGATTTTTGCTAAGGCGCCATTTCCATATATGTTATAGTGTAGCTGGTCTCTTGGAGCTTTTCATCAGATGTTCCAGATCTTCAATTTTTATACGTTAGCAGAAAATGCTCATCAGGTTGAACGACCTTTGTTAAGGCACCATTTCCATATTTCTTATAGTTTAGCTGTTCTGTTATGGTTCTTCATCAGGTGTTCCAGTTTTCAAAATCAATTATAGTCTATATGTGGCCCAGGCTTAATAGCTACACAACAAAAAAGTTTCATTCATTTCGGTTCAGTACTTTCGGAGATTAGCGTGATCATACATACAGACAGACATCCAAGAAATTCCAAAAAAATTTTTTTACTTTCTATTGTTCCTTTTAAGTGTCCCTCAATCCATTTTAGTCAAAAATACTAAATGTACAGACAAAATATTTTTACTGTTTTATTATATCTATCTTCTATCTTCTATATATATAAAAGAACAAGGGTGTCTGATAAATCAACGCCCAGCCTAAACCATAAAAGCTATAAACTTGAAATTTGGACCGAAGTTTTATGTTAATACGTAGTGCTCAGATAAGAAAGGATTTTTCAAAATTAGACCCCTAAGGGGGTTAAAATTAAGGGCAAAGTTTGTATGAAAAAAAATTTAAATCTTCACTGATTTACTTGAAACTTGGCAAGAATGCTTCTCAACAAAAATAACCAATTGCGTGTTTCAGCGTTTTTTGAAATTCAACCTCTAAAGAGGTAAAAAAGGGGAGGTAAACTAATTTATCATCACAAAACCGAAACTGTAAAAGCTATAAACGTGAAATTTGGTTAGTGTCTTCATTATACAATATACTGCCCACATAAGAAAGGGTTGTTCACAATTTCAACCCTTACAGTCCAAAAAAAGGGGTGAATTTGCGTACCATTAGACAAATCCCATTTGAAATTTCGATGCATATTGGCTTATCGGTAGAGGCCGCGGATTATTTTTTTAAGTACAGGGTTCGAATCCTGCCAGATGTGACTTTTTTTTCCATTTTTTTTTTGCGTTTTGTATTAGTTTTTTAGAATTCTATATTTTTTAAAATATTTTAGTAAAGAAATATTTCAAGAAAGTAGCTGGAAGTAGCTAGATAGAATCCTGCCTAGCAATAATTTTCTGTTTTCGTTTTTTATTTGTTTTCTAGAATTAATTTCTTACTTTTTTTTAATTTTGAAAAGAAACGAATAAATTCATTTGCAAATTTATTTCCGGTCATCTACAAGAAAAATATCCAATAGATGGCGTTGATAAAATGAGAAATGTAAGCTGAAATTATTTCTCAATATTTTCAATAGATGGCGCTGCGCAATTTTGGTGATTTCTACTTCGCGCTTATTTCAGCATAAAGGGGTCGTGGGTATAATAATAAAACAGTAAAGATATTTTGTCTGTACAGTACATTTAGTATTTTTGACTGAAATGGATAGAGGGACACTTAAAAAGAATAACAGAAAGCAAAAACATTTTTTTGGAATTTTTTGTCTGGCTGTCTGTCTGTCCGTCTGTATATGTATGTACGCGTTTCACGCAATATCTGCTGGACGGATTTGAATGAAACTTTTTTTGTTGTATAGCTATTAAGCCTGGGCAACATATAGGCTATAAGTGATTTTGAAAACTGGAACACCTGATGAAGAACCTTAACAGAACAGCTAAACTAGAAGAAATATGGAAATGGTACCTTTGGAAAAGTTTATCAATCTGACGAGCATTTTCTGTTGACGTATAAAAATCGAAGATCAGGATCATCTGATGAAGAATTCCAAGGGACCAGCTACACTATTACATATGGAAATGGCGCTTTAGCAAAAGTCGTTTAAACTGATGAGCATTTTCTGCTGACGTATAAAAATTTAAGTTTATGCAACATCTGATGAAGAACTCCAAGAGCCCAGCTACTCTATAAAAAATGGAAATGGGGCCTTAGCAAAAGTCGTTCAACCTGATGAGCATTTTCAACTGACGTATAAATAGACAGGACACGGGATAGGATAAAGAGGGACTCGGGGTGGGAGTGGTGGTACACGGGAATTGTAGATAACGAGCAGACGATGATCGTTTATTGAATTAAATATCACTTTTGATTCATTTTAACACCGCGACTGTACTACGAGTACGTACCTAATATATTCCCGCGGGACACGGGATAAACCAAATAGCTGAAATTTTGAGTACTGGAGTTTAGGTTACTACAGTTTGGAACACAAAAAGATTTTTCATCTAATGAAACTCACGCGGGCGAAGCCGCGGGCAGCAGCTAGTGTATAGATAAAGATAAACGCCGGCATAAAACGTGCAGCGTGTTTTTTAAAGTGAATCCTATTCCCGCTGCATAGAGATGGACACATCATTATAAACATTGAGGTGAAACCTGTTCAGAAACTAGAAAGTACTACTTCATTAAGACTGCTACATTTATAAAGTGTAGACGTACCTAAAATAAGTACTTTTTCAAAAGGTTTGAAAAGATTGTCTTTCAAAAATTTAATATTTCAATAAATAAAACATGTATTTAGGTCTTGTAGTGCTTTTTGTTTTGGAGGGTTTGTATGTTGTATTTTTTTAATATTTTTATATTACCGTAGTATTTTATCTGGCCGGTATGAACTGACTTACAATGTATCGTATGTGTTATGTTGTGTGTTAATAAAAAAATCTTGTTGTTGTTGTCGTACATAGAATTTTAGCATGGGTCCGGGACTTTTTCCTGTGTTAATTTCGAGAAATCCTCTCTCAGTGCTTCCCTGCACTCCCTAATGAACTTACATGCCAAATTTCAGCTTCCTAGGCACAGTAGTTTTGGCTGTGCGATGTTTGTCAGTCACGCCATCAGTCAGTTAACGGAAGTTATATATATTGATTGATTGATATAAATTTTGACGTTGCAGTAACCATGACCAATGGAAATCCAACCGTGGCATCATCAAAGCAGGTGAATAAAAAGTTTTCATAACTGAAACGAGTATTTCTCATAGTAATATTTTACACCAAGAGCTTTGTTCCCTTAAAATTTGATTTCATTCAGTAGTTTTTTTTCCCACAGGTATTTGGGAATTCTGGTTAGTTTCCCTCATCAAAGTAGCTATTTTTTATTTGGCTAACAGCCCACCATTAATTCCAAAGATTAAAGTGTTCTAACAAACAAACAACTGTCTTATCAAATCAATCTAATTTAAGTTAAGTAAAATATAAGAACTACATTTCTATCATGTCGATATTTTTAGCACGACGAAGAGAAATGGTATTGGGGCTATCTTGACGAGGAATCGACCCTAGGAACTCTTGTTATAAATGTAAGTAATATTTACAAAATTATATACTAAGCAAACACCTTATTATATTTCTATGTTCATGCACCGCCATTTATGTTTATATCTTTCCGTTCGCTAAGGTTGCCTGGAAGAGACGCACTTGCCTATTGTATATACGCTTTACCTATATTAATATTATATTCTGCTATTATATTATGCTTCCATGCTGGTCTGTGAGCGAAGAAAAAACATAGAATGTGCCAGCTGCTTCTCTTCCCGCGCAGATTGTAAAAGTCAATCGAGGGAAAGGGCTTTAAACTGAGGATTCCTCCACTCATAGGCGATGGGCTAGCAACCTGTCACTATATCTGAATTTCCATTCCATCAGAGAGCCCACTATTCAGCTAATCGTAGCCTTCGAGTCTGACGACTCTTGGCTCTGTCTACCCCGTAAGGGATAAAGACGTGATTCTATTCTATGTATTACAACCCTTAATTTTTTGGTGCAATAAAGTATTTTTATTTTACTTTATAGCCATTAGTACTGACTAGTTTAAAAAATCATTATACTTAAATGAATAATGAAAGCCCATAATTGGAACAGTTGAGATATAAAATAGTATTGTGCCAGAAATATTTTAAACAAATTGTATAGGGTTGGACATTTTTTTTTTGTAATAGGATACCGTTACACCCTCAACAGAAATGAAACCTAGTGATCAGATACCACCAATAACGCAAATACGGATAGCGGAGACAAATGACACCAAAATTCCGGAAGAAATACCTGCAATATGCCTTCCATCTTTTATACCTCCTGATAAACCAAACTTCAGCAAGCCAGGCCGAAGGATAAGCGAAGCAAGTATGATAACTGTTTTTTTTTCTTATTTATTTAAAAAATAAAATGGTTTTAGGCGCCAGTGTTGTTAATTTGTAAACACTTTAGCGCCTATAATAGAATGTGATCAATAATGCGACATATCCTCCTTAATTCTCTGTCCAAACGTTAGTCAGTTAGATAACGTGTAAAATTAATAAAAAGTACAATTTTTTACATCAGCGCTTAATGTCGATGCCAAATTAAAAATTAAAGAAAACCTTGGCACCGACTTCACATCATTTCACGATTTTAAGCTTAATGGAAGTCGTCAATAATTTTTTTTGAAAACCATTTTTAATATCATCAGCGTTTAACTCAATGAAAAACTAAACATAAATAACAGTGATACTTGGATAATTAATAAAACAACTTTTTTGTTTTATTTTCCAGAATGTTCCGAGTACATTTGGGAGCTGAATAATCGTGCTGAAAAACAAAAACGTGTCGATTTTTGTAAGATTTCATTATTTAATGTTACTTTCATAGGCACGATTAAAAAAAAATTTGTTGATTTAATACAAAAAGTCGCTCATATTCATTCATGCGTATTTACAAGTAAAAAATTACAATGTTTTTGTATGTTCACAATGTATTATAACTTTTCTTTATGCAAAAATAATAGTAGTAGCACAAAAATGACATCTGTTTATCAAAAAACCTTATTTTTATTTTCAGGCAAAAAATTTGAAAAATGGGATCCTAAAAAGGGTAAAGTCATATTTATCAGTATTTTTTTAACATTATAATACTAAACAAGTATGATATTAAGATCCTATAAACGACATATTCTAGCAATTATTGCAACTATGTTAGGATCTAATACTTTTTCTTTCTTCTTATTTAAGACATCCAGATACTACGTCTTTATCCCTCGAATAATCTGCGTGGGAATAGAAGCAATAATAGATTAGTTTACGGGGTTATTCCCAAAGTACTCCAAAAAATGTTCCCAAACCACTCCATGAAAAAAATAATATTTTAAATTAAGTTTCATTCTACTCCGCGGTAATATTAAAATGTTCTCAAAGTACTCCACGCGATTATAATATCAAAACACATTAATTAGAATAAAATGTGTAGCTGACGTATAGTACAGTCAGGCTCAAAAGCTTTGCAACAATATTTTTATGTATAAAGAAAATTTTAAATAAAAGACTTTACAATTCAATAAATCTACATTTGTATATCAACATTTATATTCAAAAATAAACAATCAACAACATTTTCATAAATGAGCTTTTTTTACATATTTTCCACCAAAGAGATTTATGATTATTATATATATGTAGGGATTCGGCTTGAGAGAAACTCAAGAAGTAACTAATAAAATTATATTTTTGCAAAAACTTAAAATATTTACATAAAAAGAAACATCAAATTTCCATCTTAGCAGCTAGGTTGCGACTCAAATTCGTTTGTACATTTATTATAACAAGCTAACATGCACATATTCAAACTACTGCTATCAATTCAAACTTGCTTTCAACTTTTATCTCTTTAATTTTAAACTTATTCAGAACTTTAATCAGAACTATATTGTTTGAACGATTTTGTGACTGACTGTACATAGTGAAATATTTTATAATTATTTAGATGGAGTAGTTTGAGAATCGATATCAAATAATCTGCGGAGTACATTGAGAATAAATTAAAAGGGTTATTCCCAAAGTACTCCAAAAAATGTTCCCAAACTACTCCATGACAAAAATAATATTTTAAATTAAGTTTCATTCTACTCCGCGGTAATATTAAAATGTTCTCAAAGTACTCCACGCGATTTTAATATCAAAAAGCATTAATTAGAATAAAAAGTGTAGCTGACGTATAGTACTGTCAGGCTCAAAAGCTTACAATATTTTTATGTATAAAGACAATTTTAAATAAAAGACTTTACAATTCAATAATCAACATTTATATATTCCCTATATTTCAACAATTAAACATAATATTCAAAAATCAACTATCAAAAACATATTCATAAATGAGCTTTTTTACATATTTTCCACCAAAGCAAAGAGATTCATGTTTTCTATGAAAATGTAGGAATTCGGCTTGAGGGAAACTCAAGAATAATTGATAAAATATAATTTTGAAAAAACTAAAAAAAATATTAAAAAGAAAATTTATTAAAATATTTACTAAAAAGAAACATCCAATTTCCGTCATAGCGGCTAGATTGCGACTCACAATCGTTGTAAATCCAATTTAAAAAGCTAACATCCACACATTTTCAATTCAAATTCAAACTTGCTTTCAACTTTTTTCTCTTTAATTTTGAACTTATTCAGAACTTTAATCAGAACTATATTGTTTGAACGATTTTGTGACTGACTGTACATAGTGAAATATTTTATAATTATTTAGATGGAGTAGTTTGAGAATTGATATTAAATAATCTGCGGAGTACATTGAGAATAAATCAAAATACCTATGGAGTAGATTGGGAACAAAATAATAAGTATTTTTTAATAATAATAATTTCGTGGAGTAACTTGGGAACTCATGTATGAGATTCTTATCTTTTTAGAACAAAAGAATGGAGTACTTTGGGAACAACCCAATTAAAATACCTATGAAGTAGATTGGGAACAAAATAATAAGTATTTTTAAATAATAATAATTTCGAGGAGTAACTTGGGAACTCATGTATGAGATTCTTATCTTTTTAGAACAAAAGAATGGAGTACTTTGGGAACAACCCATTTTTAAAATACATATTTAACTAAAAATAAAAAGGATAATTTGAATAAAACTTCTCACTTTAATACAATTTATTTATATTATCATATTTTAATGTAATTTTGCCCTAGCAGTAGTTGGAGGGAAGCCACCACCACCAGGAGAATTTCCACACATGGTAAGACTCTCTACTTATTAACGAGTTACTGGACATACTCGTATTTAAGTCATTAAACTTAAAATGATTTTTTATTCTTTTAATTACACGAAGTTTTCTATAACTTATTTATAATTAGCATAATTTACGCCTATGTCAATGACTGGGGATTAGCTATGCTCAAGTGGAACTGGGCTGGACTTGTTTGCCGCATGCCGCCTGATATTTGTAGAAGGTCTCAAATCACCACAACTTGGGTTTCCGAAGGACACAGAAAAAAAGATAAACGACGAAAACGATGGCGGAATGATCTCGAAAAATTTCGCTGTGGTTGACAACCGCTTGGTATTAATAGAAATTTATGCAGAGAAAAGGGAGGTGTTTGTCTACACGGAACATGTAATTGAAACTATTATGCGATTAAAATGCTAAAAATACTTGGGCTAATGTCATTTTGATGACCGCAACTATGTAAATAACTCTATGTAACTATTTAAGTATGGTGAAGTCACCATACTTACTTGTATAAAAGATAGAATAGTGAAGTTAGTTACGTTACAAGTGCCAAAATGATATTAGTGCAATTGTGTTAGCATTCAAATTGCATTGAGCATTTTTGCTAAACGGTTTGAAAAATCCTCGCTGTCCGATTTGACTAAAGTTTTACACTGTTCGATTGATCGATTAAAAGTTAATCTAAACCATACTATATTTCAGGGAGCTATAGGCTGGAAAGCGGTGATAGGAACCTGGGTGTTCAAATGCGGTGGGTCCCTCATCAGTGAGCGATTTGTGCTCACCGCTGCACATTGCACCAAGGTGTCGACACTAGACCCGACTGTCGCCGACGTCGAGCCAAAGATTGTGAGGATTGGCGATCAAACTCTTCTTGATACTCCTGTGAGTGAGGATATTTAGTTTAGTATAATATTCGATCAGAACTTCGACCAGTTTGCGGACCTCCATAAAAAGGGAGATATTAGGAGAGCATGTATGAAGAGAGTGATGAGTGTAGAGGAAGCGAGAGAGATCTGTGAAGATCGTAGCAAGTGGAAATCGCCAGTCTCTGTCTACTCCCAAGGGAAAAAGCCATGATAACATGTATGTTTGTATGTATAATCAGAACCAGTATATTTCAGAGTGGCTGAAGGCTTTAGATTTCCCATGCTGAAATAACTAAAAGCAACTTTAATTGATGCTGTATTTATGAAGTAGTTAGTAGTTGAATTCTAAAAGATAATAATCATGATTAAAAATTCGTCGTACATTTTAATTATCCTTAAATTGTTTTCAACTAGGCTTTACTATATACTTACACTTTTACTGATTTCAAGTGAAGCACAAAAACTAGTCTTAACACTTCGTGCGAAGTTTTCAATCAATATTTGACTAAACATCTTTATATTACGTCAGCAAATAAATCCACATTCCGTAGCTGACAATTATTTTTTATTATTATTTCAGAATGTCTTCTCTCTAAATCCAGTCCAAAAGGTAGACAAGGACATTGCAAAAATAATTAAACATCCCCAATTTGATCCACCAGAGAAGTACTATGACATAGCTCTGCTGGAGTTGAGAGAAACAGTAACTTTCTCGAAAGTGGTCCAACCAGCGTGTTTGTGGAGTAATTCTACTACAGACGAACTCGGGAAGCAAGCTAATATAACTGGTTGGGGTGTGGTGGAAACAGGTAAGGCCATTATTGAAATCAGATAATCTTTATTGATACTTGGCCTTTAAAGAAGGCACTTTTTTAAGTCGAAAACTAATAATAATAGTGTATTAAATAATATAATATAAAGTGTATTATGTCTCAAATCAAAAAACTATTAGCATTTCGGAACGACCACTGCTGAGAAGAAATGCCGAAAGAAACTCATGAAACTATCTTGGACCAGAAGGGTTATTTTTTATTAATATACAGAGTGAATTCTAAACCATTGACATCCTTTCCAGTGGTGACAGACTCATATCTATACATATAATAAAACAGTAAAAATATTTTGTCTGTACATTTAGTATTTTTGACTAAAATGGATAGAGGGACACTTAAAAAGAACAATAGAAAGCAAAAAACATTTTTTGGAATTTCTTATCTGTCTGTATGTCTGTCTGTCTGTATGTATGTACGCGTTTCACGCAGATACTACTGGACGGATTTGAATGAAACTTTTTTGTTGTATAGCTATTAAGCCTGGGCAACATATAGGCTATAATTCATTTTGAAAACTGGAACACCTGATGAAGAACCATAACAGAACAGCTAAACTAAAGGAAATATATTGAAATGGTGCCTTAACAAAAGTCGTTCAACCTGAGCCGGCACCTTAGCAAAACTTGGTTAATCTGATGAGAATTTTCTGTAGACGTATAAAATCGAAGATTGGAACACAGGAAAAATTTTGGAACACAAAAAGATTTTTCATCTAAGCCAAAGTCACGCGGGCGAAGCCGCGGGCAACAGCTAGTATATGTATAAGCAACTTTAAGCAGTTTTTGTATGCGACGGGCTCTGATAATTTAAAAAAAAATCTGCTGTTTCATAATAACCTAACTCACTAACATTATACATCTACTTATACGAAAGTGAGTTTGTTTATTTATTTGTTTGTTACTGTTTCACGCTTTATCTACTGAACCAATTCTGAAATTTCGCATACGCATAGTTAGAAGTACAGATAAGGACATAGGGTACCTTTCATTCCAGGAAAAAGCACTGTTCCCGTGGGAAAATAACGTGGACGAAGCCGAAGGCAAAAGGTAGTTTTACAATATAATACAAGGTACGAGTGAAATAGCTGGTAGAGATTTGAGTTTACGCTTAAGACAGTTAAAATTTTGAAGGAAAAGCCTCATTAATCTTAACATAAACAAGTGCGAAGTCTCGTTAGTCTTTCACGGGAAAAGTCAAAAGTCTATTGGAATAATTGGAGAATAAACATTATGGGAAATTAACTTTACAAATCTGTACTACCTGATTTTATTATTATGACATGATTTTTTGTTGTTTTCTTATTTATACATATAATAAAACAGTAAAAATATTTTGTCTGTACATTTAGTATTTTTGACTGAAATGGATAGAGTGACACTTAGAAAGAATAATATAAAGCAAAAAATTTTTTTTGGAATTTCTTGTCTGTCTGTCTGTTTGTCTGTCTGTCTGTCTGTATGTATGATCACGCTAATCTCCGAAAGTACTGAACCGATTTGAATGAAACTTTTTTTGTTATATAGCTACTGAGCCTGGGCAACATTTAGGCTATAATTTATTTTGAAAACTGGAACACCTGATGAAGAACCTTAACGGAACTGCTAAACTATAAGAAATATGGAAATGGTGCCTTAACAAAAGTCATTTAACCTGATGAGCATTTTCTAATGACGTATAAAAATTGAAGATCTGGAACATCTGATGAAGAACTGCAAGAGACCAGCTACACTATAACATGTATGGAAATGGCGCCTTATTAAAAGTCGTTCAACCTGATGAGCATTTTCTGCTGACGTATAAAAATTGAAGATCTGGAACCTCTGATGAAAAGCTCCAAGAGAGATTTTTCATCTAAGCGAAACTCACGCGGGCGAAGCCGCGGGCGACAGCTAGTTTCAGAATAAATTCCATAATTAGTCATTATTCATAAAAGATTTCTTTTTTTTTAAGAAAAAGGAGTTTTTTATTACCTACTAAAATGGAGAGAAGCCTTTGCCTAAAAGTGGGACACGTGATGGCTGAAGTTGGTTAAAAGTTATAAAAGAAAATTATTGTCAGGTATAGATAAAATACCTTAAAATAAAATACAATGTTATATAACAAACTAATTATTAAAAAATAAAAAACCCGACTGACAACTCACATAGCCTATGTCACTCGGAGGAATGCAAAGATTCTAACAATACCTTTCACATTAAAATCTGTAAAGCCGTTCAGGACTTGGTGGAATAAAGAGACATACGTACAGACATCTCCAGAAGTGGAGTCAGAATTTCTCATACTAATTGATTATAGAAGTGTTTGCACTTAAGACCTTATGATTGTGTGTTATTTGTAAAACGCCTATGTGTCTGTGCAATGTCAACCGACCGAATACGATGTTTCCATAGAAGTAGGTAGGCTGGCGCGGCGAGTCGGCGAGCGCTTCATACTTTTATGGATTTCATAGACATACTATTAATGATACGGAACGTTCATAGTATGTCTATAAAATCCTTGCTCTAACTTTATGGTATCGTTACTTCGTATGGGTGGTCAGTATGGACCAGCTATGAAAATGAATATTTGACGGTGAATGAAAAAAAAGACAGACGCAAATTTATCACTTCAACCGAGTTCTCGTTTTAGTTGAACGCATTTGTTAGTGATAGTTATCTAAGTATTTGTGGAATATTACTTTACCAACACTTGCCAATATAGGCCATTATAAGTAGGTATTATGGAGACTATTCGGATTTACTTTGCATGATAGTGGTTGCAAAATAGTCTCAATTTCTAATGAAAGGAACTGGATTAAGTGTGAGTATTTTTAAACAAATAAATAGTTGTGATTTGAAATATGTGTGTGTAAATGTGTAATATTTTGTGATTAATTCAAACATAAAATGATAACATAATATTTGCATAAGTGATAGTTTTGAAATTAAATATAAACTAAATACCTAATTATATATTATTATATTTTTTAGTGGACAACACGTTGGGTGTAGCGACTTGCTGCAGGGTAGCCGCAAAGTAGAAGACCGGCTATTATCTCTGAGCAACAGCAACAATAATGTTGGAAGAATATGAAGGCGATGATTTTACCTACCAGGCGTTATGCTGATTTATTTGATGTTTCGATGCCTATCTACTGTTCGTCGTGCATATCAAGCTGGTGGCGTGCATAAAAAAACTGGATAATTTATTTCGCTTCCAGAAATAAATGTCATCCTTGGCCAGCGCGGTCTTCTAACCTCAACTCCATAGAAAATCTATGGGGCCTGAAGGTGCATAGAAGATGAGCAAGGAAGAATTAGTTTCTCATTGTATGGATGTTTAGGACAGTTTTTTTGTGATTGAAATATGTGTAGAAAAGACAACAACGGCAACTTTACACAATAGTGAGTTAATTATTTGTGTTTAAATTTAATCAGTGAGTTCATTCATTAAGTAGGTATATTCCAACTGTCCTCTTTCTATTGTATCAAATCTGGTTTTATAAAAGTATAAACATTATTTAAATTATTTTTATACTTATTACTTGTTTTTGTATTTTGCATTACAAATACAAGGTTATGTTTCGTAATAGGAGATAAATTGTTAAATTGTTAGATGTTGAGGTTTAGTTTCAATCTTCTTTTCATGATGAAAACGAATACTTAAGCTATAACCTCAATATTTACTAACAAAAAGCGAAAGTATAATTTAGTAATAATATATAAAATAAATGAACAGATTCTTATAAGTAACTTACTTCAGAATGCTTATTTTTAAGTTCTTATTTATTCTGTAATTAGATAGGGAAGTGATTAAACATAAATTTTGAATTTGTTAGTGTAGTTTATAATAATAAATTTTACATAAGTATACTATACCTATTTACATGAATAAATAGTTGTCATGATTTTTGAGAATTTTTATTTCATAACAAATATATAAAAGCATATCAATTACATTACATAAAAATACTCTTGGCTTATGAATTGAGTTTAATATGAAAAATAAAATATCTGGATGTGACTCGAACTTTGACCTGTATCAACTGCAGTCCATCCGACTACCGATTAGACCAGCAGATGCATTAGCTTGTGACGAAATTATCAATTGGTTGCGTGTCACCGTACTCACCACTATTGGTTTGCTTTATAATAAACTATAGGTAGTGTATTAGTGTATTATTATTTCTGAGTCAGAATTCACTACTTAGTACCCCGTAAATTTGATAGATGGCAGCACGTAGGCAGTATGAGCACGAAGCACTAGCATGCAGCAGAGTTGTGTCTTGGTGTGGGTGGGTAATATGATAATTAGCTTAGTGTGAGTAGTGTTCTTATTGTAATTATACGTCCGTAATATGGACGTTACGCACACAATGAAGGACTGCGCGCCTGCAAGGCATAATGATATTTAAGGTATGACTCCACTTTTGACTCTTGACTGTACATACATGAACCCTAAAAACATAACATTCATTTTTTGGTCAGTCGTGTAAAAAGATAGGGTATGATAATAATGACAATCGTCTAATCTTTCAGGTTCTCTTGAAACTTCACCGACCCTACAAGCGGCTACAGTGGACATGTTTCCTATTGAACAATGCGACTATCTGTACGACAATTATCGTATTAGAAACTGGGATGGGTTTCAAGACCATCAAATTTGCGCTGGAAAGTTGGGAGGAGGGATCGACTCTTGTCAGGTAGCTTGAAAATGAAATATATATAACGATTATAAAATAATGTGAAAAACATATATACTAACTGAAAAACTACTAAACGGATTTCCATGTGGTTTTCCCCAATGTGCCAGGTTATGAGGAAAGTTTACTCAGGCGAAGCCGCGGGCAAAACTATGTTTATTTAACTGCGCTAATCTCTGAAATATTTGATAACTAGCCACGCCCCGGGGCTTCGCTCCCGTTAGAACTTCGGGATAAAAAGTACCCTATGTGCTATTCCCGGTATTTTTCTACCCGTATACCAAATTTCATCGAAATCCGTCCGGTAGATTTTGCGTGATTGAGTAACAAACATCCTCACAAACTCACAAACTCACATCCAAACTTTCGCATTTATAATATTAGTATGGATTTCTTTCTGTGTATATATGATGGCCAAATTAGGTTGCCTATTCGGAATTCCGAAATTCCCATAGGAGTGAAACAACGTGCGCCAGCAAGTTCAGATATAAAGTATTCTTAAGCCCTTTTTTCATGTAGTATGTGAGTAATGCCTTATCGCAAACAGATGATTAGATTTATGAATTGCGAATTACCTATATGTAAATTGAAATACATAAAAAACCATTAAAACAACATCTTTCCTCCAAAAATTAGCCGATTCATATATTCCTTATTTTCAAAGTTCTTCTTACTCACATTAGTCAAAGTATAACGGTCAAATCGAATATCTAACCCTTTATCAAAATTAGTTCCTTACTTTTAACGCTCCTTGACATATACAAAGTAGTTCAAATAGAAATATGTATGATTAATGTTCATAATTCCGTTATCTGTTTATTTTTTCTTTTTCTAGGGAGATTCCGGCGGACCGTTACAAGTAAAGATTCCTCTCCCAAGAAATGCAACAGACAAAGAAGGCTGCATGCACTACCTTGTCGGCGTCATATCCTTCGGTGTAGGGTGCGCTCATCCCAACCTGCCGGGAATCTATACTAGGGTGTCCAGTTTCATCGACTGGATTGAGGATATTGTTTGGAATGTACAATAAATATATATCTAAACTGTGTAGTTTTCTTTCAATATCATCTCGGCTGTTAAAATAACAACTCCCACAAAAAATCTATATGTAATCTTTATAAAAATAATCTAAAAAAATTGTTTTAACGTACTAATTTCTTGTTTAACAAATGGTGTAAATTTAAAATTTTTAAACAAGATTTGACAAGAAAATTTTACCTGGGTCCGATCAACGAAGCTTTTGAAACCCGAATAATTCTTCTGTCTATGAAACTTGGCACATGGTGAAAATAAGTAATACAGATTACAGATCCATACTAATATTATAAATGCGAAAGTTTGGATGTGAGTTTGTGAGTTTGTGAATTTGTGAGTTTGTGAATTTGTGAGTTTGTGAGGATGTTTGTTACTCAATCACGCAAAATATACTGGACGGATTTCGATGAAATTTGGTACAGAGGTAGATAATGACCTGGAATAGCACATAGGCTACTTTTTATCCCGGGAAAAAGCACTGTTCCCGTGGGAAATTCACGCGGGCGAAGCCGCGGGCAAAAGCTAGTATATAATAATCTAATAATTTTTATTACGAGAAGTTAAGTATTTTTACCTAAACATGAAAATCGTTTATAGCTCTCTGTGAAAAATTCCTCAGACTGAAATTCTTTCTCTATACGTACCTATGTACTACTTAGAATATGTATATAGAAGAATCTATTTTTTTTTCCACTTCAAAGATACTCCAAATTTAACTTTTAACATTTTGCACTATAACTTCTACTGAAAAATTGCTCTGCTCATTTTTATTTTTTAATATGCTTTTATATGTTCAAATGCATAGCTTTTCTCAGTTATCTAAAAGTTTTTCATTTTGTAACATATTTTTTTATATTTTTGCTTAATTACGTCATGTGAAAAATTTCTCCGTCCATTCTTATACATCTATTGGTCATTTGATTATATATTAAAACAGATTCATCAATAATCTAACAAATTTTCGAATGGTAATATACTTTTAAGGAAATACTAAACGGCAGACGAGATGCAGTTTGCGGGCTAAAGTCAGCGATACGTTCTTAATACTACTAACGTAAGGTTGAAATTGTAATAAAGTTGGTGCATGCCCGTAGCTGGTAACTAACTTCTACTGAAAAATTGCTCTGATAATTAGATATAATTTTTAATATGCTTTTATTTACTAAAACAAATAGCTTTTATAAGTTATGTAAAAGATTTTCCTTTACAATATTATAATAACGTCGTGGTAATAATTGCTCAGGTAAATTAACTACGTTTCTTAGTTAGGGGTAGCTCTATTAAGTATAATAGATTTTTCAATAATTCAATTAAAATTCAACTAAATACCAAGGTTTTAAAATATCAATTAACAAATTATATATAAATCATTAATTTAAACAAAAATAAATGTCAAGTCAACAAAAGAATTAAATAAAAATTGTTAAGTTGAGTATTGCCGCGCGCGTGGCCGCTTAGCAGCCCGGGCGCGCGGGAGTGCAGAGGGGTGCGGGGCGCTCGCGCTGTAGAGCGCGGGCGGTGCCTGCCTGCTGGTGCCCAGTTCGTGCTAGAGGTACAGACCGGCCGCGCAGGCGTCTCGCTCGAAATACTGACGTCTTCGTGGTTTAATGGTCATCACGCCCCGCCGCCGCCGGACTGCCACACCACACCGGAGGTCCCGACTTCGATCCCCGGTTGGGTCAAGATAGACCTGGATGTTTATCTATACCTATATATATATATATATGTATTTGTTATAAAATATAGTATCGTTGAGTTATCCCATAACACAAGTCTCAAACTTACTTTGGAGCTAACTCAATCTGTGTAATTTGTCCTTAAATATTTATTACTAGCTGTCGCCCGCGGCTTCGCCCGCGTGAGTTTCGCTTAGATGAAAAATCTCTCTTGGAGCTTTTCATCAGATGTTCCAGATCTTCAATTTTTATACGTCAGCAGAAAATGCTCAACAGGTTGAACGATTTTTGCTAAGGCGCCATTTCCATATATGTTATAGTGTAGCTGGTCTCTTGGAGCTTTTCATCAGATGTTCCAGATCTTCAATTTTTATACGTCGGCAGAAAATGCTCATCAGGTTGAACGATTTTTGTTAAGGCACCATTTCCATATTACTTATAGTTTAGCTGTTCCGTTATGGTTCTTCATCAGGTGTTCCAGTTTTCAAAATGAATTATAGCCTATATGTTGCCCAGGCTTAATAGCTATACAACAAAAAAGTTTCATTCAAATCGGTTCAGTACTTTCGGAGATTAGCGTGATCATACATACAGACAGACAAGAAATTAAAAAATTCTTTCTATTGTTCTTTTTAGGTCTCCCTCTATCCATTTCAGTCAAAAATATTAAATGTACAGACAAAATATTTTTACTGTTTTATTATATGTATAGATTATCATTTTATTTATTAGATACAAAACGAAGCAGTTGTGTGTGTGTGCGTGTACTGTGTACCGACTTGTACGAGACGGGACAGAGATAATTGCTGCGGAAAGATTGGGTTTAATCCTGGGCAAAAACCCAATTTTCCCGAAACTTTCCATTTCTTCCCAAAATCTGGGAGGAAACGATTTTTTTAGCTTTCAGCTAAATATTTTCAGTTTCAGATTTATTCCTGTACAAGTACTGTAAGACCATTGCGATTTCAGGCAGCAATCAAAACCTATGGGATACTTCCCGTTGCCTTTAAGGCATTATGAAATTTGAAAGAAAAGAAAAAGCAAGGTCTAACAGTACCTATACATGAATAAATCTGAAAATTGTAAATATTATGTTGTTGAAAGTCTAAAAAAAGTGCTACAAATTTATTTTTGCGCTGGATTTAGTATGAATCTTAGGGATCGAACTGCAAAGTTAAGTATGTTTTTGGTCTTTTAGTTAGAGCTATAACGTGATGCTTTGCGGGTACGGAATCCAACTCGGTGCGCGAGTTTGCCTCGCATGGCCGGTTTTTTTTTAAATCTTACGACATTGAATGATTTTGTAATAATAATTTTCTTAATTTAATTAAATAACCTACCGTACTTGAATTTTTAGAATTTTTGAATTCGATAACGGCATTATTACTTTTAATTAACTAAGAACGGTTAAATCTAAAATTTAACCCTTTTTACTCCTTTAGGGGTTGAATTTCCAAAAATCTTTTCTTAGTGTATCAGCTACAACACGATTTTAGCGCTACCTAGTGAGCGCTGACGTCAACGCTTGCCCCACGCGGCGGCGGCGGCGAGGCGTGGTGAACGAAACGACCGAAAAAGACTGCACTTTGTTACGAGCAGCGGAACGTGACGGTCGCAAGGAATAAGCTTACTCATGCGCAGCCCCAGATATTTCTGTGGTTTCATAGCTAATATCAAATTAATTGGGTAATTGAATTTAGATAAATGTTTAAATACTAATTATAATTTATTTATTTCACCTGTAATTTACAAGTGCTCGCTCACTTACGTTATTTGGGGAATATTTGTGCTTTTGCAAAATGCTTTTTGTCCTATCGGTTTTGGCTGTGCATTGTCTGTCAGTACGAACTTTTATCCCCATTTTCAGCTCTTTATGGGGTGAAATTTTCAAATTCGGTAATGGTATTATTACTTTTTACTAACTAAAAACGTAAGTCTAAAATTTCATGAATCTCGCTTCAAAAATGACCAAAGTTTCATACAAACTTTATACCCCTTAAGGAGTTGAATCTCCAAAAATCCTTTCTAAGTGCTCACTTACCACGTCATTTGAGGAATCTTTGTGCAAAATCTCATGCTTCATGGCTTAGCGGTTTTGGCTGTGCGTTTGTCTGTCAGTACAAACTATCATCCCCATTTTATCCTTTGTGGGTTAAAATATTTGAATTTGATAATGTCATTATTACTTTTTACTAACCAAGAACGTAAATCTAAAATTTCATGAGTCTCGCTTAAAAAATTAAGAAGTTTCATACAAATATTATACCCTCATTTTACCCCTTTAGGGATTGAATTTTCAAAAGTTCGTTCTAAGTACTCACTTACGTTACTTGAGGAATATTTGTGCTAAATGTCATGATTCTTGCCTTAGCGGTTTTGGCTGTGCGTTGTCTGTTATTACAAACTATCATCCCCACTTTATCCTTTGTGGGTTAAAATATTTGAATTTGGTAATGTCATATTTACTTTTTACTAACCAAGAACGTAAATCTAAAATTTCATGAGTCTCGCTTGAAAAATTAAGAAGTTTTATACAAATATTATACCTCCTTTAGAGGTTGAATTTCCAAAAGTTCTTTCTTAGTACTCACTTACGCTACTTGAGGAATATTTGTGCATAATGTCATGCTTCTTGCCTTAGCGGTTTTGGCAGTGCGTTGTCTGTCAGTAAAACTTTCATCTCAATTTTTAGCCCTTTAGGGGTGAAAATCTTTGAATTTGATAATGACATTATAAACTTTATCTAAGTAAGAAAATTAATATAAATATTCAGAAGTATAGCTTCAAAAATGACAAAGTTTTATACAAACTCTGAACCCCCTTTTTCGAATTCAAATTTCCAAAATTCCTTTCTTAGTACCTACTCACTTAGTGTTGCCAGGGGGAACTGGTCTGCTCGATTTTGATTCGACATTTATTTTTTGTTCTTAACCATTTCATTGTGGTTACTCGATCACAAACATAACATGTTTTATTATATTTATAATTGTTTCCCATATTTTATTTTTGACTGTACACAATCTAGTGTATGTACCTATAAAGTTAATAAATAGCCCCTCTGGCATGTTGGGCGACCAAGACTGTTTCATGAGTTTCTTTCGGCATTTCTTCTTAGCAGTGGTCGTTCCGAAATGCTAGTAGTTGGTAGCTTTGAGACATAATATATTATGATTAAATAATTAGTTTTCGACGTGAAAAAGAGCCTTCTTTGAAGGCCAAGTTTCAATAAAAAAAATTGACTTTGACTTATGGCATATGAGGATTCTTTTTGCAAAATTTCATAAAATAGTATAGTCATTTAACAATATACAATAACGGTTTAGTCGGGAGGGGATGAAGTGGCCTAAATTCTATCCGTAACTGCACTAGGATAATTAAATTATACATTTTAATGATTTTAATAACATTTTTATAGTATTTTATATCTTAATTTTCTGAAATAGAGTTCGAAAAACCAAATTCAGAATTTTTATCTTTCCAGCTTTTCGGGAAGAAATGGAAAGTTTCAATCCTCCCGGGTTTAAACCGGGAAGAAACCATCTCTGAGGTGGGACGTTTGTCTTGTTTGTATTTAAATTTAATAATGACGGAAGAATAAAGTTATCTAAATTCACCGCGTGACTTGTAGTTATAATTTAAAATTATTAGGTATACAAAAACATGTACCTACCTACACATGCTTTTGTATCCATACTAATATTATAAACTAGCTTTTGCCCGCGGCTTCGCCCGCGTGAATTTCCCATGGGAACAGTGCTTTTTCCCGGGATAAAAAGTAGCCTATGTGCTATTCCAGGTCATTATCTACCTCTGTACCAAATTTCATCGAAATCCGTCCAGTAGATTTTGCGTGATTGAGTAACAAACATCCTCACAAACTCACAAACTCACAAATTCACAAACTCACAAACTCACAAACTCACAAACTCACATCCAAACTTTCGCATTTATAATATTAGTATGGATGCGAAAGTTTGGATGTGAGTTTGTGAGTTTGTGAGGATGTTTGTTACTCAATCACGCAAAATTTACTGGACGGATTTCGATGAAATTTGGTACAGAGGTAGATAATGACCTGGAATAGCACATAGGCTACTTTTTATCCCGGGAAAAAGCACTGTTCCCGTGGGAAATTCACGCGGGCGAAGCCGCGGGCAAAAGCTAGTACCTAATAAAAAAGAAAGTTATCTTACCTAAACCACAGAGTATATACCCTAAACTAATAGGGTGTTTTATTTCGAAATATAGGTACCTACCTACTTTCTTGTTAAGGCATAAACATTAAAGGTAATGAAAAACTCGCTACGGATATGCGCCTAACTTTTGTTACAATTTCAACCTTACGGTAGTAGTATTAAGAACTTATCGCTGACTTTAGCCCGCAAACTGCATCTCGTCTGCCGTTTAGTATTTCCTTAAAAGTATATTACCGTTCGAAAATTTGTTAGATTATTGATGAATCTGTTTTAATATATAATCAAATGACCAATAGATGTATAAGAATGGACGGAGAAATTTTTCATATAACGTAATTAAGCAAAAATTAAAAAAATATGTTTCAAAATGAAAAACTTTTAGATAACTGAGAAAAGCTATGCATTTGAACATATAAAAGCATATTAAAAAATAAAAATGAGCAGAGCAATTTTTCAGTAGAAGTTATAGTGCAAAATGTTAAAAGTTAAATTTGGGGTATCTTTGAAGTGGAAAAAAAATTAGATTCTTCTATATACATATTCTAAGTAGTACATAGGTACGTATACAGAAAGAATTTCAGCTGGAGGAATTTTTAACAGAGAGCTATAAAGGATTTTCATGTTTAGGTAAAAATACCTAACTTCTCGTAATAAAAGTTATTAGATTATTGTATATCTATAATCAGTTTTACCTATTTTCACCATGTGCCAAGTTTCATAGACAGATGAATTATTCGGAAGTCTCCATACAACGAAACTCCTCGTTGATCGGACTACCTAGGGAAAGGGTAGCCTAAACTGTTTCTGACGTATCAAATGTGTCCAAAAAGGATTGGTTGAGGTTGAGTTTTCTTTTGATACAGAGTTCATATGGCCTCTCATATTCATCAGCAGTAGCTGATCTGATGATACATTATATCATCAATATATATAGCTGTGCTGTGCCCCGTAGCTATATATATTGACTGATAGATACATCCAAACTATTAGAATATTAGTGGAGTGATTTATTACTCGTATTATTATTTTTTTTATTTAGTTCAAACTATTTTGCACTAGATTTTAAAAATAATTAGGTACAAATGGTGGACTTAACGCCATTATTATTATTGTCGCGAAAATGAATCCGAAATCGGGAGTAGAACTCGAGCTTGCAAATTGTTCTGGGAAACGATGAGCAAAACCTGTTCATAAGTTGATTATTTTATTGCGAATCTTTTCTTATAGAAGAAAGACGTATTTGTTTTGTTAAATATGCAAAACATGTGTAGGCACTATACGGCCCAATACGATTGCACATCGTAGCTTTTTGTGCTGGTAACTTGTTTATTCTTACATATCTCTGGTTGAATAATTTAATTTAAATGTGGTTTAATTCATACCTCAAAAATGCTTCTTTGATATTAAAATCAATAAAACATGTTATACTTGTTTGGCGTGGCATTCGTGTAATATAATTTAATCAATTTCACTAATCTTAACAGTGGTAGCGATTAATCTACTGATTGAAGCTAGGTTGTCGAAAAGAGTAAGTAATTCACATTTTAATCTATACTAATAAGTATAATAAAGCTAAGAACCGTTTGTTTAAACACGCAAAGTCATCTTTTGAACCGCCTATCAGATTTGAAAATATATTTTTCTACAAGATTACGAGATAGTTAATTATATTAAATTCCGAAACTTCCATTATTGTTTTAAATAATTATATAAAGAAAATGTTTTAAGTTACCGTTGATTTATAAACGCAGCTTGTCAACTCTTAATTTTTCAGCAAACCGAAGAAGTGTGGTCATGGGGCTCTGAAGATGCATCAGTGCCTATAAATGTGAGTGATTGATAATTTTGATACAATCGTTATATTTCCATCAAACAATCAATACACACTTAGGGAAGAAGTAGATACCTACTATATTAGTAACAACTAGCTGTCGCCCGCGGCTTCGCCCGCGTGAATTTCGCTTAGATGAAAAATCTCTCTTGGAGCTTTTCATCAGATGTTCCAGATCTTCAATTTTTTACGTCAGCAGAAAATGCTCATCAGGTTGAACGATTTTTGCTAAGGCGCCATTTCCATATATGTTATAGTGTAGCTGGTCTCTTGGAGCTTTTCATCAGATGTTCCAGATCTTCAATTTTTATACGTCGGCAGAAAATGCTCATCAGGTTGAACGATTTTTGTTAAGGCACCATTTCCATATTACTTATAGTTTAGCTGTTCCGTTATGGTTCTTCATCAGGTGTTCCAGTTTTTAAAATGAATTATAGCCTATATGTTGCCCAGGCTTAATAGCTATACAACAAAAAAAGTTTCATTCAAATCCGTCCAGTAGTTTTTGCGTGAAACGCGTACATACATACAGACAGACAGACAGACAAGAAATTTCAAAAATTTTTTTTTGCTTTCTATTGTTCTTTTTAGGTCTCCCTCTATCCATTTCAGTCAAAAATACTAAATGTACAGACAAAATATTTTTACTGTTTTATTATATGTATAGATTATATATCGAAACTTAACAATTATATTATATCCTTAATTTTTGGTTCAATTAAGTATTTTTACTTACTTGCGTACATACATATAATTACGTCTTTATCCCTCACGGGGTAGACACAGCCAAGAGTCGTGAGACTCGAAGGCCATGCTTAGCTGAATAGTGGGCTTTCTGATAGAATGGAGATTCTGATATAGTGACAGGTTGCTAGCCCATCGCCTATGAGTGGAGGAATCCCCAGTTTAAAGCCCTTTCCGTCGATTGACTTTTATAATCTGCGCGGGAAGAGAAGCAGTTGGCATATTCTATGTTTTTTCTTTGCTTCCAGACCAGCAGAAAAACGGCTGAATGGAATGGATTTGATTAGAAAGAGGCAAAAGATGGAACTTTATTCACTTGACCCCCTCTCTCCACTCACATTTTTTATTTCAAAAACTAGCCTTCACCCACGGCTTTTTTATTATAGTTTTTTTACTCCTTTCATCCCCTTGGGGTATGATTTCTAAAATAACTTTCTTTTTTTTTTAATTTTTATTTATTTAAGAAGAGTTTTGTCAATTTAAAATTACTTGAATTGAGGAATTGCATTTGCGATAAGCCTGCATTTGCGCTCATTCATTTATGTATTTACTTTTGTCACTACGTTGTATGTTCTTTTCTGTAAATGGTGCAATAAAGTGTTGATCTATCTATCTACTCACTTACGCTATATAAAGAACGTCTCTCCAAAATATGAAGTTCCGACTTCTGCATTGATATATACTAATATACAGTCAGCCAAAATAATAAAGAATGTATGTGAGTACAGAAAGTACTCACACAAAAATTCTCTGACTAAAAATCTTCAAATGGTTATTTTACAGAGCAGCATTAGCCCAAAAGACACAATACCAACAAGCCCTGCGCCCCAACCAGATACTACGCCGAGTTTCTGTTTATCCAGTTATGTACCACCAGTGAAGCCAGACTACAGGGCCCTAGGAAGAAGGATAAGTGAAGCAAGTAGGGCTTCCATCAATCTATCCATAGCCTGTTATGTAGTAATAATAGATTTTTAAGAGAAATTAATATTTAATTTAAATTAATAAAAAATACAATTTAAAATATAAAAATACACAGCACGGGCACGGACAGAGTTCCAAAGAAATCACGGATACGGCACAGACACGGATAGAGTTCCAAATAAAATTACGGATACGGCACGGACAGGATAGTCGGGGAAATCCCGACAGGGGGGTAAAGTTTGTCCGGCGGCACAATAGGGTTGAAGATATACTGGCGGTACAGTAGGGATGGCAGGCGAAAGTGAGTACCTTTAATCCAGGCTTCGGCCACAGGTCACAGCAGCACAGCAGGGGTGGCAGGCGATAGTGTGTGCCTTTATTCCAGACTTCAATCCACAGGTCACAGCAACTTCTTCGTGTTAGATATTGATTAACGACGCGAAGGCTTGCAGGGTCCCGGGGTCAGCAGGCCCCGAGACAAGACCTTTATAGTTCGTACCGTTCTGTTTCTCAGAAGATGAAGACTGACCCGGACTGACATTCAGTATCTTTATATAGGCCTCGATTTAGAATTTCGTATTGCTTCATAATTTTCAAATAAAATACGAAATTAGAACATTTGTGAAGAGGTTCGCATAGAAATTTATAGAATTTTAGAAAAATAAAATCTGACTTGTCACAATCCTTGACAATCAAAATTGTTTATAATAAGGAAAGACATAAATAATTTTAATAAAATTTAAAGAAGTGATCATCGAAAAGTGTAGAAAAGTACATTAAATTTGTTGGAAAAACATATATACTATAAAACAACCAAAAATGAAGATATAGCGGTAAGTTTAAAGAAATATTCCCTAGCAACGTAGAAATTTTACAATAGAAAGTGTAAAAAAGAAAATTTTGAGCTAAATAAGTAATTATAATAGTAAAATAGACAAGAATAAAAGTAAAATAAACATGAATACACTACATTTCCCCCAAAACCCCTGAAAATTTTTACACTTGGTGAAAATTTTGAAGGTTAATAGACAACACTTTCATACCAACCTATCATAGCAAATCTTTCATATACCAATAAACCTTTCATACTAAAATCTATCAAACTTAGGGGTAGGGCTCACAGTCAATGGCTCCTACTCCAAGATAAGTACCTGCCTAGTAGTACTACGTAACAGTTGGCTTATTTAAGGAGTTGTAATCCGCTCACGCTGAAATCCCATTGATGATGAATGATATATGAATATGATATGACTGAAGGCTTATTTTATGAGTAGTCAGCCGCTCATTAGAAAGAAAGTAATGTAATAAAGATATGATGAAAATATATACAAGTAAGAATGAATGTATGTAAGTATAGTAGTATTTCTTATGTATAACAAGGGCTTATTTTATGAGTTGTCAACCGCTCAAAGAAAGAAATAAATAAAGAGTACGCAACGCAAACTTGCGTAAAGAGAGTAGTGCACATTAAGTAATGCAAGGTAAAGACTCAACACAGGACTGTGTAGAGAGATGTAGTAGAACATTAAAGTTTAGTTCTTTAGTGGCTTAAGAGCCGATGATAGCAATGAAAATGAAAGGAAATGAGAAAATGCCAAAAATGTAACTAGTAATTGAAGATGGGAACAAACAAAAATAAAGTATATACATTAGTCAAGTAAAAGTAAAATTAAAATAAATTCTATGTCTTGATATCCTTTATGTGCCATTTTGCACGAGAACCGCTAGCGTCCTCAAGGATATATACCAGTGGAGAGAGTTTTTGTATAACTTTACACCGAACGAATTTAGGTGCTAATTTGGCACTAAAGTAAGAACCGGCATTACTGAGCACATAGTTCTTACGCCAAACATAATCGTCGACATTAAATTCTTTTATAGTATGTCGTAAATTATATCGAACACTATTTTTAGTATGGGAGTCAAATAGAGCTACTTGTACTTTGTCAAAAATTGTCGCAAGTAATCCTATATTAGTAGCATAAATATCACGAGGTAAGAAAGTAAATTCGTCAAGGTTATTCGTAGGAGTATAAACAGAACCGCAGCTGATAGTTTCCCTGCCAAAAACTAGAAATGCTGGGGAATAACCCGTAACTGCATTAACTGTACTGTTCATAGCATATTGGATTTTTGGAAGAAAAATGTCCCAGGATCTATGATCATCACCTACAAGAGACGCTAAAGCCGTAATAATAGTTCTGTTATACCTTTCAGTGGGATTGACTTGCGGGCAATAATGAGGTGAATAAAAGATAAAAAGGTATTTTATAGTTATCCAGAAGTTTTTTGAATTCTCTAGATTGAAATTGAGAACCATTGTCCATAATAATAGTTTGAGGTACACCATGTATAAGAAATACAAAGTTTTCTAGGCATTCGATAATATCTTTGGCGATAGCACGTTTAAGGGGAAAGATTAAAGTATATTTAGAAAAACAACAATTCACAACTAGGATGTGTTGATTGCGTTTTCTTGTCATGGGAAGAGGACCCATTAAATCAAGAGAAATACATTGGAAGGGTCTTGAGCAAATTTTAGGTTTACCCATGGGACCATAAGGTGAATGATTAGGATGCTTATAAGCAAGACAAGACTCACATTCACTTATTAATTGAGCAATGTCTTTGAACATTCCTGTCCAATAATATAAAAGAGAAAGTTTTTTATAGGTTTTAAAAATTCCAAGGTGAGGTTCACCAGGCAAACCATGATTACTTTTAATCAGATTTTCTCTATCACCAGGATGAGGAACTTCTTTCCATACGAAGTCATCCGTTATAGTATGAAGGGAACGAGAAAAACGATAAAGCTTATTGTCCTTAATAGTATAGTTTGGAAAACTATCAGGATTGTTTTGACAGCCTTGTAAAACTTTATTATACTGTTCTTCCACCGTTAAAACTGAAACATTTAAGTTAGTTTTATTATCCGATAGATTTTTAGAACGAGATAACAAATCCGGTACTACATTTTCTTTACCTTTTTTATGTTTTAGAATGAAGTTAAAAGAAGATAGACGTACAGTCCATCGAGCAAGTCTGCCAGAAGGATTTGACAGATTTAGAAACCACTTTAGAGCAGCATGATCCGTGTAAATGACAAATTGTCTGCCATTGTCTAAATAACAACGCCAATGTTCGAGAACAGTGATAACAGCAAGGGTTTCTCTCTCTGTAGTAGAATAGTTTTGTTCATTTTTATTAAGAGATTTACTCATATAAGCTATGACAACTTCTTTGTCTTCTTTTATTTGAGTAAGCATAGCTCCTATACCAAAATTTGATGCATCAGTGTGCACTGAAAAAGGGAGATTGAAATCAGGACAAGAAAGTACTGGTGTAGTTACTAAAGCTTCTTTTAATTTAAGGAAAGCTTGATTAGCATCTGAGTTCCAAACAAATTTAGCAGCATTTTTACCACCACTATTTAGTTTATTAAGCGGAGCAGCAATAGTGCTAAAATTAGGAATAAATCGACGGAACCAGCTACATGTTCCTAAAAATCGACGAACTTCTTTACGAGAAGATGGACTAGGGTATTCCAGAATAGAATCAATTTTTTTAGGATCAGCACAAAGACCGTGTTCATTTACCACGTAACCTAAGTATTTTAATTCGTTTTTAAAGAATACACTCTTTTCAAAGTTAATAGTTAGACCGGCATAAGATAGTTTTTCAAATACTTTGATTAGAAACGATATATGTTCCTCGAATGATTCGCTAATAATAACGATATCATCAAGATAACAAAAGACTTTATTATCAAATTCAGGAGTAAATAACGTATCCATAAGACGTTGTTGAGTAGCTGGAGCATTAGTAAGTCCGAAGGGCATGACAACAAATCTGTACATTCCTCTACCAGGCACATAAAATGCTGTTTTATCTCTGTCAGCAGGATTTAGGGGAATTTCCCAAAAAGCTTTAGCAATATCAATGCTAGAAAGGTATTTAGCATTTTTTAAATGATCCAGTATTTCATTAATTAAAGGGAGACTATAAGCATCTTTTCGAGTAATTGAGTTAAGTTTTCTGCTATCGACGCAGAATCGCCATTCGCCATTCTTTTTAGGAGTTATTAAAACGGGAGATAACCAAGGACTCTCACATTTTTCAATAACTTTCCATTCAAGCATCTTATCAACCTCGTTGATTAGCGCATGTTGTTTTATAGGAGAAAGTCTATACGAGCGTTGTTTAATGGGAGGATTATCGCCAGTATCGATTTTATGACAAATTAGGTTAGTTCGACCTAACTCACCCTTTTCTTCAAAAGAAATACTTTTAAAACGATTAATGATATCATCAGCGATATCCTTCTGAGATTTGGAAAGATTATCGTAAGGTAAAATTTTTTTATCGTCTGAAATTGCAAGACAATTATTATTAAATATTGTAGAAAATAAGTTAGGTACTAAGTTAAACTTTTTCCAAAAATCTACCCCAAGGATTAGTGAGGGAGTTATTTCTGGGAAAACGAAAGCTCTAATTAAGTGAGTTTGACCATTAAAAGTAATAGGAAGATCAAAGTGACCTAAAGATTTGAGTTTATGATTATTAGCAGTAGACACAACAACCGACTTAGACTTGGATAACGAAAAACCCAATTTCAGAATTTCAAGATGTGAATTTTTTCCTAAAATAGTTAAAGAACTGCCACTATCTAAAAGTCCTGATAATGAAACATTATCAATTGATACATTGATAAAAGGACGATTAGAATCCTTTTCATTCTCATAGAGAACAGAAGAAGTTCTATAACAGAGGAAAAAGTTTTTTATTGTTAATAACCAATCATTCCAATCTTTTTGATTAAATTTATTATCCAAGTCACATTTTAGTTTTTGAATTAGTTGAAGATTTGCGTGCATTGCATTTAGGGCAATCAGGAGTTTTAACATCTTTTGTACCACATTTAAAACATATTAAAAATCTAGGTTGAGGGCATTCGTTAAGAGAATGACCATTGGTACGACAGCGTACGCAATAGATATTAGGGTTAGGAGATACACTAGCAGACTTATTAATTGTATTTACAGATTGCTTCGATTGAGGCTGAGAGTTATTTTTATTAAAGTAAGTATGTTTTTGAAACTGAGACTGAAAATTATTTTTGTTGAAGAATTGTTTAGCATTAGAAGTAGAAGGGGAAGGTAATTTATAATTAAATTCTGAGCTAAAAGAATTATTTTCATTATCAGGTTCCTTAAAGTTTTTATCTCTATCTAGAATTTTCTCATAACTTTGACAGGTATTGATCAAAGAAACGACAGAGTCAACATCTTTTAAGGCTACGAACATCGAATAACAAGGTCTTATGTTCCTTAGTAAAATTTCGAGTTTCTCAGACTCAGAAAGTTTTTTTGTAAGACGTGAGAACATACCGAACATAAGTGAGACATAAATTACAATGGATTCATTGTCACCTTGGGTTCGATTCCTGATGGCATTTAGTAGTTTATAGTCGTAGTCAGGTTCACCGAAGTCTCTTATCAAAAGATTAGTAACTTCGTCCCAAGTTAAGTTAGAATTTAGTTCTTTTTTGAAATCTAAACCAATGTAAAGCATTGTCAGTAAAAATTTCGAAAGCTTTGTTTAGAAGTTTCTCTTTCGAAATATTTCGAGAAATACGAAATTCTTCTATTTTTTGAAGAAAAGATTTCGGACAGGTTTTACCATCATAGCAAATCTTTTTTAGGTCGTTTAAGGAAGAAGGAAGTACCAAATTTTGTAGGATTTCAGGATTGAAACTACTGAGAACAGAAGAAGATTGAGGAAGAGGTGAAGTTGTAATTTGAGGAAGGGGTGGAGTGGGCGTGGAAACATTTTGCTCTGCGTTCAGAAAAGTAAAAGGTTCAAATCGTTTTTCAAGTTCGACAAATTTATCTTTGAGGACATCAAATTCTTCTTATTTATCACTGTGTAAATCTAAATCAATTCTATCTAAGCGATAGTATAGATGATTTAAATAAGTCTCTATTTTAGGAAGAATTTTTGAGTTACCCGACTCAAGTGAGACTAATTTTAATTCAGTGTAAGTTAATGTAGCTTCAATCCCGTTGAGATCATCCTCAACTGGCAAAGGAGAATCTATAATGTCATCACTCAATATAGATTGCGTAAACGAAACGACTTGTTTTTTTAATTGAGGGAGCTTATCAGCTGGTTCCTCCAGTCTAACCTTGACTTCGTATTCTAACTCGGCTTTATTGAGCAGACTATATGCAATTGGACGAGACATTTTAGTAGAAGTTTAGGAGTACTTGTACAAAGTAAAGTACCTAAGTATAGTACCTTAGTTTAGTAAAGAGTTAAAGTCAAGTTATAGAGTCTAAGTCCAAGTCAAGTTAGTCAATAAAATAAATATTTATTGAATAAATATTGAGTATTAATGAGTTCAATGTGAAAAAGAGACCAGTGTGAAGTTAATTTAGTGTTTAAGGTCGAGAATCTAAGCCAAAATTAGGAGAACGTGTAGGTGTGTTTTTTAGAATTTAGAGGAGAGACAGAGCCAAAAGATGCGATGGGCGCCAACTGTTATGTAGTAATAATAGCGATTAGGTACATAATACCTACTTTACCAAAATTACCAATTTACCAAAATGACCACATTTTCATAATGACTACTGCTGTTCCCAAAAGTGACCACTTTACCAAAATAACCACTTTTTCATAATGACTATTGCTGTTCCCAAAATTACCACTTTACCAAAATGACCACTTTTTCATAATGACTATTGCTGTTCCCAAAATGACTACTTTACCAAAATGACCACATTTTTTATGATCGTAGGTACCCAACTAGCAAAAGAGTCTTAGTTTGCATATAGATTTTTAAGAGAAATTAATATTTAATTTAAATTAATAAAAAATACAATTTAAAATATAAAAATACACAGCACGGGCACGGACAGAGTTCCAAAGAAATCACGGATACGGCACAGACACGGATAGAGTTCCAAATAAAATTACGGATACGGCACGGGCAGGATAGTCGGGGAAATCCCGACAGGGGGGTAAAGTTTGTCCGGCGGCACAATAGGGTTGAAGATATACTGGCGGTACAGTAGGGATGGCAGGCGAAAGTGAGTACCTTTAATCCAGGCTTCGGCCACAGGTCACAGCAGCACAGCAGGGGTGGCAGGCGATAGTGTGTGCCTTTATTCCAGACTTCAATCCACAGGTCACAGCAACTTCTTCGTGTTAGATATTGATTAACGACGCGAAGGCTTGCAGGGTCCCGGGGTCAGCAGGCCCCGAGACAAGACCTTTATAGTTCGTACCGTTCTGTTTCTCAGAAGATGAAGACTGACCCGGACTGACATTCAGTATCTTTATATAGGCCTCGATTTAGAATTTCGTATTGCTTCATAATTTTCAAATAAAATACGAAATTAGAACATTTGTGAAGAGGTTCGCATAGAAATTTATAGAATTTTAGAAAAATAAAATCTGACTTGTCACAATCCTTGACAATCAAAATTGTTTATAATAAGGAAAGACATAAATAATTTTAATAAAATTTAAAGAAGTGATCATCGAAAAGTGTAGAAAAGTACATTAAATATGTTGGAAAAACATATATACTATAAAACAACCAAAAATGAAGATATAGCGGTAAGTTTAAAGAAATATTCCCTAGCAACGTAGAAATTTTACAATAGAAAGTGTAAAAAAGAACATTTTGAGCTAAATAAGTAATTATAATAGTAAAATAGACAAGAATAAAAGTAAAATAAACATGAATACACTACAAGCCGCCTTTACATTATCCTTTGTAGGACATAGGCCTCCTCGGTATCTTTCCATTTGTGCCTCTCCCAAACCACTTGCATCCAGTTGCAACCTGCGTGACGCTTGATGTCGTCTAACCAACGCATTACGGGGTCCCTCTACCTCGCGTGTTGGCCCACGGTCGCCACTCCATTACTCTTCTGGTCTATGTTCAAGTAAGGCTTAATGAATATTATGGTTAGTTACACCATTTATAACTTAAGAATAGCTGGACTGGAGGACTGGCTGGGGTGGAGGAACCTGGAATAGCATATAAAGCTATTTCTGTCCCACAATTTCAACGGGATCAGTTTTTCCAGTAGCAATGGCGCAGCTACACCCTTTGGAATCTCATGGCAAATTAATTAGCATGGTTCCTGCTTCACAGTGCTTCTCGATATCACAGTCATGTTCACAGTGATTGAAGACCAATGAGGTCCAGCTATTGTTACGCTACTGGTTCAAGGCCTAAACTGGGAATACCATATCATTGATACGGCTGTCTACGCCCCTGCCCAGTACCTTAGAATTTAGTACAATTTTTATGATTTTTTTAAAATAAAGAGAACTATGTTGGTTTAGATTCTACCTAGTTTTGTGCAATATCCTAACATTGCAGTCAATTCACATCAGATTACTGATGATTTCTCTAATACGGTGAATGTGCTTTAGAGAATACATTATGGAAGTCATCAAGCGGGATATTCATTAAGCTTGATACTCGATACTTTTAAGTTTAATCTATTTTCAGAATGCTTGGAGTTTGTTTGGGAACTGAACAATCGTATTACCACAAAGGAACAAGACGCAGTATGTGAGTTTTTTTTCTGTTTTATTCTAATTTGTCTCTCCTACTACGAGTAATGTTCTCTTTGGCTTTCCTTTATTTCTGAGACTATTCTGATACATTTCCTTCTCACCACTCAATGTAATAGAAAATATATTTTCAGGTTCAAAATATATAAAAAAGTACGGCCATCGTGGTTCTTTTGGCATTGGAGGCCGCAAGACGAAGCCAGGGGAATTCCCTCACATGGTATTTATATTTTCACCAACTAAGGTTATGCAAAAAAAAATTATGAACATATATCTCTCATAACAGGGCGCCTTAGGATGGAAAGCAGTAGTGGGGACGTGGGTGTTCAAATGTGGTAGCTCCCTAATTAGTGAGAAATTCATGCTGAACGCCGCGCGTTGCACCAAAAGCATCACCAAGAGATCCTACTATAGCTGAATTGGTGCCAAAGATCGTCAGAATAGGTGACAAGAATATCGTGGACAGAGAAGTAAGAATAATTGTTTTATTTTATTGCTAGTTATACCACACGGACCGGTAGTTCTAGAGATTAACACGTTCAGGTAAAAACGGAAGATTAAAAGATCACTTTGTTGTTATTGTGATAAATTCCGAAATCGATGGATTCCTTCTATGGCTTGACGATCCAAAGAGGATCCTGGGCTCCGATACCAGAACTTTCCTAAATCATAAAATTATATTTTTAGGCGTACGACAGTCCACCAAGGCAAGATGCAATGTTCGCTAGAATCATAGTACACCCTTAATACAAAGCTCCAATGCAATACTATGACATTGCTCTGATAGAATTGGATCAGGTAATTCAATTTACGAGATTCGTACAACCTGCATGTCTCTGGAACAAATTTAGTACAAGCGAGTTGGGGACTAAGACTACTGGGACTGGATGGGGGGTGATAGAATCTTGTAAGGATAAATGATCGAAACTTTTACGAGTGTGGTGCTATTCCAAAAACTATTGCTAGCTTTATGTTTAATCTTTCCTAATTGCATTCAGGTTCTCTACAAATATCCCCGGAGCTTCAAAAAGTGACAGTCGATGTTTTAGAATTTGATCGTTGCGATGGATTACTGCAGAATCATCACAATAGAAACTGGAAAGGTTTCCAGGATCATCAGCTCTGTGCAGGAGTGTTGGCCGGCGGAGTCGATTCCTGTCAGGTGATATGTCATTATCATCATAGCTTTCTATAAGAAGTCTACTGCAGAAAATAGGCCTCTTCCAAAGACTTTCACGTAAATCGCTCGAAAGCAACCTGCATGCAGTGACGACCGACTCCAACTTTGAGAATCTTCAAATCACCAAGTTTGTGGATATCCTACTCTACGCCTCCTGGTACGTGGTTGTCGTTTCGAGATCATTTGTGCCCTAATATCCATCGGCATTGCGTTCTATGCAACTTGGCTACAGTCAGTGACGTTCGTCCTGATTTCTTGGGTTTCCTCATATTTTCTAATGCGTAGTAATAGCAATCGCCCATCGTAGACTTTTAAATAGCCGCTTGGATGACTTTGCGCCTTTTTAGTAGACTTTTAATATGGGATCACGTTTCCAATTTTTTAAGTTCTTCCTATTTAGTAACGGTTTAATTTCCAGGGTGACTCAGGCGGTCCACTACAGATGAAGATGCCGCTGCCCACAGACGTAACTGACAAGGAAGGCTCCATGAACTACGTCATCGGCATCATATCCTTTGGTGATGGCTGCGCGTATCCTTACCTGCCAGGAGTGTACACTAGGGTGTCCAGCTTCATTGATTGGATCGAGGATAACGTGTGGAATGCGTGAATTAATAAAATATTTTTTTTATATACAATGTAGTACTTGTGCCCTTTGTTTCGTTTAAAATTTTTGTTCCTAATTTCACTTCGCCGAACCTTATTGGCCTAAACTTGTTATGCACAATTATTGTCTCGCCTAATTGATGTTTTTGCACAATAATAATTTAGCCTAATAATTATTAGATGCAATTTTTGAGTCTCTATTATTAGATGTTCTAAAATTGTTTGGCTTTTAATTTTTTATACGTAACGATATCCTCGTATAAAATTGTTTGAGACAATTATTACTTACTATAATAATCACTTCTTATAATTATAACTAATTGAATTATAATATAAGTAAATTTAATTATTACTATTAGTACCTCATTCTGAAAATGATTGACGACAGACTGGACTGTCCTTATCTTCGGCACTGCTATGATAGAAATGTCACAGTACCCATGCCGGTGAGAAGGTACTAATAATAATAATTAAATTTACTTATATTATAATTCAATTAGTTATAATTATAAGAAGTGATTATTATAGTAAGTAATAATTGTCTCAAACAATTTTATACGAGGATATCGTTACGTATAAAAAATTAAAAGCCAAACAATTTTAGAACATCTAATAATAGAGACTCAAAAATTGCATCTAATAATTATTAGGCTAAATTATTATTGTGCAAAAACATCAATTAGGCGAGACAATAATTGTGCATAACAAGTTTAGGCCAATAAGGTTCGGCGAAGTGAAATTAGGAACAAAAATTTTAAACGAAACAAAGGGCACAAGTACTACATTGTATATAAAAAAAATATTTTATTAATTCACGCATTCCACACGTTATCCTCGATTCCAATCAATGAAGCTGGACACCCTAGTGTACACTCCTGGCAGGTAAGGATACGCGCAGCCATCACTAAAGGATATGATGCCGATGACGTAGTTCATAGAGCCTTCCTTGTCAGTTACGTCTATGGGCAGCGGCATCTTCATCTGTAGTGGACCGCCTGAGTCACCCTGTAAATTAAACCGTTACTAAATAGGAAGAACTTAGAAAAATCGAAATGTGATCCCATACTAAAAGTCTACTAAAAAGGCGCAAAGTCATCCAAGCGGCTATTTAAAAGTCTACGATGGGCGATTGCTATTACTACGCATCAGAAAATATGAGGAAACCCAAGAAATCAGGACGAACGTCACTGACTGTAGCCAAGTTGCATAGAACGCAATGCCGATGGATATTAGGGCACAAATGATCTCGAAACGACAACCACGTACCAGGAGGCGTAGAGTAGGATATCCACAAACTTGGTGATTTGAAGATTCTCAAAGTTGGAGTCGGTCGTCACTGCATGCAGGCTGCTTTCGAGCGATTTACGTGAAAGTCTTTGGAAGAGGCCTATTTTCGGGATCCTTTTATTTCTCATAAGGTTAATAATCATAATATGGTTTGTCATAAGGCCTTTCTCATAATTTTTTTATCATAATATTTTATTCAAATAATGTTTATTGTAATAATATTTGTGTAGGCATAATCATAGATTGTCATACTGAATTTTGTTATAAAATGGTTTATCATAATGGATTTGTCATAATTGTTATGGTCATAAACATAGTTTATTTTTTATTTTGTTCATCTTTTATTTTGTTGATGACATTTGAAGACATTATGTAAAGTTTGATATTTGATTATACTTCAAACACTAGTATAGGTTAGGGTGCGGCGGGGGTGGCCCTTGGGCCACCTCTAAGCCGCGAACATAAACAACAAAAAAACAATCTTACCTTTTCTCTGAGTGCATCCGTACATTATGAGTTCTCTTTTCTCTGTACATTATGAGTACATTACTATTATGATTAAATTATATTATGATTATTTATGTTTATGACAATTTGTATTTATTACAAAACAATTATGTTAAAAAAAATATGTAAAAAAAAAAATATTTTAATTTTAATTTATGTTAATTATAATTATGTGAAAAAACATTATTTCGAACTATATTATTACAAATATTTTTATGAGAATCATTAGAGACCCCCTATTTTCTGCAGTAGACTTCTTATAGAAAGCTATGATGATAATGACATATCACCACGGTGGCTGACACCCTACTCGCACAGGCCCCTTCCGCCGAAATTGTGGTTCTGGGTGATTTTAACGCCCACCACGTCGACTGGCTTGGGTCAAATAGAACCGACCACGCGGGTAGATCTGTGCGTGACTTGGCTTTGGCCTACAACTTGACGCAGCTTGTTTCCTTGCCCACACGGGTTCCTGACGTGGACGACCAATTCCCATCCTTATTGGACCTCCTGCTAACCTCACATCCAGAGCACTACCAGGTGACCGTTGTTGCGCCTCTTGGCTCATCTGATCACTGCCTGGTAAGGAGTATTGTACCTATTACGCGTGTCGCACACTTACCATTCACTGGTTCTCGGCGCGTATGGCACTATAGGTCGGCAGACTGGGATGGATTGCGAACATTTTTCGCTTCCTACCCGTGGAGGCAGGTTTGTTTTTCGCTGGATGATCCTAGCGCTTGTGCTGACGCTGTCGCCGATGTGATCCTGCAGGGGATGGAATTATTTATTCCAAATTCTGCAGTGCCTATCGGTGGAGGGTCCAAGCCCTGGTTTGGGGGGTCTTGCCGTTCGGCTTCTCGCCAGAAACAAGACTCCTACCAAGCCTGGGCTACAGCGCGAGCTGCCGCTGATCCAAATACCGGCGCTTTAAAGAAAAAATATAACTCTGCCTCCAGGTCCTACAAAAAACAAATGGCTGCTGCCAAAGCCAAGTTCATTGGCAGAATTGGCGAGAGGCTAACCCGCCATCCCTCTGGAAGTCGTGCGTTTTGGTCTCTCGCTAAAGCTGTCCAAGGTAACTTCTGTCGTCCATCGCTCCCACCTCTACGCAGGGTTGACGACTCTTTTGCCTACTCCCCGAAGGACAAAGCCGACCTACTGGCCTCTCTTTTCGCGGCGAACTCAACCCTTGATGACCAGGGAAACACCCCTCCATCAATCCCAAAGTGTAATGCTTCTATGCTAGACGTCCGCTTCGTGCAAAGCACTGTACGCAAAGCACTCTGTTCCCTGGACATCAACAAGTCGTGTGGGCCGGATGGCATTCCTGCTATCGTAATAAAAACATGCGCTCCTGAGCTGGCATCGGTTTTAACGCGGTTGTTTCAGCTCTCCTACTCCTCAGGCATTGTCCCGAAGTCTTGGAGATCGGCCCTTGTGCACCCGATCCCTAAAAAGGGTGATCGCTCGGATCCGGCGAACTATAGGCCTATTGCTATTACCTCCATTCTTTGCAGAATAATGGAAACCATTATTAATCAGCAACTCCTAGGCTATCTTGAGGATCACCAGCTGCTAAGTGATCGCCAATACGGATTCCGTCGCGGCCGCTCAGCTGGTGACCTTCTTGTTTATCTTACACATCGTTGGGCTGAGGCAATTGAGTGTAAGGGCGAGGCTTTGGCCTTTAGTTTGGACGTGACGAAGGCCTTTGATCGGGTGTGGCACAAGGCGCTTCTCTCCAAATTACCTTCGTACGGGCTCCCTGAAAGATTGTGCACATGGCTGGACAGCTTTCTCAGGGAACGTAGAATAAAAGTCGCTGTAGACGGATCATGCTCTGAATCCAAACATGTGAATGCTGGCGTTCCCCAAGGTTGCGTCCTATCACCCACACTGTTCATTCTGCATATCAATGATATGTTGCAAATTAGCAACATGCATTGCTATGCAGATGACAGTACTGGTGATGCCTTATACCACGGACGTGCTAATCTCTCTCGTGAGGCTACTGAGGAGTGTCGGAGCAGAATTACGTCAGACGTTAACGTGTCTCTTGAGCGAGTCTCGGAATGGGGCAGACTAAACCTAGTCCAATACAACCCCAACAAGACACAAGTCTGTGTGTTCTCTGCCAAGAAAACCCCTTTTGCGAAGGAACTCCATTTTGAAGGAACTGCCTTAAATGCGAAGCCAAGTATTGGAATTCTGGGGGTCGACATTTCGAGCACGGTTCAGTTCGGTGGTCATTTGGAGGGTAAAGCCAAATTGGCTTCTAAAAAGATTGGTGTGCTCGGGAGAGCGAAGCGGTATTTCAAGCCACATCACAGGATGCAACTTTATAAGGCACAAGTCCGGCCACATATGGAATACTGCTCGCATCTCTGGGCTGGAGCACCGGATTATCAACTCCGCCCATTTGACCGCATTCAACGAAGAGCTGCTCGAATTGTCGGCGATTCCAGAATCTCTGATCGTTTGGACCCCTTGGCATTACGCAGAGATGTCGCGTCCCTCTGCATCTTTTATAGCGTTTATAATGGGGAGTGTTCGCAGGAGCTGTTCGACCTTGTACCAGCCGCTTTATTCCACCACCGTACCACCCGCCTTAAGCAGAAGTACCACCCCCACCACCTTGATGGCTGGTGTTCAACCACCGCTCGTTTTTCGCGCAGCTTTTTACTGCGCTGTACTAAAATATGGAATAAACTTCCCTCAGCGGTGTTCCCGAATAGGTTCGACATTGGGGCCTTCAAGAAAAGAGCCTATCGCTTTCTCAAAAAGTCGGCAACGCATCAGTGTCCTTCTTAGGGTCATTGGTGTCTATGGACTGCGGTGATTGCTTACCATCAGGCAACCCGCATGCTCGTTTGCCCACTATTCTATAAAAAAAAAAAAAAACCTGACAGGAATCGACTCCGCCGGCCAACACTTCTGCACAGAGCTGATGGTCCTGGAAACCTTTCCAGTTTCTATTGTGATGATTCTGCAGTAATCCATCGCAACGATCAAATTCTAAAACATCGACTGTCACTGTTTGAAGCTCCGGGGATATTTGTAGATAACCTGCATGCTTGCTTGCATGCTGCATGCTTGCTTGCATGCTGCAAGTTTTAGTTTACACGCCCAATATAACTTTCTTTTACTTCTCGACATTTTTCAAACACAAATCCATCAATGTTTAATTTTATTCCCCCCTATTAGATTTAAATACTTTGTAATAATTATCAGAAATTATTATAACAGAAATAATTAGGTGTTACACTTTTCTGCTAAATTGCTTTATACGAAATATGAATTAGTATTTGTGAATATTAGAAATCAAAAAAACGCTTAACTAAATTAGAATTCATAAAAATGTACGAAAATGTTGTACTAAAAGTTTGTGCACCAAACTACATTAGGAGTACAAAAAATTAGGGGAAACAATAGAGACCCATGTAGTACTATTATTAACAACAAAAAAAATATTTTCTACTGATACTATCGCGGACAGTAAACGAAGAAAGTTCAGTGTTGTAACTGCAAAATCAATTTAATTTTCATTACCTTGTTAATCATTGATACTAATTGAATGTATCACCATTTACTTAAAAATAATGGATAACTAAATGTTAAAATGATTACATTTTGTTACATTTACAAGTAAATAGTTCTCTTTTTCAAAGTCGACATCGCATCAGTGACCTTTTTAGGGTCGTCGGTGTCCATAGACTGCGGTGATTTCTTGCCTTGAGGCAACTTGCATGCTCGTTTGCCTACTATTCTATAAATAAAAAATCTCTCGAACGCAGAAATTTGCTAATAACCTACATAGGTGACTTGGAAAACCCTAATTATAAAAAGTTGGATATTACTGTTCTAGACCAGGAAGGCAATTCTCGCGTCTGCGATATAATATAAATTTCGACATTTATCGAAAAAACATGGCGGATATCGATAAATATCGAAATTGCGTATTCTCGTGATTTCAAATGTGACATTTATCCAGCGTCAGCCCTCGAAACGCATCGAGTGGTCGAGCGTGGCCGATAACCATATCGTTTGTGATATTTGTTGCTTCAAAGCTATTAGATAACATAATATTCGTACTTTACAAGACGCCTTGTATTTTTATTATCTGCTATGGTTTAGTAAAATATGAATGCTGACGATTTTGTATTCAATTTTATTGGAAATCATTGTAAATTTACATAAAATTATTTTATTAAAGCCTAATATTTTGAGGTTTGGATAGATACATACTTTGCTTTTTCCGCCTCGAGTACCATACCTTATTTGTTTCTCAATTCAATTTCGTAAAGAAACAATATCATTCATAAGAATAAAATTGATACTCCGACAACAAATATCACATAACCTCACCCAATAAACAAACAATGACAAGTTTGCTCGCGTTCCGTTTTTTCCATCAATTCCAAAATATTTTATTTTCTTTGCATTTTATAAATTTGCATTGGAGCTTATTAAGTGACATATAAAAAAGTATCATAACTATTTTAACATAAATTTACTATTAAAATAATGGTTAAAACCATTATTTATATAATATATTTAAATTAAATAAATATAAAATATTTAATGAAACAAGTAAAACATAAATTTCTCGATTGTAGTTAAGTATAATCGAGAAAAAGGAACGTGTTTTCAATTAGAGAAGCGCTTGTTTTCGATATAATATCGAGTTTAATGTCGAATAGGTTCGAGAATACCATTTTGGAGGTTTTTGTGATAATTTTGTTCGATAAAAGAAGTTTGATATATTATCAAAATCGACAAAATATCGCAAACGCGAGAATTGGCCTCCAGTTGTGTTTTACCTTATTGTCACATGCATAAACAAGTTATTTGCAGTTGGTTGAAAATAAAAGACCATCAGGGAAAACCAGTTTTGAGGTTAACTATCTTTACCAACCGTAGGAACTAAGGAAAGACGTATCCACTCTAGTTCGATAAACAGAATAATGTGCGATTCGTAAAAATGTTTAGTGTACTACATAATGTGGTTGTGATTTATATGTGCACTGGTAACATTATTTGTTAATTTTTATACTTACTATGTAGCTTTTACGAATAATCTAGATTATTTATGATTTATATTTCAAAGCAGGTTAAAAACAATGATATTTTTCTTATTTATCTATAATAAAACATTTATTTTTTTTATATTAGCAGTGGTAGTGACAAATGCACAAAGCGAAGGAATAAGATTGACAAAAAGAGTAAGTACATCATCACATGTAGTAGAACATACAAATTTATTTTATATATCTGAAACGGTATCTCAGTAGTTCCAATATTGTAAATAACCTGTGTTTTAGCAAACTGATGACAGGTGGTCATGGGGGTACGTCATGGAGCCTGGACTTATAAATGTGAGTATTATAGACTTTATCTGAACTTTTTACTACTTGAGTATTATTACTTTTTTTATTCCCAGTTTCATTCCCATCAATTTGAAATCTCCATACATTGAAAGTAAATTTGCTATCACTCTAAAAATAATATACGAATATTTGCTATTCCTGTCATGATCATTATTAGCTATGTCTGCAGACATTTCTACAAGTGTCTAACTTGTGAATTAAGTATATGGAACAGACATAAGTAGGTATATCAATTATAGTTAGATTATTCCTTCAAAGATGAGGTCACATGAGACATAGCGTCCAATCAAATTAAAGAATTGCTATCATAAAACGCCGTGTTTGAAGAATTAAAGATTTGTCTTTAGATCAAATTGGTTAATCATGTATAGGTTTCATAGCAAAGGTTAGGTAGGTCATTAATAGCAAAGTTATTTTGTTTCCTACATTTTATCATGTTTTTGTGCAGAGAGACGTAAATAAGCAACAAACCACTGTCAATAAAACTGTTAAACAACAAACAACTACAACAGACGCAACAACTACAACCACAGAGGAACCAACAACTGGAGGGCCAAATACTACGCCAACTTTCTGTTCGTCATCATATGAACCACCAGGAAAACCTGATTATAACATTCCAGGAAGAAGAAAAAACGAAGCGAGTAAGATTAAAAAAAAGAATGAATGCGTGTAATATATATTTAAAAAATTATTTAGTTTACAAATTTTTACAAAATCGCAACCATTTCTTATAATTTCAATACAAACTCTGTAGTAGCGATTTTTGTTAAAAAAAAATAAAATATTTTCAGAATGTTATGAGTACCTTTGGGAATTGAACAATCGCAAGCAGCAGAAAGACCAAGAAAATATATGTAAGTCCTTTATGATAACTACTAGCTTTTGCGTATTTTGTCCTTCCCATTAATTCTATATGTATGCGAAATTATTACTACAATTTTTTTTTTTTGCACTGAAATTGAAGTTTTTATTAAGGTTAGTGTAAAGTTTACGTTTAGTTTTGTCATACTATTTGACAACTGATGAATTTCTATTTTGCCTAACCGGTAGGGTTAGGTTTCGGTTAAGATTACTGTTACCGTTAAAATATGACGGTGCAACTCAGCCTAAGTAATTAAGATCAATAAGCTAGTACATAATTGTAGTTTCTTTATTTCTGAGACCATCCTGATACATTTCCTGCTAATCACAACACTTAATGTGATAAAAAAATTACAGGTTCAAAATTTAATCAAAAGTGGGGCTCGTCTTTGGGCGTTGGAGGCCGCAAGACGGAGCCTGGAGAATTCCCTCACATGGTATTTATATTTTACTACTCTCTCTCTTTCTCTCTCACCCGAAAGTCGTCCACTGCTGGACAAAGGCCTCCCCCAAGGATTTCCATAACGACCGGTCCTGCGCTGCCCGCATCCATGCGCATCCCGCGACCTTCACCAGGTCGTCGGTCCACCGAGTGGTCCATTTTACTACTACTTGAATAAAATTTATATTTTAGTAGGTGATGCCCGCGGCTCCACCCGCGCCAAAAAGTAGCCTCTGTTACTCGCCAGTCCTCCAACTATCCCACACAAAAATTACATCAATGTGAAAGAAGGTGTTTGTTGTGGTAAAAGTGTTATACTTCAAGATGTACCATTTCAAATTTAATAATAGGATTATTGCAATAAAACATAGACAGAAATTCGATGAGTGCACTAAAATGAAAAGTCTAAAAAGCCGTTTTTATCGAATCTACTTGATTTCAACTTATATTTTGCCTTAACCTTAGTCGCTTAACTACTATACGGGAAACTTGACAACCAAAACAATCCTCATTCACCTCACAGCAGCGGCACTATACATTCTCCCAATTTCTGTAGTAATCCCCCTGTAATATCATAAAGTGTATTCTCCTAACACTCTACAAGGAGACGTGGTTGTGCAAATAAAAAGTGATGAACATACCTAGGTATATTTTTTTCTTCCAGGGTGCCCTAGGATGGAAAGCAGTAGTGGGGACGTGGGTATTCAAATGTGGTGGCTCTCTCATCAGCGAGAAATTTGTGCTGACCGCCGCGCATTGCACCACAGCATCACCAAGAGACCCTACTATAGCTGAATTGGTGCCAAAGATCGTTAGAATTGGCGACAAGAATATTGTGGACAAAGTGGTAAGAATAATTGTTTTATTTACTAGCACGTTCAGATAAACATACTAACATAATTTATAGGGTTCCGACCGTACCTCAAAAGGCAAAAACAGAACCCTTATCACTATGTTGTCTATGTCTGTCAAACATTATTTTTTATACTGCACGCACAGTAACTGTAGCATACCAATTTTTTGTTCTCGCAGTGTCCGATAAAAATTTCCTCATTTATACTTAATTCTATGGCTCGACGATCCAAAGAGAATCTTGGCTTGCGATATCGGAAGTTTCCTAATAACAAAATTATATTTTTCAGACGAGTAACAGTCCACCAAGACAAGATGCAATGATCGCCAGAATCATAGTACACCCTCAATACAAAACTCCAATACAATACTATGACATTGCTCTGATAGAATTAGATCAGATAGTTAAATTTACGAGATTCGTCCAACCTGCATGTCTCTGGAACAAATTTAGTACAAGCGAGTTGGGGACTAAAGCTACTGGGACTGGATGGGGGGTGATAGAATCTGGTAAGGATAAATTATCAAAACTTTTGCGAGTGTGGTGCCAATCCAAAAACTATTGCTTTCTTTGTGTTTAATCTTCACCAATTGCATTCAGGTTCCCTAGAAATATCCCCGGAGCTTCAAGCAACGACAGTAGATGTTTTAGAATCTGATCGTTGCGATAAATTGCTGCAGAATCACCACAATAGAAACTGGAAAGGTTTCCAGGACCATCAGCTCTGTGCAGGAGTGTTGGCCGGCGGAGTTGATTCCTGTCAGGTGATATGTCATTATCATCATAGCTTTAAGAAGTCTACTGCAGGAAATAGGCCTCTTCCAAAGACTTTCACGTAAATCGCTCGAAAGCAGCCTGCATGCAGTGACGACCGACTCCGACTTTGAGAATCGTCAAATCACCAAGTTTATGGATATCCTACTCTACGCCTCCTGATACGTGGTTGTCGTTCCAGATCCTTTGTGCTCCAATAGCCATCAGTAATGCGCTCGATGTAATTGGCTACAGTCGGTAACGTTCGTCTTGGGTTTCTTCATTTTGGATGCGTAGTAATCACCCATTGTAACCCTTTAAATAGCCGCTTGGATGACTTTGCGCCTTCTTAGTAAACTTTTAGTAAGGGATCATGATTCTTAGTTCTTCCTATTTAGTAACGTTTAATTTCCAGGGTGACTCAGGCGGTCCACTGCAGATGAAGATCCCGCTGCCCAAAGATGTAACTGACAAAGAAGGCTCCATGCACTACGTCATCGGCATCATATCCTTTGGTGTGGGCTGCGCGCATCCTAACCTGCCAGGAGTGTACACTAGGGTATCCAGCTTTATTGATTGGATCGAGGATAATGTGTGGAATTAATAATTATAAGAATTAATAATAAATATATTTTTTTGGATATACAATGTAGTTTTATTAACAACCAAAAATGAATTTCTATTGACACTATCGTGAACAGTAAATGAAGGAAATTCAATGTAACAGCTAAAGCCCAGCAAATTGTTAATCATTGATAATTGAATATATCAACATTTACTTCTGACAGGGTATGGATTCCCAAAAATACTTTAATGGTTTAGAAAGCATAAATTTAAACGATCCTTTTTTTGCTTTGTTAGCCTTCTAAGAATCATGAGTAAAAAAAATAAAATAAAGAAGTGTTGTCTTAGAAATGAAACTAATTTATTGACGGCCCGACTGTTTGTAGAATTGTTAAACTCACATCTGTTAACCATTGTAATCTTGTGTTATCGGACATAGACGTAAAAAAACATTGTAAGTTATTACGAAAAATTCCAGAATTTTACAACGAGGATAAAGCTATTCTCTGTTCCTTTTACACATTGCTAAAACAAATATGTTTTGTTTCATGGTTATGAGAGATACGCCCCGGATGACTGCAGAGCCAATGAGAAAGACAGAGCAGGGACGCACACGCATCACCGAGGGATGAAGGCGGGGATGAAAAATGATGCGATGGGGAAAGAAGGGGGACATTCATCGTATCGCAGTGTGTTCGTTTAGACGTGTTTGCAGTGAGACGTAATAATTACTTTTTGTGGGAGATTTAAATATTTTGCTTTTGTTGGGTCGATATATGCTTAGAATTGAATTGGGGTTAGGAGTGTGCTGTATATTGGCAAGTCCTAGAAAATAAGTTTTCAGTTTTGTCAAGGTTTGGTTGCAAATATAGAAAGAAAATAAGTAAATTACAAACCTTTACGAAACACTTAATTTTACCGAACTAAAACTGATCTTGAAGGCTTTGCCTGATTCATGTAAATAATATCCTCAGTTTTAGTTCCATTTTCCCTTTTATTGTTTTGATTTCCTGAAAGCTTTTAAGCTAATTAAAGTATAACTAAAAATATGTGTCTGGTAGGGACTGAATATTCATTCTGAATATTCAGCAGCCCGAGGTCTAAAGGGTCCTATTTCAATAGAAATTCGACATTTACACCAATCTTAAATTCGGATATCTAATGAAATATAGAGAGGAGGGGACACAATTAAAACCATAATAATGCTGTGATTTTATTTCAGCTAGAATTAAGATTGTCTGTGTGTATATTTATCGTTTAAGATCTGTTTATTATTTTCCTAAATTGTGTGTGAGAATCAGAATATAAACACCATTTATTTATCTTGAGTCTTTTAAATCACCATCCCTCTAATTAGGACATTTTTACTATTTAATTGATCACTTAACATTTTCTTTCATATTATAAATGCTATCATCATCCTAAGTCATAAGGTATGAAATAGTTTCTAATTAGTTCAAAATAGGCTAAGACCCTGATAATTATTAAACTAATATCCTAAATTAAACTCTTTGCTATTACTCAAATTTAATTGTTTTTACTTGTCCATTCAGGACTTAAAGAAATATAATATTAAATCTATTTCTCAGGGCAGAGTTCTACACCGAAAAGGTGAGGATTCTACAAAGAATTTATTTAATTTGCCAATAACATCAATATTTGTATACGGCTCAAACAAAAGAATAATAAAGGTATCAGCCCAAAAGACTAGCTAGCAACCGCTCCATACAATGGAACGTATATACAATTATTGAATACCAACGGTGCGCACCTTCTAATTTCTGATAATACAAAAAAAATAATAATTATAATAAAGTTGGTATTCAGAGATTATATTATCTCAAAGATCACATATGAATGGGCGGGGCACTATCTGCAGATAAAGTGGCCCCATATCATACCTGTTACTCTATCGAGTACAATTTATATGGTCTGAAAACAGTACCAATCAGTAGGCTTACAAGCCTTTATTTGAACCTGATTCATTGACAATCCTAACTTCATTATTAGTTCACAATATTACTATTTATCAGATTATTGAGATATTTAAATGTATGAGCAACAGACGTGTCAATCAAAGATAGTCTATTGTCATACGATAAAGGCTGTGTCAATTAATCAGTTGTTCTAGAGCAATATATGAGCATTTATGTTATTGAAGAGGGCTTTGATGTAATTATTTCGTAACGTCTCCAGTACGGGGTTTGGCCAAGCCCCAGGAACACGAGGCGACGTGTTCAAACACCCTAGCTTTGCGAGAAAATATTATCATACCTATTTGGCAAAATAGCATTTTTTTAGAAAATAAAATACGGACCCCAGGGGTAACCGTTACACGTGGTGACGTGGCCCAGGATTCAGTTTCTGCTACTTCCTTGAATTAGCAACTGGATAAAATTATTTGGTTTACTACTTAAATTTTATATTATATAAAAAAAAAAAAACACAACGTAGATAATTTTATTTTCAAATTATTATTTAGACGATCACAACAGATGAATAATACTCAGATTAATCAAATGCATTAACTGAGCTTAAGCTTAATATATTAATAAATTTATTGATGATAAATATATTTTCCTTATTAGTAGGAAATAGATATAATTTGATTTATATATTACAGTATTCTAACAATTTGAATTCAACAGAATACAAGTAAAGTCCTAATAAACTAGGAGGGATCTTAGTCTTCAATATTAGAATAAATTATAATTGGTGTTTTTATTTGCATTCTCATACAAATACGTCAACATGTCCCAAAACACAAGGTCACGAGGTCGTAAACGGCGCATTAATGAAAATTTATCAAATCAAGGTCAACCACAAGATGTAGATTTACAGAATTCTATTGTTGATACGATTAAGCAGGTATTCCGCGAAAATCTAGGTGACTTTGCTAAAATTTTATTGGCTGAGACAAATAGGCAACGTTCCTTAAGTAATTCACCTTTATTAGTAGATAACGGGTTAGGCCAGAGTGATTCAGTAGAGCGAACCACTTCAGACACCGGTAGTCTAGGTAATGGAAGCGTAACCGGCGGAAATATAATTGTTCTCAAGCCTGAGATAGAAAAGCCTCTTTTCAAGGGCAATAATGGGGCTAGCACAAACCCTATGCGTTTTCTATGTAAGTTGAAAAAGTACATACGAAATATTCGTGGAGAAGATAGAGCGTGCGATATCGCTTTAGATTGCATTAAGGGGTCTGCATATAATTCCATGGAAATCTATAGCGATACTTGGAACTCATTTGAAGATTTTGAAAAGGACTTTATTAGGGTTTTCTGGGGCCAAACACAGCAGGAGACCGAAAAATTTAGGTTAATGAATACATATTGGGATGAAAAACAAGGTTTAAAGATGAGTGAGCACTTTTCCCAACAATTAAGTGATTTTAGGTACTTCACCATTTCGATGAGCGAGTCTGAAGTAGTAAATTTTGTTATGCGGCATTATTCTGAACAAGTACAAGGTTTATGGTTTGCAAGACAGGGGGCTCGTACAATCAATATGGGTGCTGAATTTCTTAGAGAAATCGAATCAAATGTAGTAAGTAGGTCTAAAATGGTTGATAACATTTCTTTTAGACGAGGTCGGGGTTTAGGACAGGGTTCATGGAGAGGCAGGAATAACGTTCACACGGAATTTCCAGTTAGCGCTGCGATTCATGCGAGTACGCGCGGACGCGGGTCATATTTAAATAAAAGTAGAGGTTGCGGTCATGGAAATTTATATCGTGGAGGCTATAATCGAAGCAATAGTGGCTTCAATTTTCCAGCAATTAAATGGGATAAATCTACGCAGGAATTTAACAACTCTACAGCTGCGAGCAGCAATATAGGGAAAAACCCTAATTTAGAAAACAATCAGTCGGCAAACTCAAAGGTGCCCGACAATTAAGTCCCATTAGTTGGTTGGTTTATATAGGGACATAGGTAAAACAGTCGACAGTGGAACGGTTAGTGAGTCATAACGAAGAACTATCTTATCTTAGCCGGTAAAGTTCAGGTAGAGACGCGTGTTAGTTTTAAGAAATTGGTTAGGTCAGTTTATACTTAGTTTATTTTTTTTTTAAGAATTAAAGATATAATTACTTGTGGATGAAAAAAAAAATGAAAGATAAATATAAAGGGGTAAATAAAAAAAAAATAAAAAAAAAAATATATTTGATTAAATATAACGATGAGATGAACGAATAACATTGCAAATGATATACAAGAATATAAATACTGACGATAAATAATTAGAATGATCTTATTTAATGAGTTTGTTATCCTTAGTTTTGATGAGTTATAAGACAGTATTTTCAGATAGCTATTATTTTTGAAAATTTATAGCTAGGTACGGCGAACAAATTAAGCTTTTGTGTCAACTTTTAATAAATAATACCTATTCCCAACAAACAGACAGTAGCGCAGCTGGCATAGCTGGATGTATGTATCAGTTATCTAAGAAGAAGTATACTATAGTAATTGGGTTTGGTAGTAAGTAGACAATATCGGAGTAGAAACTGTGGGCCATTATTTACAGTCTATTTAAATTCGAAATGTATTTAAGGAGATCAAAAGTTGTAATTCGCCGATCTTATGAGTCTTATCTTTTTACATTCATGGAATCTTTTCACTCCGAAGGGTACACTATTTTGGACGGTTTGAATATCAGGTACAATAAGTAAAGGAGACAGACAATGCCATATCTGATGTTTTGTCTCGCAACATAAAGGGAGTTAATGTCTTTATTATTTCAAAGGTGGCTTGCCGACAATTACAATTGTTTGAGGCAATAAAAAAGGGCGGTTGTTTGAAAACATTTTTTAGAAAATTATGAGAATTGCAGATAGATGATAACAGTCTTCGCTCAATCATAAAATGTTTGCTCGGTCAAGGAGGGACGAATAATAATGAAAACGAAATAAGTTTATAGTTTATTATCGAGTTTAAGCAGTTACGCACAATAATGTTTGTACTTAGTGGACTTAGACGGTAATGCGGTTATGCTTATGTGGTTCATTTAGCACGTTACTATGGATGAAAATTAGATAATTAACGAGAATTTGTAAATAAACGCAGTTAGTTGTATGATCAATCAAATCAATCAAAATATGTTTATTTGTAAATACAGGTTATACAGGTGTGAAAAATTACATATATGTGCTCTGTATTCTGCCAAAGTGGCGTACAAATATAATGAAGAAAAGAAATTTATAACAATGAAATTAGTACTACAAAATGCACTGTCAATGAAGCTAAAAATTGTCCTCCAAAAAAATCGTCAAGTTTGTAATAACATTTATCTACAAGTAGCTCGTGAAGGTCCTTTTTAAAAGTTTTTAAAACTTGCTGCTGACTTGAGAGAGATTGGTAACTTATTGTATATTACAGGTGCTCTTCCAAACACACTTTTTCTCATCAAAGCTGTTTTGTATACAGATACCGCTATTCTAGATGGATGACGAGCTCGTGTACAAAAAGTGAATTTATTTTTGTGTGTGTACACAAATATGGCACACTCAAATATAAACATGCACGGCAATGTGAGTAATTTATATTTTTTAAAATATGGTACGCATGAATCTGTTTGTCGGAGTTGGAAAATAGATCGAATGCAACGTTTTTGTGCCTTAAAAATAAGCTCTCTGTCAGTGGCATTACCCCAGAACATAATTCCATAACGCAATGTTGAATTGACGTATGCATGATAGGCTGTAATAACTGTGTTTAGATTTACAATTTTTTGAAGTCTGAATAAAGCATATGAGAATTGTCTTAAACGTTTGCATAGGTTATCGATATGTGCCTTCCAATTTAATTTATTATCAATGTACAATCCTAAGAATTTGGTAACTTCGGTTTCAGATATATTTTGATTTAGAAATGTAATGTATGAGGTAGAATAGTTCGTAATTAGGTTAGATATACATTGTTTTAGAAAGACATAAGTTTGTCACTGAGTTCGTAGACGGCGTTAGGTTATTAGACAGTGTTAGGTTAAATGAGTTAGGCGATTAATTAATTAGGTTATCAGCTTTTAATAGGGTTAGGAAGTTAATTCGTGATAGGTTTAATTTAATAGACAGTTTAATTTAATAGTAAACTAGAAAGAAAAAAAAGTAGGTAGGTATATATATATAAAATAGGTTACCTTTAAGGTTCTCTATCGTAATTGTTATGTTAAAATAAGGTTCCCAGCTCACATAATATTGGCATTCTATATGAGCCGGAAAAGGAGGGAAATGACAGGGTATGGATTCCCAAAAATACTTTAATGGTTTAGAAAGCATAAATTTAAACGATCCTTTTTTTTTTGCTTTGTTAGCCTTCTAAGAATCATGAGTAAAAAAATAAAGAAGTGTTGTCTTAGAAATGAAACTAATTTATTGACGGCCCGACTGTTTGCAGAATTGTTAAACTCACATCTGTTAACCATTGTAATCTTGTGTTATCGGACATAGACGTAAAAAAACATTGTAAGTTATTACGAAAAATTCCAGAATTTTACAACGAGGATAAAGCTATTCTCTGTTCCTTTTACACATTGCTAAAACAAATATGTTTTGTTTCATGGTTATGAGAGATACGCCCCGGATGACTGCAGAGCCAATGAGAAAGACAGAGCAGGGACGCACACGCATCACCGAGGGATGAAGGCGGGGATGAAAAATGATGCGATGGGGAAAGAAGGGGGACATTCATCGTATCGCAGTGTGTTCGTTTAGACGTGTTTGCAGTGAGACGTAATAATTACTTTTTGTGGGAGATTTAAATATTTTGCTTTTGTTGGGTCGATATATGCTTAGAATTGAATTGGGGTTAGGAGTGTGCTGTATATTGGCAAGTCCTAGAAAATAAGTTTTCAGTTTTGTCAAGGTTTGGTTGCAAATATAGAAAAGAAAATAAGTAAATTACAAACCTTTACGAAACACTTAATTTTACCGAACTAAAACTGATCTTGAAGGCTTTGCCTGATTCATGTAAATAATATCCTCAGTTTTAGTTCCATTTTCCCTTTTATTGTTTTGATTTCCTGAAAGCTTTTAAGCTAATTAAAGTATAACTAAAAATATGTGTCTGGTAGGGACTGAATATTCATTCTGAATATTCGGCAGCCTGAGGTCTAAGGGTCCTATTTCAATAGAAATTCGACATTTACACCAATCTTAAATTCGGATATCTAATGAAATATAGAGAGGAGGGGACACAATTAAAACCATAATAATGCTGTGATTTTATTTCAGCTAGAATTAAGATTGTCTGTGTGTATATTTATCGTTTAAGATCTGTTTATTATTTTCCTAAATTGTGTGTGAGAATCAGAATATAAACACCATTTATTTATCTTGAGTCTTTTAAATCACCATCCCTCTAATTAGGACATTTTTACTATTTAATTGATCACTTAACATTTTCTTTCATATTATAAATGCTATCATCATCCTAAGTCATAAGGTATGAAATAGTTTCTAATTAGTTCAAAATAGGCTAAGACCCTGATAATTATTAAACTAATATCCTAAATTAAACTCTTTGCTATTACTCAAATTTAATTGTTTTTACTTGTCCATTCAGGACTTAAAGAAATATAATATTAAATCTATTTCTCAGGGCAGAGTTCTACACCGAAAAGGTGAGGATTCTACAAAGAATTTATTTAATTTGCCAATAACATCAATATTTGTATACGGCTCAAACAAAAGAATAATAAAGGTATCAGCCCAAAAGACTAGCTAGCAACCGCTCCATACAATGGAACGTATATACAATTATTGAATACCAACGGTGCGCACCTTCTAATTTCTGATAATACAAAAAAAATAATAATTATAATAAAGTTGGTATTCAGAGATTATATTATCTCAAAGATCACATATGAATGGGCGGGGCACTATCTGCAGATAAGTGGCCCCATATCATACCTGTTACTCTATCGAGTACAATTTATATGGTCTGAAAACAGTACCAATCAGTAGGCTTACAAGCCTTTATTTGAACCTGATTCATTGACAATCCTAACTTCATTATTAGTTCACAATATTACTATTTATCAGATTATTGAGATATTTAAATGTATGAGCAACAGACGTGTCAATCAAAGATAGTCTATTGTCATACGATAAAGGCTGTGTCAATTAATCAGTTGTTCTAGAGCAATATATGAGCATTTATGTTATTGAAGAGGGCTTTGATGTAATTATTTCGTAACGTCTCCAGTACGGGGTTTGGCCAAGCCCCAGGAACACGAGGCGACGTGTTCAAACACCCTAGCTTTGCGAGAAAATATTATCATACCTATTTGGCAAAATAGCATTTTTTAGAAAATAAAATACGGACCCCAGGGGTAACCGTTACACTTCAAAATAATGGATAGTTAAAAATCAGAATGATACAACTTTGTTACTTTTGCAAAACTACTGCAACTAGTTCTATATTTCACAAAAGCAGAAATTTGCTTACGCTGTTATTAGGAAAATCTTTAAAAAGTCGTGGTCTAGGCCAGTTGCTATTGTTGTGTAGATGACTTTACCTTATTGTCACATTCATAAACATCTTAATTGCAACATCTTATTCATAAACATTCATATTCATCTTATTATAGTTCGTTGAAAATAAAAGACTGTCAGGAAAAACCAGTTTTGAGGTTAAGTGACTGTCATAAGCGTAGGAACTGAAGACGACTACCAATACTCAGTTTGATAACTCGCCAGAGTTTGTAAAGTATTTGGTTTCATAGTAGAATAATTTTCAATGCGTAAAAATGAGTGTACTACACAATGTGCTAGTGATCTATATATTGTGCACTGGTAACATTTTTTATTGTTTTATTATACATACTACTATGTAGCTTTTACGAATATAAACTAGATGTTATTTAGAATTTATATGTCAAAGCATTTCTTGATTTTCTAGAGTTAAAAACTATATGTGCATGTTTATATTTTTACTTACTTTTCTGTAATATAAGACATTTTTTTTTCTATATTAATAGTGGTAGTGACTTATGGACAAAGCGAAGGAATAAGATTGACAAAAAGAGTGAGTACCTAAAACAATTTATTTTATATCTAAAAGGGTTTGAAAGTAGATGGTAGTCTACCATTTACTAAAAATCTAATAAATACAAAGCAGAAAATAGCCGATAATCCCTTTCCTAAGCTAATACGTATTATTTACTCTGAGGTACCTTCCTTGCTGCATACATACAGTCAAGCGTCATAAGTGCAGTCGAAGACCTTATTGCCTAGCCTTAATGATCATAATGCCTTGTAGATTCTGACTGCACTTTTGACTCTTGCTTGACTGTACAGACATCTCCAGAAGTGGAGTCAGAATTTCTCATACTAATTGATTATAGAAGTGTTTGCACTTAAGACCTTATGATTGTGTGTTATTTGTAAAACGCCTATGTGTCTGTGCAATGTCAACCGACCGAATACGATGTTTCCATAGAAGTAGGTAGGCTGGCGCGGCGAGTCGGCGAGCGCTTCATACTTTTATGGATTTCATAGACATACTATGAATGATACGGAACGTTCATAGTATGTCTATAAAATCCTTGCTCTAACTTTATGGTATCGTTACTTCGTATGGGTTGTCAGTATGGACCAGCTATGAAAATGAATATTTGACGGTGAATGAAAAAAAAGACAGACGCAAATTTATCACTTCAACCGAGTTCTCGTTTTAGTTGAACGCATTTGTTAGTGATAGTTATCTAAGTATTTGTGGAATATTACTTTACCAACACTTGCCAATATAGGCCATTATAAGTAGGTATTATGGAGACTATTCGGATTTACTTTGCATGATAGTGGTTGCAAAATAGTCTCAATTTCTAATGAAAGGAACTGGATTAAGTGTGAGTATTTTTAAACAAATAAACAGTTGTGATTTGAAATATGTGTGTGTAAATGTGTAATATTTTGTGATTAATTCAAACATAAAATGATAACATAATATTAATGTATTGTATTGATATATTTTTCTTCGTGATTTTGCTTTACATAAGTGATAGTTTTGAAATTAAATATAAACTAAATACCTAATTATATATTATTATATTTTTTTAGTGGACAACACGTTGGGTGTAGCGACTTGCTGCAGGGTAGCCTTGCCGCAAAGTAGAAGACCGGCTATTATCTCTGAGCAGCAGCAACAATAATGTTGGAAGAATATGAAGGCGATGATTTTACCTACCAGGAGTTATGCTGATTTATTTGATGTTTCGATGCCTATCTACTGTTCGTCGTGCATATCAAGCTGGTGGCGTGCATAAAAAAACTGGATAATTTATTTCGCTTCCAGAAATAAATGTCATCCTTGGCCAGCGCGGTCTTCTAACCTCAACTCCATAGAAAATCTATGGGGCCTGATGGTGCATAGAAGATGAGCAAGGAAGAATTAGTTTCTCATTGTATGGATGTTTAGGACAGTTTTTTTGTGATTGAAATATGTGTAGAAAAGACAACAACGGCAACTTTACAAAATAGTGAGTTAATTATTTGTGTTTAAATTTAATCAGTGAGTTCATTCATTAAGTAGGTATATTCCAACTGTCCTCTTTCTATTGTATCAAATCTGGTTTTATAAAAGTATAAACATTATTAAAATTATTTTTATACTTATTACTTGTTTTTGTATTTTGCATTACAAATACAAGGTTATGTTTCGTAATAGGAGATAAATTGTTAGATGTTGAGGTTTAGTTTCAATCTTCTTTTCATGATGAAAACGAATACTTAAGCTATAACCTCAATATTTACTAACAAAAAAGCGAAAGTATAATTTAGTAATAATATATAAAATAAATGAACAGATTCTTATAAGTAACTTACTACAGAATGCTTATTTTTATGTTCTTATTTATTCTGTAATTAGATAGGGAAGTGATTAAACATAAATTTTGAATTTGTTAGTGTAGTTTATAATAATAAATTTTACATAAGTATACTATACCTATTTACATGAATAAATAGTTGTCATGATTTTTGAGAATTTTTATTTCATAACAAATATATAAAAGCATATCAATTACATGATATAAAAATACTCTTGGCTTATGAATTGAGTTTAATATGAAAAATAAAATATCTGGATGTGACTCGAACTTTGACCTGTATCAACTGCAGTCCATCCGACTCCCGATTAGACCAGCAGATGCATTAGCTTTTGACGAAATTATCAATTGGTTGCGTGTCACCGTACTCACCACTATTGGTTTGCTTTATAATAAACTATAGGTAGTGTATTATTATTTCTGTGTCAGAATCCACTACTTAGTACCCCGTAAATTTGATAGATGGCAGCACGTAGGCAGTATGAGCACGAAGCACAAGCATGCAGCAGAATTGTGTCTTGGTGTGGGTGGGTAATATGATAATTAGCTTAGTGTGAGTAGTGTTCTTATTGTAATTATACGTCCGTAATATGGACGTAACGCACACAATGAAGGACTGCGCGCCTGCAAGGCAATATGATATTTAAGGTATGACTCCACTTTTGACTCTAGACTGTACATTGTACCTATATAATTAAATTGTCAATTTTCCTGTTCAACGTATCACTGACCTGCAGGTCTAAAACCGCCACTGAGATGAATCGGATATAACCCATTTCTCATTACTTAAATATTTAAAAATGAACTTTATTAACCAGTAATAAGGTTCATTTTTTCATATTCATCAATTATCAAATTGATCATAATTTGATTTATCAAAATGGCCGTTTTAGAACCCCGTGCTTGATTTAGTCAGGTTTGTTTTCCTCAATCCAAATGATGTTACTAATAAAAAGGTAAAAAGACCTGATTTTGGCTTTTACCCTATGAACGCCTAAAAGGACCGAGACCCAATGGCACGTGGATGAAACGACTAAATTATTTAAAATCTGAATATATAGCTATAACTGTTAATATTATTGTAGTAAATTCAAGTTCATAAAAAAGTTAACTAAGCGCGAAAATAATTAATTAAGATTATCTGGTTAAAATTACTGCAGTCACATAATTATAAAGGACAAAAAAGTGGAAATAAAAGGAAGAGTTTGTATAGGTGAGGTGTATAGTATAGTATTGTATTAATATTGTGTAGACTAGCACAAATTTATTGAACCGAACAGAAAATAAAACGTTTTGCATCTGATAGCCCAATCATCAAGGCACATATACTAATAGGTTATGTTTTATATACTGTAGATAGCAAGTCATAACTTGCTATCTACAGTATATAAAACATAACCTATTAGTACAACAACGCGAGGCACAAATTAATACATTTTTAATACTACTGTGTTTTTAGCAAACTGATGACCAATGGTCATGGGGATACGTCATGCCGGAACTTATAAATGTGAGTCTAAAGCATTACAGATTATTACATTATTTAAACTTTATCAATATCTAAACAGTTGGAAAAATGAGGGTTTAGAAACAATATCCTTGCATTTGCTATCCCAGTTTATTGATTTTTTCTGTGAGTGAGCTGTCATGTCTGCAGTCATATCTATTTGTTTGTAAACCTCATCAATAAGTGTTTATCTAATTAAGTTAATAAATAAGACACAAGTAAGTATATCGATTATAGTATGATAAGTATCCATTGTTAGAGATTTGTTATCGTAAAACGCCGTGCTTGAAGAATCAATAGTTTTGTCTTCTGATAAATCAAATTGGTTAATTAGGTATAGTTATAAATAGCAAAGTCATTCGTAATAAAATTATTTTGTTTTCTATATTTGATCATGTTTTTGTGCAGAAAGACATAAATCCGCAACAAACCATTGACAATACAGCTATTAGACAACAAACAACAACTACAACAGACGCAACAACTTCTAAGACCAGAAAACCTACAACTGCTAAGCCAGGGCCAACTACTACGCCGGCTTTCTGTTCGTCGTCATATGAACCACCAGCAAAACCTGATTATAACATTCCGGGAAGACGAAAAAGCGAAGCAAGTAAGATAAGATATTTTACAAATTTGCAATAACTCCTGTCTTCACGTTGAAAAATGCTGATTGCTCCTACATGGCTGAACCGATTTTGATGAATCATGGCTAAGGACACTCTCGATTACGACATCTTTCAAACAAAAATAATGCGACTGTTCCGTCCTTTCAATATATTTTGATTTTTTATCAATTGTATGGAGATTAATTGTGTTATAGAACCCTTTCAAAATACTAAAATTTTAATAACAGACTATATTTTTTTTACGAATCAAAAAAAAAATATTGTAATTTCAGTACCTACGTACACTGTCATAAAAAATAAATTGTTTTTAGAATGTTACGAGTACCTTTGGGAATTGAACAACCGCAAGCAGCAGAAAGACCAAGAAAAGATATGTAAGTCCTTTTTATTATTATTAGATAACCGCGGGCAACAGCTAGTAGATACTAGCTGTTGCCCGCGGCTTCGCCCGCGTGAGTTTCGCTTAGATGAAAAATCTTTTTGTGTTCCAAACTGAAATGTACTTTCTGTAGGTCGCAAATATAAACGAAGACATGGTGGCGGCGGTCATGGCGTTGGAGGCCGTAAGACGAAAGTAGGAGAATTTCCACATATGGTAATAATAAAACCTTTTGCTTTCATAAGACTTCAAAATGATCAAAAAGAAAAATCAAAAAGAAAAATTAAAAAAGACTTGTCCTTAAACTTTGATTGCATTTAGTTGCTAGATTTTTACTGTTCAAAAATTTTCATGCAATTTGATAAAAGATAAAAGAAAAACGCAGCAGACAATTTCTGAAAGTTTAATAGCATTTATGACTAAAGCCTAATCAAAACTCTGAAAAAGGGACTTAACTATACTCTTAAGAGTCAAGTAAGTACTGTTATTATGATTATATTTTCAGGGTGCCTTAGGTTGGAAAGCAGTAATCGGCACGTGGGTGTTCAAATGTGGCAGCTCACTCATCAGCGAGAAGTTTGTCCTAACTGCAGCTCACTGCACTAAGGCATCAAAAAGAGACCCCACAATTGCAGATGTGGTACCAAAAATTGTCCGAATCGGTGACAAGAATATCATCGATAGAATAGTAAATAACAATTTATTAATTAATCAACGTAATCGATGAACAAAATGATACAAGTATATTTTTCATGTCAATTTTTTTTTATAGTTACACTTCTAAAATATTATTATGATAAAGAGAGAGAGATTACATTTCAGAATGACCAAATGCGTCATCACTAGGATGTTTCATAGTCTAAGTCGACTACTTTGAACTCAATTAACAAATATTTTGTTTAACCACAATTTTTTGTAAAGTTTATCTTTACAAAAAGTTGTGGTTAAACAAAATAGGTGTTTATTAATTGAGTTCAAAGTAGTCGATTTAGACTACTTTGAACTCAACTCCGCTAGATTACAAGTAAAATTTCACTTAGTTATTGCTGTATTTTTTGCTTTCAGTCTCATAACAGTCCTCCTAGAGAAGATGCTATGATCTCCAAAATTATAGTACACCCTCAATATAACGCACCTTTTCAATACTACGATATTGCTCTCATAGAACTAGACAAAACGCTAACGTTCACGAAATACGTCCAGCCTGCTTGCCTCTGGAACAAATTTTCTACGAGCGAACTAGGAAAACAAGCCATTGGAACTGGTTGGGGAGTCATACAAGCTGGTAAGGCGATCATACTCGTATCTTAACAAATGATTCATAATGCCCAAAAAAATAGTAAAAAAACAAAGCTAAAGAATTTTTAGGATAGTCTTTATTCCTGATGGCTGACGGTTATGGTCGTTATGTGGTGTAAACACAACACTTTCTTGAAAATGTTATTGGAGTGATTGGTCAATGTCATTTCCATTTCACATAGCAGCTGTTTTATCAACTAGAGGTCAGCTTTTATTATGATGATATACTTCATCGGATAACGTGATTCAAAATAAATAATTGTAATGTTTCACAGTTATTGTTATCCATTGCAGGATCTCTTGACATCTCACCTGAGCTCCAAGCGGTAACAGTTGATATATTAGAGACTAGTCTATGTGATCCGCTACTGACAGAGTCTCGTAATAGAAACTGGCACGGGTTTGAAGATCATCAGCTCTGCGCTGGAGTGCTGGCTGGAGGAGTGGACTCTTGTCAGGTATTACTCATCTACTCTGGCTTTATCACTTAATTTGAGATCTTTGCTCTTGTCGATGGAGTATTTTTCATTTTCTGCACATCGATTTACCTGGTTATACAACACGACCTTTTCTTTTATTTGATTTATGTCTGTATTATGTTCTATTAATATTGATATGATAATAACGATGATTTCATTAAGTATTAAAAGGTGCAGTGCAACATCGCCTGATATTAAAAAAATGCTAATGAAAACTAATGCAAAAGTTTGACTTAGCACCACTTACTTACGCTGAAGGAAAACACCGTAATCCCTCTCGAGCCTGCTTCATTTTATCAATTGTTTTTTTTTTTGTCAAGATTTGTCAAACCACAGAGCACAGTATTTTGTCATATAAAATGGCTACGACTCTCTTTGAGGAGACGAGAGCAGGAATTGGGTGCTGTGTTAGACTTTACTTATTCGTGTCTTTCTAAATTTTTTTGCGAGCCATCATGTGTGCTAATTCTACTCAAAGACATCTTTCCATTTTTTCTATTCTGTCTTGTTCTATATAAGTTCTAGTCGTTTTAGTAAGATTGTATTTCTTAAAATTTACAATTATTTTCAGGGTGACTCGGGCGGTCCTCTACAAATGAAGATGCCACTGCCCAAAGACGTCACAGATGCTGAAGGGTCCATGAGTTTTGTCATCGGTATCATATCTTTTGGAGTAGGCTGCGCTCATCCCAACTTGCCTGGAGTTTACACTAGAGTGTCCAGCTTTGTCGACTGGATTGAAGACAACGTTTGGAAAGATTAGGATAAGGATGATAATAAATAAATACTTGTTTTATATTCATGTTTTTCCTTTCCTTTACATCTGTTTATGATTCACTTCCTGCTCATTATATTTCCTGCTCTTCATCATCATCGTCAGCTTTCTGCTACCCACTGCTGAGTATAAGCCTCCCTCTGTCTACGCCAAGCTTCTTTATTCTGGGCTATCGCAATCCAGTTCTTGACAGCAATATTCCTTACATCATCGACCCACCTAGCAGCCGGATGTCCTGCTTTTGTCCATTATTTTTTTAGTATTTTGTTTATATAATCAAATTCTAGTTTAATTTTTACATTAGCTAATCAAAACAATTAAATCAAAACTAATATAGATCTATACTTACTAATAGATTTTTTATCTTTTCAAATCTTGCATTTTCTTGTTTATTCAACGTACATTTGGTTGTCTGTCCACTAATAGATACAAAAAGTATGCAATGGTCTTATATAGGTTTAAAAGTAACTTTTATACTACTGATGTTAGCATACCTATCTAAAATTATTTAAAACTTTGATAGAGTATCACTAATTTAGTCATTACGTTAACGCGTGAAACCACATTCATTATATTGAATTGCATTTTTTTGTACTACATAAAACTAGTTTTGATTCACGATTTAATAATAAGTAGGTATATCTTGCGAACGGAAGATGGACGTGTCTATAGTATAAAACAATTTAAAGTGAAAATAATTTCACAGTGATTGTATGTGCGCCGGTAACTGTCATCAACGAACTCAACAAGTCATAGAATTAATTAAAATCTATTCGACAGATTCAAGACTAGGTTTATGATTTTCCTTGTAATTTGCATATTGAATTATTTCGTGATTCACTTCTACAATCTCTGATATTATTCAAATTAGTTTAATTTATATTAATGAATATTTAAAAAAGACATACTCAAATCTGAAATTTTGAGTTCAAATTTAGATACTTGGTAATAAGAATTATGTTTTTATTTCTGATATTAACAGTGATCGTAACCAATGTACAACCAAAAGGAATAATATTGTCAAAAAGAGTAAGTATTAAAATTTTTTTTTTTTTTTTGCTTTGTATTTAAACGACTTCAAAAAAGCATCAACTTCAATTCGGCTGTAAAATTTATTTATATGTAATTTATTTTTTTAATTTCTGCTATCTATTTGTGCGGTGTTAATCCCACAGGCTCAGTCATCACAAATAAAAATTATGATACCTTAAAATTTTGGTATTAAAATTTTACGAGGATTTTTCTTATAACCTTTGAGAGTGAACGGGTAGATATTACACACACACATAAATTCACACACACAATCAATGTTTATAATGATCATTTTCCTGTTTGCCGACGGCATTGACCGATGCTTATCTCGATCAGGTTTATTTTTAACCGACTATACAGAAAGAGGTCTCAAGCCAAAGTCAAAAACAAGATTCTGTTCAATTTGACTTTGACTTTCGACTCATATTTTAATCCTTTCGATTTGTAAAATATTTAAAATTAGTAGTAGGATTAATTGTGTTATTAGAAATGTAACTTGTTATAAATACTTTGGTTGGATTGTATGCAGAATGGAGTGCATCCATTTAAACCATCGTGGTTTTAGGAAAGTATAAATGATTCTTATTTTGTAAAATGTTTTGATTTAATTAATAAAAATAAATAAAGAAAGGAAAGCTACGGGCAAAAGTTAGTAAGTAATAAATAAATTTCTAATTTTTTTTTTATATTTGTATACTTTTAGCAAGTTGAAGACAGATGGTCCTGGGGCTTGGTCGATTTACCGCAAAATGTAAGTATTTGAGCTACAATAATATCTAAGCATCGTATTTCTCGTTTCACATGGCGTACATAATTTACTTAAATTAATCAAACATAAATACATAGTGCAAGAGTGAGAAATAACACATATGTTTTTTGGCATTAGATCACGTTTGTTATTACCTACAATAACTACGCTCTTTGATCAGATTGCGGATATTAGGAGAACCCATAATCGGAAAGCATGTATGAAGAGAGTGATGAATACCGGGGAAGCAAGTGAGATCTGTAAGGATCGTAGTAAGTGGAAATCGCTATTCTCCACTTACCCCCAAGGGAAAATACCGTGATAATATGTATGTATGTACAATAACTATATTTTTATTACAGACAACAACTACTACAACAGAAAACCCTACAAGTATAGATCCCCAACAAAGTACTACCCCTAAGTTTTGCTCCTCGACATATACACCACCAGGGAAACCAGATTTTAGAATTCCAGGAAAGAAGATTAGTGAAGCAAGTAAGATGAACCAAGTTACAATAAAACTTTTTTCCAAAAAGAGAAGAGAGATTGAGTCGACTATATCGACTTTATCATGGCACTCATAATCGTGACAAAACAAAATAAAGAGATTTGATCCAATGAAAAAATTGTACTGCTTGAGTTGATGTCGTCGGTGGCGGATAAAAACTTGAAAAATGATCCACTATTTAAAAATATTCAATAGGTGGAGTCACATAGAGCAAGCAGCCTCGCGACTCATTTTTCTCGCGAGGCTAATCTCGAGGAGGCACCTTATCTTATCTTGCAGCGGAGTCTATATTCGCGGTAGCACGTCTAGTCTTTGACCGTTTTGTACTTACCCTAAGCCTTACTCACACATCGGGATTCCTGAAGGACTGCATAAGCTTCAGGATGCCTGCTGCGATATTGTAGTCCTCCAGTTCCGAATACGCAGTTCCAAAGAGGGTCAGTCACTTGTTAGCCAACGAGTCACACTCACACATAATGTGCTCCATATACTCCTCTGCTTCTGCACATACCCGACAAAGAGCACTTTCGACGAGGCCCCATAATCGTAAAGCCATGTCAGATTGACTTGAAAAATCTGAAACCAATGCCATATGGTACATTGTTTAAACCTTAGGATGCCATCTGATGATAAACTACGAGTACGCTAAGCGAGTGCTTCTGGTAGATTAGACTTTGACACTAGGGCCTACCTACCTGATCCTATTGATCCTCCGAAACTCAATTGAAGTCACACAATAATCCAACAACAGTATCCTGAGCGTGTTGGCAGACCGGTGGGACTCGCCGATGTTGGCTCGCTGGATAAGGATGCACGAAGTCATAATATTATAGACTGCTTGCATCCTTAGGCAGCTGCTATAATCTGTATTTTGTTTATGTGTGTACATGTTACTAACACTAAGTTTATAAGATCAAATTGTTACTAACATTTTATATGGACACGTCTGCAATAAAGTCGATTTATTTATTTATTTAATAATTTTCCAGAATGTATGGAATACGTTTGGGAATTGAAAAATCGTAAACAAGAAAATGATGAATTAGCAATATGTAAGTTGATTATTATATACATTACTGACTTAACTACATTACTGCCAGGAAATGGTGTTACGTGTTTTCACACTAAGTAAATTACTTTTTAAATGCTAGATGTATATTTTGCCACAATTATATATAATTTTATAAAGGCGAAGAAAGCGACGAATAAAATGTGTATTGAGATAGGATGTCCTTTCATAGTCGCTGGCATGGGCGCCGGAGCCAGTGGAATTTCCCCAGATGGTAATCAAAATCAATTTTTTTTTCAGGTGCCAAATATCGGCCATCTTGGGGTGATAAGATACCCGCGGCGGTTGGTGGTCGAGCTACAAAACCTGGAGAATTTCCTCATATGGTAATCTAATATTACCCGTCAATAAATTCTATTTATTATTTTCGGCAAAAAACAGTCATTAAAAATGGAATACTCCAACCAATTTCATTGATTTTGCATTGATTGACGAGCTCCGTGGCCTAATGGTTATCACGTCGGACTGGTTCGATCCCCGGTCGGGACAAGATGGAAAATGATCTTTTCCAGATTGACCTGGGTCTTGGTTTATCTTTTTGTTATAAATATAGGGTCGTTGAGTTAGTAACCCATAACACAAGTCTCGAACTTACTTTGTGGCTAACTGAATCTGTGTGATTTGTCCGAATGTATTTATTTATTCTTTCAGGGTGCCTTAGGTTGGAAAGCAGTTATTGGCACATGGGTTTTCAAATGCGGCAGCTCACTCATTAGCGAGAAGTTTGTCTTAACTGCAGCTCACTGCACTAAAGCCTCGACTAGTGACACCTCTATTGCTGATGTGGTGCCGAAAATCGTACGGATCGGTGGCAAAAATATAATCGATAGACAAGTATGTTTTTTTTTTTCATATAAAAAAAATATTTTTTTGAGTCTTCACAACAAAATGTAGTTTACAATGCCTAATGTAGGCTTCTGGGAAGCCTGTATTGCAGGTCACCTTTGCCGCCTCCCAGCCTGTAAGAGAATAGCATTAGCCCATGTGAAAATTCTGTCAAAAGAAGTATTTTCCTACATTAAATATTAGAACGATGTTTAAATAAATCAATCAAATACTTTATTTATAAAACTTTGGTAATGGCTGATGATGATAAGAAAAAAATGGTTAGTAAGTGCTTGACTTATTTTTTTAATACTTTTTATATTTTTTCAGGACTTCAACGGTTCACCTAAAGTAGACGCCATGATTACTAGGATAATAATACACCCTCAATACAAACCACCGAAGAAATACTTCGATATTGCCCTTATAGAACTGGACCAAATAGTGACATTTTCAAAATATGTGCAACCTGCGTGTCTTTGGAACAGTTTTTCTACCAGTGCACTAGGAACGCGAGCGGTTGGAACTGGTTGGGGTGTCATAGAATCTGGTATGAACTGGTAACTTATTACTTACTTTTTCTTCATTGTTTTGGGCGCCATAGTACGAGTATTATGTATGGCTCACATGCCCGCAGTGTGCGAGGATCTTCTCCAATAAGATTGGTTACATAAGCCACGCCACATGCGCGCTCACGAGAGAGCCTTTAATTCTTGAAGTGGTCGCCATGACCGAAATCGGTCGGACACACACACATTGTATATCCTTCTAGAAATTATACTTTAAGGGTTTTAAGGGTTCTATACCTCAAAAGTAAAGTTACATAGTCACTTTTGACAGTCTGTCTAATCTTTTTTCTCAGGAACGCGTAGATGTATGAGGGTCAAATTTGGTATTTATTTGTTAATAAATTTTTGAACACAACAAATACATAGATAGGAAACATAAAATATTGTAAAACTAAGTAAAAATAAATAAAAATAACATTTATTAGGTATATATAAGACATAGAATATAGCTGTAGAAAAAAAATTAGCATCGGTGTTCTAAATTATTTCAGCTAATTCCATTCAACTGTTAAAACGTAATTGAGTAATAAATATCCAGACAGCTTACGCATTTATAATACTAAGCGATAAATATACTTACCCGTGCCAATTTTGAACTTTATTTAAATAACAATAGTGCATATTTTTCCCAATTATTTTATTATTTAATATACCTTCAGATATTTATATTTCTTCAGTATAATGACATATCCATTGCAGGTTCCCTTGACATCTCGCCAGAGCTCCAAGCGGTAACAGTCGATGTATTAGAAACTGACCTATGTGATCGGTTACTGAAGAACAATCAAAACAGGAACTGGCATGGGTTTATGGACCACCAGCTTTGTGCTGGAGTACTGGCCGGTGGAGTTGACTCTTGTCAGGTAATCTTTTTTTTTTTTGGTGTTTGCTAATAGCCAGTAATACTGTTGTTAGATTTTTCGAGCTGCCTAATGAGCGATTTTTCTGACAGCGAAATTGAGAAAAAAAAGTCAGTATAAAAAAGTCTCAACAGATGGCGTTTTATTGAAAGCCGAGTCGTAATAATGACTGTACCTATACTGTGAGCTTTTTATTGTCAGCCAGAGGCAAAAAAAAATCACATAACAGTTTGACAAATCACAATATTGATACTTTTTAGATGTTTTTTATTAGGTTTTATTTTATTTTTAAATGCCAATCAATATTTTTGCTTTTTGAATGGTCACGCCTTTTCCTAAGCGCCACCTATGAATTCATCTGAAACTATTTTTTTTTAATCTGGGTCTCGGAAAATCCCTCATTCAAAGAGGATCTTGGCCTTCGATGCCAGAAGTTTTCACTCCTTCCTGTTCTGTGCCACTTCCTGCCAGTCGGCTCTTTGGTGTACCAAACTGAACTGCCAATATAAGGAAAAGTTAAATAAAATTTGCCAGTCTTTTTCAATGCAGCCAATTCACCAGAAAATCTCGTTCTAAGGCAGCCATTGTTTCTACTCCAGCCGGCCTATCCAGTTTTGCAAACATGTCCTGTTGCAAACATGGCGTGCCAAGTTCCATTAAAGCATCGGTACCTTTTTCGTCGCAAGGCAAAGTGATGTTAAATTTAAAACTGTGTCAATAATTTTCAGGGTGATTCTGGAGGTCCATTGCAAGTGAAAATCCCACTGCCAAAAGACCTCACCGATGCAGAAGGAACTATGAGTTTCGTTATCGGTATCATATCATTTGGAGTTGGATGCGCTCATCCTAACTTGCCTGGTATTTACACCAGGGTGTCTAGTTTTGTAGACTGGATCGAAGAAAATGTTTGGCCTAATTAATAAAGGTATTCTAATATTTTCCAAAGTATTTGTTTTCTTACCCGACATCATGCCTTTGTGTTTTCCATAGAGCTAGCAAAAACTTTTTTTTTATTTAGAGGCACTGACAGCTGAGGAAGCGGGATGCCAGATACGGTTTTTGCCTATGTTGGTGAAGGACAGGTAATATCTTCTGTAAATCCAATTTTCAGTAAACTTTGACAATTGAAGCTTAGTTTGGAACTAACATTGTAATGTAAATAAACCTTATAAGTTAATTTTGTTCCCTTAATATTATAAATAAGCTTTTGATGATGAAGCTTAAAAGAATGATTTTTTTTTCCTATGTCTATGGTATTTTCATACCTAAAACAATAAATAGCAGAAAAAGTTTTTTTTTATAAAAGATGCTCTTGACCACAATCTTGCCCAAGGACAGAGATCAGGATTTTGACAGTTGGACCATGGATAGTTATTTTTACCCGTGGTACAACTTGTTGAACATAGCGGTTGAACCACGGGTTGGGAGCGTAATTTTTCACCTTGGTTGATTTACCTATTCTGCTAACTCATACTTAGTAGTCTTTTTCAGCCAGAATATTTTAATAGTCTGCATAATAATGCACTGAGCACTACTAATGAAATACCATTGAAACACGATTAGGATTTGCCGTTAGCAAAACAGATACCCCCTTATTTGTTATCTTTAATGAATTAAAGAGATTGTGTGGACTGCGTATATGAGTATATTGGTCAAAAATAATTTGTTTCCTGCAAATTAGACTCGAAAAAAGAACAACATGTTATCGAATTATATCAGAGTACCTACTTTTTTTATTGGATGCAGCCCACCAAATTTTAGTGAGCAAAAAACATCATTTTAAATTCAAATTTTGATAATAGCCAAAAACAAGTTATAAACAAGAATCGTGTTCTCGTGTAGACGCATTTTTGTTATAAGCACGTGAGGATGTGTAGTGCCGTAGTATTTTTTCTATTATGTGCAGGTAAATTTATACTTATTGTAATTTTTTTGTTATTTTACAATTATTTTTTTCTGATAGATACAATCGGTCTGTTACAGTTGCAATCAATGATGTTTTTCCGAGGGAAATCACTAGACCTAAAAGGGTGAGTATATTTTTTGAGTGAATTAGATTTGAGTCATGCAAAAACAAATCATATGAATTTTATAAAAATTTAATAAGGTTATTAAAATGTTTACAAGGTTTATTTTGGAGGTTTTTAAGAAGTAGCTTTAAATATTAACATAATTAAAAGTTTACATGATTGTATTGGAAATTTCTTGATTTGCTTTATAAGCTGTATTCTTAAGTACAATTTATATGATTTCAAATATTTTTTACTTTATGAGACTAATCTGCCTTTTAAGTTTTTTCATGATTTTAAATTTTATAATGGAAGTCGGTTCATTTTTTTTTTGGAAAAATATTTTTTCTATTTTAAGATATTGATATATCTTTAATAGAATATCATAGATTTATTTTATGTTTTTGCCCCCGGCTTCGCTCGCGTGATTGCTGCTAATCTGAAAATTTTCAACTATCTACGTTCAGCGGATTTAGCTCTGAATGTGTCAGTTAGTCAGTGTCCACTTTATATAGAGACTAGCTTTTGCCCGCGGCTTCGCCCGCGTGAATTTCCCACGAGAACAGTGCTTTTTCTCGGGATGAAAGGTACCCTATGTCCTTTTCAGTGCGAATTTCAAGAAGATTGGTGCAGTAGATAAAGCGTGAAGACGTAACAAACAAATAAACAAACAATCAAACTCACTTTTGCATTTATAAAACGGGTTCCATTAACGGGGCTCCATTCCAGAGGTGATTTCGGAATAAAAAGTTCTCTATGTGCTATTCCCGGTATTTATCTACCCGTGTACCAAATTTCATCAAAATCCGTCCAGCAGGTTTTGCGATATTGATTAAAAAAAACTAACTCGGAAACCCTCATCCCTACTTACTAGATTAAGTAAATATTACCCCAGTCAAATTTGACATTGATGCCTACAATAACTCCCATAAAGCTGAAAATTGGTATGAATGTTAAGAAAACCATTATAAATAAATTGTCAAAAGTCCACAAGGATAGTCCGCCTGCAAAAAAAAAACAAATAGCTCTAGCAATATGGGAGTTATTGTAAGCACACCCCTATTTTTTTTATGGCTATCTTGACCGGGCTATATGTTAAGGAAAACAGCTAAGTAAATCTTTGTTCTCACAGAATATCAAAAAACCTGATTTATAAAAATTCAAAACCACCTGTTTTATTAAAATTAGGTATCATAAAATTAATACAGAATGGTTGCAAACAGGAAAATATAATGGTCAATTAAACATTTTGATATATTTTTCCTTTTTTTTATGAACCGTTTTTATAAAAAAAATAACACTTGTTTAGGTTACTATCTGTTTAAATACATTATCATAATTATGTTACTTTTTGTATTTCTTATAAAATATACTAGTATTTTAGTATAGTATAGTATAATATTTTCTAATTTTTTTCTAGCACTACGAATTTGAAGACGGATGGGATTGGGCCTGGGGTTACTTTGATCTGGAAGACACAAATCCTATAATAAGGGTAAGTTTTTTTATTGTCTACCTTTCAACATTCGTCACATTTTGTATGCAATGAATATTTAATATACCTATTTTTTCCCCCAGAGTAATTCAAGTATTTCATACTCGCTGAGCGTCATCGTGTCTCCACCAGAAGTCAAATATCCTGTTGGGTCAGAAACAAATCCATTCTATCCAAATTCTTTTACAAGTACAGACATACCTTTAGTTGCTCCAGATAATACTATATCTACAACTCCGCAAACTAAGCCACCAAATACACCAGAAACAAAATCAACTGATACTCCATTTACCTTAAGAACTGATACTACAAGAGCAGAAACAACAACGACTGAATCTTTAATCAAAATATCTATTCCTTCAATCCCGTCTTTATTAGAATCAAAGATAATAAATCCTTCACCTACATCTACAACAGAAGCAACAACTACTTACATTCCTCTAACAACAGCAGTAGTCAACAGTGATGAAGTTCCTAGTACATCAACAGTCATAGTACCTATTCTAACCAAACTAAGAAATGAATCACTAGCTGAAATAAGACTGGCAAATGCGACCGAAGTGCCTATAGATTTAAAAACAGATACCACAATAGAACCAAAACCAACGGAATCTACTACAAAAGTACGTAATATCTGTGATCCATTGCCAGGAAAACCAGACTTTAGTGCACCAGGACGGAGAATAAACGAAGCTCGTAAGTTTTACATCTTATCTTATGCCTATTATGACATTATTATTACATATACTTTTACTATTTTATTCTTGATTTAGCATTCACTCGGAGAACTTTCAAACTGTTTTTTTTTATATTTTGATATTTTAATTTGTTCCAGAATGTATGGGATACGTATGGGAACTAAAAAATAGAATAAAACAACATGATTGGAATATAGCATGTAAGTTTTTATTTTTAAATTATTTCTTAAATATATTTTTGTTGATCTACTTCTTCTGCATTGCTTCCTAGAAACATAACTGGTTGCTTATGTCGACAGAATTATCTTGAGACAAGTAAGATTTTACAAATATTTTGCTATAAATTATTTAGTTTGCCCTTGGCTTTGCGTTAGCGAATATCGTTTTAACCCGTTAGGGTTGGAATTTCTCAAATTCTTTTCTTAGTGCTCACTTACACTATGTACCTCTTCGCAAGATTTAAGTTTCTACATTCAGCGGTTTCGTCTCTGCTAAATACCTATCAGTCAGTCTGTTGTTTATCATGAATCAAAAGCAACACCAACTAAATTATCATAATTATGTATTACCTTCATTAGGTAAGAGACTGTTCGTCAACCACGCAGTCGGTGGCCGGAAGGCAGATATTGGAGAATTTCCTCACATGGTATGTCTAGAAATGCATTTTATTTAAATCTATTCATATACTCATCAAAATATTAAAAACGAATAATAATAATGGCAAGCTCACTTAAATTTATACCTTTAATAATTAAATTCTTTTAATTTAGGGTGCAATAGGTTGGAAAGCGGCCGTAGGGACCTGGGTGTTCAAATGCGGCAGCTCCCTCATCAGCGCCAATTTCGTGCTAACCGCTGCTCACTGCACGAAAGCTTCAGATAGGGATTCTTCAATAGCTGATGTAGTACCAAAGATCGTTAGACTTGGTGACAAGAACATCATCGATAAGACGGTAAGACATTTCACAAATATTCTTAACAAAATCTAATCTATACATATAATAAAACAGTAAAAATATTTTGTCTGTACATTTAGTATTTTTGACTGAAATGGATAGAGGGACACTTAAAATGAATAATAGAAAGCAAAAAAATTTTTTTGGAATTTCTTGTCTGTCTGTATGTATGATCACGCTAATCTCCGAAAGTACTGAACGGATTTGAATGAAACTTTTTTTGTTGTATAGCTATTAAGCCTGGGCAACATTTAGGCTATAATTTATTTTGATAACTGGTACATTTTCTTTTCTATGTCTCTGTTCATGCACCGCCATTTATGTTCATCTCTTTCCGTTCACTTAGGTTGCCTGGAAGAGATTGCACTTGCGATAAGGCCGCCTATTGTACATATTTTACCTATATTAGTCTCAATTTGTATCCTTTACATGTTTTTGGTGCAATAAAGCATTTTTACTTACTTACTTACTTACTTACATCTGATGAAGAACCTTAACAGAACAGCTAAACTATGAGAATTATAGAAATGGTTCCTTAACAAACTCGTTCAACCTGATGACCATTTTCTGATGACGTATAAAAATTGAAGATCTGGAACATCCGATGAAGAACTGCAAGAGACCAGCTACACCATAACATATATGGAAATGGCGCCTTATTAAAAGTCGTTCAACCTGATGAGCATTTTCTGCTGACGTATAAAAATTGAAGATCTGGAACATTTGATGAAAAGCTCCAAGAGAGATTTTTCATCTAAGCGAAACTCACGCGGGCGAAGCCGCGGGCGACAGCTAGTCCTTTTATATCATTATATGGAGTATGTGGGTTGTTGCATGCTAAACTGGATAAACTTACATAAATTATATATTATAAAAATTTCTGTAGTCAAACTAAATGCATGACCTAGAATTTTTAAATATTTTGTGTATGTTATGTATAATGTAAAAAATATTTTACTTACTTGTGCTGTTGCTTTACTTCAGCTGTGTAGTTCTCCTAAAAAAAATTGAAAATCCAAAATTTTAAATTTATTTCAGTCAATTTTCTCATCCCCAACGGACGCAAACATCACCAATATTTTAGTCCATCCTGCATACCATGCTCCAACACAGTACTACGATATTGCTCTGATAGAATTGGAGAAGCCAGTAGAATTCACGAGGTTCATTCAACCCGCCTGCTTGTGGAACAGTTTCTCCACTGGCGAGCCCGATCATGAAGCGACATTGACTGGTTGGGGAGTGATACAGTCTGGTGAGTTTGTATCGCGTACAAAATTTGTAATGATTTGATACAAATAGCAGTAATTATATATACAGATCAGCTCAAACATAACAAATTATAATATTGTAATCCAACCTACAAGAACATATATTATATATGTAGTTTGAGCTCGAAAAGACTTAACACAAGGTGAAACGTAGTAGTTGATTTCGATGGTTAACACTTTGCATGACCGTAAACGGCCATAGCAATTATAACAATTGCACTTATTTTGTTTGTCGTGTTTATTTTGTAAGATATTTAACTAATGCTAATAAAAGTGTGTTCAAATTGCAGGATCTCGGGATATTTCACCAGAGCTGATGGCAGCTACAGTCAATGTCTTAGACACAGCTCAGTGTGATAAACTTCTACACGATGCCCACAGCAGGAACTGGAAAGGCTTCAAAGACCATCAACTGTGTGCGGGGAAGCTGGCCGGCGGGGTTGACTCTTGTCAGGTGGATAATAAAATTTAATGTAAAATTATTTCAAAGATAGGTCGATATGATCCATGCTTAGGAAGGCCACATGCCTTCCAAAGCATCGAACATCAGGCTGTTACTGTTGTTAGATATTAGTTATTAAGTTAATTTACCATCAGACAGCTTGAAAAATCTGACACTAGCAAAGGCTGGTTAGAGCAAAGGCTTTACCGCAGCTGACCGAAGCTGTACGGTACGCGTCCAAAAAATCAGGAAAACATTATTAAAATATTAGTCAGATGTCAGATGTTTTTCGCTAAATAGTCAAAAGTAAATTAATCTCTTAAAAATAATGATGGCAAATTATGCTATTATATTGTTGAATGTATTGTAAATAACCTGTGTGTGTTTTAGTTAGGGTGAAATAAATTCTATTCTATTCTATGCGTTCCTTTTTAGGGAGACTCTGGTGGTCCTCTACAGATAAAGATGCCCCTTCCTAACGAGATCACTGACCTGGAAGGCAAAATGCACTACGTCATCGGCATCATATCCTTCGGTGTAGGATGTGCTCATCCTAATCTTCCTGGAGTTTATACTAGAGTATCATCTTTCATCGACTGGATTGAAGATAATGTTTGGAAGAATGGACATAATAAAACCTACGTCGAACCACCTCCGTCAGGCGTTATTAGTGACTATATTAAAGCTTACCAACAAGTTTCAATATAGTCAGAGGCTAAGTACAAATCTATTTACACCCAATTGCTATTGGGTGTCATGACGGTGCTTAGTTGATTACTTTGTTGTAATGTTAAAATTTTAAAAATAAATTATTTTGTGCAACTACTATTTTTATTATTTTGCTAGCCCTCTTCTTTTTTTTTTCTTAAATTTTGTTTTTTTACCAATTTTACCCCTTAAGGATGGAATTTTAGAAATTCCTTTCTAGATGCTCACATGCGTTGTATAAAGAACATCTCTATAAAATTTCAAGTTTCTACGTTCAGCGGTATCGTCACTAAATAATCCCTATCTACTCGTGTGGCTTCTTTGTCTGGGAACAGTACTTTTTCCAGGATGAAAGGTGCCTATGTCTTTCTCAGTACTTCTAACTATATGTATACGGAATCCTCAGCGATTCGATGTCGGCACTCCTCACAATCAGAAACGTCGCCCACCTCCATCCCCTTGCAGTTGAAACGAGAGATAACCTAAAAACAATATCACTCCAAAACAAGGTAATTACCCTGTTTTGGATCAAAGCACACGCAGGGTTAGAAGGAAATGAGAGGGCAGACACGCTGGCAAAGGAGGCCGCCGAAAATGTAAAGCGGAAACCGATCTACGACAAGTGTCCGGTTTCACACGTCAAGCGTAGCCTTCGTATGGAGACACTTGAAGTGTGGAACCAAAGATACAAAAGAGAAAGTACTGCATCAACTACTAAAATGTTCTTTCCGGACGCTATAACAGCATACAAAATAGTACGTAAACTGGAACTGAACATGACACTGACACAACTACTTACTGGACACGGTGGGTTTTCCGAGTACCTGAATGGTTTCAAGTGTAAGTAAATCCATCGTGTCAGTGCGACCCGACTGTTGACGAGACTGTTGCCCACATAAATACAGAATGCCCGATGTTCTGCAAAGAGAGATACAACATGGAGCAAAAGATTAGAAATAAATTAAATGTCGAAATAATACAAGAAATAATGACAGGAAAAGACAGGGACGTATTTCTAGAGTACTGTATAAAGTTAATAAACATAGTAATAAAAAGAAATAAAACATAGCAAGAAATGTATGTTTTCATAATATGTTAAATATTATTGATAAGCATAGAAATAAGTTTTAGTTAATAAAAATTATAAGTAGAAACAATACTCTGGAAAATGTAAAGTTTTATGTAAATAAAAACCAACATGTCCACACTATTATTACCCTGTAGAAATAGAAAAACAATAAAAGGATAGACCCGGTAGAATAGACATGGGCATCCCACCCATCATGGAAAGAATGGAGAAGGATAAAAGAAAGATACAGTATGTAGAATGGAAGTGCGAGAGGAATGAAAAGCGAGAACTGGTATGAAAGAGAGATAGATACGCAAAGACTCCATCACCTTTGGAGGTTTGAGAAAAAAAAAACTATATGTACATGCGAAATTGCAGGAAGATTGCTTCAGTAGATAAAGCGTTAACAACAAACAGGACATGATAAGAATACAGATTTACCTCTTACTACTATCAATTCAAACACAAAATGTCCATTGTAAGTATATGTAATATATTTACGTACGTATCTACTGTACATACATACGTAATATTATTACGCCTTTTTCCCGTGGGGGTAGACAGAGACTAGCGATTTCCACTTGCTACGATCCTTACAGATCTCTCTTGCTTCCTCTACATTCATCACTCTCTTCATACATGCTCTCCGGTTATGGGTGCTCCTAATATCCCCCTTTTTAAGGAGGTCCACAATCTGGTCGAAGTGCGTTCTTCGTGGTTCGTACGTATGTAATAGGAATAAGGAAAGTACTTCTTCAAATAGATAATTATGTTCTTCGGATCTAACTTCTCCTGAATACTTTTTATTTATTAATTTATTATTAAACACACATTATCACAAAACATCTGCTAATACTGATAGTGATATAAGAAACAATTAGGTACTAGGTAATTTGAAGTAAATTTTTTTTTTTTTGATCTATCATTTTATGAAAATTTGACAAGTGTCCCATATCGTGTTGTAAATGGTTAGAGAAAAGTATAATATTATCTTCTAATCTATAAAAAGGACAATAAAGGGAAATAAAAATACATGTCATTATTATACAGATTTATTAATCAACCTATTCTACCGTTAATACCGTTATACTGCCTGTACCATTCTGTTTCAATAAAAAATATAATAATAATTGTACGGTGCAACCGTACAGTATTGCTGCGGTCAGCAGTTTACGCAGCTATTGTTTAAGAATCATTTTAGTAGGTAATTATCACCCATTGTGTGCACTCGTTTTTATTGTTATCATTTTGTCAATAAACGTAGTGAATTCGTACTCGGTCGTATCAATCGTATCAACCTATCAAAAAGTGTGTGTTTTAGCAAAAGACCATACAATAATAATAGCTTTATCCATACAACTTACAACAAAACACTTGTTATTGAAAAAGTATTCTTTAGTTCACGTACAAATATTTAACAGTATGGTTTATTTTTCCAAGTGGTATCACAAGTATCATCACAAGTACAAGTTTATTGTTATGCCTGCACACGTGTTAAATTATACTTACTCTTGCCAAAAGTTTTTTGGAATTTAGTCAAGCCAAAAACGTTTGGTGGAGGAGCCACGTAGGTCCGATTATGCCCATTCTTCCACACATTATCTTCAATCCAGTCGATGAATGATGACACTCTAGTATAAACTCCAGGGAGATTGGGATGCGCACATCCTACACCGAAGGATATGATACCGATGACGTAGTGCATGTTGCCTTGTTGTTCAGTGATGTGTTTTGGAAGCGGCATCTTCATTTGGAGTGGACCACCGGAGTCACCCTGAAATTTAAGTAATAGATCTTCATCATTCACCTTCATCATTTTACAAAAAAAAGTACACTGAAAGATAAAGTTTTTGCGTCTTCTGATTTATGAAAATCACAATAAAACCACTAGAAAACTGAAACTGTAAATAAAAATGGTGATGAATCCATCACGCTGGAAACTGGGTTATCGAGCTCTTTGTTTGAGTACATGCACATAGATTAAGTACTTTAATTTTAACCCCACCTACTTTCCACTTCAAATTCTGTGAATGACCCAAAGGTTGACTGTTGTAATGCTTCTAGTATTATGTCGACCTTTTGTTTTCTTACAATTTGAAATTTGTACAATCAATCACCTAACAATTTATATAAAACTAGCTGTCGCCCGCGGCTTCGCCCGCGTGAGTTTCGCTTAGATGAAAAGTATTTTTGTGTTTCAAACAGTTTCAGATGTTTCGGATCTTCGATTTTTATACGTCTACAGAAAATGCTCATCAGATGAATCAAGTTTTGCTAAAGCGCCATTTCCATATATGTTATAGTGTAGCTGATCTCTTGGAGTTATTCATCAGATGTTCCAGATCTTCAATTTTTATACGTCAGCAGAAAATGCTCATCAGGTTGAACGATTTTTGTTAAGGCGCCATTTCCATATATGTTATAGTGTAGCTGGTCTCTTGCAGTTCTTCATCAGATGTTCCAGATCTTCAACTTTTATACGTCAGCAGAAAATGCTCATCAGGTTGAACGACTTTTGTTAAGGAACCATTTCCATATTTCTTATGGTTTAGCTGTTCTGTTATGGTTCTTCATCAGGTGTTCCAGTTTTCAAAATCAATTATAGCCTATATGTTGCCCAGGCTTAATAGCTATACAACAAAAAAAGTTTCATTAAAATCCGTCCAGTAGTTTTTGCGTGAAACGCGTACATACATACAGACAGACAGACAGACAGACAGACAGACAAGAAATTCCAAACATTTTTTTTGCTTTCTATTGTTCTTTTTAGGTGTCCCTCTATCCATTTTAGTCAAAAGTACTAAATGTACAGACAAAATATTTTTACTGTTTTATTATATGTATAGATAGATTATTCCGTTACTGACTAAGTGACTGACATTTGGCATGTAGGTTCCTTAAGAAGTATAGGAGTGCAGAAGATTTCCTTAAATTCCCACGGTAACAAAGTCCCGCGCCGCGTATTAATTGAATGTAATAACTTTATTTGCGTTAATATAGAATAAATATTTACTCCACCTGACAAGAGTCAACCCCGCCTGCAAGCTTTCCAGCACACAATTGATGATCTTGGAATCCCTGCCAATTCCTGTTGCGAGAATCGTGCAAAAGTTCATCACACTGAGCAGTGTCCAATACGTTGACTGTAGCTGCCATCAGCTCTGGTGAAATGTCCCGAGATCCTGCAATTTGATCACACTTTTAGCATTTTCAGTTGTAACTTTCAAGAATGTCTTTATCTTTTTCTTCTTATCGAGTGTTATTACTAACACTGGTGTCAGATTTTATTCAAGTCGCCTAAAGGCATCTGACTTTTACGACTGCCACTAGATGGCGGTATCTAGTGGCAGTAGCCATAGTGTGTATACACACACTAGTAAACTAATAACTATACAGTCAGCCAATATGCAGGTTTCTTCATGATGTTTTCCTTCACCGGAAGTAGGTGGTGGTCTATGAGAAAACTACCATACATGAGTCAGATTGGTCTACAAACTCATGAGACACAGGTAGGATTTGAACCCGGGTCCTATCCGACCTCAGGCGGGTGTCATTACCACTTGGCCACCACCGCTTCCATTCCAATGTCTTTATGGATTACTGGAACTCTATTTCTAAATTTCATATCAACTAGACTATATTCATTTATAGTCTAGTCGATATGAAAGATATGATGACAATACCTATAATATGAGAGATGTAACAGTGGAACTCTTCAGTTTGTTTGTAATCCCCGCGACATGGGCTTATTTGATTTTGATATGAAGAGTAGAGTTACAATTGAGAGACAAAATAAAAGTTTTCACTCAAAGAAAATTAAATTTTAATATACTTGCTTACTATAATTCAAAAATACTAAAAAGTATACTGATATTTTACTCAGTAAACCATTTACCAGATTCTATCACTCCCCAACCAGTCAATGTCGCTTCATGATCGGGCTCGCCAGTGGAGAATTTGTTCCACAAGCAGGCGGGTTGGATAAACCTCGTGAATTCTACAGGCTCTTCCAATTCCATCAGAGCAATATCATAGTACTGTTTTGGAGCATGGTACTGAGGGTGTACAACAATATTGGTGATTTTTGCATCCGTTGGGAATCTCAAAATTGACTGAAATAAATGAATACTGTGAATATTTGGAGATCAACTTTAACCGAGCTAATTCACAATTATTTCCTTTTCTTTCGTTTTTCATATCTGACATTTTGCTTTCCGTACGTAACAATGCAGTTGCCATATATCTTTTACAAGCATCTTTTACAAAAACAGCTTACTCTCCTCCATATATACTTTTTTTGTTAAATTAAATAATTCTAATTTCTTTAACGTCTGTTTTTCAGGAATACTTTTGAAATATCTTACTATTTCATCAAGGATGTTCTTGTCACCAAGTCTAACGATCTTTGGTACTAGATCAACTATCGAAGAATCCCTATCTGAAGCTTTAGCACAGTGGGCAGCAGTTAGCACGAAATTGGCGCTGATGAGAGAGCTACCGCATTTGAACACCCAAGTCCCTACGGCCGCTTTCCAACCGATGGCACCCTGAATTGAAAGAGTTGAGTTATTAATGTTATAAATTACGATCAGCATCTCATCCTCCATATAAGTTTTTATACTGTGGTGACAATTGTTTTGTAAAATCACATTTTTAAGCTATATCATATTTTTGGACAAAGTCGTGAAATTTTGAAAAAATTACGTTTGTGAAATTGTTGTATTGTATTGTTGTTGACGTACCATGTGAGGAAATTCTCCAACTTCCGTCTTCCGGCCGCCGACTGCGTGATTGACGAACCATTGTTTAGTACCTAACGAAGGCATTTATTTTAATAGTATAGATATTACATGTTTCACTGTTGGTGCCTTTAAAAAAAGTTAGAGAACTTTTAAAATAAATTGTAACAGTTTTATAATAGGTTAGTTCATATTTGTTAAAATTGTTTAGTAATATGTGGTAAGCGGTGCTGAAAGTATATTTATTTATATTATAAGCATGCGAATTTTTTTAGTAACATTGTATTTTGTTTTTGTTTGTTTATCCAAATAAAAATAAAAAAAATCACAAATAAATAGCGTTGCCATTGATTCTCTGAAGCTGATTATTGGTACAAGCATTGAATTATAAATAAATATGGAAGTGTAATTCTCATACAACGAACGCTCTAATCTTGGTTCCATTTACGCAAACAAATGTACTTAAATACAACAAGACACTCACACATTCTCATAGAAAAAGCTAGTACACGATTGGACGCGTCAAGGTCACGGGGCGGGGTCAACACACCACCGCGGCAGCCGGCTACCGCTCAAACAAACGGCTCAGCCGCTTCGCGTTTGAAGTCTCGGACTCGGCACAGAATTAATATAAGTACTACGTAGTCTCGGCAAAGGAAAGAAAGGTAATTCCGCTGTTCTTCATATCTGTGTGATTTTTACACCACTTTACGACACACGATGGCATATTTTTTCTAATTAAACTTGCGAAATTACTCGATGATACGTACAATTGACACTTATGTGTTAGGTACAAGTACAACCGTTGAACTCGCAGCGCCACGGCGAACTGAGGCGAAGTGAGGTGGGTATTTTACGCCCCGCCCACCAAGGTGGGTATTGCGTAGAACCATTTTTTTGGCGTTGTTATAGTTCTATTGGTATAAGTCACTTGTAAGAAAATGCTGTCGAAAGCCCGCTATACAGATTGGGTTGCAACATTGCAGCCTATCGAAGTTAGATGCTAATTGCTTCGACCAACAAGAATTTCCGTGAAGTCCGTGTTGCTCTATGGCTAATTGTAATGTGAGCTTTGCATTGACAAGAGACAAAAAAAATCGGCCAAGTGCGAGTCAAGGGTTCCGTTCTCGCAAAGCATCTCACATTATAGCTCTAACTAAAAGTCCAACTAGTTTCAAAAACAAACTTAACTTTGCAGTTCGATCCCTAAGACTCATACTGAATCCAGCGCAAAAATAAGTTTGTAAAACTTTTTTTTAGACTTCCAATAACATATTACCAGTTTTCAGATTTATTCCTGTATAAGTACTGTTGGACCTTGCTTTTTGCCAAATTTCATAATTTTAGGTCAACGGGAAGTACCCCATTTACGGTAATATCTCCTGATCGCGTTGACGTATAATTTTGATTATATTTTTACTGAAAGAGACCGTGGATCAGAGTATTCGATATTAATTTCAATTTGATACCTTCAGTCGTCCCTGAGAAAAAAAAGTTTGACAGACAGACGGACGACAAAGTGATCTTATAAGGGTTCCGTTTTTACCTTTTGAGGTACGGAACCCTAAAAACTAAGCAATGTACACGTCAAAAACAGTACGGATATAATCATTGATATAATACAATAATGTCAATAAGTTGCGACTTTGCTAAATAACGTAGTTAGCAGACATAAAAAAAATCAATACACAATCAATCAATCAATCAATATCAGTACATATAATAAAAGTGTAACTGGTCTGTGTCTGTACTTAAGAGATATTTAAGAGAAAAAATTACGGTGGGTCTTCATATAGAAGCCAAATTTTTTTTTTTTATTTGTCTGTCTTTCTGTCTGTATGTTTGTACGCGCATCACACCAAAACTACTGGACGAAATTTGATGCGGTTTTCACAGTTGTATTGCTAAAGGTCTAACTTAAAATCTGGCGTAGGTTTCATCTCGATACATAACTTAGAACCTGAGATATTAATCATCATCATCATCTCGAGTCAAAATGGCACAGATTAGATTTTTTTCGACCAGTATTTGGCCACTTCCATCGCCCTAGATATTAATTATAGTAAATTACGCGTGAACGAAGTTTGCGGGCACAAGCTCTCTCTCTCAGCCGAAAGACGTCCACTGCTGGACAAAGGCCTCCCCCAAGGATTTCCATAACGACCGGTCCTGCGCTGCCCGCATCCATGCGCATCCCGCGACCTTCACCAGGTCGTCGGTCCACCGAGTGGGAGGCCTGCCAACACTACGTTTTCCGGTTCGTGGTCGCCACTCGAGAACTTTCCTGCCCCAACGGCTATCTGTTCTACGCGCTATGTGCCCCGCCCACTGCCACTTAAGTTTCGCGATTCTGCGGGCTAAAGGCACAAGCTAGTATTAAAATAAAAACTTACATGCAAGATTCCAATCGTTTTTTTTAATTCTATTTTGCATGTCCCAAACATATCCCATACATTCTGAAACAAGTCAAAATTAGTCATGTATGTAGTAAAAAATTTAGAATCTTTTCAAAAATATATCATTTTCTATACAAGTCACCCTTAGAGACATTGCTAGACATACTCGTATTGCTATATCCTAACTAATATTATAAATGCGAAAGTGAGTTTGTTTGTTACCTCTTCACGCTTTATCTACTGAACCAACCTTCCTGAAATTTTGCATACACATAGTCCGAAGTACTGAGAAGGACATAGGACCTTACATCCCGGGAAAAAGCACTGTTCCCGTGGGAAATTCACGCGGGCGAAGCCGCGGACAAAAGCTTGTCAATAATAAAATACAAGATTATAATTACGTGCTTCATTAATTCTCAACCCTGGTGCACTAAAGTCAGGTTTTTCTGGCAATGGATCGCAGATATTAGATTTCTTTGTGGTAGAGTCCTTTTGTTTTGTATCCATTGTAGTTTCTGCTTTAAAATCTGTAGGACTTTCTTCGGTAGAACTTGCCAGTCTTAGTTTGGCTAATGATTTACTTCCTGTTGTTGATGTATTAGGAATGTCTCGAAGTATGCTTTCTGTTGTAATAATTTGAGGAGTACTTGTTTCAGATTTAGTTGATGATTTCAATGTATCATTTGTTTTAGGCACATCATTAAACGCCATTGCAAGGCTTGTGTTTTCCTGAAAGTTTTTTCAATCATAATTGTTTTACTTTTATTCATACTCAAAATATATTGTTTATTCAAATATTGCAGATTTATGACCAGCCACCTTTTTCCATATCATTTACTTGCTTCTTTTATATTATTAGCGAGAAAATTACTAAGGAGATATACTAACCTTAGGAGTTTCTTCAAAGTAACCCCATACCCACCTATCTTCATTCTCAAAAGTTTGCTAAAAGAAACAAAACCGTTTACATTTTAAGTAAACAAAATAAATTTAATATTGTTAGGTATACAAATATATATTTTTGAAAATAGTTACTTATTTTCCGTTGTTAGGTATTTGTAAGCTTTTGATAGGAACAATCATGTGAATATTTTATTATAGTGCATTTGTAAAGTAAGTCGAAGCGGTGGTGGCCGAGTGGTAGGGCGCCCGCCTGTGGATGCAAAATCCCAGGTTCGAATCCTGCTCGGGCTACATGAGTTTGTATACCAATCTGACTCATGTTAGTTTCCATCGACCACCACTTGCTTCCGGTGAAGGAAAACATCGTGAGGAAACCTGCACTCTATTTGATTATTATCAGCTAGTGTGTGAAATATAGAAGGCAATGGCAAACCACTCCATTAAAATTGCCAAGAGAGTCGTTGTGTGTGTTTCATTCCATATAATGACCACGACCCTCAGTCATGAGGAAATACGACTAAAGAGAGAGGTACATTTTTGTAGGAAAATAATACGTAAACAACTTGTTGAAGATAAGTATTATCTGAACGAGTAAACACATCATTCTATTGTTGTTGTGGTCACAATATAATGATGGGGTTTACCCTATGTAAACAAGTAAATTAAAATATAAAATTATTTACCCGTTTATTTCTTGCGATGCCTCTTGAAAAAATACCATTAAACGCTACTGAAAAATAAAATTAAAACAAATAGATTACATTTGTTAGTTCGATATGAGAAAGAGCCTATTGTTTAGAAAATAATTTTAACCTTTTGTGATGATTTCCAAAGTTATAGGAATAAATGTTTGGATTTTAACTTTGATAAGAAAATTAGAAAGAGATGATAAGGCCTTTAGCCAGCCAGCTGGGCAGTGGCATGAAACAGGTAAAAAATTATGACAAACAAAATTATAAAAATGAATTTTATTTTAAATTACCCTATAATGTATCACACAAACAAATCATAAGTGACTGGACAAGAGGAAAACGAAACTGATTCAAAATTAATAAATGTTTAAAACTTGTTCTGCCAGCTCGATATTAAGTTAGAATGATCACATCAAAAGAAAATGATTTCGTTAGTTTATACAAAGATAAAAACAAGAAATGTACCGGCATATAAAGTAAATATGATAATGGCACTAGTGGCACTACACATCCTCACTTGTTTATGAAGCAGACTAATAACTCGATTAAATATGACATCATCCAAGTACGTCCTTAACTTGTTTGTGTCATTGTCACAGAATTAATATTAGTACTACGTACAGAAAGGAAACTCCCTGCCCCTCCCGCAATATGGCACCCCCCCGCTCCTTCCGCACTTCTCCCCCGTTCTTGTGTAACTGTGGGACGTTCGACTATGAAAACGCACACATTGACGTGTTACTGACGTGTTCACGGATATACAGTTTCATTTGTAGTAGTAGTAGGCATATTTGACGCGCCGTTTCCATGAAGCGCCCGCCCTGTGTCATTGTCGTAAAGTTACTAGTACTCTTTTTTTTATAAAGGTGAATTTCCACCGTCAGTTATTTATAAAGTATGACTGAAATTTACTGTATGACTGAATTTTAATCGACCGAGCGAGCGAAGCGAGCGAGGCCTCGCTAGATTATTAGAACCCTCGCGAGGGCTCTAATTCAAGTTGGGGCGAAAACACATTGTTTTATGTATGTATGTTTGTTCCGCGATAACTCTCGAACCGTTGAATTAATTGTGATGATATTAAGAATACGTGTAGCAACTATCCATATAATTTTTAAGTTCATTGCGCAACAAAATCGGTTCTGGCTGAACCGATTTTGTTGCGATATACGTTTTTGAGATATACGTATTTTTATAAAAATAAATATTGCTCTATAACTTTTGAACCGTACTTTTAAAATAATATAATCACGAGGTCTAAGTTCGCGGCGAACCACTAGTTTTAATTTTAATTTTATTTAAAGCTATGATTTGATAGATTTTTTAAGTTTAGCTGAACTTAATTAATCTATCAACTCCTAGCTTTTGCCAAGGCGCCTAAACTTGTAACAAAATCTATGCCTCAGCGCAATAATGTTTTACAACGCAATAATTAACAAGAAACCAGTGGAGCGAGATACATTAACAAGAAGAACAACGTCCATTATTATGTTATAGGTACCATCAATATTGGCCAAATGTAGCACTTTTTTCTCAGGTCTGGTTAATTTTAATTAAAATTACTTTGTAACTTTGAAAATTAATTTCTTACTAGTTTTTCCTTGTGGTTTCACTCCTTAGGAATATCGGATTCTGTTAATTAAAATTGAGAAAAATACAGAAGAACCCATTATGGTAACGTTTGAGAATATAATATTCTGATGATTTTGCAGCCTGCAATTTTCGTCGACTTATAAAAAGTAAAGCAAAATTCAAAAATATATGTCGCAGAGTGCTAATCGGAACCTCAAGCCTGTATCGACTTGAGTGTGTTCGGTTTCGTGCATTGGCAACACTACAGCCACAGATTAATTGACTACTTTGTGCTACAGCTTTGACAAGCGAAATAAATCCAACCGTCACTTTTTTAATGGCTTCACGAGCCGTGCAAATCTATATATATATATATAACTCAAAGGTGACTGACTGAATGACTGACTGACTGACTGACATAGTGATTTATCAACGCACAGCCCAAACTACTGTACGGATCGGGCTGAAATTTGGCATGCAGGTAGATGTTATGACGTAGACATCCGCTAAGGAGTAACACGAGCGAAGCCGCGGGCGCCAGCTAGTGTGTGATAAAGATGGTAGTGTCCGATGCAGAAACAGACCTCACCGCGTTCCTAATGTTATCAGTTTTCATCCGGATAGTGTTTGATTATTTTTAATGGATTGTAACGTAATGTTGTGAACATTACAACTGTGAGCAGTATTTCAATCGAGCTAATGATGAATGACGACGACCGTCATATAATCAACAACACATGTGAATATCAATTAAAATACATGTTAATTAATTAATCCATGTGAATATTAATTTAAGAATTTTTTATCTATCAAATTTTTAAATTTATATAAAAATAAGTTTTGCATAAAATTTTTGTTTCAGTAAGTTTTCAACTCCATTAGAAGTTCACCTCCGACCATATTTAAGAATACAAAAACAATTATGTGGCCGCAATATAATTTATAAACTGCGCAATATAAGAGGAACTTTTAAAAATTATCGTGCAACTTTTCGTTGTAACTTCGGAAAGAGAATTAAGTAGACGGGAGACCTAAAATATACGTTAAGTTCCTTGTCTTTTGGATATTCTTATCTGAACTAAGGTTGAACTAACACTTATTTTATCTTGGCACTATTTTTACACGACTGACTAAAAAAGAAGTGTTATGTTTTTAGGGTTCATGTATGTGTATGTAAGTATGTATGTATGTAAGTTTCTTTATTCCACCACTAGCTGTCGCCCGCGGCTTCGCCCGCGTGAGTTTCGCTTAGATGAAAAATCTTTTTGTGTTCCAAACTGTTTCAGATGTTTCGGATTTTCAATTTTTATACGTCTACAGAAAATATTCATCAGATTAATCAATTTGCTATGGCGCCATTTCCATATAATATGTTATAGTGTAGCTGGTATCTTGGAGTTATTCATCAGATGTTCCAGATCTTCAATTTTTATACGTCAGCAGAAAATGCTCATCAGGTTGAAAGACTTTTTGTTAAGGCACCATTTCCATATTTCTTATAGTTTAACTGTTCTGCTTTGGTTCTTCATCAGGTGTTCTAGTTTTCAAGATCAATTATAGCCTAAATCTTGCCGAGGCTTAATAGCTACACAACAAAAAAAGTTTCATTCAAATCGGTTGAGTACTTTCGGAGATTAGCGTGATCATACATACATACAGACAGACAGACAGACAAGAAATTCCAATAAAAAATTTTTGCTTTTTAGTATTCTTTTCTATCCATTTCAGTCAAAAATACTAAATGTACAGACAAAATATTTTTACTGTTTTATTATATGTATAGATAAGTCCACTCGGTGGACCGACGACCTGGTGAAGGTCGCGGGACGCGCATGGATGCGGGCAGCGCAGGACCGGTCGTTGTGGAAATCCTTGGGGGAGGCCTTTGTCCAGCAGTGGACGTCTTTCGGCTGAGAGAAGGAAGGAAGATAAGTCCTGCAGATTTTGATGTGAGAGGTATTGTTAGATTCCTTGCATTCCTCCGAGTGACATAGGCTATGTAAGTTGATGGTCGTATTTTTTATTTTTAAACTAGCTGTCGCCCGCGGCTTCGCCCGCGTGAGTTTCGCTTAGATGAAAAATCTCTCTTGGAGCTTTTCATCAGATGTTCCAGATCTTCAATTTTTATACGTCAGCAGAAAATGCTCATCAGGTTGAACGATTTTTGCTAAGGCGCCATTTCCATATATGTTATAGTGTAGCTGGTCTCTTGGACCTTTTCATCAGATGTTCCAGATCTTCAATTTTTATACGTCGGCAGAAAATGCTCATCAGGTTGAACGATTTTTGTTAAGGCACCATTTCCATATTACTTATAGTTTAGCTGTTCCGTTATGGTTCTTCATCAGGTGTTCCAGTTTTCAAAATAAATTATAGCCTATATGTTGCCCAGGCTTAATAGCTATACAACAAAAAAAGTTTCATTCAAATCCGTCCAGTAGTTTTTGCGTGAAACGCGTACATACATACAGACAGACAGACAGACAGACAGACAGACAGACAGACAGACAGACAAGAAATTCCAAAAAAAATTTTTTGCTTTCTATTGTTCTTTTTAGGTCTCCCTCTATCCATTTCAGTCAAAAATATTAAATGTACAGACAAAATATTTTTACTGTTTTATTATATGTATAGATAATTCGCTTGTTATTTTAACTCTTGACGCAAAGGGCAAGGTAATTGTACTAATTTCGGTCTTCTCTAGTTTTCTTGTCTTTTTCTTTTTAGGTAACTGTTTATGCCACTTGCTACTTTGCACCCACCCCAAAACGATATCTTATCTCTCTGCATCACCTCTTGGTTGACTGGTAGAAAAAGCCTCTGGCTTTCAGTCCGCCATTTACATGTTTTTTGTAAAGAAGTTAAATAAATATCTATTATTAAAAATGAAGGTGTGTAATATGATAATTTTTATGCTCTTCTTATTTAGTTTAAAAATAAAAATCTAATTGAAACATTAATCAATTAAGTTAGACAATGTAATACGTTTTGCACCATTTAATTTCATCTCTATTTATTTTATTAATCTAATCTAAACATTTTTGGAACTTAACACGGAATTGTTAAGAGACGTGCGAAATTAACAGCGAAACGGAACGAGGGTGGGACCCGTGTCACTCGCGGGACAAGCGTTATTGGCTAAGCGTGTTTTGTACACGGGGTATTTGCGGACTATAGCGGGCAACACTGGACAATCAATAAAACAAAACCATTGTAATTGCAATGAAAATTCGCGCGGTTTAGTATTCAAATTCGTGTCGAAAAGGTAAGGCCAAATTCGCTTTTCACACCGCTCCGAATGTGTGGATCTTATTATTTATAGGATAAATCCGCCGTTGCCATGTCTTCATATTAATTGTAATTTATTGATGTTATTTTTGCAATAAAGTTATTACAAACAAACAATGAGCTTTATCCCGCGATCCGCCTGCGTGTACTTCCAAAGGGAACAGTGATTCTTCCGGGGATGTAAGGTACCCTATGTCCTTCTCAGTACTTCCAACTATGTGTATGCGAAATTTCAGGAAGATTGGTTCAGTAGATAAAGCGTGAAGAGTTAACAAATAAATAAATAAAGAAACAAACTCACTTTCACATTTATAATAGTAGTTAGGATTACCTAATAAATATTTAAGAAGAGATCGATCAGCGAGGTCAGTCTCTTTATTAAAAGACCGTCTATCTAGTAAGTACAATATAAATACGTTTATAACAGTACGTCCCGTAATTTGTATTTTATCTGGGATCATTTATCACTCCCAAGAAAACTTTTCCATATTAATGTTTTCTCCCATTTTTCATGGAACCCTGTGATTGGACGGGGATGTCAGGTGACGTCATAATTCTGACTTTACTCGTTAATTTGCGATGGAAGAAAAATAAGCTGATGAATTGATGGATTGGATTTGGCTCAAATAAGCGACCATTTTGTTCTCCATTCATATCTTCTAAAATTAGACGCTGCGCTGACTGATTTTTTGGTATATCAATGTAGAGACGAAACCGCTGAACGTAGAAACTAGATTTTTTGCAAATTCCACCCCTAAGGGGGTGAAAAAGAAATACACGTGAACGAAGCCGAGGGCAAAAGCTAGTTTCTCATAAAGTTAAAGCTTTATAAAGTACTCTCCAGCCCTCATACTAACTCCACACAAAATCACTCAATCCATTACTCCTTTTGTGAAAGAATCTAAATGTTTTTGATCCGTGGTCCAGAAGCACGTCAAATTCACGACTACTTGGCTATCCAATGTATACCTATTCTATATTGGTTGTTTAAAACCTTTATGACTAATAAAATAAAACATTACTTAAATAATAGTAAACATAGCAAAACAACTAAAAATAATTATGTTAAGTTCAATTTTATGCTTAATTTAAATTTAATGCTACATCTTTCTGCACATTTATCACTTAATTCGTAGCACTGCTATTTAAATGCGAATCCAAACTGAGTTTTAACTTAAACTCGTAAGGCGAGGAACAAAAGGACTTATTTTATTTTTTAAACACTTCTTAGAAGTTCCTACGTAGCATTAACTTCTGAGCGCCACGCAGAACGATGTTAAGAGAAACATTTATTTTCCGTTAAAGGAGCATAATTTTATTTAATGACTAGCACTTGTGAGAATTTTAATAATCCTTTAAATCACGACGTAAGTACTTATAAAAAAAATATTTAAAAAAACAGGCTTTCCGATTGGAGACATAATTAACACAAAATTGATGCGCTTTTTTACAACATATCTCATCTCAAAATATAAAAAAAATTAAGACGTTTTACCTGAAAATAAAACGTGTATTAAACATACTTACCTTATTCGAAGCCTAATAATAAAGAGTGAGATAGATGCCATCGTTTCCTTCCGTTTTCTATCCCTTTTTAGTCCTTTCTAGCTCCGTTTGCTATCTCTTTCGCACAGTCCACCACCACCGGCAGTAAGCGCCTATGGTTTTGCGCGCTCAGATTTCGTCATTACGTCGTTGTGCCACCAGGCAGAAGTAAACTTATGAGGCTTCGAATAAGGTAAGTATGTTTAATACACGTTTTATTTTCAGGTAAAACGTCTTAATTAAACATCTTGACCGTTATTCGAAGCCTAATAATAAAGAGTGAGACGTGTTTGTTATCGCCTGGTGGTGGTGGAAGACGTCAATGTGACTACTGAACTGTGTAATGATACATCAACGAAACAAAATGTATGTCCTGTATGAAAACTATTACATGAAAAGCAAATAGGTATCATCATTCCATAAAGTCGAAATTTACTAATTTTAAGTTAAGAAAGCAAGTGTAGTGTTGAACATCTCGTCAGAAACTAAAGATGAAGTTAAAGAAAAATCATGTTTTATTTTGGTAACCAAAACAAAAAATATATCAATATTTAACAAAAAGATTACACTAAACTAATTATTATTATTATTAATACTAACAAATAATTGCGTTACTGAGCTAGTAGAGCTAGAAGGCGCATCTAGTACTTTTCGACAGTAAAATTTCTGAAAGGTTTTCGCCGATTTCCAGTTACCTCTTTCCAAAATATTTTCCAGAGGAGCATTATCTAGCCAGCTCCTGGATGCGACTGCTGCTCTAAAGCTTCCAGCCGAAGCTTCAACGCCTGATTCACGTAATATATGCTTTACCCAGCCAGCTATGATACACCGTGTAGCGGGTTTGGGTTGCCCGCGAGTTGACACAAACAAATTATCACAATTAGCGAGATTTCGCCTCTCACGGCCAATATCAATCAACCTTTTTATCCAGTGAACAGGATCTAGACTTTTATTGCTTTGATTACATTTCAATTGCCAACCTGACTGGCGATAATCTGCGGAATCAGTCTTGGAACCAAATATTGGTATTAAAGTTATTGAATCATCGGCTATTATACAATTATTAGAATTAACACGAAGCAAAGTCAAGTCGTGTACGCGTCGACCTGAACAAAGCAATAAAATGCAAGCTGTGCATTTAGAGATAACATATAAATTATCTGTATCTGAATTTATATGTGATAAATGATTTATTACTAATTCAACATTCCAAATAGGAGGTTTCGAATCTTTAGGTTTAGCTAAAGAGATAGACTTTAAAATACGCTTAACTAATGGGTGTGCACTTAAACGGTCGCAAGATTCCGGATCGCATAGCGTAGATACTACGGACTTATGACACAAAATACTGCTATACGAAAGGCCTTCCTGCTGATGAAGAAACGCTAAAAATTTTGCAAGTTGGGCCCCGCTTGGCTGTGTTATAGAAGTCTCGTTTGTTTGAGCCCAACGACACCATCTGGTCCATGCCGGCTTATAAGATTTAATAGTCGAAGGTCTCCAGCTTCCGAGAAGTAAGGAACGCTCCTGGTCAGACCAATCCTTGAGGTGATCACGCCACCCCCACATCTCCAAACTTCCAGGCACATCTCCAACACCTTCGCGGGGGTTAATCCGGTCGATGCATTCATCAGAACTTCTGGAAGAATTTTGATTGTCCATGGTGGATCTTTGGTTCTTGTTTTTAGGTTTGCCCTCCAAAACACTCGCTCCCATCACGGTGCCACAATCAAGTGCGTGCCCCGGAACGAGTTCATGTGCAGTAAGATCCTTTCGGCCTGCTTGTTCTGATGGCCCAGACTGCAGTACTTTGGAACTACCCGGGTAATATGAGATGCCAACAAGTTTATTGTTGGTGTCCCCCATTTTGTAAAAATCATATGTGTGGCTCGAGGTAGTAGGTATCATTCGGGAATAGCCTGAAACCGGGATATCCGATCTGCTTCGATTTTGTACAATCCGAGGATGTGGTGTACAGTGGGGCTTAGTCCCAATACTTTGCAGGCGAGGTCCAGGACTTGGTTCCCCCCTCGTTTCGGAGATAAAAAACTGCAGTTTTGTTCTCGCACTGCAAATGCACGGCTGTGTTGCGGAGACTCTGACCAAGCTCTCCTAATATTTTGAGCAGAGTGAGGAGCTCTTTGTAATTGCAGTGAAATTCCTTCTCCAGGACTGACCGAGTCCCTGACGCTTCGGTCACTATGTAATGTGACGGATGAGGAAAGTGAATCCGTGAGCAGTCTTTGACGTGGCTGCGCCACCAAAACTGCTTTGTTAAGACTTCGTGGGAAAGATGAATATGCCGAATGGTCGTATTCTTCGAATGGACGATTGCTAGCTTCACGTGGCGGAACTTCAATCTCCCACGCGGTATCGCTATACTGACAAAATTCAACAATCCCACTAAGCTTTGCAACTGCTTGACGCTGGCTACTTTGGTTTTGAGGAGATCGTAGATCATGCATGTCAATTTCAGATATTTGTTCTGTGGCAAAGCTCGTCGGTTGTTCAGTGTATTCCACAATATTCCCAGATACTGCACTTTTTGGCATGGAATCAACACAAATTTGTCGTTCACTGACCACCCTAAGTGTCTTAGGAGGCTCGAAATCTCTGATACTTGTTTCCTCAGGATTTGGTCCTTTGGCAGATGAAAGTACGCCTAGCAAAAATCTATTTTTATCATCTAATCGTTTCGTTGTAGGAAATCGGGAAACTTGTGAACCTTTATGAGCCTGAAAGGACTTGTGTAGATATAATAAATGAGGAACTTCAGGATGAAGATAGGCCTCGTTGTTAAATCGTTTTTGGGAACTAGAAACATACGGAAGACGAAACTTGTTGAAATCGTGGGAACCACTGACAAAACTCCTTCCGATTTTATTTTCATATTGAGTTCGCTTAATTCCGCCGATGACGGAGTTATGTGCCGGCCTTTGTGGCGGAGCGGAGGTTTTTGTAAAAAAGGGGTACGGTAGCCTGAAATAATTTTGAGAATAAATTCTGGTGCGACCATTTACCTCCCTCTGGTGTAAACATTTTTGAACTTGGATGGCTTGGAAGGGAGTCGGTGAGTCAACGACTTCCTGTCTTACGACCTCTCCTGTCCCGGTGGGACGAGGGAGAGTACTTGCGTCTTGCGTGTGTTGCGGTTTTCGTTCTCTCGTCGATTGTTGGTATGCTTACCGCCTCGGCCACGAAATGTCTTGTTGTGATGACCATAATTATTGCTACTACTAGCTTTTGGTGCATAAGAATGATAATTATTTTTGTTATCAGTCTTTTTAGATGTCTGTATGGAAGGATTCCACTGAGCAGACGAGGATTGATCGGGCTGCGTTGCAGACGTGCGATCCTTTTCACGAGGCCAAAACACCTTGCGAACACCGCCCACTTTTTCTAATACAGATGTAACTTTCTCACTTTCAAAAAGTGTGTTGCAGGATGGCGGTATTTTACGGAACAGGGTTTTATGAAGAGGGTCTTTAATAGACACCAGTATTGTTTCTCTGCGTTGTTGTATTATTTCTGCTCTATGGCCGCAGACCATCTGAAGAGCGTCATTACTAATTTTTTTAAAATCTCCGGCTACAAAAATATCCTGAATTTTTGAATATATCTCATCATAACATGGGTTCGAAACTTCTTTAGCCCAAGTCAAAAAACCGCGCAGGTCGTTTTCCAGCTGATCCTTTTGTTTAACAAGAGCGAAGCTCAGGGAAGCAAACGCCTTGTCGGCGTTAACTAAAGTATGTGAAGCGTCATACCGCTTTGCCTCATCATTAGCCTCCAACTCTGTAAAGCCTGGCGTGTGACGGTAACGTTTTTGCACGTCCAAATATCTAACGTTCCTCCAATCAGGATTGTCGAATCGTTGAATCGAATTTAAAAGTTCTAAATAGCCTTGCGGCGTTTTAGGTACATCCGGATCTTTTAGGGTGGTACCGATAGATAAAGAAATAGGAGGTACATCAGAGTTTGAAACACACTCACTGTTGTATAGGCTGCGACTAACATCATCGTTGATATAGTGATCGTCTTCTTGACAACTTCCACCTCCGTCATATCTATTTGAATCTAAACGGCTTTTGATACTAGACACTTCAGCAATCAATTTATCTAATTTATGATCGGAATTACGAATACGTTTACGAACGGGGCTCCTCGACACGCTGCTGCTGCTACTCGAACTGGAACTGCTGGAACTCGAACTATCACGCCGCCTTCTCTTCCTCGATCGCTTAGAGATATCACGATTCGCAGCCCTTGGCTTATTTCTATTCGAATCACTCATAACGGAGCTAAAAATAATTACCGCAAATTTACCAAAATCACTAAAAACAATTTTCTAAAGAAAAAAGAGAATCTGTTCAGCTTAACGTTACAATTTAAACTAAATTGAACCGAACACACACACACAACAACACTAACGTTAGAAATACACTCGGTTTCACGTTAAGACATGTCGAGCTAACCAAACGATTGCTCAGCTTACCGTTATAATTTAAACTAAATTGAACCGAACGGTAACACCGTTAGAAAAATTTTACGCTCGGTTTCACGTTGAGACATGTCGAAGCTAACCAAACGATTTCAAAAATTTTCAGTATTTTTTTTTTTTTTTTCTACCGCCAAGTAATAAAGTTAATTGGAAATATAAATTAAATAATTTAAAAAGGGATACACATACCTGATATAAATATATTATTGTAAAATACAAATAAAAATTGACTATAACTATGACCAACCAGATATGGCACAGGGTTCCAGGCAGTGTGTTCACGGAACGGGAACAACGACGTCAATGACGAAATCTGAGCGCGCAAAACCATAGGCGCTTACTGCCGGTGGTGGTGGACTGTGCGAAAGAGATAGCAAACGGAGCTAGAAAGGGCTAAAAAGGGATAGAAAACGGAAGGAAACGATGGCATCTATCTCACTCTTTATTATTAGGCTTCGAATAACGGTCAAGATGTTTAATAACGAATTACTGTTAGAAAAAAATATAGGTACAATGTTTCTTGGCATGACATATTTACGTTTACATGTAAAGTTATGCTTTCCAATTATAAATTTGAAACTGACATTTACCTCTAAATTTAGTTTAACATCAGACTCTTCAAAACTAACAACAGGTTTTCAACAAGATACAAGTCAACCACTGCTTGTACAGTCAACAACACTTCCACCTAGCATTATTGCAAATTCGCCTATAATACCACCGCATAAGGTCTGTTCAGGGTAACTTATCACGCAGTTGGCTGTACCTAAGTTAGATTAACTTGAATCAGCTGAAGCCCTTCCCTTGAATGAGTTCTAAGTGGTGTGCCCTCACTTGAAACTCGGAGTACGAATAATGGCAGGAAATAATTGAATTTTAACCAATTCTCAGACTTCTGTGTACTGATTCTCGACCATCATTGCCAGATCTCCCAGCCCTGTCTTACTCCATACCAAAAAAGCATACTATCTATGATGACGTTATATTTAAAGGGGTCAGTGTAAGTGGTCGTGACGTCTCTCAAAGGGTCTAAAGGAATAAAATGCACTTAGCTAGAGGCTGTTTTGTTCAGAGACCTTTCAAGGAAACAAGATTATGGGGAATGATAGACGTGAGGTTGGCTATACTATTGGCTCTACAATTCGATAGCTTTTGCTGTGAATAGACTTTATACATTTCTTTACGAGATAAATTGTATTAGTAAGTGAAAGCAGACAAAGGTCTATCTATCCTTTTTGTATCTCACAATGGTATAGATTTTTCATGTTGTCTAGAAGTATTTTGTTGGAGATAGCAGTTGGAACCGACGGTTTATCGAGTCTTGTATTGAGGGTCCATTCATATTAGCTTACTAGCTTTTGTTCTCGGCTTCGTCCGCGTGAATTTAGTTTTTCATACATTAGACATTGGGGGTGGAATTACCAAAATTCCTTACTTAGTGCTCATTGACGCTATACAGAGTGTTTCGTAAAACACCAACAACCTCTGTTCTATGCATTTTGGTCGAATAGGTATTGTAAAATGTATGGAACAGCTGATTTTTTTTGAGATTTCAGAGTCGGTCCCATATAAAAAGTTGCTCATATTCATGAGTACTTTCACCCCTAGAGAGGTTGCTGGAGTTACACCCTGTATAAAGAACCTCTTTGCAAAATTTCTTTTAGTAAGCCAATCAGCTAGCATCCAATTGTATACACTTATCTTGCTTTTGACCTTGACTTCACCCACATAAATTCCTTTTTCCCCTATTTCCCCAATTTAAATAAGATCTGTCTGTCTGAGTAAACTAAGCAGCTTCAGAGTCATATTTCCTCATGACTGAGGGTAGTAGTCTTTATGTGGAATGAAACACACACAACGACTATCCTGGCAATTTTAATGGAGTGGTTTGCCATTGCTTTATCCATTTCACACACATGCTGATAATTATCAACCAGAGTGCAGGTTTCCTCGCGATGTTTTCCTTCACCGTAAAGAGTTCAGAATCCTATGATACTTTTTATTTTATTTAAAAAAATATAGGTATAAATGAAAAATCATAACGTACACAAACTTCTTGCTCCTCCATCAGTTCGCACACAAAGCCCGGCTGCACTAGACGTTAAGATCACGGGGTCTAAAACGGCCACTTTTACAATACAGAATATGATCGATTTCCCGATCCCTAAATTCTTAAAAATGAACCTTATTAGCGATGTTATAAGGTTCATTTTTAAATAATTAGGTAATGGGAAATGGACCTTATTCTGAATTATCAAAGTGCCCTTGTTAGATCCCTAGGCCGGGATATACGAAGTCGGAGCTCTGTGCAACTTGCGCACAACTAGTTTGCTTGGAGCTAAATGGGGACTTATCTCGGCGGTAATAGCTTAGCAAATGTTGTGACGTCACACATTAGTTGCTAGTAGTTACTCAAAGATTTTTCAATTCAAGATAGAACGTATCACTTATTGACATCAATAATGGATAGGTAAGTTTAACACCGCCTGCCTCTAAGCGCAAATAGAGAAATGGCGACATAAGTGCAGCATTACCTTTAACTGTCCGCACATGTCAGTTTTTCCGTTCGGAAATTTCAGATCCGGAGACCCGAATGTTCGAGTGGGCGCACACGAGTCTTACATTTTCCGTTCGGAAAAAGACGGATGTGTGCGCGCACTCGAACATTTTGTACGAAAAGCGTGCATTCGGGCCCCCAGATCGCGTCATTTTAATCCCGTACGGAATCAGAAATTTCCGCACGGAAATAACTGACGCTTTCGGCCGGCTTAAGCCGTAAATATCACATCACACTTCACATCACACTAATATCTATAAAAATGCGAAATACGTTTGTATGTACGTTACTCAGTCACGCAAAATGTACTGGACGTATTTCGGGGAAATTTAGTACACGGGTAGAAAAATACCAGGAAGCTATTCCTGGTATTATCGGGGTAAAAAGTACACTATGTGCTAACATAGTGTACTTTTTACCCCGAAATTCGAAGGTACTTAAATGTAGGCTAATAGAGCAAATTGTATCATCAACAACATTTACTTTTCATCAACCGGATTCAGTGTAATAAAAAGCATTCAAGTGAATAAAAAAATATAAAAGCCGTAACTAGGTTATCGGAGTGGAGCCTCTGTTTTTATTTACCGGAGCCAGCGCAGCGCTGATCTTGCAGATTTACCTTACAATGCATTATTTTTATTGTCCTCCTGTCACACCGCACACATGATTTCATTCTTTATCACAGTTTGCCACCAGAGCGCGGAGTCTATCTAAGTCTGTGGTTATTTATTTGGTACTAGCTTTTGCCCGCGGCTTCGCCCGCGTGAATTTCCCACGGGAACAGTGCTTTTTCCCGGGATAAAAAGTAGCCTATGTGCTATTCCAGGTCATTATCTACCTCTGTACCAAATTTCATCGAAATCCGTCCAGTAGATTTTGCGTGATTGAGTAACAAACATCCTCACAAACTCACAAATTCACAAACTCACAAACTCACATCCAAACTTTCGCATTTATAATATTAGTATGGATATTTAACAATGCTACATAATAAAATGTGAGAATGATGATTAGCTACAGAATTAAAAGTATTATTCCAGGTTTCATCGCTTTCTTTCCACTTAAGAAGACAAGAACCAAAAAAAATATGAAGAGTGTATATTTACATACAAGATTACCCTGGATATCTAGTATACAACTTTGAATAATTTTACCAATGCAATATTCATTAGTAAAAATATATATTTTATAAAGGAGTTGGATAAGACTTAAGTAAATAAAAGAACATCCTTATTTTTTTTTCTATCTAAAATAAAAATAGTAAATTTAATTTTAGAATAAACATTTGTTTAAATTGATCATTTTGTCAGTCTTATTTTTAAACTACTTTTGAACTCCTGTTTTAATCCTAGATACCTACTTAACCTACTACGGCCGGATTTACGTATGGTGTAATAGACGGTCGGTTCTGTGAATTGACCCAGAGCAAAATAACTTTCCATCTGACGAACAACAAGCGATCATTCGTGTGTAATATCGGAAGGCAACTGTTCATGTTCTAATAGTTACGAACAAATAGTTGCGTTCCTGTTTACATACAGGAATGTTTTTCTGTATTTGTTTTCGATCTGACTACTGTACTATGTCTATGTATTATTGTATGTGTGTATAGCCTGACCAGGAATATAAAAACCCTCGCCATGTTGCGGAAAAGCAATAGAACAAATTTCTTTTACTGGTAACTAATTTAAAAACCCATCTGTCATTGCTCCTGTCAAAATTTGACGTAGGTATTTTTTTCTGGGAAGGGCATTGTTTTCCATTCTGCGGCAGTGCTCCCGTGCTCTCACCATTTTATCCGCTACTGTTTTCAATAATGTTGCAATATAAAACGCATAAGTGCTGCCTATAATTCAGGGTTTTTATATTCCTGGTCAGGCTATATGTGTTTTTCTTTTTATTATAAGTAAACTTTGAATTTACCGAATCAACTTTCATCGAATATGTGGACGGATCAATCGACTCGTCAATTCTAATATCAGATTTTTTAGATCATCTAACTCAGATGAAGTAATTGTAGACCAAACCTACAGCTTAAACATCCAAAGTACGAAAATGAAAGACATGGTGATTGAATCCATCAAAATCTTAACCAAACCTAGATAAAAATTAATAAGATATGCCTTGCTGTGTCTTTTCCCAAATGTCCGATGTCTTTTTTCATATTCCTGTCGTGGGGCTACTGGAAGGACTTTATTCTTTTAAAATAAGGAGTACCTAAACCAACCTTGGAGTGGAGTAACCCAATGGGTAAGTAATTTTTTTTTAATTAAAGATGGGTTTGCTCTTGACCACAATCTTGCCCGAGGACAGAAATGAGGTCTACGATGTAGCGAGCTTTCCCATAAACAGCCTATTACTAATAATTACTACAGAACCTAATAATGCAGGTCGTTAATTGTAACAAAAATCACCCTGGTGGGAATTTTTGTTTGAGAGTTATAACAATATGAGTCTTATAATAGCGTTTAAAAAAAAACGGCGGAGGTGATTTTTTTTTAACACTTAAATTTGCAGTTGTAATATCATAATCTATGTAGTGTATAAAAATCACCAACGTAGGATTTAATGTGATCACCTCCATACAACTGAAAATTCACAGCCCCGACTATAACTCAAAGGTGACGACTGACTGATATAGTGATCTATCAACGCACAGCCCAAACCACTGGACGGATCGGGCTGAAATTTGGCATGCAGGTAGATGGTATGACGTAGGCATCCGCTAAGTAAGAATTAAAACGAGCGCAGCCGCGGGCAAAAGCTAGTTTTTCTATAAGAGGGCTGGCTGCTTCTTCGCATAAGGGAGTAGCATCGCAATCCAATGTGGAAACCCAGCCATCGTTCTTGGCTCCATGGACATACTTTTTAATATAGTATAGGTACCAGTGGCGAAGCCTTCTTAAAACACGATTCCTACCGGCTTCCCTTAGCAGATTCAAATATATATTTTTTTTTAATAGCTTAATAGCGCGGCCTACTCTTGCACAAAAATCTATACCCATATACATATATGACACTGCCTTACTATAAGCCGAGGATCGACGGCATTTCTCATTAAGGTAATTTTATATGAGCGCGTGATTAAATAAGCGCACATAATTACATTGCGCGCTTTGAAAATAAATTCTTCAATATGGTGGACACAAAATACGCAATGTATTTGAAATCGCGCAAACGTACACATACACGATTTTACTATCGTAGGACGCATGCCGCGGTATCGCGGCTGGGGAACCCGCTCATAATATTGGGAATTCAAATGTATGCAATTCACGCACACATACACATTACTACTACATACAACTACTCGTCGATATAACAGCGATTATAACCCGATCTCAGATAGCCTCCCAAATGTTTTCGTCCAATCAGAGCAACTTATTCGCGTTGCCGATTCAGGTCAGTCACCCCACCTAGCCATCGTTTCGCGCGCATTTGTATCCTAATTTATAATTGTGATAAGTGATTAGCTTGATTGTGGTATATTATATTGTTTAGTGTTTGTTTGTTTCTTGTCGTCACGTAGGCTGTTAGGTGAGAAATGGCAGCATTATCTACCTACACACTAATTTATGGTATGTAATTTATTGCATGATTTTACACGACTGACCAAAAAAGGAGTGTTATGTTTTCAGGGTTCATGTATGTATGTATGTATGTATGTAATTTCTTTATTCCACCATAAGTCCTGAACGGCTTAACAGATTTTGATGTGAGAGGTATTGTTAGATTCCTTGCATTAGCCCGAATGACATAGGCTATGTAAGATGTCAGTCGTGTTTTTATTTTTAAATAATTAGCTTGTTTACAAGTTAAGTTAGGTATGACCCGGATTTACTTTTATTTTTATTCACCCTACGCCACTGATAGGTACTTAGCCTTTTTACACGACTGACCAAAAAAGGAGTGTTATGTTTTCAGGGTTCATGTATGTATGTATGTATGTATGTATGTATGTAAGTTTCTTTATTCCACCATAAGTCCTGAACGGCTTAACAGATTTTGATGTGAGAGGTATTTTTAGATTCCTTGCATTCCTCCGAGTGACATAGGCTATATGACGTCATCATAAAAACAAAATGGCGGATTATATATGTGATAAATAGCAGACCAAAAAAATAAAATTTGATCAATCTTATCGAGTGGGGTATCAAATTGAAGGGCTTTAAAAGGCGATTTCAAAAATGTATATAACTTATATGTTTGTATGTACTTTTTTAGTAAAAACTTGTCAGTCGTGTTTTTTATTTTTAATAATTAGCTTGTTAAATTTTAGTTTATTTTTAAGTTGATATTTTTATTATTGGACTGTTATTATAAATATAATAGAGAAAATAAATACCAAATTGACACAGAAAAAATTCTGTCTATATCCATAAGAAAAACTAGACCGGATGCAGTATTTTTATTGTTTGTCAATACATTTTATTTTTCCGCAAAATAAAGGATACCTACCTGAATTCTAGTTTTTATAACAAAAGCAACAAGAGAATTCTGTTTGCGGCAAAAAATACAGTGCCGAGGTCAAGGCTAAAAGAATAGAGGAAAGTTGGTTCAACATTCAGAAAATTTCGTGCCCCAATTTTATTGAAACGGAAGGCTTCGCGCCGACAACGATTCTATTAGCATTATATCATTGTATTTCTCCCATTTTTTCATATTTTCACTTGATCCACGTGGATCTATTGAGTAGTTTCATGGATTATTTATTCTTTTTCGAGCGAAAAATGTGATATAAATGAAATAACCATAAATTTCACGCAAATTGTTGCATTTCACGCCAGAAATGATGGTAATCACTTGCATTTTATATTGTTTTACTACAAGATAAGTATCCTATCCTAACTAATATTATAAATGTGGAAGTGAGTTTGTTTGTTACCTCTTCACGCTTTATCTACTGAACCAATCTTCCTGAAATTTCGCATAGGTACACAAAGTTAAACGTACCTACGGTGAAGGACATAGGGTACCTTTCATCTCGGGAAAAAGCACTATTTCCGTGGGAAATTAACGCGAGCGAAGCCCCGGGCAAAAGCTACATAGATGTCGTAAAAAAGAAATAGATATGGTAACGAACAACCAAAACCATTGCTAGATTCACCACGTGTTAAATGTTAGATAAATGGATATTTTATCCCAGAAATCCACTGAACCTTTCCAGTTCGGTCTTGGACATTGAACCGTGCGTCTTAGACATAAAAAGTAACAGATTGTGTTTACTCATGAGAATTAGTACAGTAGTTTACTTTTACACCTAGCAATCTCACAATGCCTTAGAAAAAACTGAATCTTTATCTTGGACATAACTATTTTTTTTTTAATTTTTATTTGTCTTACTTTCACATTCAGTATAAATTATTTTACCAAAAATATAATTATACAATATTCCTTATAGAAGACTTAAAAGGCTGGCTATACCGAGTGCTACTGGAGATAAATACGAAATTCTCTAAAGTAGATCAGAGGATATAATCGATTAACAGAACAGCTGATCACAAAAATAATAACAGCTATAATATTGAGTCAATCGAACGGCTCCAGCGGCTCATATATTTAAAATATATGAAATAAAAATATCCATACTAATATTATAAATGCGAATGTTTGGATGTGAGTTTGTGAGTTTGTGAGGATGTTTGTTACTCAATCACGCAGATTTCGATGAAATTTGGTACAGAGGTAGATAATGACCTGGAATAGCACATAGGCTACTTTTTATCCCGGGAAAAAGCACTGTTCCCGTGGGAAATTCACGCGGGCGAAGCCGCTCGAGTGGCGACCACGAACCGGAAAACGTAGTGTTGGCAGGCCTCCCACTCGGTGGACCGACGACCTGGTGAAGGTCGCGGGTTGCGCATGGATGCGGGCAGCGCAGGACCGGTCGATGTGGAAATCCTTGGGGAGGCCTTTGTCCAGCAGTGGACGTCTTTCGGCTGAGAGAGAGAGAGACCTACCCTGCACTTTTCATCCCGAAATTCCCACATGAAAAATTACAATAGCAAATGATCCATCTGCTTCTTTTAAGTCTATGGTTCCGTAGTCCTCCACGCTAGGGAATTATTTCTCAATCGTGCCTTCTCATGAATACGTAAAGGTATTTGTCTCATCAAAAATGAATTTGTATTTTTCGCCTCGCTCACACGGTGTATCGATTTAATGGTTACATTCCCATCTTTTATTTTCCGTCTTCATATAGCTGACATCTTGAGAAGTTTTTGTTGTATGAATGGGTTTTCTGTTTTTTTTTATTTTGAAAAAGTGTTTTAAGTGTCATCCTGCCCTGGTTTTATGGTTTCCATGGTCACTTTTCTGCCTCTATCAAGGGGAAGGCACTTTGATCACGTGTCTCTTTATTTACACACTAGCGCCCCTTCCCGGCTTCACTCAGGAGGTACATACATAAATTCTAACCTGTGTCACTCAGGTTTAAAGTAGCTTACTATTATAAATAAATAAATAAATTTATACGGACAAATCACACAGATTGAGTTAGCCCCAAAGTAAGTTCGAGACTCTTGGCTCTGTTATGGGATACTAACTCAACGATATATATGTATAATGACGCTTATACATATATAGATAAACATCCAAGACCCAGGCCAATCTGAAAAAGATCATTTTCCATCTTGACCTGACCGGGGATCGAACCCGGGACCTCCGGTGTGGCAGTCTGGCGTGATAACCGTTAGGCCACGGAGGTCGTCATACTATTGGTAAAAGCATTTTTGAAATCAGTTTAGCCGTTCCGAAGTTTTTATCCCTACACAGAAACTCGCAAACTTACAATCACTTCTTTGTAATTACAAAGTACTAATTAGTATGAAGAAAAAATGCAATTATTATCCGCGAAGCTCGATCTCCCATCTTATTTCAAGTAAGGCTGATTCCTTTGTATATTTCAAAACAAACTCCTAATCCAAAATGAGTACTAGTCGTCTCTCTCTCTCTTTAGTCGTATTTCCTCATGACTGAGGGTCGTGGTCATTATATGGAATGAAACACACACTACGACTTTCTTGGCAATGTTAATGGAGTGGTTTGCCATTGCCTTCTCCATTTCATACACTAGCTGATAATCATCAACTAGAGTGCAGGTTTCCTCACGATGTTTTCCTTCACCGGAAGCAAGTGGTGGTCGATGAAAACTACCATACATGAGTCAGATTGGTATACAAACTCATGTAGCACGGGCAGGATTCGAACCTGGGAACTTTGCAGCCACAAGCCTTAACCACTCGGCCACCACCGCTTCACTAGTCGTCTAAACCCTGACAAATACTTTACGACCACATTCTTCTTCTCCCGCTACCAAGGAAACAGCGGTTTATGCTTTATTTCGACGCGGGCGGTTATCCCCAAATTCTCCGTACAATTTCGCCGCTAGAGAACTCGCGTCTCCCATGTATGGAAACAAACGGTCGGTACGTGTTTTGCTTACTGTTTCGATGAGCTAAGATATGGATATGGCAATATAAAAGTAAAAGTATTTATGTATATATTCTACTAGCCGCGCCTCAGGGCTTCACTCCCGTAGGAACTTTGGGATAAAAAGTACCCTATGTGCTATTCCCGGTATTTTTCTACCCGTATACCAAATTTCATCAAAATCCGTCCAGTAGATTTTGGGTGATTGAGTAACAAACATCCTCACAAACTCACAAATTCACAAACTCTCATCCAAACTTTCGCATTTATAATATGAAGTAGGATTTCTTTTTACCCTTTTCTTCTGTTTGTACGTACTTACTTCTACCCTTGTACTGAGCAAATATATCCTCTCAATCTATCGCTGGTTGACTGGACGAGAGCTCTTCATGGGATAAGTCCGCCATTGTATGTTTACCTTTTCAACCGACTTCCCAAAAAAGGAGGTGGTTATATGTTTCGATGTATGTATGTTTTTTTTTTATGTATGTTCGCCGATTTCTCCGCCTACAGTGGACTGATTTCCGAAATTGTTTTTTTATTCGTAATGATATATACCCAAGTTGGTCCCATTTTAACCACGTCAGAATCTGTTCGGTAATTTTAAAGATACCTAACAAAATATAAAAATACCAACATTGCATTATAGAGCAAAAGCCCGCGATAGCATGCCTTTCCTTATTTTATTAAAACTAAAAGATTTTCTGTGTATGTTCCAAACATTTAGTGACTATAAAAGTTTGATCATGATTACTTAGGCAGATTATTTGTAGCAATAACATTTAAAGTGGTAACTCAATTTCCTTAAAGTTAAGATTTTTAAAGATTTTATTCCTAATAATATAAGAAATCACGCCATCCATTATCAGGTAATTGGTGCAGATATAAACCCCTGCTAGACATTGTAACTTTACTAAATTATTTGTTTTATTATTAAAGCTGAATTTGTTATTTATAAAGCTGAATTTTTGTTTTATTATAAAAGCTGAATTTAATATGTATTACTTTGGAAGGCCCCAAGGGTGCTTTTTATACCTATAAAAATCATCCTTGCTATCCATATTACCTGCATAAGCAACTAAGATCCAAACTTCATACCTAGTCGCTAGTATTTTTTACTCGTATATACCACGCAGAGAAATATTCAGCATTTTTAAAATAAGGAAGGTTTGGTCGTCGCGTGCTCACGGTCTATTTATGTGCCAAAAATAATAGACAATTTGACATGTTCTGATATTTCAAATCAAACTGACATAAAAAGTTTCGAATTCTTAATTCTTTATTTTCGGCCACCAGTGAAAGAAAAGTTTAAGTTTTTATTAAAGAAAATGAAAAGGTGTAGAAGCACTAAAAATGATAAAATAAAACTTTTTTCCAAAAAAGTGAACCGACTTCCATAATAAAACTTAAAATCATGAAATAACAATAAATAAAAATGTATTAGCATGCTACCTACTGAATGAGGTGAAGTCGGTGCCAAATTTAATATTAAATAATATAAATTAACATTAGAATCATGTAGGTACATATACAAAATGCCTAGCTAAGCAATTACATAGTCCTGCACTTGGCACCGACTTCACCTCATTCAGTAGGTAGCATGCTAATACATTTGTCTTTATTGTTATTTCATGATTTTAAGTTTTATTATGGAAGTCGGTTCACTTTTTCGGAAAAAGTTTTATTCTGAATGTTAAGTTCTCAGTATTCTTGGAATATGGCAATGTTTGTATGCAAACCGACCGTGCCACGAGCGGGGGTGTCGGTCTGAGGGAGGGGGGTGGGGATGCAGAAGTCAGTCTTGCGCAATGGCGTTTTTGGATAGGAAAAATCAGATTGACGTCTTCCTACACACTAATTTTTTGGTGTGTAGATGGTAAGAGCGGCCAGCTCGTTATTGTAGTTCTAGAAGGGAGCGCACTTCCTACTTTTATGCCAATAAAGATACTACAAAAAAACAAACAAAAGACTGTCATCGAATATAATACACCAGCGTTTGTCCTTGGCTTTACCAGTTAATTTCGTTTTACATCCATTGCACCCTCTTAGGGGTGGAATTTCCAAAATTCCTTTCTTAGTGCTCACTTACGCTATACAAAGAACCTCTCAGCAAAATTTCAAGTTTCTGCGTTCAGGTGTTTCGTCTGGCGTTTCTTTCTGCCGTCGGAGTATCTAAACCGCTTACAACCTGTTAAATCAGTTTAACCAAACTGGAATCTACATTTTCTGCAGAACTCAAACCCACGGTTATCGGGTCAATAAGGCAAAGATCTGCAATTTTGCAAACATAACAAAACATACACACATACGTGATGTCACAATGAGCTATTTTCTGACTGCTAAATTAAGAAAAAAAATAGTTTAAAAAGTCTCAACAGATAACGTTTTATGAAAGCCGAGTCGTAATAATGGCTGAACCTATATGGTGCGCTTTTTCTTGTCAACCAGGGGCAGAACAGGCACCTAACAATTTGACAGTTGCACAAATCACAATATTGATACTTTTTAGATGTTTTTTTTACTATTATAAGTTTTATTTTAAAAAAATGTCAATTTTTGCTTTAAGTATGGAACTTTTTCTCTCGCCTTTTACTTAAGCGCCATCTATGAAGTCATCTGGAACTATTTTTTTTTAATTTGGGTCTCGGAAAATCCTTCATTGACGAACCTCAGCTGGTAAAGAAGAATGAATATTAAATAATTCTCGTGCGTTATAGCTCGTGCTTATAGGTATATTGATATAACGATATATTTGACATTTAGTATTAGAATAAAGGGATTCTTTAATTTTATTTATCGCACAAAACATAAGAGTATTACCTACGACATTTCTGCTATTTCTTGCCATGCCTTATCCACCATAACAACATCGGGTAGCAGGCGTCCAAGTAAGTTGATCGTGCACGCAAAGCCAGAAAGCTTGTTTAGACTACTGCATGTAACAACCTATTTATAAGTTGCCTCTTAAGAATTCAGCGCAGGCTCACCAAATTTTATAACGCAAGAGGCGAAAGTGGGAAAATTCGTGCATTATGAAAAAAGAATGTGTTATTCTTTTGTTTTTGCTTTGTTTCTGTACTTGTTGTTGGAATTGTTATAAAGAGTTGAGAGTTGGTACATCATTCTCGGGTAGACATTTTCTAAGCTGAAATGACGCGCCCCACCTCCGCATTAACAAGCAAATTTCAAATATGGAAAAAAAGTAGTGGGGCGCTTCATTCCAGTTTAGACAATCTCTACCGGCATCGTCGGACATTGCAAAGTTCTATTTTTCTTGACCTAAGTATTTTTTTTTTATTTTTTTTAGAAATACAGTCCACTACTATACGATGTTCGTTATAAAATCAATGAGATTGTCATTAAGCGACACGGACCTCCGCGCTCCGGTGGTGTTAAATGTGCTTTATGTTGATTGTCATAAAATCTAAAAATACTTGATAATTTGAACGAGCAGTTGGTCTAAACGCAACTGATCTAAACTGCTGCCATTCAAAATGAGAATTTTTTTATTAGAACTTCACACATATCTTTTCATTGTTATTTGCTTAAATTAGTACATAATAGGTACTTCATTGGCTTAAAGATCTTGCGCGGATCTTTGAGACCTTTTAAAGGTCTATTAAAAGTACTATGCCCAATTTTAAAGTCCTTTTTTAATGTTAGTCTATGATGTAAATTATTGACGATTCCAAGTGCGTTAAAATATAAGAGCATTTTAAAATTTCCTGCAAAATGTATTCATAAAACGCTGCCAGTGTATCACCTCGTTGGTGAACAATTTAACTTTTTAATGGCGCTGTAAATCGTTGGCTCCGGCGTCGTGACGGACGGCTTTCCGAACAAACAGTTTGTGACGAACTTTGGGTAGCTTATTTTATTTTTTCTTTCATATAATAAAGAGGAGGATTAAGGGAGGCTTTTGCCCAGCAGTGGGACGAAAATGGCTAGAAAAAATAATAATATGTTTTTTTTTGTATATCTGTATTTCTATCTGTCCGTTAGTATATCCCTATGGTACACTAAGGGACAGATCTCCGCAGATGCAGCCATCTCACTTTTTGATTAAAAGGTACAAAAAGGCCTCTTCATGTTGGCTTTGGCCCCATGAACGCCTCAAAGGCCCGGGTCCCAATGGACCCGTGGCTCTGAAAAGCGTACCAACATAATAACTAGTGGTTCTGTGAGAACAGTAGACCTCGCGAGCCCTTCCACGAAATAACCGATATTTTACCGTGTCCCTGGCTTAGAAGAGTTTTGAAACCAACCTACCAATGCTGTAAAGAAAGTAAAAAGTTCTTGTGGTTGGTCAATACCACTAAAAAATTGACTGAGACCTGCCTTTTCCGCCTCGAAATAATATAAATAATAATAATAAATATATACGGACAAATCACACAGATTGAGTAAGTTCAAGACTTTACGGGATGCTAATTTAACAACACTATATTTTATAATAAATACATATATGTATAAATAAATATCCAAAACCCACGTCAATCTGAAAAAGATTATTTTCCATCTTGACCCGACCGGGGATCGAACCCGGGACGTCTGGTGTGGCCGTCTGGCGTGATGACCGTTAGGCCACGGAGGTCGTCAGTCGTCAGAAATGCATGGTTTGACCTATTGGTTATAGGTATGTATATTTATGTAATTTGCGCAACAAATTTAAAGTTCAAAAAGAAAGTTCAATTTGAAATCGAATCTATTATATACATATACGTATATATTACTTTTTTTTTTAATAGGATTCTAATCATACAATGAAGTTTTTTGATATCAGATTTATTTCAAGTGTTCAAGAAAATTCTACCAAGCAAAGCAATCCACAATACAATACCATTAACCAAATAAATACTTAAGTTTTTTTTTTTCAGTTTGCGTGTACCACCCTAGATCTCATCTATGCTTCTCATCAGGCAAGATAGAGGTCAAACGCACTCAGTTTAAAAAAAATACACGCAATTCAAACAATCTCATTTTAATCAATAAATCAAGTCACTCTTAAATGAATTTGCGAGTATTAAAAGCTTTGCTGCGCCATCTATTGATTTTTTTGTGAACTATCGTATAAGAATTTAATGTATGGATTTATAGCGATTTTATTGAATTTCACTATGTTGTTCATACAAAAAAGTTGCGTCTTAATAAGGATAACAAAAATGTCTAATGACATTTTTTTTTTTTTTTTAAATAGCTGAGATATAAGGTTTTTTTTATATATTATCGCCATTTTATAAAATTTCGAAAAACTGGCTCGACTAAAAAATTCTATAAAATTACCGAACCTGCTCACAAAATTTCATAAGAATCGGTTCAGAAATGCGACCTGTAGGCGATAACATCCGGACAGACAAAAGAATTTTCGGCTAGTGGAAACTGAGACGCTTCGCTCGCTGCGCTCGCTCGGTCGATAAAGAGATCCTTCCTAAATAATGATCATTGCCCCAGCAGAGGGCTTTAATAAAATTGCTGATGAGTAGTTGAGTACCCTGTGCTTCCCCAAGATGGAGATCCTAGGTGAAGCACGAGTGCCCGTGAAAGCGATGGTGGTCACGTGGTTGAAGATATTGAAAGATCCTTGGAAAATAGTGTGAAGAATCCTGAGCATTATAAAGTTGCAAGTAAAATTGTTTCTCCAGTGGCTTACAATTAATTCAGTGGCTTATAATTAAATTTGTAAGAAGGTGTGTGTTTTATAGCAAACTAGCTTTTGCCCGCGGCTTCGCCCGCGTGTATTCCAACGGGATATTAGTTATATTAGTTAGAATTAGGATGATTAATCACATACTTACCACGTATCATGATCACTGAAATTAAGATTACCTACGGCCTGTTATGACGTCACTTTGGCAGAAAAGGAACAGTGTTAACAGAAATTGGAATTTAGGGAAAATGCGGAAAATATAAATGTCAAAGATAATGTGCGCAGAGAATCCGGACAAACGAAGTGGCGGGAAGAATTCTGTACCGGAACTTTACCGGGAAAAAACCACCGGTAAAAATAAGTACCGGGAAAAAATCTCCACGCGGCACCACGTTTGTCCGACTAGAACCTAACTTAAGCTATACGCAGACTGCTACCACCGTAACTTATATAGGGAGCTACGGGCCCTATGTACTAATAACTAACTAACTAAATTTATTATGCTACTCACCAAGTTGACTTCTTAATCCAAGTTGGGGTGTCTTCGGAGGAGGTGGTGGTTGGTCCCTAATCACCCAAACTACCCCGAGATCTCTTCCCCAGAATAAATACGTAGGTTTCTTCCAGCAGTTCCACTCGGCGACGGGATTCGGCGGCCCCAGGCAGCCACGTTTCGCATCTCACAAGAAAAAGTCACAATAACAGGTTTTTTCACAAACACAACCGTTCAATAGTTATTTAACAAAAGGGAAATATAATCACAAGCGCAAATCAGTTATTACAACCAAAATTAACGCCACGCCGCGCGGCTTCAAAATGCAACAACACAAGATGGTGGCTATATCACCGCAATATTTCATGCGACACGGCCTCGTGCGCGCGCGTTCAAAGGACGACTGAATGTCGACGGCCGGAAGCCGTCTGCGCAATGTTGCCAGGAGGCAAACGCAATGGCTATACGTAAAGCCAGCTATACACGGCGCTGCTACCATGCGACAGTGCACAGAGTTTATAAGCATCAACAATTTTTATTACAAACATCCCCCCGTCCCGGTCTGAGAAGCAGACCGCTAGCTTACTCTACGGGAAGGCGGGCGAGAGAGGTCACAGCTCTCCTTAAAATCGAATCGTCGACCAACACCTCAGCCACACGCGGAGTGCCATCTCCGCCAAGAATCAAACGTAATATGCGAGCTCGTCGCCAAAGCAATGAGGGCAAATTTGCCTCTTTTAACAACACCAAATCACCCTCCCTGGGAGGCTCAGTCCTGTCTGTCCACTTCACTCTTTGCTGCAGCAAATGCAAATATTCAAGCGACCAGCGACGCCAAAAGTCCTGGCTCATTTGCTGCAACATTTGAAAACGCGACAACCGATATACGCGTTCGTCCTTCCACGGGTATTCGGGCAGGGCATTCAAAGGCCCTCCCACCAAAAAATGACCAGGGGTGAGAGCTTCCAAGTCATTTGGATCTGGAGATAGCGGACAGAGAGGACGAGAGTTGAGGACCGCCTCAACTTTACAAAACACTGTGGCCAGCTCTTCAAAAGTTAGAGCCGTTTCTCCGATAATGCGGCGGAGGTGGGTCTTTGCGGATTTCACAGCCGCTTCAAAAATCCCTCCCCAATGGGGGCAACTTGGGGACTAAACTTCCAGGTTATTCCCCTTTGGGCAGCAATTTGACTTAAACTAGTACAATTTTTATCAATAAACACAGAAACATCCTTAAGATAATTTACAGATCCCTTATAGTTTGTGCCATTATCAGACCTAATAAGGGAAGGTAGACCTCGACGCGAAACAAAGCGATCCAACGCGGCGACGAAGGCCTCCGTAGTCAGAGCCGACACCACCTCCAAATGGACAGCCTTGGTGGCCAAACAAACAAATACACACAAATAGCCCTTCACAATACGGGCATTACGAAAGGGAGAAGCCTTGATCGAAAAGGGACCGGCAAAATCGGTTCCAACGCCGTCAAACGGTCTCGAAGGTCGGATTCGATCAGCGGGCAAATCACCCATCTGTGGTTGCATCGTGGATGCCTTCAACCTATAACATGCAATACATCGAAACAGGACACTACGGATTGCTCTTCGGGCAGACAAAATCCAAAACTCGCGTTGCAAAATAGCCAACAAAGCATTGCACCCAGCATGGGCGTTACGAATGTGTCGATCAGACACCAAAAGCTGCACCAAGGGTCCGCCCTTGGGCAACAACAGAGGATGGCGAGTCTCATATGGAAGATCCGCCTTCCGGAGCCTGCCTCCAACCCGAAGAAGCCCATCCGAGTCGATGTACGGGTTCAAACGAGCGACCGCGCCCTTCAACTTAGCGCGTCCGTCGCGCAAAATACGAAGCTCCGACTCAAACCGTCCGGTCTGCACGACACGGACCCAATGCAACAATGCGCTCCGGCGCTCTTCTGCACCTGCAATCGGCTCCAACCGCTTTGCCTGTGGGTTTCTACAATTATGTATGAAACGCTTAATCCAACTGGTAACACCCAGAAGCTTATCCAAACTGCTATACCGAGCAAGTAGCCAATCCGGCTCCGACGTTGTCTCAGCGACTACAGCATGTACACGGAGCCCAGTCAAACTCAAAGAAGTAACATCTGTCTGACAGACAGGCCAAGAAGTTTCTGATCCCATCAGCCACTCTGGACCCCACCAGAGCGGGTGTGACACCAATTCTGGTGCCGTACAACCTCGGGAAGCACAGTCCGCTGGGTTAAGCTCTCCCGGCACATGTCTCCATGTTATATCAATTCCGATATTCTGGATTTGGGAAACCCGATTTCCCACAAAAACCTCCAAGGTATGTGGGGCCGCGCGCAACCATGCAAGCGCGACCTGGCTATCCGACCAGGCGAAGATGTCCCGTATCTCGACCGTGGCCGCCAGCTCACATGCAACGTGATGCAACAATTTAGAGAGAAGGTGAGCTCCACTCAACTCAAGCTTGGGAATAGTCAGCCTAGTCCTGTTGGGGGCGACCTTGCTCTTCCCTAACAAAAGCGAGACATTGACCCGGCCATCGGCGTCAACTGTCCGCATATAGACTGACGCGGCGTAGCCTCGCTCCGACGCGTCACAAAAGCCATGCAGGCTGGCTCGATATTTCCCGGGGGCAATATTCGACGAGGCAAGGCAATCCGATTGACTTCCTTAATCGATGAAAACAACTCGAGCCAATCATCCAATGGAGAGCCAAACAGCGGCTCGTCCCACGAGAACGCCCAAAGTCCAAAGTCTCTGAAGAAGACACTTTGCAGAGAATATCACTGGACTGATCCAACCGCTTGGATCAAACATACGGGCTATTACGGACAACACCGTTCTCTTAGTCCAGACCTTTGGTATTTCCAAGTCCACTTGGAATGTAAAAATATCGGTTAGCGGCTGGTACTGCATGCCCAGCACCGCTATCCTGTTGGGATCATCCACATCCTCAAACAGGTGAGGGTTCTGTTGGTGATCCTCCGGGATCCCTTCTAGAACTTTAGGCTCATTAGACAACTACTTACGTAGCTCGTAGCCACCTGTCTTCAATATTTCAATCAATTCATCCCGCAGTAGGAGGGCCTCCTCAATACTTTGGGCTCCGGTGCACACGTCATCAACATACAAGTCACGTGACAGCACGGAAGCCCCACGGGGAAAGCGGATCCGTTCCCGCTCTGCCAATTCAAGCAATGATCTGATGGCGATATAGGGACTAGATTTCAAACCATACGTGTTTGTATTGAGTTCATACACCGTCACAGGATCCTCAGGGCGCTCACGCCAGAGTATCAACTGGAATCGCCTGTCCTCAGGATGTATGACTGTCTGGCGGAACATCATCCGGATGTCCGCGCTAAAAACCACTTGATGTCTTCTAAAGTTCAAGATGATGTCAATTATGTCCCTATGCAATTTGGGACCCGAATGCAAACACAGATTCAACGAAACCCCGTTCGAAGTGGGTGCGGACCCATCGAAGACGGTCCTCAATTTGCATGTTGAGGCCTTCACCACCGCGTGGTGGGGCAAAAAATAATGCTCAGTTGAGCTCCAATCAACTCGAGCCGGAGACATGTGACCCAAATCCTCGTACTCGCGCATAAATTCAGTATATTTATCGCGAAGTACGTGGTCACGCTGCATGCGTCGCTCCATGGACAGCAGTCGTTTCTCCGCAAGCGCCCTACTTTGCCCTAGGCTAGGACGAGAGGCAACAAAGGGTAACCTAGTTACAAACCGACCGGAGGGCAACCTCTCCGTGGTCGATCGAAAAAGGGCTTCGCACTCAGCGTGTTCCGGATCCATCCTGGAACTCATAGGTGGCTCCTCCACCTCCCAAAACCTTTGCATGGTCTTGGCCAAGGACGCAGATGCGACGACCGGTGGCTCCTCCACGGTGCTATTATCAAACACAGGGCCCATCAGGGCGAAACCAAAGATAGTAGACACTGCCATCAGTGAGGACGAACCCAGAGCTTTCTGGGTACCCAACAAAATCCAACCCAATACGTCCGAGCCCAGGAGCAGGTCCACTGGGCCGGGATGAAAGACAAAGGGGTCGGCCAAATCCAGACCCGAAACCAAAGACAACACACCCGGCGGTATGTCTGTCGAGGGGTGCCAACCCGCAATGGTATCCATTACCATAGCCGAAGTCGTGGTCCTCATTGTGGAGGACTTCAGCGAAGAAAAGGTGACAAGTGTCTGGCCCGTCAGACGCTTCACTTGTATGCCACCAACTCCAAGAAGTGGCACAGGCGAGTCTTCCACGACTAAACCTAACTGGCGTGCCACTCGAGTGGTAACCAAACTGCTTTGAGCCCCTGAGTCCAACAGAGCTCTCAAATTAATGGCTTCCCCCACGACCCCATACGCGGACCACCGCGGTAGGGAGCAGAACCGTCCGCGGCTCTGTCCCAGCAAGGGAGCAAGCTAGTTACGGGCTCCCCACTCTCTCCAAACCAGGGGCGCGCCACTGACCCGGATAATATGGCGGGTGAGTGCACATCCCCATCTGAGGGGGGGCAGAACCCGCGGCCCGGCCATACATATGGTACGGCGGGTGGTACTCCAGCCGTGGGTACTCGTGCAGCGGCGGAGAAAACCGCTGCGGCTGCATGTGTTGGGCATTGGTAACCCGCGTGGAGGGGGGTGTCCCCACTCTCACGTCCGATCTAGGGCCCCCGCCCATGGGGGCCCTATCCGGGGCCTGGCCAGCCACATACTGGCCACGACCTTGGGGCGCGTGGTCCCGGTCCGCCAAGACCCGCGCCGGTACGCGACCCCGGGTCCCGAGGTGCGACGAGCGAAGCCGCGTCCTCCGTCCGATGGTGGAGGGCTTCGCGCAGGAGCGCCCCGCCCATAGGGGACCCCTGCCTCAACAACCGGGGCCATCCCCGTTCCGGTTCATGCAGAGCATCACGTGGTGCAAAGCAATTGAATCGAGGCGTTCCTCAGGGATCAATATTGGGTCCACTCCTCTTCATTCTATATACTGCTGATCTACCCAACGTTATCAATTCGTGCAAATATTATCTTTATGCCGATGACGTACAGCTGTATATCTCGGTGAATCAAATAATGTAGATTCAGCAGTAAATACACTGAACAATGACCTCAAAGCAGTTGCAACATGGTCCTCAAGTAATTCACTTCAGCTGAACCCTTCCAAATGTAAATTTATGATTTTAGGAACAAAATATCAAATAGAAAAAATCAAAAACAGTAATCCAGTTGTTGAAATTTTAGGGGAAAGTATTCCTCGTGTAGACGAAGCAAAAAGTTTGGGCATTATTTTGGACGGTGAACTTAGATTTCAAAGTCATATTGTGAATACTAAGAGAAATTGCCTCTATAGATTAAAAATTTTGTATAAGGTGCGTAAACACTTATCGGAAAAGTCTCGAATCGCCCTATGCGAATCGCTGATACTGTCGAGGCTCAATTATGGTGATGTCGTATATGGACCCCGACTGCTCAGTAAGACCCGCAAGATGGTACAGCGCGTACAAAACGCGTGCTGTCGTTTTTGTTTCGACATTCCTCCGAGAACCCATGTGTCACCATTTATTAATAACGCAAATTGGCTGAATATGGAATCCAGAAGGCGCCTACACCTTGCAACACTCATGTTTGATCTAATAAAACATAAGCAGCCTGATTACCTTTACAGGAAACTAAAATTTAGTACTTTTTATCTTCGGTATGGTGGGGGCGTTGCTAGGCCCATCCGACCGCCTCTGGATATACATGTTCATAGACGTGTGGGTTTTAGGGGAAGTTTCCGCTACCAGGCAACTAAGTGCTGGAATAACATACCTCCTCCTCTCAGAAATATGAACTCAAAGATTATATTCAAGAAACGTATAAAAGATTCTATATTAAGAAGTCAAAAAGAGTTTCAGACTTAGTTGCTCTGGTAGTGGTCAATAATTTATTTGATATATTTTTTTTTTCTGGTGGTCATTTATTGTTTGTCCCTTTTTGGTTATTTTCGTTGCATTTAATAATGTTGAGGTTTACTCATTTAATCATAATAAGTTCTTATTAGATCAAAATAATACATAATAAAATGAGACATTATAATGATACAACATGCATCTACAACACAGATGATATTGTTACATGCGTCCCTGTGTACCCGAGGTGGAGGCTGAAAATCAGTGGTTTGTTCTGTGAGCAAACATATTGCTGAGCCTAAACCTATTGCTATCGCTGCGGCACACATGTTTAATTTTCATGTTTTTATTTATTATCTTTTTGTCATACTGTTGTGTTTGTATTTCTCTTATTAATGTAATTATAACGTGTGTGTCTTTTTGATAACAATAAACAAATTATCTATCTATCTATCTATCTTATCTATCATGCACTGCATGGTATGGCCCTGGGACAGTCACGTGCATAGTGACTGCCCAAACAGTAAAAGCATAGTTCATGCCGCCTTGCCATGCGGCGCCGATCTTGTACTGGCAGTCTCTGCCAGTCCCTGCATTGCAGCAGGCTGTGGCCCATCCGGCCACATTGCAGGCAGTCCGCGTCCCCCGCGACTGCTGCCGTGTGTGCAACCCGCACACCAGCTCCACGCGGTGGCGGTTGCCGTCCCTGTTGGGGCCTACGTTCAGGCGCTCTGGATGGCGCTGAGTCCGTCATGGTATTCTCAGCCGCCCGTGCCTCAAACTCCAAAAACTTCACCAAGTCAGTGAATGTTGGTAGGGTGGTGCTATCCCGTTCCGCATTCTCGCGCTCAAATCGCGAGCGGATGTCATTGGGTAATTTGCCCAATACAATGTGCACCAGCAAAAAGGACCATTGGTCCACCGGCAGCCCCAGTGTGTGGAGCGCGTTACAGGCCACTGTAACGGGCGTGAGCAACTGCAGGCGCAACTGTGCCCTGTTGGCCACCTTGGGCAGGGCCATCAACTGTGCGGCGTGCGCATCCGCTAACAAACGTAAGTTTTGGTAGCGGGAGTTCAATAACTCCCAAGCCGTGTCGTACTGGTCGTCCTCCACCCGGAGGTGCTGGATGAGCGACCGCGCTTCACCCTCAAGAGTGGAGAGGAGGTAGGCCATCTTCTGGGCCTTCGACAAATCCTGTCGTGCTACGACCAGGGACTCAAACATATTTTTATATGCCACCCACTCCTCCATCCTACCCCCAAAGTGGGACAGCTGAAGGGTGGGGAGCCGACCAGTAACCGCTGGTCCTTCCTGTCTAACAGGTGTGCGAGGGGCTGGTCCGCCAGCCTGTCTCGCCCTTATTGCGGCCGCCGCCTCCACGATGTCATCGTGCAGACTCAGGATCTGGTCCAGGTCCGCCACGTGACCTGCGTAGACCTCCGGGGTAAGGTCGGCTTCGGTAAGCGCCGCCATGGCCGCTTCCGCGTTGTTCAATCGTGAGCGGAGCTGATCCGCTCTTTCCAGTATAGCGGCCTCTCTGTCCTTCCGGGACAGGAGTCCACCGGCCGTCACAAACCATCTCAATTCGTTGGCGAGTGTCGCCTTAGCATTGGGGACCTTCGCCATCGCGTCAAGTCACAAACAAAAAATAACAAAAGGTAAATAAAAAACAACAAAATCAAACAACTACACGAAGAACCGCGGTAGGTATGAGAATGGCACAAACCCGGAACGCACGGTACAAACCGCAAACAAATACAAAAAAGGTTACAAATATTCTTATACAAACAAACTAAGAAAAATCTAATAATTTTTACAAACAATTAATTATTTTTTACAAACGAACAAATAGAGGGTAGATAAACTACGCTCTGCTACCAGAAAATGTGCGCAGAGAATCCGGACAAACGAAGTGGCGGGAAGAATTCTGTACCGGAACTTTACCGGGAAAAAACCACCGGTAAAAATAAGTACCGGGAAAAAATCTCCACGCGGCACCACGTTTGTCCGACTAGAACCTAACTTAAGCTATACGCAGACTGCTACCACCGTAACTTATATAGGGAGCTACGGGCCCTATGTACTAATAACTAACTAACTAAATTTATTATGCTACTCACCAAGTTGACTTCTTAATCCAAGTTGGGGTGTCTTCGGAGGAGGTGGTGGTTGGTCCCTAATCACCCAAACTACCCCGAGATCTCTTCCCCAGAATAAATACGTAGGTTTCTTCCAGCAGTTCCACTCGGCGACGGGATTCGGCGGCCCCAGGCAGCCACGTTTCGCATCTCACAAGAAAAAGTCACAATAACAGGTTTTTTCACAAACACAACCGTTCAATAGTTATTTAACAAAAGGAAATATAATCACAAGCGCAAATCAGTTATTACAACCAAAATTAACGCCACGCCGCGCGGCTTCAAAATGCAACAACACAAGATGGTGGCTATATCACCGCAATATTTCATGCGACACGGCCTCGTGCGCGCGCGTTCAAAGGACGACTGAATGTCGACGGCCGGAAGCCGTCTGCGCAATGTTGCCAGGAGGCAAACGCAATGGCTATACGTAAAGCCAGCTATACACGGCGCTGCTACCATGCGACAGTGCACAGAGTTTATAAGCATCAACAATTTTTATTACAAACAGATAACGAAGATAATAAATGTCCGAAACCCTATGTGCACCTTTTTGAGCTAAATAGTACTAAAGACAGCATTTACAACAGACAAGATTCAGTTCATCAGTACAACGCACATGTTAACGTCACCGAATTTCTAATCAAAGTTTACCGATGGAGATCATTAGAACAAACCCTTGCAATTTAACACCGACAGGTGACAAATGTTGGGAGATGATGGACAAGACACGTGTGTGGAGCGGGGGAAAATATGATAGATAATACGCTTATTTATTTGAATCTATACTCATAATCATCAATATATACCAAATTCTTCCATTATTGACTGAGTGACTGACAAATTTTGTAGACCATCCTTCTTCTAGTGAAGGAAATCATCATAAGGAAGCCCTGAAACAAAAGGATTTTTTCCAAATACGGAAAAATTGATAAAAATATGTCATTAGTGTCCAATCCGTTGTTGTAATGCCCAATATGCCCATGGAAAATCCTTTCACGTTGTGAAATCATTATCTTATTCATCATCACTTATTAAGAGGATCAAATTAAAAATTGCCATTCCATACTAAATACTATGCCTTGCCGCTTTGCTCTCGTGAGAAACGATATAGAATTTTTTTAAATTTGACGACATGTAGCTCTAAAGATTCGCGTGCTCAAACAAACAATCAAAGGGCATATTGCATAGCAGGCTAAATCATAAGCAGTTCCCCAAAAATCAGAAATAATATCTAAAACAGATTACGATCATCATATATTTGTTTTTTCGTGATCTTGTTATGGTACAAAAATACATTTAATATCGCTTAATATCGCATAATGGCCATACTGACATGGCGCCCGTACGTACGTTCGGAAAATATGATACAGAAAATCAGATACAATGCTCGATATTTTCATTATATTTTAGAAAAATTAATTAAAGTAAACGTTCCTAACACATGTTACAAGCAATATCATAAAAACATATGTGTATTTCACATAAATAGATGAATAATAAATAAAATAAACAAATTCTTTCCCGCGGGCACGTATGTAGTAAAAGTACATTTTTGAACGTACCGGAAATCGAACCTGTCAAATGAAGCGCGTCAACGTCAAATCATAATGGGTGTCGGCCATTTTGGCGGAACTCGCCTAACCTTCATTACGATTTTGTTGATTTTGTTACCATAGAAATGCTACGAATTTATCGGAATTATTTATAAGGCATTGATACTGACCCAAAAATGAAAAGTTTAGATAGATGCTTAATGATATAGCCGGCTCCCCATACATTTGTGCAACAACCCCTTTATCAGTCTTATTTAGTAGATCTACTTCCACTCATAACTTGGACTGCATTTCGCCTTGGCAGAGACTGCAAATAGGTGGCTGTAGTACAAAGCCGCGGAGCTGTTTTGGATGCAACAATTCCATTGAAATTAGCCCCCACAGACTGTACTACTGAGTAGTGTTGTACGTCTCTGGAGTTAGATAACGTCCTTTAAATTAATTCCTTTGGTCGCGCTGTAACTTTCTATCTGTAGTGTTTGTTCGTTGAATAAGCTGGTATTTTCCAAAAAATGTGGTTTTATATGTTTTAAACAATATTTTTGGTAAATAAAGTATGCACTTGTAACTGCTAAAGAGTTACTATGTGTGACAATTAATTAGTAGTTTACACTACTAATTCGTACGTTTACACTAATGATTCTAAATTGAGTAACACTCACATCCAAGCTTTTGCATTTGTAATAAGTATTTAAGTACTAGTAGAATATCACAACAACACAACACAAGCAAATAGTGGATCTAAAGCCGTGATAGCTTATGGACCTTTCGTTCCTTGGTAATACCAATCTGACTCACGCATGCAATATAAAATGTAAATACAGGAAACCTGCACTCTTGTTGTTTATCCCATTGAATTTCCTTCCAATCAATTACCAGCATGTAAGATGAAATATTTCTATTTTAATTTAATTCTCGATAGTCTGACAGAAACAAAAAGCTTGGTCGCTGCACTTCACTTGATTTGCATTTAACACGAGACATTGAAAGGATGGAACCAAAGTTGCTTCATTTAGGTTTGAAACATTACAGTACATAGATCATACGCCGCAGCAGAAATTACCAATAAGCTACAGAAATCAGAATCTATAAATAACTCAAAGGTGACTGACTGACATAGTGATCTATCAACGCACAGCCTAAACCACTGGACGGATAGGACTGAAATTTGGCATGCAGGGAGATGTTAGGACGTAGGCATCCGGATTAACGCGAGTGAAGCCGCGAGCACCAGCTAGTAATACATATTAAGATAACGACATAAGACGAAAGGCCCAAAGGAAATTTTGAGAAACTTTTCAAAGAAATCTAGAGATTGATGAAACATTTAAAATGTATAACAGGTATATTTGATGATATTCGACAATAGATTGAATATATAAAGTCGGTGCAATTAGTAATCTTGGTGGAAGGATTGGCTAGTCTCGAGACCATTGCCCAGGGTGCGCAGTTTTGGATCAGGGAACCAATCATTTCAGCGTCGCTCGGGGAGGCTCCTTAGATGCCCTGCATAGAAAATATTAAAAATGAATATAGCTTTGCTTCCTTGTTTTTCTCTATTTTGTGCATCGAATCCGCTCCCTGCAAAATGTCCCGGAAATTCAACAAAGTGCGGACGTACTATTGTCACGATTTATGCGTCTGAAACAATTAGTGCTTTACTATTTATGTTAATTTAATGTGGTTATAAAATTTGATGATACTTTTATGGTTTATCAGGCATAATAGATACTATAGTTGTTCTCGTCTACGGGGCATGGATTGGTTTTGACAGATGGATGGATGTGTGTTTAACTAATAATAATGGCAGTCTTCAGTTAATCTTAAAACCTATGTATGTTTCATTTGTTATCCCATTCTGCGTCACGATACATGGATAGATAGATATGACTATCAACCATGGAAGTAATAACAAAGTACTTATTACTCCCATGCTATCAACATAGAGCAACACGGACTCCTCGCGCGGAAGTCCTTGCTGCTCGAAGCTATCAACGCATTATCAACGGTTCATTTTGATGGTCACAAATAAATGACTGATGGATCCCGAAAGGTTCAGTTTTTCATTTGGAAGTAAGGACCTCTAAAACGTGGGTATGTGTACCTATGATCTTTAATGGTTCTGGAGTATGTGAGCAAATATATCGGGGTACGCTTTTAGCGTATTTGAATAAGGGCGGGGAAGAAACGGTGATGTCGTGTTATGTTGTGAGGTAGCGAGCAAAATATTATTCTTCCTAGGATTTGTACAAGTATTAGACATAATAGCATGTTTTCTTTTCGAAGACTTTACTGAATTTTTACTAATATAAAAAGCTGACTCCGCCACGGAATGTCTAAGTACAAAACATCTATGTACGTTAGTTCTAAAGTATGCAAGTGCGATGTACGTCAGTTCTAAAGAATCTTAGTTCTACGTATTCTAGTGCTAAAGTACCCAACGTCGAAGTATGCGAGTACGATGTATGTTAGTTCTAAAGTATCCGAGTTCTACGTATTCCAGTGCTAAAGTACCCAATGTCGAATATGCGAGTACGATGTACTAAACTGGCTTTAAAGGGATTGTGGCCTGAAATGGTAATATTTTGTAAATTCTTGCGCTGTTCAGAAATAATCTCCTTATCTGATCGTGGGTTAAAACTCCTCGGCGCTTTTAATAGAACTCCAAACTACTTTACACAGATCACTGGATAACCCTAAAGCAAACGCAAGTCACCGGCTAATACACAGCCGAAATTCTTAGCAGCGGCCATCTTGGCACGCCTAATTACAAAACTGTCATGGCGGGCCAGGCCCGCATTCCGCTCACAAGATTTACACTGAATGCCTGAATCCTGAATGCCACCCTGTGTCTAAAACGTCAGGAAATCTTACGTCTTTTGAGGTAGCGCTTGTGAGGAATTCGCTAAGGCATTTACGACCGAATTTTTTATTTATTTATAAGAATATTTTGTGGAACATGCTGATGGTTTTTATAAGTACATATTTTCTGCTTTCTTTTTATTTCAGTGTTTCTTTTTATTTCCTTACTCTGAGACTATAAGACTAAGAGTCTCAGAGTAAGGAAATTGTTCCTAAGGGGTTCTACTTCGAAATTCGATGGTTATAGCTAACTGTGGGGTTTACGGGACCCTTTACGGTTCTCGGGGAACTGGGTGAAATAGTCCCAGTATGAGAGTACTGATCACCCGTCTGGTGCTTGCACAGGCGTCCCCAAAAATTAAATAATAATAATAATAAACTGTAGGATTTGCTCTGATTTCTCAGTGACATAATTAACCGACGACACCCTGCAGCCAAAGAATAAATGCAGCCATGAAAGCAGACTTATCTGTGAACTAATATGCAGTGCTTTATGATGTAATTTATTTTCAACACAATTGTATTGTTTAGAAATAAATGAATACCTATGAATATGAAGTGCAGGTTGGTTCAGGACGTTTTCCTTCACTGGAAGTAGATAGTGGTCGATAAAAATTTGGTTGTGAGAGGTAAGCAAATGTCAGCCCGTACTTGAGAATCGAACCTTCACATTTTAAAAGCAAATCGATTTTTGCCATTATCTACTGATTCTTCCACAGAACAGAACTCAGAAAGTAGAAGTTAACAGAGCTGCTTCCAGCAGCGCGGCGGTAGACATGGGAGTGCCTCAAGGCTCCATAATCGGTCCTTTTCTATTCCTTGTTTACATAAATGACCTTCCATGTCTTGCCCAACAATTGTGTGAAGTAGTTTTATTTGCGGACGACACATCTTTACTATTTAAAGTCAACAGAAATAGTCAAAATTATGACGATGTAAGTAATATTATGACACTTGTGCTTGACTGGTTTACAACCAACAACCTGGCTTTAAACACGGACAAGACCAAGTGTATAAAGTTTTCTCTCTCGAACGCACCTCACAATGATATACCTTTAATAGTTAATGGCAAAGTATTAGAGTGGGTACACAGTGTCAAATTCTTAGGCGTTACCGTTGACTGTAAGTTAAAGTGGGATAAACACATTGAACTCACGGCCAAAAAACTTAGCTCGGCGGCTTATGCAGTGAGAAGGATAAGACAGTGCACAAACATTGAAACAGCTAGACTCGTGTATTTCAGCTACTTTCATAGCATAATGTCATACGGATTATTGATATGGGGAAATGCAGCTGAGATAGGGAAAATTTTTGTATTACAGAAGAGAGCAATTCGTTTTATGTACGGGCTAAAGCGACGCGATTCTCTACGAGAGCTCTTTAAATCAATAAAATTCTTACTGTTGCATCTCAATACATCTTCAATGTACTTATTTTTGTTAAATCCAATTTAAACCTCTTTAAAAAAATTTGCGATGTACATAGTATAAACACCCGCAATAAGAATAAACTTTATACGCCCTGCTTTAGGCTTAAAAAGGTTCGGCGGTCTTTCGTGGGTCAAAGTGTAAAAATGTTCAACAAGCTCCCTGACCAGGCTATAAATTTGCCTATGCAAAAATTTAAAACATATCTTAAAAATACTTTGATGAATAAAGCGTATTACACAATAAGTGATTATTTGAACGATAAAAAAGCTTGGTCTCTCCCTACAACTTCGCCACTCCACACTTGATTGCATTCTTTTGTTATTGTGAATAATAACCTTTCCTTTCTTTTTAAATTTAATAACATTGACATTTAATTGTTAAACATGTACGTGTATTGTGATCTTCAAGTGACTGAAAGTATTTATTTTTCTAAAATGTTCAAACTGTTGACGGCGTCGTGGGCCGGGTCGTAAGGTTCCCTCTATTATGGTTGAGCTTTGCGATGGCTGACCCTCGCGTCAACTCGTGAACGGGTGTTGCCAGGGGGATCCTGCTTCGATCCTGATTCGAATTGTATTTTTATTTTTTGTTTTTAACCAATTTATTGTGGTTACTTGATCACAAACCATGTTTTATTATATTATTTTATTTATTTTCTTATATTTTATTTTTGACTGTACACAATCTAGTGTACTTATGTATAAAGTTAATAAATAGCCCCTCTGGCATATTAGGCGACCAAGACTGTTTCATGAGTTTCTTTCGGCATTTCTTCTCAACAGTGGTCGTTCCGAAATGCTAGTAGTTTGTAGCTTTGAGACATAATATATTATGATTAAATAATTAGTTATCGACGTGAAAAAGAGCCTTCTTTGAAGGCCAAGTTTCAATAAAAAATTTGACTTTTGACTTTTCCATTCTTTATTCCTAATAAATAAAACTTGATTTCATTGAACGAAAAGTAAAACCAATTCCATTTGACTGTTTTAAAAACGATTGTCGTAAGTCGAAAATCAAACGGGGCTTGATCCATATTTTTTCATATCGCCCAAATGCAATGTGCATTACTGGAATTGCGCCGGATTGAAGCAATTCACTCGAATTTCACAAATGCATCGACATTTAATAAAGCGACAAGACCGAATCGCTTTTTTGCTGCTATAATTTATTTATATTGGCAATCAAAAGTAAAAAGATGATTCTTTGCTATTCCTAATTTTAAGTACCCTGATCATGAACTGGATGTCATCAAAATATATCCTGTAGATTTCCATCAAAATAGTAACAAACTTTTGCGATAAAACAGATGAAAAAAGATGTATTTTAAATCAACAAACTACAAGACGCTCTACGCCGTAGGCTCGTAGCAATTGTCGTAGCGTGTTCTACAAATTTTTACTTTACCTTTTTTTACTTTCAGTTAATCTTTGCAAATCCGAATAAATATTTTTTCAGATTGTTAAGTTACGTACCAGTTAAAAGGTGGTTCAGACTTGACTTACAAAAACTGCTATAACTTTAACCTTTTATATCGATAAACACCTCAACATAAACATTGACAACCTCTGTGGCCCAAAGGTCATCACGCCGGACTGTCACACCGCAGGTCCCGGGTTCGATCCCCGGTCGGGTCAAGATGGAAAATGATCTTTCTCAGATTGGCCTGGGTCTTGGATGTTTATCTATATATGTATTTGTTTTAAAATATATGTAGTATCATTGAGTTAGTATCTCATAACACAAGTCTCGAACTTACTTTGGGGCTAACTCAAATCTGTGTGATTTGTCCGTATATATTATTTATTATATTTTTTTATTTTATAGTATATCTTGACTCAATGCAGGTCATGACCTCAAAAGCTCGTTGATTATTTAATAAGCTCGTGGCAGTCACTCTCCGGCGTGTCGTCTCATTAAATTTGATTTTATTGCTGCAAAACTAATAATGCATAAACTAGACTCATATTTCTGCACCAACTGACACCAAACACTATTAATAACTACATTATTAATAGTCTCTTTATATGTATCATTTATATTTTAAAGGGATAAGAATTTTAAAACGTTACCCATTCATTTCTTTAGATGTTACTACTTGGAGAAAGGCTTCACAAAAAAGATCTAACATTATGATCTTTTTAAAACCCACACCACAATGACTACTTTTCAGTAATCACTGGCCACAAATGACTACTTAAAACGGCTATAACAGCACTGGCCATTAAAACAATAACTATTAAACTTTAAAATTCGAACATTCCAGAAGCGCGCTGTGTTGCCAGCGTAGGGTCGATTTCTGCTAAATAATAAATGTTGCCCCACGATTCCCAAGTCGTTAAGTCCAGCCGGGTGACCCGTACAAACGTGACATTCTGGGAGTTAATAAATTATATGTCTCGAATATAAAGCGTGGCTTGTTGCTTACAATATTTATGCAAAGCTGCGTTTATTGCCTCCTTAAGGTTTTGCGATGCGACAGGGTAAATAATAAACGCGGTGGGGATGACGGATTTTCTTCGCATTTTGTCCAAGGTATGCGCATTTTATTAGCTACTAAAATTAAATAAATTAATAAAAAAAAAACTTTTAACTCAATAAACCCTTTCATTTGACACCGCCATCTTGGATGGTCCGCCATATTGGATTTATAATGACGTCACATACCATATCATGCATTGTCATCCAAACTAAACGTGTGTACAAAATTTCAGCTCAATCGGTTGAAAATATCTACTTCAAAATTGAGTTCTAAGATTCCACCCGAGTGGAGATGGGTGACATTTGCCTGGCAGTGGGACGAAGCAAAGTAGGAAAAGAGCAGCAACTTCAAATCAAAAGCATTCGAGAAGCAAATTGCTTCTGATTTCTTTTTTTTTCTAGCTCTACAAACAAAATTCTTTCCAAACGAAAAGTTGCCAGTGTTTTTCTAATGAGTATTTAAAATTAGAGCGTTTGCTTTACCGGAGTAAGTATTGTTTGTTTCTTATTATTCTAAATCTATGTTATTTTACCATTATTAGTAGTGATTACATTCTCTTTGATTATTGAGTCCACACTCCCACGGCCATGGCCAATACACTGGCCCTACAGATATTAAAGATCCTCCGAGGTCAACAACATAATCTGGCCCTTACAATATATTGTCCAATTCCCGCTACAACGAGTTGCGTCAACTTTCGTATTCCACACACGAACTTCCATTTTTTGCGGTCTATTGTATCGAAATACGCGGGAAATTTGAGGTTATCTTGATTGCATTACGCGTAGTTATTGTTATTGGAGGTATAAAGATCTCATTTTTTTTATAATTACGAATTCGGTATGTGTGGTGATCGAGTGATTGAGACTACTGCTTGTGGACCCGTAAATAACCCCTCCGGCATGTTAGGCGACCACGACTGTTTCATGAGCAGAGATGGGTAACCACCCGGGTTAAAACCCGAGCCTGGGTTATAACCCAGTTACGACCCATTTCAATCCACCCAAACCACCCATTGACCGGGTGAAAACTAAATATTGTAAAAAAATATTTTTTTGTGTATTATTACAAGCGATTATTACGTAGAATGAAACATCTAAATATTCAATGGGAAATACCTATAAATAGTACCACATTTTAACTATTTTGTGTTACTGTGTAATATGAATATGAACATCATATTTATCTCCTATTATTTTAATAACAAGCCACATGAAATTTTGTACAAAGGTCCCTCATGTGACGTAAGTGAGCACTAAGAGAGGAATTTTGGAAAATCAACGCCTAAGGGTAAAAAAGGGGTTGAAAGTTTGTATGAAACTTCGTCATTTTTGAAGTTATGTTCATGAAATTATAGATTTACGCTCTTATGTAATAAAAAATAATAACATCATAATTGAATTTTAAATTTTTACCCCTAAGGGTAAATAATAGGAGTTGAAATGATGTATGAAACTTCACCTTTTTTGATCCAATCTTCCTGTCGCATACTTCTTCTGGTCCAGTACGCTCTTGACAGAGCGGTTGTATTGATAAGGGCAGCTGTAATGCGCTTAACGACGTTTCGCCACCGTTGTCTGTTGGAGGTCATCCTGCTGCACTCGTTAACTGACCCTCCAATGGCAGACTTGATCAGGTCAGTCCAACGGGTGGGTGACCTTCCGCCCGGTCTAGTGCCTTCTGCCTTACCTTGGACGACAAGGCGTTCTATGGACTGATTGTCACGCCGGAAAACATGATCGAAAAATGTGAGGATGCAAGATTGTACTATCGAAAACAGACGTTGCTTGATACCGAGTTCTTGAAGTATCGAGACATTCGTGCGAAACTCTGTCCACAAAACCCCAATCATTCTTCTCCAGCACCACATCTCCAGAGCATCTATTTTCTGTCTTTCCACAGAAATATGGGAAATATAAGCGTCCTCACGAGCCTGGTCTTCTTGGCTATGGTTATGTTTCTATTGCTCTTTAGTGAACGGCGACCGCCGCGATGGTTAAAGTTGCCACTGGGAGCGGGAGCGATGAATGATGCTCGACCGCCCCGAAGGGAAGATCTTCCCGCCAGGCTAGGTGTTAGGCCTGGGGAGCCGAGGCTCCGACGATGTTGCGTTGCAGTTCGTATATATAGCGAGTTGCCTTGGAAATTCTGATAGCGCGATTTAGGATTTTTCCGTTTTTGTTGATGAGATTGTGGGTTGTAGTATGGAGATTGAGTGGAGTCTGATCTGTAGTCTATTTGCGATGCTGTGAAGTTATTATTGGTTGGAGAATATTCGTACAATCTTGTTATTCGCAATTATTTGTCAATATGTAAGTGTAGTGAAGACTGTGACGCCATCTTGTGTCGACCTTGCGAAGTAGTATTGCTTGCCGCCGAGATTTTGTGGAGCCGTCGTTTGTCGAGTCGTCGAGTTGCTGCATTCACTCGGTAGATGGTGGATGCCACAGTATTCCCCCAAGACCAAAGGTCTGATGTGATGAATCTGCTGTGCAGTCTGTGCTTCGTAGCTTGCAAGGGCCAGTCTTGTGTCCCAGTGAATCGGGAAGTGCTTTTAATCTAGTTGAGACTGTCGGTAGACTTGTGTGCGCCGGTCCCTGCAGAGCCACTACCCTGGTGAGTGAGAGTGCGCCGCCGTCGAAGTCGTTCAGGCGTGGGCTGCAGAGTGCGTCGGTGCGGAAGTCGTCGTTGTTGTCGTTGTGGGTGCAGGACTAGGAAGCTCAGGACCTGATGATACCCGTCGTCATACCAACAATCATTACCATGGTCTTGCGATTATTTCCAAGTCCAAACTCATGGCTCACTTGTTCTATCTTTGACAGTAGCTCTTCCAAGTGTTGCGAACTGGTTGCAAATAAGGTGGTGTCATCCGCGTAACGCAAGTTTGCAATCCTTTATCCACCAATTGTTACACCATCCGTCCAGTCTTCTAAAGTGATACGAATTATAAGCTCTGTGCACACATTGAATAAAAGTTTTAACATAATGCAACCCTGGCCTCCTCCGGCACTAGTATGGAAATCACTTGACAGAACATCATCCATGCGAACTGAGGCTGTGTCTCATCTTCATATAAACGTCTCAAAAGGTGTACGAGATGTTTTGGTGTGCCCATGTCTAGTAAGGTCTTCCACTATACGTGCCATTTCACCGAGTCAAAAGCTCTGGAGAAATCAACAAAGCAAATAAATACGGGCTTATTTAATTTTCTAGATTTCTTGATAATCTGGCGTACGATAAGAATTTGTTCCCGAGTGCCCTTTCTCTTTACAAAACCTGCTTGTCGCATACACATAGTTAGAAGTACATAGGGTATCTTTCATCCCGGGAAATAGTACTGTTCATGTGGGAAATTCACGCGGACGAAGCCGCGGGCAAAAGCTAGTAACGTATTAATGTAATTTTCGTTACCAATATATGATTCGGTATTCATTCGAAAAAAAATTGTCTCTTCTCAGATGATACCCGTCGTCATACCAACAATCATTACCATGGTCTTGCGATTAATTCCAAGTCCAAACTCATGGCTCACTTGTTCTATCTTTGACAGTAGCTCTTACAAGTGTTGCGAACTGGTTGCAAATAAGGTGGTGTCATCCGCGTAACGCAAGTGTGCAATCCTTTATCCACCAATTGTTACACCATCCGTCCAGTCTTCTAAAGTGATACGAATTATAAGCTCTGTGCACACATTGAATAAAAGTTTTAACATAATGCGACCCTGGCCTCCTCCGGCACTAGTATGGAAATCACTTGACAGAACATCATCCATGCGAACTGAGGCTGTGTCTCATCTTCATATAAACGTCTCAAAAGGTGTACGAGATGTTTTGGTGTGCCCATGTCTAGCAAGGTCTTCCACTATACGGGCCATTTCACCGAGCTCTGGAGAAATCAACAAAGCAAATAAATACGGGCTTATTTAATTTTCTAGATTTCTTGATAATCTGGCGTACGATAAGAATTTGTTCCCGAGTGCCCTTTCTCTTTACAAAACCTGCTTGTCGCATACACATAGTTAGAAGTACATAGGGTATCTTTCATCCCGGGAAATAGTACTGTTCATGTGGGAAATTCACGCGGACGAAGCCGCGGGCAAAAGCTATAACGTATTAATGTAATTTTCGTTACCAATATATGATTCGGTATTCATTCGAAAAAAAATTGTCTCTTCTCAGATTAGGTACAAGATGTCATCCTCACTAACAGTATAAATGCGGAAATGATATTGTTTATTACCTCTTCACGCTTTATCTACTGGACCAAACTTCAAAAAATTTCACATAAACATAGTTAGGAGTACTGAGAAGAACATGGTATACTTATTATTCTAAAATAATAATAAGTTTTATTATAAACTGATTTCATCCATCAAATTGGGTGATAATGGGTTATAACTGGGTTATAACCCAAACCACCCATTATAACCCGGGTGGATTGAAATGGGTTATAACCCATTACCCATCTCTGTTCATGAGTTTCTTTCGGCATTTCTTATCAGCAGTGGTCGTTCCGATGCTAGTAGTTTGTAGCATTGAGACATAATATGCTATGATAATATAATTAGTTTTTGACGTGAAAAAGAGCCTTCTTTGAAAGCCAAGTCTGAAAGAAAGAATAAAGAATTTTTTATTTTGGACGGACCGTCCGAGTTTCAAATCCTTTCTTGCCTCGTAAAGTTTTTGAACCTTGACAGACCTAATGCAGTGCACGTAAAATGCGCTGACTTACTGGTCAAATTCAATATACCTAATACAAATAGTTTGACCAACACAAGTAAGTAAGTAGATATATAAGTAAGTATATACCTATCTGATTCATTCATTATAATTTTAGTAGAAACTTGTTTTCAGTGCTGAAAGACATAAGGAAACCTATACTCCCTACAAGATACAGGATCTAATAAGACGAACATTCAATAAGGAGAATATTTACGAGTTCTTTGATACAATGATATGTGTCAATCCGCGGGAAAAGGTACCTTATGGTCATTAGTCAGAAAAATAAATCATACGAGTTTACTTAGCTTATAACTAGCTGTCGCCCGCGGCTCCGCCCGCGTGAGTTTTGCTTAGATGAAAAATCTCTCTTGGAGCTTTTCATCAGATGTTCCAGATCTTCAATTTTTATACATCAGCAGAAAATGCTCATCAGGTTGAACGACTTTTAATAAGGCGTCATTACCATATATGTTATAGTGTAGCTGGTCTCTTGCAGTTCTTCATCAGATGTTCCAGATCTTCAATTTTTATACGTCATCAGAAAATGCTCATCAGGTTGAACGACTTTTGTTAAGGCACCATTTCCATATTTCTTATAGTTTAGCTGTTCTGCTATGGTTCTTCATTAGGTGTTCCAGTTTTCAAAATCAATTATAGCCTATATGTTGCCCAGGCTTAATAGCTATACAACAAAAAAAGTTTCATTCAAATCCGTCCAGTAGTTTTTGCGTGAAACGCGTACATACATACAGACTGACAGACAGACAGACAGACAGACAGACAGACAAGAAATTCCAAAAAATTTTTTTTGCTTTCTATTATTCTTTTTAGGTGTCCCTCTATCCATTTCAGTCAAAAATATTAAATGTACAGACAAAATATTTTTACTGTTTTATTATATGTATAGATAAGCACAATGTCATAAGTGCCAACGACCATAAGATACCTTTTCTTTTAATAATTACTAGCTTAAACTAGCTTTGCCCGAGGCTTCGCTCGCCTGAATTTCCCACAGGAACAGTGCTTTTTCCCGATATGAAAGGTAGGTACCCTATGTCCTTCTCAGTACGCCTAACTATAGGTACCCGAAATTTCAGGAAGATTGGATTCAGTAGATAAAGCGTGAAGAAAACAAATAAACAAACTCACTTTCGCATTTATAATCTTACTAGCTTTCGTCCGCGGCTTCGCCCGCGTGAATTTTCTACGGGAACAGTGCTTTTTCCCGGGATGAAAGGTACCCTATGTCCTTCTCCGTACTTCCAGCTATGTGTATGCGAAATTTCAGGAAGATTGGTTCAGTAGATAAAGCGTGAAGTGGTAACAAACAAACAAACTCACTTTCGCATTTGTAATATTAGTTAGGATTAGGACATCGAGATGAAATGTACTGTAAATACAACTATTATTTCAATGGATTAGGATAGGTACCAAATAGTTATATAGAAATGGCTTTAGTACAAATTGTATAGAGTTGACTTAAACCGTGGACTAAAAGCCATGTATACTAAGAAGAACAAGAAAGCAGTACAAACATTAAACTTATATTTCATAGCTTGTAAGTTATAACTTACAAGCTATGAATGTGATAAACTGGAAGTTGATGTAATGTTTGCAGTACCCGACCAACTTAAACTTACGCAATTAAAATCTTTGCACACTACTAACTAGTTAACAACAAATAAGCTTACATCTAGATGAAAAGGGATAGAAATATTTTATACCTACAGATAAATAAGTAAGGATGTCATGAAATAACGTCAAAAATGAAACGATTTGATAGATCAGCATTTTCATTTTCGCATTATGTGTACTAGTAAAGATTTATTAATATAGGTACCAAAAAAATGTTAATTAACCTAGCTCTAGCAAGCCAGCGAGAATTAATAAATATCTTTTTTTAATTATTCCTCACATCAGAATAAGGGACCTAACTTTGTAAATTACTGTGACTGACGTAGATAGATAGATAGATCAATACTTTATTACACCATTTCCAGAAAAGAACGCACAAAAAAGTGACAAAAAGAAAATACCATGGAAGTAATAAGTACTTTGTTGTACGTAAGTACTTATTACTTCCATGGTAAATACATAAATGAGCGCAAAGGCCTCACGTATAATAGAAAGCCTGGCCGTCATAAAGATTATTTATAACATATTTGCTCGTAAAGTGTCACTTATTTCACCAATTTCAATATTGTATTGTATCACATTACGCACTTGTGCGTTATTGTAAAGTAAAACGCACGCTCCGTTTAAAAACGAACGATACTTTTTTAAATCTTAGCAAAGAGTTTTTATGTCAGAAAAGTGGTCAACATTTTATGAATAAAATTAACTTTAGGAGATAAAATAAATAAAAATTTAATTCTTTAAATTTATTTTGACAATAAATTACAACCATTTATTTTAAACAAAACACAAAAATATTAATTAACTTTATTAGTAATACTGGCTGTTTTTTGTGCATTTGCCTTAAAAAAAACGCCGATGCGCGCGAATTTCTAATTTGTGAACAAACAAGTAAAATTATACCGCGCGCTTTTTCTTTGGTATTGTCATTTTCCGAGTTTTATTTAAATATTTCCTCGCAAATATGTTATTAAACGTCGTATGACATACGTGCGCTTTGAAAATTACAGCCTCTGCCTTTCTTGTAGCCCTCGCCTACGGCTCGGGCTAGCAATATCGCCTCGGCTGTAATTTTCAACTTACCGCACTTATATCACAATGTACTATTTTAATTTATGACGTAACCGATAGGATTTTTTTTAAATGTAGAAGCTTGATAGTTAAACCTAAAGCTATAGAGAAAGCTTACATAAAATCATGGCTGGTATAACGCCTCAAAACACAATTAGAATAACAAAGGCTACTGATATAACATCTAAACAAAGACTTCCAGACCAACAATTAAGATGCAGTAATCATGGGATCAGATAATTAAGATGACTAGCAAAAATCTGAGATAACTTCGGAAGCAGATGCTGAGAGAACAAACAATACGAAGTAGGATGGACTGAGATATGAGGAGCGGGTAATTATATTCAAATACCAACTAATATTAGGTATAAATGCGAAAGTGAGTTTGTTTATTTGTTTGATTGATACCTCTTCACGCTTTATCTTCTGAACACATCTTCCTGAAATTTCTCATACATATAGTTAGAAGTACTAAAAAGGACATAAGGTACCTTTCATCACGGGAAAATGCACTGTTCTCGTGAGGGATTCACACGAGCGAAGCCGCGAGCAAAAGCTAGCATGTAGATAAATACAGGAGCCAATCACACGGAATGATCACTGATCATTCCGTGATTTCTAAGAAAACTTAATTTGGACTTAATTTGGGGATGATCAATGATCAGCCCCAAATTAAATTTTTCTTCAGCCCCAAATTATGTTTTCTTATGTTCACGAATACTCAACGATAACTACAAAAACCAGCTGAAATTTAATGATTGCTCTCCGAATAATTTTACCATTGAACTGTGGCCTTTTTATTGATGTCTCCTATTCATTTTTAGTCTTCTATTCTGTAATTGCTTACTTTTTGCTTTATCTTTCATGTTAAGTGTCTCTTTTAATTATGTTTAATTAAGCTCCATTGATAGGAAGACGCCAACTGCACGACACAGGTTCTCCTAGTGTTGATTTTGGTGAAACCATGTTTAGATATGTTTTCAAGATGTAGAAGCTTGATAGTCAAGGCTTACAGAAAATCGTGGCTGGTATAACGCCCCAAAACATAATTAGAATAGACTTACTTGTATTTAAGTAACAATAATTGTTAATTATGTTAACTGTTTTGTTTCCCAATAAAGAATTAATTTATTTATAGAGCACACATTGCAACCACTTTGCACTTTATTCATTTCAATGTGTGCCTGACTTTCGTACATTTTCATTTATTGTATGTGTGTGTGTTAATCTAGATTTCTTGTAGTGGTTCTTATTTTCCCGCCCATCTCAGCCCTATGCTGAAGTATTCAAAACGATGACGGGCGGGTAAGCACGGAGCAGTTTAGTGCTCGCCAAACGTTCTTACTGTACACAAAGACTGGGACGGTTGGCCATAGACTTTTAACTCTCATAGATATCTGATAATAAAGAAACGAACAGCGAAGAAAGTTGTGAAAATACCTGCATGGGCAACCTACTTGAAAACTCTCTACATTTCTTATTTGGGCAGTAAATAAATAATTATTTATTTCAGATGTCAAGAGATACCGTAGAAGATTTAAAAAAGTGCGATCTTAATATTTTAGAGATAAGTTTTTAACACGTTGTATTATATTTTTGACTCTTGCAACAATCATTTTATGATATTTTAAACTAATACATTTTTGTACTTACCAAAAATTTAAACTCCAAATTGATGTTGTTTAAAGTAGGTAGATAACATTATTTAGGCAAACAGCAAACCCAGGCAACTACTTACCCGTTAATGTTTTTATATGACTGATCTATACTTTTTTATATCTATGATTCCAACTTGGAATCGCGGATTTTTAAGGCTTTGTTTTGAAAGGATTTTAAAGTTTATTTTTATTAATTTCGGTTTGGAGTTGTTCGTGTGGATAAGACTGAAGAAAAATGTTTACTTACTATGTTATTTATAGTGAATCAGGATTTTCATATATTTAGGTCGTGTATTAACCGGATTATTGCGGTATACTTAGTAACCGGATTTAGCACGTTTTTGATTCGTTTTATCTCTTAGAGCAACAAGGACGCGCGCGCGGTACTTTTATGCATGATTTTGCTTAATTTCAAAGAAAAGTGAATTTATAATGATGAAATGAAATTACTTAGATAATCCACTATTAAGCATTATCTATACATATAATAAAACAGTAAAAATATTTTGTCTGTACATTTAGTATTTTTGACTGAAATTGATAGAGGGACGGACATATAAAAAGAATAATGGAAAGAAAAAATATTTTTTCGGAATTTCTTGTCTGTCTGTATGTATGTACACGTTTCACGCAAAAACTACTGGACGGATTTGAGTGAAACTTTTTTTGTTGAATAGCTATTAAGCTTGGCCAACATATATAGGCTATAATTGATTTTGAAAACTGGAATACCTGATGAAGAACCTCAACAGAACAGTTAAACTAAGTATAAGAAATATGGAAATGGTACCTTTGCAAAAGTTTATCAATCTGACGAGCATTTTCTGTTGACGTATAAAAATCGAAGATCAGGATTATCTGATGAAGAATTCCAAGAGACCAGATACACTATTACATATACCTATGGAAATGGCGCCTTAGCAAAAGTTGTTCAATCTGATGAGCATTACCTGCTGACGTATAAAAATTGAAGATTATGGAACATCTGATGAAGAACTCCAAGAGACCAGCTACTCTATAAAATAAATGGAAATGGGGCCTTAAACTTTGGTCTTTCGATTACTCTGCGACGAGCTACACGTTATATCGGATACAAAATTATATGAAAACCGTTGAGAATGGTCTCTTGTAACGTCGATATCTGCGTAAGGTTGAGGGGAAAGAGCGGCGAGTGGGGAGTGGCTTTGCGTCGTCTGGGATTCTCGACAGATTTTAAGTCAAACTGTTAACAAATTGGTTGCACTCTTTCGTCTTAAAAGAGCTAAAAAGAGATAGACATATTGTCACAACAACTCCACAAAAACGCAAAAAAGTTATTACGAGAAGCGGCTTTCTACAAAGGAACGCAAACTGTCGCCGACTGTCGCAGACTTAAGGGGCCGCGTTTTGGATTATTTCTGATTTATTTTGAAGCCTTTTTTTAAATCATCTGGAATGCGTGCAAAGTTAAAAATATCGAAAGAAATTAGGTGATATTTGATTTAAACAATAATTACTGGTGGTAATCGCATCAGGCTAATAGTATTCTATTTTTTAATACTTATGGTAATGGCTGAAACGGTGGTGACCGACTGGTGGGGCGCCCGCCTGTGGATGCAAAATCCCAGGTTCGAATCCTGCCCGGGCTACATGGCTTTGTATACCAATCTGACTCATGTTAGTTTTCATCGACCACCACTTGCTTCCGGTGAAGGAAAACATCGTGAGGAAACCTGCACTCTGGTTGATGATAATCAGCTAGTGTGTGAAATGGAGAAGGCAATGGCAAACCACTCCATTAAAATTGCAAAGAGAGTCGTTGTGTGTGTTTCATTCCATATAATGACCACAACCCTCAGTCATGACGAAATACGGCTAAAGAGAGAGATGGTAATGGCTAAGAATCCATAATAATGACGATTAGTGTGTTGCAAAAGGCAATACCAGTTTTAAAAACAAATTAATGTGTTATTTTGTAATCAGTGATATAAACTTCACCTAAATAAAATAATAAACCAAACAATACGATGAAATAAAATATTAGGTAACCATGGATTACATCCCCTTAAGCTAGCAGCAGACGGCGTTAGCCGCTGCGACCTGCGGCCTCCGTTAACTATACCGAGACTTAGGGGTGTAGTAATGTTTATTATTAGTTATATCGAAGCTTTTATTTTATTTTTTGGTAGGTAAAATTTGTTTTTGTGGTAGTTTCAAGGGGTGTATTTCCATCAATCTAGAAACCTTAGAAAATCTATAAAATATACTTTAAATACTTTACTATACAAAGATAAACGTATACACAACATCTTATAAAAAACCAAAAACATTATTAAAAATGCTACTTTTAACCGACTTCAAAAAAGGAGGTTCTCAGTTTGACCTGGATTTTTGTATGTATGTTTGTCCGCGATTATCTTGCGTTTGGCTGTACCGATTATGATGCGGTTTTTAGAAAATCATTTAATGCAACGCAATAGAATTATATTTATATATCGACTAGCTTATACCCACGGCTTTGCCCGAGAAAATTGTACATCAAAGCTTTCCTTTATTATGACATGACCCACCCAGTCCATTAGTATAAACCGCATAAACATCTGTTCAGTAGTTTTTGAGTTTATCGCGAGCAGACAGACGGGTTGTCCCTAGTTTGTAAGTACCTGCCAAGAAAGACAAAATATCGATATATCGATGTTTTGTTTTCGTGTTTGCATACATCCCTTTTTTTTTTTTTTTTTGATTCGCAGGGGGAAATGCTATTTGCGTTGCATACATCCCTAAGCCGGCGTCTATCAAGGTGCTGCAAGGTGCTGCAAGGTGCCGCCGGTCGCAGCGACCAGCTACACTCGACAGCACCCTGCAGCACTTTGATTAACGCCGCTATAAGTTGAACTGTTGACATATTGGATGTACTCTTTCTTCATATGCACTAAATGCTGTGCTAAAAAGAGACAGATATATCACACACATTATCACTACAACTCAGTGTAGTCGCGTGCTGCAAACTCTTGCGGCTTAAAGGCGGTCTCGTGATAATCGTTGTGCTGTCGTGTGCTGTTAAAGTCGACGTATTCGCCAGACCCTACCTAGACGTTTGACCTGATGAGCATTTTCTACTGACGTATAAATAGACAGGACACGGGATAAGACAAAGTGGGAATCGGAGTGGGAGTGGTGGTACACGGGAAATTGTAGATAACGAGCAGACGAAGATCGTTTATTGAATGAAATATCACTTTTGATTCATTTTAACACCGCGACTGTACTACGAGTACCTAATATATTTCCACGGGATAACCAAATAGCTGAAATTTTGAGTACTGGAGTTAAGGTTAGGTAGGTACTACAGTTTGGAACACAAAAAGATTTTACATCTAAGCAAAACTCATGCGGGCGAAGCCGCGGGCAACAGCTAGTACTTTAATTAATAACAAACATTTTATATTACTTTTCTTCTCTTATTATTTTTTAATGCAAAGAAATTTTTTCTTGATTTGTTCTCAGTAGGGAGAAAATTTAAGAAGTAGATAGCTGTTACTACTAATAAATAAAACTAAACTAATAAACAAATAATTCAAAGAATTTCGAGTAGTTTATTCAGGAGGCAAGAACCCTGGCAGCGTTCCCTCACTTGATCCTCGACAAACTACTAACATGATTACATACATGATGTTGATCGATTTGATCGCTGCAATCAAATCATTTTGATTGATTTAATCGCTGGTGATCAACATCAGAATCAGGTTGAGAGTTTCCCGCCATAAATATGAAGCTTATCCGATAACCGCTAGCCTCCGGTTCATTAACTAATTTATTCTTGAGAAAGTCCCAGCGTCCCGGAGTCGTCTGCAAGAAACAAAACTAATGGTGTTGGCAACACGAGAACTGTAGGGTCTGTGGTATAAGCTATAAGCGGAGCGGCAGTTCAAAGCGGAAATTACTGTGACATGATTCTGTTGTCTGTCATCGTCTTTTTCATACACGCTTTTTAGTTTTATGGTTCCAGCGTTCTGCCAATCGATGATTTTACCAAATTTCGAGGGTGTTTAGTGTCAGGGTTCTGACGTCTCCATTTGGTCGATAGAAATGACCGTACATAAGTCGGGACGTGCCCGAGGCGAACCTCAGGCGCGTCTCAACTTACGGGGTAAGTATTTGGTTCCAAAACCTACGTCCCCTAAGACGTATAGTCGATCGCCTATCCTTTTGAGCCACCACCACTCGGGGTCTATCATGGCAAATGGCAACAGCAACTTGAGCCGACGGTAAATCATCATCATTTCAGCCGCAGGTACTTAATCCACTGCTGGAAATAGACCTACCCCAAGGATTTGAATAATGATAGAATGACCGGTTGGAAGCGCCCTGCTATTCTAGCAAACTGCGACCTTCATCAGGTCATCTGACCAGCAAATCGGTGGGTGTCTGACGCTGGTCTTGCCGGTGATTTAACTATAATAATACCTAAATACACAACATTCAACGACCCACACAAAGCACAGAGCTTATTACACGTTACTGTTTCTACGACCCAGTTGGTTTGACTGGTAGAAAAAGCCCCACGCTTTAAGTCCGCATTTTACTTTTTTTGTAATAAAGTTAAATAAATAAACAAAAAATAAATAAGCTTGTATTGAGGGTCCGATGGACACAAACACACAAACGGACGCAACACACCCAGATCCGTGGACAAATATCTGTGAAAGCAAGTCCGAATTTTGACCGCGCTGGGAATCGAAGCCAGGGACTCCAGATAGCGGACGGGCGTGGTGGCCAGTGACCACTACACTATGGAAGTCGAAGGCGATCTCTTGTAACTTGCAACACATAATAATTTATGGACAGAAGCTAGGACAGCGACGGCGCAATTAGCCGTCCTAACGAACGCTTGAAATAAATATCATATCTTGATTAATGCCGCTGATGAATATTCTGATATAACTCCTTGTCACCCGCATGTCTGGAGGGACAGTACTACAGGCCCTTGAGATGAAGAAACAGTCGTTACTTCAGGGATTTTTTGCCTCCTATAGATAAGTACACATACAAGTCTGGAAGAGAAGAAAATATTCAATATTTATTATTATATATTATATACGGACAAATCACACAGATTGAGTTAGCCCCAAACTAAGTTTTGGGACTTGTGTTATGGGATACTAACTCAACGATACTATATTTTATGACAAATACATATATAGATAATAAATGCCGCAAGTATACTTATACAAAGTAGACAAGCTTTTGCACTACCCATTTTAGTCCCGTAGGTTTGAAATTTCCAAAATTCCTTTCTTCTTTTCCTTTACCTTTTTTGTCTTTTCCTCCTACCACCTGCGCTTACGAGTACCTATATATTATATATACTTATATTATATTTTTAATTGTTCTTAGTTACGGCTATAGCAGTTTACTGTTCAGTAAAGTGTTAAGTTCTGCGTTGATACAGCCAATCAGCCTCCTCTATTATTTTAAATAGCGTCAGGCTTATCCTGAAAAAAAATGGTTTTTCTTAAACGTATTTATTTTAAAAGTTCAGAAAAATTAACACATCCGAGATACTTCTTAGCCTAAAATTACTTACGAGAGCGGTGCCTCAGGATATTATGTAAAGAATAGCGAAGCCTAATCAGCGGAGACAATCAAAAAATCATTACCGTAAGTTAGTCCAAGCGCTGAGTAACGTAAGACCTAAGAATGTTATCAGCTGGCAGCGGCCCAACTCCGAATGTGGCTTCTTTGAAGTTGTGATTCATCCATGTAGGTACCGCATGTAAGTGCCTAGGTATGTCTTATACATCGTGAAATTATACTTGTCTTTCTTTCGTGTATCATCTAAACTCCATTTATTCTTACCAGTCCTATCATGTAAACAAACTTCACAGTACTTTTTGATGAATTTTGTTGAAAATAAATCAAATATTAGTTCAAACCTAAACATTCTAAAGTAAAACATTTATTAACCACGAAAGTAATTTCCTAAAAAGTCTATTTTAATTTATATTGTTGTAAAATCATAAAAAGACATGGTAAGATTGTTTATAACATATTTGCTCGTAAAGTGTCACTTATTTCACCAATTACAATATTGTATTGTATCTCATTACGCACTTGTGCGTTATTGTAAAGTAAAACGCACGCTCCGTCTAAAAACGAACTAAACTTTTTTAAATCTTAGCAAATAGGTTTTATGTCAGAAAAGTGGTCAACATTTTATGAATAAAATTAACTTTAGGAGATAAAATAAAAAAAATAAAAATATTCTCTAAATTAATTTTGACAATAAATTATATAAAATTAATTAAATAATTAAACAAAACACAAAAATATGAATTTACTTTATTAGTAATACTGGCTGTTTTTTGTGCCTATATGCCTAAAAAAAAGCGCTGATGCGCGCGCATCGCTAATTTGTGAACAAGTAAAATTATTCCGCGCGCTTTTTCTTTGGTATTGTCGTTTTCCGAGTTTTATTCAAATATTTCCTCGCAAATATGTTATAAAACGTCGTATGACATGCGTGCGCTTTGAAAATTACAGCCTCTGCTTTCTTGTAGCCCTCGCCTACGGCTCGGGCTAGCAATATCGCCTCGGCTGAAATTTTCAAGTTACCGCACTTATATCATAATGTACTATTACATCATAGGACTACTGGTAAGAATAAATGTGAGTTTACAACATATTCGAAACAAAGTAAGCTCTACTTGAAACTGAAAAACTTTGAACGAAGATTCTATTGAATCTTTTGCATTAGGTATTCAAATTCTGCGATGTTCATATTCATTTATTTGCCAACTAAGTGTTCTTTTAATATACTCATACACAGGTTAGCTTTAGCACCTACCTGCCTACCTAAAAGTTTACCTAGTAGTATTGGTAGGTACTTACCTAGTTTAATAACCTATTTTAAGCTCAATCGCTTTTAAGCCTTGATCAGCCTTGTCCCCATTAGGCTTATAGTAGAGGCTAACTGTTTGTCTCAAGTTAGCTTATCTGATACAATAAGCTCTGTATGGACAATATCCATTGGACACTCCATTTGAAATATATAGGGAGGCAAACTAGATGCAAACAGCCCCGGTAAAAGGGACGGTAACATGAAGCCTCAAAAATAAACGATGTCCAAATGACACCTCAAACTAAACGACATCATTAAGAAAACTTGACGATATCTCCGGCGAGTTAACTCATAACTCGCAGTTATCCGTACCGGCACTGTAAATGGCCGACCTAATATGGATTTTTGTGGAGTCTCAAGATCTTCTGGCAAGAATCCAGGTTCTAGGCAACTTTAAAATGTACTGCCATTAGATCGAGCCCCTGAGAAATCCACCGCATGTATTAAGCTAGTTTCGTCTCGCTCGGGACTTAAATATATGTATGGTATGTGAGGGTGAACCCGAATCCGTTTCGATTTGCTAATATTTTAGAAGGGTCCGTGTTTTCTTTATATTTAATTAGCTTATGCCTGCGACTACGCGCGCGTGAAAATTTATTTGTCATGAGAACTAAGTACTCTATGCAAACGCAACAAGATTCTATTAGATTAGACTAGATATGCATTTAACTAACTACTTAACTATGTAGATGTTTTTTCAGTGAGAAGTATTTCAAGCAGGTTCTATAAAAACCAAAAACGTAGGTACCTACCTACCTAGTGTTGATATTCTTTTACAAACGAGATCTCTCTAGATAAAAATAGTGACTTCGAATATGTGAAAATTCTTATTATTTTTAAGGTTCTTACGGAAAGATTACGGAAAATTCCGACGGTAATAGAGCCCGAAAGGAGATTAAAATAAAACTAGAATACACCAAAAATAATTGTATTTCAACATCTTACAACTAGATGACTTACAATTTTTATGAAATAGTAGGTATTGCACTCTTCGTATACACTCATCATATCATAACGCACCTCAGAAACACACTATAATCATTAAAACATTTAACTATGGTCGTTTTAAAGTAACAAACAAACATTAAAACTTTTTTTAAGTCAAGATCAAAGGCCCCAAATTGTCTTTTTCTGAGTCACCTTGAAAAAATTCCAGTGGCATTTGAGAGGTTTTTAAAAACCCAAATTAAAACAATTAATTTTCTGTTTTGTTAATTGATCAAATTTTATGAAAAATAGTAAGACATTCATACATTCACGTACTTACTCCGCTGGCTCAGTGACCCCGAAGTGGATCTTGACCTCCGAAACGAGAGAGCGCCTTAAACTTTTATGCGCGATGGTTTGCCATACATTCACGTAAACAAATTTTAACTAACCTTTGATTAGTCTATAAATCGTCCCCATTTTACTTCACTGTACTTATAGGTGACTTCACGTTTAGGTACAAGTAACCTATAAGTACAGTTGCTAGTCAGATAATAATTTGGGCTTATTTCCAAAATTCCTTTAAAACATCCCTGCTCAGGGGATTTTAAGACTACAAGTTTAAATGTTGGTTTAGGGGATGTGTAGACTTAAGTCCAGAAATACCCTGACCCGTAGGTGCGAAGATTTTGGAGCAAGTCTTAAAATCCTCTTGATAGGGATCATCTATAGGGATTTTGGGAATAAGCCTTAATTTGATGCTCTGCGTGTGCTGGGAGCGGAGAACTGGCGAGCCAACGCGCAGAATAGAAGTATATGCGGCGCTCGTGGACGCTCTCTAGTTTCGGAGGCCAAGATCCACTTTGGGGTCACTGAGCCAGCGGAGTAAGTAAGTACTTAGTAGTGATGCTCAGCCGTCATTAAAAAAAATATTATTTTAATTTATATAATTCTTTAATATATTTTTTTTAACTCTATGGCAATGATATTAGAAAAGAAATTTATCGTTAGTAAATATTTCATAATTATAGTATGAATTCTGCCACACTGTACAAAATGGTACACGCCAAACACACATAGAATCACTTTCATAAGCGTAGCAGTCAATGATCGTAATTAAAATTATTTTTATTATATTTTTTTATTTTATAACTCCATCGCACAGAATTTTCAATAATAAGTACTTGCAAACGCAAGCGATAAAAGTTTAGTGTATTTTTTTTAATACCTACAGCGAGTAAAGAAATAAAAGTAGGTACCATCTACTGTTTTTATATGAAATACCTGTCGCTCAAGCGCTCACTAAAAACCTAAACGTAACGTACCTACGTAATTGAAAATTCATGAACAAAAATCGATTCGATTGAGTGTAAGTTCAGGAGCTTCACAGCCATATGAGGCTCATATCAGGCGACGACAGATGCGTAAGAGATTTTAAATTTTGTTTATACTTACCTACCTATTATTTAAAATTATGTGCTCTATCGCAAAGTTTTATTACATAACTATATACACCCACCGACATTAAAAACTTTTTTCTTGGGTTAATTTTCGATAAATTAGTCATTAATTATGGGTCAAATTTTATCCGCAGTTTCACTCGTGTTAACCTGACACAATGGTGTTCTAGATAAGCACTATATGCAGATGCACTCACTTTGTTAACGGCTTGCCTAGTTATAAACATCATAAAATGTAGTGAATATTTCTATAATACACATAAGTGATATTATGTACCTAAACATTTTACAAGTTACACTAATGGAACATTTTAGCTATTACTATGAAACTCGTTGTTATATTACACTTACATATAGAATAGGTAGATATAATAAGTATGTCTATTAGGTATTTAGAAAATGCTTTTTTTCTTATGCATATAAGGCAGAAGCAAGTACAGTGGTTGGCAATTTTAGCCCATACTTTTTTTATAAATTGTTTGAAATTTTAAATGGTACTTAATAATACTTAAGTATACTTGCATAAAACATGTCCAGACGGATAAAATCAAATGGTGGCAAATCAAATCTAAGACTGAACTGTTTATCTTGTAATTTTGGCACTACCTACACAATCCAGACCAGGAATATAAAAACCCTCGCCATGTGGCGGAAAAGCAATAGAACTAATTTCTTATACTGGCAACTAATTTAAAAACCCATCTGTAATTTCACCTGTCAAAAATATATTTCTGAGAAAGTTTTAAGGAAGTTTCCCCTTGTATTCGTCACTTCAGTCACTTTGTATGTTCGGCTATCTTAGAACCAACTTATAATATGTATATTATAAGTTGTTGTCTTATAATATGTTTATTATAATATGTATATTATAAGTCAATGCTTAGAACCAATATACTTATTTATGTTTATGATCTCTCTCAACCTAAAGACGTCCACTGCTGGACAAAGGCCTCCCCCAAGGATTTTATCCATGGGGGGTTTTGCCGTAATCGCCACGCTTGGCAGCGGGTTGGCGATCGCAGTGTGATGGCATAGTACAGTGGGTCACGTAGAAAAGTATACCACCTGATATACGATCCACTATAAAAAGTGGTATACTTTTCCATGTGGGCCACTGTACGCGGAAAGATGCTGCTGCCCATCCTCCGGTGTTTTAAATTTATGTTTATGATACTTATGGAAATTCAATAAGTAGTCAAAGAAACCAATCAAGCATCCAAGAGCATTCTATCAAGACTGTTGATTTAAAAACTCAGGTTTATAAGGCGCATATATTTTAAAAGTTGATTTCAGCCGAGGGCATGTTACTATATTTTCATATAATGCAAGGCGCCTATGAATGTATGAGAAAAAGTGTATTTATTTATTTACATCTCATTGTTTTCACGTATACAATATCTATTTTTCAAGTTCGAAGTCTAGATTCAAAATAGACATAAATGTCTATAGTAGATTGTGTTGATATATTGATACTCAACGTTGAAATGTTTATGATGATATGAGTAGGTATGGGAAAAATAAACAAAAAATTAAATTAATTGATATCTTGATACTCAACGTTGAAATGTATATGATAAAATGAATGGGTATGGGAAAAATAAACAAAAAACTAAATTAATTAACCTCTATATTTGTTATCATCAAATCGCATAGCGAATCAACAGAAGTCATATATCGACATATGGACATGCAATACATAATGTACAAATATAAACACAGATTAAAACTGCTTTCGATGAGTTCAGAATAAAAAAATATACAAAATCGAACGGATGCAGAAAAAAATTAAATATGCATCGACATTTCAAATCAAATATTTCAAGATCCGAAGAATAAAAAATACGATATTTATTTTATTTAATAAAATTGTTGCTTCTTATCTACCAATTAGTTAAACAAACCATTAGGCGGCCCTTTGTAAAATAGCAAAAATATAATGTTGAGAATCAAACTAAGGCTAAAATCATCAAATTATGAATTGTTTTCACTTACATAATATCAACTATTTCAAATATATCAGATAAAACCAAGCCATCTTTCGTACAAAACAATGCCTAAAATATTATTTCATATAATTAATATACCTATTTCATATCAAGTTTTGCATTTAAAACAATAACCGAACTCGTCGAAAGCGAATTACCGTCAAAACAACACAATAAGAAATATTACTCCGCTAACACGCCAGGGGCCGCCACTAGCATAAGGAGTAAAAGGGGCTAAAAAGGCAACTTTGACGAATGAGAATATGATCCATTTTCCATTTCTTAAATATTAAATAATGAACCTTATAAGTCGTCACATAAGGTTAGTTTTTAAATATTTAGGAAATGGGAAATGGATCATATTGCGATTTGTCAATATGGCCTTTTTAGATCCCTTTTGACATTGACAGATGGCAAGTAATACAAAGCATGACAAATGACATTAACATTGACAGTGCGACCATGATGTTTTGGCGCGTGAGGGAGGGCGCCACCTGTTTTAAAAAATAAATTTTAAGAGCTTAGAATTTAGTTCGCTTTTCTACCACGTACCAAAAGATCGTGGTCGCACTGTATGCACCGTGGTAGTGGGTTTGTTTACTGCATGTGCTAGTGGCGCCATCTGGGTCGAGCTAGTAATATTCCTTATTCAAAGGGGTATGTATTCCCTGATTTGCTGGAGCGTTTCGTGGTCCGTCGCTTGTATGAGACGCTCGAACGTTTCTACACCCACTTGGCCTTTTAGGGTCTCCAACTGTAATGGAAATCTTGGATTAATTTAACCTATTGTACATACCTGTTATATTACTATTATTTTCATAGAAAGTTTTTACTAAGTTTACAAAGAAAACTATAGCAAAGAGTCATTTTTTTAATATTTTCCTATACAAATTAGTGTATCAAGTGATCAGAATTAGTCAAGAAGTCCCGCGGCAATATGGGGATGATATTAATGAATGACAGATAAGTTATCATACAACAATCATTTTTATAATGCGTGTACCACCCTACATCTCATCTTTGCTCCCATCAGGTAAAAAAGAGGACAAAGACTTCTTTAGTGAGATGGATTATATTTGAATTTTCCTTCGATCAACTGAGGTATAGTTGATCGAAAGGATTTTCTTTGTATTAGGTACCAGTTGAATCATAACTCGAGGGCTATACATCTGAATGACAGCCTTATGGGCCATTTAGATGGTGCAAGTTTCTTGTGCATACAAGAGCAATAATTGCAGTGCAACAATTGACTATGATATAATTGCAAGCAACAGTTGTTTAGACCACGCAAGTAATTTACTTGCTTCAATTTAATTGTATGCAACAGACAAGAAAGACGATAAAGTTTATTATCATTAATAGTATAGTTTGGAAAACTATCAGGATTGTTTTGACAGCCTTGTAGAACTTTATTATACTGTTTTTCCACCGTTAAGACTGAAACATTTAAGTTAGTTTTATTATCCCCGTCTAAATGGGCCTTAAAGCTTTGTACTAACCTGATGATGCACCACAGCCATAAGGTCGATGACCCTGGCGGGGTGCGCGGCGGCGAGCACGAGACCAATGCGATACGCCAATTGTAACCCGTGGGCTATACATCTGAATGACAGCTTTGTAATAACTAAATGACCACAGCCCGGAGGTCGATGACCCTAGCGGGGTGCGAAGCGGCGAGCACGAGACCACTGCGATACACCAATTGTAACCCGAGGGCTATCCTTAGACCAGCTTTGTACTAACCTGATTCTTCTTCTCGTCGAGTTGTAATAGCTTAGACCAGTCAAATTAGTTCAGACCAGTATTTGGTTACCTACATTGATCGCTCTGTCGTTGGCCTCGTTTAAGTCCTCTATTGTGCAGGAAGTGGGGCATTTTGGACACGACAACAGGTGGGTCATGGATTGAATGTCACCGCAGTCACACAGATCATTTACTAACCTGATGATGCACCACAGCCCTGAGGTCGATGACCCTAGCGGGGTGCGCAGCGGCGAGCATGAGACCACTGCGATATACCAATTATAACCCGAGGGCTATACACCTGAATGACAGCTTTGTACTAACCTGATGATGCACCACAGCCCTAAGGTCGATGACCCTAGCGGGGTGCGCGGCGGCGAGCACGACACCACTGCGATACACCAATTATAACCCGAGGCCGTAGGATGTAGAGGCCGAATCCTATACATCTGAATGACAGCCGTGCAGCTTTGTACTAACCTGATGATGCACCACAGCCCTAAGGTCGATGACCCTGGCGGGGACGCAGCGGCGAGCACGACACCACTGCGATACACCAATTAAAACCCGAAGGCTATCATTTGACCAACTTTGTACTAACCTGATGATGCACCACAGCCCGGAGGTCAATGACCCTGGCGGGTTGCGCGACGGCGAGCAAGACACCACTGCGATACAACAATTATAACCCGAGGGCTATACACCTGAACGACAATCTTAGGCCAGCTTTGTACTAACCTGATGATGCACCACAGCCCTAAGGTCGATGACCCTAGCGGGGTGGGCGGCGGCGAGGCGGCGCCGGCGCAGCTCGTGCGGCGTGTCGGGCGCCGCGCCCCCCGCGCCCTCCCCCGCGCCCCACCGCGCCGCCCCGCCGCGACCCTCCAGCGGGGACGCCGGCCGCGAGCCACGAGACCACTGTAGCCGATACAAACTTAATTTAAACTACTCATACATAATAGTAGTTTTTGATACAAGTGCGGAAAAAAATGTGTCATGTTGCACGAGTCCCGACGAGTCTTGGCCCGAGCCGAAGGCGAGGGTCAAGAGTCGGGACGAGTGAAAATGACACTTCCGCACGTGTGCCAAACAACGTTTTTCAATACAGTTGTGAAAAATAGTAAAAACAAATCAAAGAATTAAAATCAGTTTTAAACACAACAAAATAACAAATTGAAAATTTTCAGATAATGGCGCGTTTTTGCAATTTTTTTTTTACGACGATTCTAAGCAACGGACTTGTACGCGTATACAGCCAGTATTCGATTTTTGACAAATGTTGTGTATGTGAAAATAATTGAATTAAAACTAAATAGTAAAAAAAAAATCATAGATACAGGCTCAGAAAGTATACAACTGTATCGAAAACTCCATTTATCCTTAACAGTCCTATCATGTAAACAATCTTCACAGTACTTTTTGTTGAATTTTGTTGAAAATAAATCAAATATTAGTTCAAACCTAAACATTCTAAAGTAAAACATTTATTAACCACGAAAGTAATTTCCTTAAAAGTCTATTTTAATTTATATTGTTGTAAAATCATAAAAAATCATGGTAAGATTGTTTTCATGTAGAATCACGTCTGTATCCCTTACGGGGTAGACAGAGCCAAGGTATAGTGAGTGGAGGAATCCCCAGTTTAAGCCCTTTCCCTCGATTTAGTTTTACAATCTGCGCGGGAAGAGAAGCAGCTGGCACATTCTATGTTTTTTTTTTCGCTCCCAGACCAGCATGGAAGCAAATTTAAAGTACTCTCATATAGAAATTAGATATGGTGAAAAAATTCCGATTGGTACAATAATGCCCTATTCCGTAAATGGACACAGAGTCCTAAAAGGTCCCATTACTGAAATGACTCATTCTTACAACGCCATGTATCGCAAATGACCTATTCCGAAAAGGACTCCATGCGAGCAGGACTTGAACCCGCGACCAGGTCAGGAGCAAGGTCGTATAAAGACCTGGTCGCGGGTTCAAGTCCTGCTCGCATGGAATTTTGTCACCATATCTAATTTATATATGAGAGTACTTTAGTACTAATTGCATCTGAGATGCATAAAAATCCAAAATTAAAAACTTAATTTAATTGGGTACTACGACGTTAGAGTGCGTTTCATCATAGGAGGCGCGGCGAAGATACTTAGGGCTGATTTCATCGATCATATCGAAATCCGAGTTTATGAAAACCGAGTTTAATCTAAACGAGATTAAAGGGTTTCGTTAATCTCGATTACATACCAATTGATTTCTCCAGCTTATTTTGATCGCGTTTACGAAAACGCAGTTTACGGAAACGGAAGTATGACGCATAGTCAAAAAAATTGTGATGCATCTTGTTTTATATTTTTTTGATATTTATTTATTTATTTCCATGCCACAATTTAATAGAAATTACAACTAAAATTAAATATAATATTTATTTACACATAAAGAATATATTTTGTGACATTTACAATACCGGCAACGCTTTTAGAACATTTTTTTTCAGTAACTAAACGCCTGCCCATAAACCCATCTGCCCAAACTGTCACGAAGACGTGACGGCTGACGCATTACGAGTATTATAACCTCAACCTGTGTCGATTGTTGTTTTCTATTGTTTAAACTCGTTTAAACGAGCTAAACGGCGGAAATCGGACGTTTTGGTTTGAAGCCGAGATTAGCTTAACTGAGTTTAGTTGATGTTGGTGAAATGCAAACTGGCGCTTTAAACTCGTTTTTTCGGCAAAACGGAGATTAACTTCAACTAATCGCGATTAGTTTCATCGGTGAAATTGGACCTTAGGGCCAATTTCACCGATGAAACTAAACTCAGTTAAAGCTAATCTCGGTTTCAAACCAAAACGTCCGATTTCCACCGTTTAGCTCGTTTAAACGAGTTTAAACAATAGAAAACAACAATCGACACAGGTTGAGATTATAATAATGCGTCAGCCGTCACGTCTTCGTGACAGTTTGGGCAGATGCGTTTAGTTACTGAAAAAAAATGTTCTAAAAGCGTTGCCGGTATTGTAAATGTCACAAAATATATTCTTTAGGTGTAAATAAATATTATATTTAATTTTAGTTGTAATTTCTATTAAATTGTGGCATGGAAATAAATAAATAAATATCAAAAAAATATAAAACAAGACTCATCACAATTTTTTTGTCTATGCTTCATACTTACGTTTCCGTAAACTGCGTTTTCGTAAACGCGATCAAAATAAGCTGGAGAAATCAATTGGTATGTTATCGAGATTAACGAAACCCTTTAATCTCGTTTAGGTAAAACTTGGTTTTCATAAACTCGGATTTCGATAAAATCGATGAAATCAGCCCTTAACAAATTAAACCCTAATAAATAAATAAAAACAGCCTACATTAATTTCTCATTTCATGCTAAGTGCATGGAAAGTGTTTAACATTAACACTTTATAGAACACTAGCTTTTGCCCGCGGCTTCGCCCGCGTGAATTTCCCACGGGAACAGTGCTTTTTTCCTGGATGAAAAGTACCCTATGTCCTTCTTAGGACTTCTTACTATGTGTAAGCAAAATTTCATGAAGATCGGTTCAGTAGACAAAGCGTAGAAAGGTATCAAACAAACAAACAAACTCACTTTTGCATTTATAATATTAGTTAGGATTTGTTTGTTTGTTACCTCTCCACGATTTATCTACTGTACCAATCTTCCTGAAATTTTGGCAGCTAGCCATCTAGTGGAAGGAGGTAATCAAGCACCGTTTATTTACACTTTAGCTTTGTTATACAGGGTGAAAAATGACCTCCGACATAGCCGAAACCCACGTACTCTCCCTATTAATATGAACATTTTCCCCCAAGAAACCATGCCTGGGAAATTATTAGTTTCCGAGATTTCCGAGAGTTGAATAAAAAAAATTTATTTTTTTGCAGATTTGTAAAATTTATCATGTAACCGTCATTTCATACTAAGAAACCTCATTAAAATTTTAAAGAATTCCCTATCAAAACTAACGCACAAGTTTAAAACAAGCAATGAATAGTACCCATCGACAGCTGATTAGTCGTGCGGGGCCTTTGCCGCCCGCACTCACCGCCCCACGCGGTCATTGACACGATGCCGCGGCCGCGGTTCGGACTGATTTTGATTATTTTTTAATTTTTTTGATATCTAATTTATTGATTATTTTTCCCGGTTATATTTTTACTCTGAAATGACTTTAATTAGGGTACCCTATGCATACGTAACGGCTATGTCGGACGTGATTTTACACCCTGTATGTTAGTCCTTTAATATAAAAATAATACAACTATGTTATATATGTGTAATTCCATTTAATTTTGTGAAATACACTGTGTTACAACAAAATAAATTCTCGGGCACGGAAAGAACTTTGACAGTTACATCAAACAATCGCTTCGTCTAAGAAGAGGCGCTGGTGTCGCATAAGTTGTCATTTCCTAGCCGAAGCTACGCGTATTAACTCGCTAGAGTTTATAAAGTATTTGATTTGATTGCTGGCCCAGTGTTGCTTGCTGTTGCTCGGTATGTGTCGCCACATAATAATAAAGTAAATACTCACTCGACATAAGTGCCGTTGTCTTCGGACTTCATGACGTCATTCAACACCTCAGTCAGGTTGAGCAGTATGGCGGGAAACCGCTCTAAAACGGTCGCGTTTTGCGTCGTCAATAACGCTGCTAGTCCTAGACCTACAGATATATTTTTATATTAATTTAGGAAGTAGTTTCCAACATAACTTACGTTAAACCTCAGACGAATGAAAAAAGAATAGACATGACATCTACAAAAAATCGTGCATACCTAAACCCGGCGCCGACAAAGGATTTGGCACAAAGCTGGCGGCCTGCCCATACTAATAATAATATTGAAAAAACATGGAAACCGGCCGCATAACTACTACGCGTATAGTACTACGTATATATGTTACTGTAGAAGCTCGAACTACGGTAAATCCTAAGATTGTCGAGTAAAACCTAAGATTTACCAACTCTTTAATGGTAAAAGCCCGAACAATTTTACGATTCGCACTTTTACCACCATTCGTTTGGTAAGTCTCAGGATTTACATTAAAGGCACGGTAAATGACTGATAGATAAGGTTTAGGTTATTTTTTTATGACCGCTCGAAAGACTTTGAGGGCGGAAAAGAAGGTAGGTTCAGGTTATTTTTTTTATGACCACCCGGAAAGACTTGAGGGAAGAATTACTCTTTGTTTTATTCCCAAAACCAACATTTACCAGCCGTCAGTGGTAAAACCTAGCATGTACTAAATTCTAATTGTAAAAGCCCGAAAAAATCATCCCATTTTCATAAATCCTTACATTTACCAACTCATGTCGGTAAATCCTAAGACTTACTCTTGTATCTTAGGATTTACCGTAGTTCGCGCTTTTACAGTAACATATAGATTGTTATGCCGGGTCTATTATTTTTTACTAAGTCTATACGTTAAACATAGAAATCATTTCAATGGCAACATTCAAGATGCGTTTTGTTGACTAGAAAATTTGCGTTTTGTTCACGCAGAATAATCCAAAATGATTTATCCAAAATGATTTTATAACTACGTAATATTATGCTCAATTTAACGATTTATTTCTGTTTTAAAGCACTGAACCCAGTAACAAAAAGGAATTATAATTGGAAAAAAAAATTATTGCTAAAATCTTGCTTACTTCAGTAGGTATTTAAATGATTATTGAAATTATTTTATGAATCTCATAGTTTGAAAAAAATAATCCAAATTGTACTCACCCACTACTTTCCACCTTTCAACTTGAGTGACTAAATTCATATTCTCAGTCCATACTTGAAGAAACCTGTAACAAATCTTTTTTATCAATTTTATTTCTTTCCGGAATATCAGAATAAGTGAAAATCATCTTTAATTTTTTTTCTTTTAGTTAGGGTCTTTAACGTGAAATACGGTCCTATACGGAAGAAAGCATGAAACTTGTCATGAATGTAGGTTTCATATTTCTATTTTAATATTGATATAAAATTGTGTTCTCGAAGTGTTTCTATATCAAGATTAAAATACATATATGAAAGCTACATTTATGCCAAGTTTCATGCTTTCTTCCGGATGGGACCATAAAATCGTTTTTTGTTAGGACAAGGAGCCGTACTATATATCAAACACACGTTTTTCTTTTTAAATGACATAAAACGTACCTATTCAGTACTTTTCCTGGGTCTGTGTCGTACTCAGCGCAAGTACTGGCGGCTTCTTGTACCGCTTTGTAGAAGAGATCTGATGATAGCAGAATGACCCTTGACACTAGTGACAGTTGCACTGACAGCACCATTGGGAGGTCGTCGCCTTCTAGGAGGCAGCTGAAAAAAAGATTGAATACATTAAATAAAATATAGAAAAAACGCAGTAACTATGTTCCTCTCATCTCTTAATTAATGACGGTTATCGTTACTTCGTTCACTAGTTGGCACTACTGGTAGAGTAGATCTGTCAGATGTTACAATATTGTCATTTGACAGGTCTGTCAAGACTAACTCGCCAGCGCCAACTAGTGAGTGGCAAGTAACTTGCACCATCTAAATGGACCTTAAGAGATAAAACGCGCTTTAAATATAATCCTAACAATCCATGTCTCATTTCTAAAATATTTAAAAATGAACCTTATTAAACCATACATAAAGCTCATTTGTGGAAATATGAAATTGATCATATCCCAATTCATTAAAGTAAGTAAGTAAGTAAGTAAAAATGCTTTATTGCACCAAAAACATGTAAAGGATACAAATTGAGACTAATATGGGTAAAATATGTACAATAGGCGGCCTTATCGCAAGTGCAATCTCTAGACTAATATAGGTAAAATATGTACAATAGGCGGCCTTATCGCAAGTGCAATCTCTAGACTAATATAGGTAAAATATGTACAATAGGCGGCCTTATCGCAAGTGCAATCTCTTCCAGGCAACCTAAGTGAACGGAAAGAGATGAACATAAATGGCGGTGCATGAACAGAGACATAGAAAAGAAAATTGAGACAATAAAGAGTACAACATATGTAAAAAATAAATAAATAAAATAAATTGATGAACTAAATATAAAATAATATAATAAATATAAATATACACACATAAATATAAAATACTTACATTAATATATATATATACATATGTACATACAAACTTCGATTGTCAATACACTAAGATGGGAAAGGGGAAAGGTAAGGAGAAACACCTAATGCGAACCATCAAAGAAATGGGTTTTAACTTGGCTTTTGAAACTACCCAGCGTCTGAGCACATCGAATGTTAAAAGGAAGGGCATTCCAAAGTCGCGCTGCCTGGACTGTGAACGATTTAGAGTACATCTCAGTGAGATGTCTTGGAATCATAAGGCGGAGATTATTTGAACTACGCAAGGGTCGATCGTTTGCCTCACGAAGGAAAACAAAACGTTCTTTTAAATAATGAGGATAGGAAGGATTAAAAAGGATAGAATAAAGGAGAGATAGAATATGCCAATTACGGCGAAGACGGATGGGGAGCCATTTAAGTTGAGTGCGATATTGGGACACATGATCGTATTTACGAAGACCAAATATAAAGCGAATACAGAGATTCTGGAGACGCTCGATTTTATTTAATTGCTCCTCAGTGATGTCCAGGAAACATTATTCATCAAAATGGTCATTAAAGTGGCCGTTTTTGATGGAACCGAATGTAAATGTAACGTTTCTTCTCCCTTGATAAAGCAAATTCGACAATGAATTCCTATTAAAAAAGTTTTCCGTTGCATCAGAGGTTGAGAAATTCATCTGTAACATTCATTACAAAATAACTGTTATTTGATATACAGAAAATACTACTTACTGTATAACCCTAATGATAATAGGCCATATGACTTTGACTCCTAAGAAGGCATTCCTCTCCGGGAACGTAACACTAACACATATTTCGGCCATCTTGAGAACAGTAATCACTCCCTCGATTCTCATATCGCTGAGCATATCTTCTAATAACGCCATGCATTTACCACCCGCACCTGTTAGGAACTCTTCGGGACATAATAATGTGTACGCTTGCATTATGTATACGACTATTCGAAGGTGCTCGGTTGATTGTTCTGTGGAAAAATAGTTTTTAAATAAATATCAATCGAAAACTGCCAAATTAACCGCCAAAATCTCTCTCTCTCTCAGCCGAAAGACGTCCACTGCTGGACAAAGGCCTCCCCCAAACATTTCCACGTTGCCCGGTCCTGCGCTGCCCGCATCCATGCGCAACCCGCGACCTTCACCAGGTCGTCGGTCCACCGAGTGGGAGGCCTGCCAACACTACGTTTTCCGGTTCGTGGTCGCCACTCGAGAACTTTTCTGCCCCAACGGCTATCTGTTCTACGCCAAAATCTACTGAATTATTTTTATTAGCGCTTGCCCGTGGTTACGCCCGCGTCAAAGTCGATTTCCATCCCTTCTGTGACATATGTCGATAGCAATATTGTTGGGTATGTACGGTAGCTCTTGCAATAAATGTCAAAAGTGCTGGACATGTTTAGTTGTGCTCCTCCAGTAAGATCCTAGATCGGGACTCTTGGCTAAATATTTTTTAGTGTCGACGTCCCAAGTAACCCAGTACGGTTTATTTCCGCCTTTTATTTATTTATTTAACTTCTTTACAAAAAAAAACATTTACATGGCGGACCTAAAGCTAGAGGCTTGTTCGACCAAGACCTTTACCTAGACCAAGTCTTTTACCTTAGTATGGATTATTTTATTATAGTAAACGACAGGAGCTTAGCGATAGTGGAAACCCTACCGAAGAGAATAAGTCTATGTACTCTACTCTAGATTGTATTCTATGGAAATAAAACAGGATTGTAAGACGGACGTGGTTGCTTTGATTTTTTTCTTAAAATCTACCTAAATTACTAGAAGATTTTCTTCAACAAGAATATAAAGAATCATATAACTTACCTAATATAGGGCACAGGTTTTCAGCCAACGTCAACAAAGGAGGATCAGGCGCCTGTGACGTCTCCAATATGGCGAGCCACAACTCCAAGGCATCTTCTAACAAATACACGTGCGCCGGCTCTGATAGGCGAGTGGACTCGTTCACCACGCTCACGATCCAAGGGCGAACGTTCGGCGAACATTCGCCGATTGCCTGCGGGGAAATGTTTATGTTATGTGTTGGTAGACGTCATTGTCGCCTGGGTCAAAAATATATGTTGGAGCGTTTATTTAACTTAACTATGCGTTTTATATCGTAATTTAATCACAGCAGTGTAGATAAAACAGTTCACTTCACAAAATGGTACGTGTCGGTAAAGTTGTAACGTACTTGCATGAATCACACCACACCCTTTTTGATTTAAAACCACGTGTTTCGTAATTCTACACAGCGCCATCTATCCATACCTTGAGCAAATGCACCGTGGCAGATAAAGCAGCCGCTCGCAGCATATTACGACTGGCCGCGTGTTGCAACAGCTGAGGTAGATACGCGAACAGTGCGCCAGTGCCACCGCCTCTTACACCGCTCCATAACGTACAATACTACATGTAACACGTGCATTTTGGTGTTTCGTAATTCTACACAGCGCCATCTATCCATACCTTGAGCAAATGCACCGTGGCAGATAAAGCAGCCGCTCGCAGCATATTACGACTGGCCGCGTGTTGCCACAGCTGAGGTAGATACGCGAACAGTGTGCCAGTGCCACCGCCTCTTGCGATACATGATTTACGATACCACGTGTAACATGCATTTTGGTAATTTGTGATTCTACACAGCGCCATCTATCCATACCTTGAGCAAATGCACCGTAGCAGATAAAGCAGCCGCTCACAGTATATTATGACTGGCCGCATGTTGCCACAGCTGAGGTAGATACGCGAACAGTGCGCCAGTGCCACCGCCTTTTGCGATACATGATTTACGATAGCACGTGTAACATGCATTTCGGTGTTTCGTAATTCTACACAGCGCCATCTATCCATACCTTGAGCAAATGCACCGTGGCAGATAAAGCAGCCGCTCTCAGCATATTGTGACTGGCCGCGTGTTGCCACAGCTGAGGTAGATAGTACGCGAACAGTGCACCAGTGCCACCGCCTCTTGCGACGTATGTACGATACTACATGTAACATGCATTTTGGTAATTCGTAATTCTACACAGCGCCATCTATCCATACCTTGAGCAAATGCACCGTAGCAGATAAAGCAGCCGCTCGCAGCATATTGTGACTGGCCGCGTGTTGCCACAGCTGAGGTAGATACGCGAACAGTGCGCCAGTGCCACCGCCTCTTGCGATACATGATTTACGATAGCACGTGTAACATGCATTTCGGTGTCTCGTAATTCTACACAGCGCCATCTATCCGTACCTTGAGCAAATGCACCGTAGCAGATAAAGCAGCCGCTCGCAGCATATTATGGCTGGCCGCGTGTTGCCACAGCTGAGGTAGATACGCGAACAGTGCGCCAGTGCCACCGCCTCTTGCAACGTGAGCGCCGCAACGTTCCATGACGTATGATACTACGTGTAATACGTGCATTTTTGTGTCGCATTCTTCTGATTCCACCTGTGAAGATAAAGCTTATTATTTTCCACGGTGGACAGCAATTCAGAAAAAAAAACCATCCGGGAGCTTTCATCGAAAACGCTGCTTAATCACTTTGAGATATATATAACAAAACAATGTATGGGGGGTGTGTTCCTCTGATATAGTCTACAGAAAAGTCCGTGATAGCTTTTATATTTCATTCACAAAAATAACATTTATGACTAGTATGACTACTACTACCCAGCTAGCGATAATTAATTTTTTTTACGCCCACTGTCAGGAAGATTAATCACATTTTTGCTATTTATACGATCCCGATCCATCCATAGACAAAAAAGAAAACAACAAACAAATATTGTCATTTATTGTTAGCGCTGCAACATACAAACAAATCGTAAAGCACTGCAAACGAACTGTTCGACGTTATTGCTTCTCAGAGCTTCAGCGGTTGCTAGTTTTACTGCTGGATCTTATCTAGCGGCTTTAAGAGAACTCACCAACAAATCGTAAAGCGCTGCAATCGCGTGAAGGGCATAAGGAGCGAATTGTTCGACATCGAAGTTGAAGTCGTCTATAGTGCTTCTCAGCGCTTCAGCGGCTGCTAGTTTGACCACTAGATCTTATACAAAAGCTTAAGAGAACTCACCAACAGATCGTAAAGCGCTGCAATCGCGTGAGGGGCATAAGGAGCGAACTGTTCGACATCGAAGTTGAAGTCGTCTATAGTGCTTCTCAGCGCTTCAGCGGCTGCTAGTTCGACCGTTAGATTATATACAGCGGCTTTAAGAAAACTCACCAACAAATCGTAAAGCGCTGCAATCGCGTGAGGGGCGTAAGGAGCGAACTGTTCAACATCAAAGTTAAAGTCGTCTATAGTGCTTCTCAGCGCTTCAGCGGCTGCAAGTTTCACTGCTGGATCTTCGTCGGATTGTGTTAGGGGCGCTATAAGCGCTTCGTACATCGCTGGCCTGAGAGATTGCGATGCGCGAACGCCGCACCAAATTCCTGCGATAGAAAATTTTAGTATTAATTCTACTTGTTTACTTTCATCCGTCCGTATATATTTATTTATTTATTGATAAATCAGGCAAAGGAAAAACTCGTCATATAATATTACACCAAAAGAAGTTATCTTTTTTCGTAAATAGGCACTAACAAGTACTTCAATAGGGTCTTAAATCTGTGAGAGTTATATGTACAGTCACGCGCATTATTAATATGTAAACGCATCGGTCCTTCAGACAATGTGAGAAGGTCTAAAATTTGATGTATGTATATCAATGTTCGTGGCTGTACATGTACTTACCTATTAGTTGACAAACTCTTCTTCTTATGATTCTATAATTATTATCTTTCATTTTTAATTCTTGGCTTAGTACATTCGTAAACCATTCGTCAAAATCCACCTGCAAAATTAAAATAGTTTATTATTTTGCAATTCTGATATTCAAACATCTTTTTTGCATTGGTGTTTGTTTGACTTTGCATTCGCAGTTTGCAAACTTCGTACATAGTAATATCGACTTTATTTCTTCAACAATAAAATGTGTTTTTGGTTGATTTATCATAGATAGAATTTAACTGTGTTGTGCTTTAGAAATATATGTACCAAAGAGAATTCAATCACTACGTTTTAAGAGACGGGACTCCCATACAAAAGGGTTCCGATACAACGGGGATATCGATAGAGACACAATTATGCGAGGAACTGCAGGTATGAATGAGATGGAAATAGTCGGTCATCAAAATGCTTCCCCGTTTCATAGATCAGTTTTTTCTTTCGGACTTCCGGAACCCTGATGTGTACTTAAACAAATGTCACTCACGTCATCATAGAGATCAAACGCTGCCAACCTGACGGCGTTGTAAATGGCGTCCTTTTTCAAAATGGCGTTCAAATCGTCGGGCGTGATTGGTCGCTGCTGCAGTGATGCCAACAGACGGACCAATTCCGGCGCGAGTACGTTACGGAATTGGAACAGTTCCATGAATAACGCTTCGGTGCATGGCTACGGAATAATTATATTGTTATAGCTGGAAATGTACAGGAGAATATTAAGGATTTTTATGGCATTCGATTTTAAAGTGTCCAAAGCAAAGGTCCCAGATTCGAATGTGTATGTTTCGTGAATTTGTATCTATAAATATATGGTAGTTTTAGCACCACTTGCTTGAAAGAAAATATGAAGATATGAACACTAGTAGATATATCAGATTATCTTAAATCATTCCATCCTTCTCAAGTATTGGCCCACAATGTAAACACAATAAACATAAAAAAAATTAAAGTACTCTCATATAGAAATAAGATATGGTGAAAAAATTCCATGCGAGCAGGACTTGAACCCGCGACCAGGTCTTTATACGACCTTGCTCTTCCAACTGAGCTATCGCATTTTCAATCCTGCACATCGAAAATCTTCACCATATCCAATTTCTATTGAAACGCATTAGGCATGCGTTACCTAACCCCAATACCCACTATACGAGTAAGGTACATTACATTAGGTAGGTACATTACATTAGGTAGGTAGGTATTAGGTGTATTAGTACTCTAGTACTAATATTGCATCTGAGATGCTCAAAAATCCAAAAAAAAATAAAAAATAAATATAGAAAAAAATTCTTTCTGATTTTTTTTTTTCTAACTTGCTAAACACATGTTCTAATCCTAACTTCCTAACTAATATTGTAAATGCGAAAGTGAGTTTGTTTGTTTGATACCTCTTCACGCTTTATGTTCTGAACCAATCTTCCTGAAATTTCGCATACACATACCTTTCATCCCGGGAAAAAGCACTGTTCCCGTGGGTATTCACGCGAGCGAAGCCGCGGGCAAAAGCTAGTAATAAATAAGCGCAAGTATATTTTTGCTACCCAATGATGTCTCATTACAAGATTTTGATAAAATATCATAGACTTTAAATATATACACCGGAGGTCCCGGGTTCGATCCCCGGTCAGGTCAAGATGGAAAATGATCTTTTTCAGATTGGCCTGGGTCTTGGATGTTTATCTATATATGTAGGTATCCATACTAATATTATAAATGCGAAAGTTTGGATGTGAGTTTGTGAGTTTGTGAATTTGTGAGTTTGTGAGTTTGTGAGGATGTTTGTTACTCAATCACGCAAAATGTACTGGACGGATTTCGATGAAATTTGGATGAGGTAGATAATGACCTGGAATAGCACATAGGCTACTTTTTATCCCGGGAAAAAGCACTGTTCCCGTGGGAAATTCACGCGGGCGAAGCCGCGGGCAAAAGCTTGTTTGTCATAAAATATAGTATCGTTGAGTTAGTATCCCATAACACAAGTCCCGAACTTACTTTGGGGCCAACTCAATTTGTGTGATTTGTCCGTATATATATATATATATATTTTACAAAATTCCCACAGGAGCAGATCCCCAGTGCGCAAGTAGTATCCTAAATGACACATACTAACCCTCAAACTATACTTCCAAGATTCCCCGGCCTCGTCGATGGCGAAACTCTCCGGTTCGGCGTCCCACAACGCCAGATCGTCAGAACTGAGTAGGAAGTAATGCGTCACCAGATGGCGACACATGTGACACACTGTGTTCTGGTCTAACACTTCCATTTTTATTTGGTGGGCTTGCAGGGTTACTGTAAATATAGAAAATCTGTGATGAATAACTTTTCTTTGGAAAATAAACCAACAAGAGGAGAAATAATTTGCGGGCGACGGCTAAAGATAATAGGTAAGTACCTATTGCATACATACATACATACATAGAATCACGTCTTTATCGCTTACGGGGTAGACAGAGCCAAGAGTCGTGAGACTCGAAGGCCACGCTTAGCTAAATAGTGGGCTCTCTGATGGAATGGAGATTCAGATATAGTGACAGGTTGCTAGCCCATCGCCTATGAGTGGAGGATCCCCAGTTTAAGCCCTTTCCCTCGATTGACTTTTACAATCTGCGCGGGAAGAGAAGCAGCTGGCACATTCTATGTTTTTTCTTCGCTTTCAGACCAGCATGGAGGTACCCAATTCCCCGAGACCCGAGAGAGGTTTTGAGTTACCTGGTAACTCTCGTTGGTGGCGACCCACTGAATCTACCTGTTACTTTGCAGAATTTTAACAACTATTGTAATGTCGCCATAGTTAGCACTTCACAAAGTTTTTTTTATGACATCAAAAATAAAGCATTTTAAATGTTTTACTTAGATATGAAAGCCTTCGCCATACTTTAGGACACGCCGGACTGCCACATCAGAGGTCCCGGGTTCGATTCCCGGTCGGGTCAAGATGGAAAAATGATCTTTTTCAGATTGACCCGGGTCTTGGATGTTTATCTATATATGTATTTGTTATAAAATATAATATATGTTTTTTTTTTCGTCCGAACGCATTTGACAAGTTAACAACGTTTTCAACACGCTCCGTTTATTTATTTCTAAAAACGCTTTTAAACTCTCAACTTAACATCCAATTCTATATCAGTGTGAAGCTGGGACGATTAGTGTTGTGGATCTGTGGTCAGCATTTGGATTGCGGTGATAATTTTGGAGTAATCGTGAGTTTAAACTTTCTGCAATATTACTCAGCGAAATCGGTCGTAGGCGCATCTACGTCGTAGCTCGAACGTGACATTGACATTGCGCATGATAATCACCGCTCTCGCTTCAACGTGCGCTCCGCCACATTTGCTGTCTCTGTCTGCGTGCCGTCGTCACCGCATAACTGTCTACCTACCTGTTTGAATCAGCTGATGGCTAATGGCTACGAAGCCTACATAATATAATATTATACCGAGCTCGATCATATCTATTACATTCTGTTACGCCCATTCTGTTGAATATAATCAAAGTCACATTGAACAATGATCTGTACTGCATGTAAGAAACTGACCAGTGTCGACGAGCTATTAAAATGCGTGATATGCAATAATGGTTATCATTATAAGTGCTTGAACTTTTCTGCCAACGATTTTAACATGAATGCCTCTGCACTAAGACGTACTTGGCGTTGTGATACGTGTAACAATGTCACCCGCCGTAACAGATCTGACGACACGCCTTTGGGCTCACCATACACTAGGATGCCAACCTCTGTTACCGCCTCGTCATCACGTAATACTAATATCACGCATCACCAGCTTGCTAATATGTCATGCGACGATTCTCTTGTGAATGCATCGGTGCTGTCCAACGACTCGCATTTGGATCAACAAAGTCTGATGAATGAGGAGGCTAGCATCAACATGAAACAATTCAGCTACCTATTTGACATGAAAATAAATAGTCTTCGAGAAGCGCTCACCATAGAAATTAAACAAAATATCAAATCCGAAATGTCTAAAGTAACTGAGCAACTGAAAACTGAGTTCTCAGCCACAACTGATTTCTTAGCGGCCAAACAATCTGACGCGGAAATTACTGTCAACGAAATGAAGAAAATGATGTCTCAGCTTGAGGCTGATAAGGCTGAGTTACGGATACAGGTGACTAAACTGGAACAAAGGATTCATTTAGTAGAAAAATCCTCAAGGAGCCTCAACATTGAAATACAGGCTGTGCCCGAGCGTCGCAACGAAAATGTCGTCACTATTTTTAAAAAATTTATGCGACACAATTAAAACCCCCATAACCGATAGTGACATACGCTCATGTCGGCGAATCGCAAAGATTAACCCCGCATCCAGCCGTCCTCGCACTATCCTTGTGACACTGCCGTCGGAGCGCCACCGGGACGTGATTATTTCCGGTGTGAAAAGATTTAACAAGAGCAACAAACAGGACCAGCTTAACTCTGTCCACCTCGGGATCACGGGGGACAAGACCCCAGTCTTCGTTTCGGAGCATTTGTCGGCGGAGTGCAGAGACCTCCATGCTGCAGCTCGCAGAGCGTCTAAGGAAAAATCCTTTAAATATGTGTGGGTGAAATACGGCCGCGTGTATATGAGAAAAGACGATACGTCCCCAGCTATCCACATAAAAGACAAACATTCTTTGGACAAGATTTGCTAATATTAAATTTATTTATTTTCTCTTTCTTTTATGTTGCCTTTGGCTTGTTATATGGTTATTGTTTTCCTATTAATTATGCGTATTTTTTATCAAAATGTTAATCGAATAAAAACTAAATTAAAAGATCTTTATATTAGTATTTTAAATAATAATTATGACGTCATATGTATGTGTGAAACGAATTTAGATAGTAATATTTTAAGTAATGAATTTATAGATGACAGGTACACAGTTTTTCGCAAGGACCGTGATTTAAGCCTAAGTTCCAAACGTTCTGGTGGGGGAGTTTTGATTGCAATTAAGAAAAATATTCACGTTGTTAGGCGACCCGACTTTGAGACAAATTTGGAGGACATTTGGATTTCTGTCAAAGATTCACAAGGCAAACTGTTTAATATCGGTCTTGTTTATTTGCCTCCCGACAGTGCTGCTTCTGACTACCAAATATTCCTCGACAAATGCGCTGATAATACCTGTCTTAATCCCAGTCAAGAGGCTAAGACAATACTGCTTGGTGATTTCAACATCCCCCTCTTGAAATGGTCTCCTGATCCTGCATTTCCATCATCATCTCGTCTCCAACCCAGCCATCCATACGATGCCAAGTCGTCCCATCTTATTGACTTTCTTCATCTAAGTGGCATGCATCAATATAATTATGTTCGAAATACAAACGATAGAACATTAGATTTGGTCATAACTGATATCTTAACATTATCTTTGTCAGAGAGCTGCCCATTATCTAACCCTGATCGCCATCACCCAGCAATTGACGTTGACATTGCATCGCATTTCACTACCGAGCAAATAAAGCCTAAGAATGCTTCTTTTCCCAATTTTCGAAAATGCGATTATGCTAAATGTTGCGACAGTTTGTCAAAAACTGACTGGCATGAAATTCTTAATAATAATGATGTGAATTTGGACGTAGAAATTTTTTATAATATATTAAATAAAACAATAAAGGCAAATGCCCCTATGCGACGAGCATGTCAGCGTGATTGCCCCGTTTGGTTTTCTGAGCCATTGAGGGCCTGTATTGAAGAAAAAAATCGGGTTCACTCACGATATAAAAAATACAAAAACCCTAGGGATTATGATGAGTTTAAGTTGTTGCGAGAAAGGTCTAAGAAGCTCATGAAGTCTTGCCATGATACATTTGTGGGTAGTGTTGAGGATTCACTCCAAGATAGCACTAAATTGTTTTTCTCGTACGTAAACAGTAAAAAGTCAAATAATTCTGTACCCGTCACAATTACTTACGGTAATAAATCAGCTTCAGGTGGGTCTGCTGTCTGTGAACTCTTTTCTGAGTATTTTTCATCTGTTTTTGTGCCTTCGGATGGTCATCGATCACAAGTTGATAACACCAATAGCCACTGCTCTTATTCAATATCGCGAGTTCCCTTATCCCGAGAGGACGTTTACAAGAAGCTTATGGACCTGGATGTCAACAAGGGCGCAGGGCCTGATGGCATTCCTCCTTACTTTATTAAAAATTGCGCTTCTGCTTTGCTGACTCCGCTGCATATTATATTCTGTAAATCTCTCACTACTGGTATATTTCCTAGCGTTTGGAAAAGAGCTCACATAGTACCAATATATAAGTCAGGTGATCCAACAGATTGCTCTAACTACAGGCCTATTAGCATATTGTCCGCATTTGCGAAAATTTTGGAAGCTCTAGTGTATGACCATCTTTATCCTCATATTAAACCACTTATAAGCGAGGCACAGCACGGTTTCGTAAAGGGTAAGTCAACCGTGAGCAACCTTATGGAGTATACGGATTACATTTGCAGAGTATTCAATAATCATGGTCAGGTGGATTCCGTCTATACAGACTTCCAAAAAGCGTTTGACAGAGTTAGTCACGACATACTTTTTGATAAACTTCAAGCTGCAGGAATCCATGGAAGTTTGTTTAGATGGATCTGCTCATATATGGAGAGTCGTAGTCAATTAGTGACTTTAAAGGGATTCTGTTCAGAACCTGTTGCCGTGCCATCTGGAGTACCTCAGGGTTCCCACTTGGGTCCCTTATTTTTTATCGTCTACATTAATGACCTTATTCCTAGATTGCGTAATTGTACTTTATTATTTGCAGATGACCTCAAAATTTTTTCCACTATTAATACAGTAAGGGATTGTATTTCTTTACAAAGAGACATTAATGAGTTAGAATCATGGTGCACTACTAACAAAATGAGCCTTGGAGTCAACAAATGCTCTGTAATCACTTTTACTCGCAAGAAATCTCCAATTCTCTTCGATTACTGTGTTTGCGGTGAAGTTTTGTCTAGAAGGTCTGAAGTGAAGGACCTCGGTGTTATTTACGACAGCAATCTCAGTTTTAATAAACACTTTGCTATGATTTCGAAAAAGTGCAACCAATTGTTGGGTTTCATTCTTCGCACGGCCTGTAACTTCAAGCGACCCAGCAGCTTAATTTATCTTTTCAGATCCTTCGTGGTAAGTAGATTGGAGTATGCCTCAGTCGTATGGTCTCCACAGTATGCCGTATCGATTGACTTACTTGAATCTGTACAGAGACGCTTTCTTCGTTTACTTTCTAGACGTTACGGTAATAAAAGGAAACTTACGACGTATCAAGATCGTCTTGTATTTTTCAAATTGGAAAGTATAGAAAAGCGACGCTCGTTACAAAATTTTATACACCTCCACAAAATAATACATGCCCAGCTTTCAACCTCTTTGATATCGAGTGTGCACTTTAAGGTCCCTACTAGATCAGTTCGCATCATCATTCCCTTCTCCATAACTCCGTGTAATAATCATGTATCTTCTCACAATCCGATTCTTAGAATATGCCGTGAATATAATAACTTATACCGAAATTATAATTCGGAACAGGTACCTGACATCTATAGCTTATCGCTTAACACCTTTAAATACAAAATTCGTCAACTTATTCATTAAACTTACATTTATAGATATATGTATATTGTATATATTTTTCACTTAATCATGTTTATGCCATTTCAGTAATGCAAATCTCTTGTCCTTATTTCCTGCTTCATTAATAAATTGTTTGTCTTCATTAATTTATCTATAGAATATTGATTGGATATTCAGACAATACCTACTGGTCTTTGCTTACATTGAAAAAATATATATTTTGTTGTTTCTTGTCTATCTAAGCATGCTGTGCGCACTAATTTCTTGGTTTTCCAACTTGTTATCGACACTTTGTAATGTATATATTGCCATGTTATGTTGTAAAACTGTTTTGTGTGCCAATAAATAAAATAAATAAATAAAAAATATAGTATCGTTGAGTTAGTATCCCATAACACAAGTCTCGAACTTACTTTAGGGCTAACTCAATCTGTGTGATTTGTCCGTATATATTTATTTTATTTATTTTAGGTGGTAAATAAAAAAAAAATCTGTATTTATAAAATTGAACGCTGACCGACTTATTGGTCAAAACCGCTGAACGTAGAAACATAAAATTTTACAGAAATCCGACTTCATATAGCGTAAGTGATCACTAAGGAAGGAATTTTGGAAATTCCACCTCTGAGGGGGTTAAATATGTAATAAACTAGGAAACAAAAGTGAAGAAATACAATTATGGTCAACTTACATGGATCAAATACCTGGTCGACACCTTTCGGCAGTTTGTACTCAACACATTGTAATATGCCTTTCACAATATTCAAACATTGAATCGTGAACCTTTCATATATCAATGACATGCCCTGAAAAGGAACAGATTATTAAAATCAATATTGAATTCTCATTGAAGACACTTGTTCTATCCACCCTAAACTATTCCTTATAAGGAAGAAATAAACGAAAAAGTTATTTATCTAATACATTAATGTCAATTTCCTATTTGAATAAATCACAGAAAAAAATTTTACGAATTAGATTGCAATATTAGTAAATAATTGTCTGTGGCAATTCAAATAAATTCTATTATCTCTACTAATATAATTAAACTTGGAACTGATGAATCGGAGTGAGTGATCCATTTCCCATTACCTAAACATTCAAAAATAAACCTTATTCGACTATACATAAGGTTCATTTTAAAAATATTTAAAAAATAAAAAATGGATCATATTCCAATTCATCAGTGGCCGTTTTAACCCCCCTGGTCAGATTTTGAAAGCCACCCTTAAAAGCCATCAAGGTTAACCCTACACGGGAGCGAAACCCCATGGCGCATCTAGTATTCTATATTTGTTTTTATGAAATGAAATTAAAATAATTTTATTTATTTATATAGGCTAAAAAATAGCACTTTTAAATCGTCGTATACTTTTTTAGTTAGTTGATCATAAAATTACTTAAAACTATTTTACTATTTAACTAACTTTAATTTAACTATTTTACTATTTTTATACTTGATGACGGTCGCGGGATGCGCATGGATGCGGGCAGCGCAGGACCGGTCGTTGTGGAAATCCTTGGGGGAGGCCTTTGACCAGCAGTGGAGGTCTTTCGGCTGAGAGAAAATTACTTAAAACTAAGGTTACTACCGCCTCCAAAGCTCAAGTGGAGAAGAGGCGGCGCAACAAACTCCACTGCTGCATTTTCTCCAAAGACGTCACTTTACAACATATGTCTTAATGATAAAAGTAAAATTTTAAAAGAAATATAAAATCTCACCTGTTCCGTAAAACAGTAATACAGCGCAAACTCCAAAGATGGCCGGATAAGAGGAACATAAGAAAACGGATGGAAGCCCAACACGCCGAGCGCCACTTTAGTCAGATGTATGATGAATTTCTCGCAGAGTTCCAGCGGGTATATGCCGCGCCCTTTGAGTAGTTTACCTGAAAACATTAATAATTTTTTTGATTTTTTTTTGTGTAAAAGTTTTATTTTATTAATTTTATTTTTTATGTACATAGAAGACCAACAACTTTCTTATAGATTCTATAGATAACAACGTAAAAAACACATAGTCATTTACAGGTCCTCACATCTAGAAACGAAATAAAGTAACATTCAATTGTGATCTCAGAAAACCAGAATAAAGACAATAAAGAATATTAATTCAATTCATTACTCAAGAAATATTTATAAATAAATTAATGTCAGTTACCCATATAGAAACATTTACCTACTACCAAGTGCATGTAAACTCCATTTATTCTTACCAGTCCTATCATGTAAGCAATCTTACTATGTCTTATTATGATTTTACAACAATATAAATTAAAACAGACTTTTTAGGAAATTACTTTCGTGGTTAATAAATGTTTTACTTTAGAATGTTTAGGTTTGAACTAATATTTGATTTATTTTCAACAAAATTCAACAAAAAGTACTGTGAAGATTGTTTACATGATAGGACTCGTAAGAATAAATGGAGTTATATTTATCGATTAATTTAATAAGGTTTGTAAATGCTGGATATAAAAATTATTGCGTTTTAAGATTTAAAATATTTAACATTAAAGTAATACAAAAAAAGAAAGAAAAAGGGACAAGAATTTACGCAATCGTATCGAATCGTGACATCAGAGTGAATAATATTATTCACAATGAATTTATTATCCATGTTAGTGACTAAGAGAGCGACTCTGAATAAATAATTATTTTTATTTATCAGAAGTCTGAACCTGAGTCAGAGAAGAGATATTTCTATTATTGTCAAAGTGACATACGTCATACGGGAGTTTAGGTTTCGGCCCGATTATAGTAACTTCTATAAACTTACGGCATTCCAAACTGGTCTTAGCGCGATCAAACACCACATTCAAAAACGCCACCGCGTCTTGGCTCTCATGCGCCTTCTTAAATCCGAAAACTGTCAGCTTCCTCAGTATACGGAGGCACAGGAGTGCCTTCTCCAGATGTTCCGTTATGAGCCCCGTGGCCGCCCCCTCTTGGATGTGACGTAAGAACAGTTCCGTGTTCTCATGCCACAGGTTGAGTATGAAAGCGTATACTGAATTAGTTAGTTCCTGGAAATAAAACTCATGTTACATAATAAAAAAATTACGTTGGGTCAACGATTCATTGTTCCGATCGTCGTTAGTGTGAACGGACTTATAGCGAAGAGTCTAGATCGTCATCTAGAGCACAGGGCGGGCGTCAAATATACCTTCTACTACTACAAATGAAACTGTATATCTGTGAACACGTCAGTAACACGTCAATGTGTGCGTTTTCATAGTCATAGCGTACCAATACACACAAGAACCGTGCCATATTGCGGGAGGGGCAGGGAGTTTCCTTTCTGTACGTAGTACTTATATTAATTCTGTGTCTAGAGAGACTCTCGTTCGGCAGTTGGGACGAGAGTTAGAGCCCCTGGTGGCTTGGGTCTTTGCCCTGCTGCCGGTGAATTCCCCTTTTTTATATGTTTAAATGTCTTTTTTTAAATATTTTATATTTAAAAAAAAGAAATAAATAAGTGAAAAATAAACTTGTATATTATAAGAGCGATCTAATTGAGGGGTATTGATGAAATTTGGTACACCGGTACCAAATAGGGCACTTTTATCACGAAATTTCCACGGGAGCGAAGCACCGGGGCGCGGCTAGTTTTTTACAAAAGAAAAATAATAAAAAAGGTAACTCACTTGGAATGTCCTCCGATCCCCAATAAGCCTCTTGGAAGCTAATGCTTTGACAACATGATGGAATATCAGCAATGACCGGTGCTGCATCAGAGGTTGGGGCGCTTTTAAAGCACACACCAAATCTGGTACTAAACTGGGCCAATTATTCGGGCAATCAAACCTAAAAAACAATTGAAAGCTTTGCAATCAGAGGGTCTGAAAAGGCCACTTTGACCTTATAAGTAGTTACATTAGTTTCATTTTTTAATGGATCATATTCCGATTCATCAAAATGGCCGTTTTAGACACCCTGATCGGCAATTTGTTGCAAGCTGCATCTCTTTCCAGTTGACTAGAAAGTGATTGATTAGAAAGGGATGCAGCTTATGACTTCTGTTTCTTTTATTACTACTTTATTAAACCAAAAATACATCTATATATATAAAAGAACAAGGGTGATTGGTAAATCAACGCCCAGCCTAAACCATAAAAGCTATAAACTTGAAATTTGGACCGAAGTTTTATGTTAATACGTAGTGCTCAGATAAGAAAGGATTTTTCAAAATTAGACCCCTAAGGGGGTTAAAATTGAGGGCAAAGTTTGTATGAAAAAAAATTAAAATCTTCACTGATTTACTTGAAACTTGGCAAGAATGCTTCTCAACAAAAATAACCAATGGCGTGTTTCAGCGTTTTTTGAAATTCAACCTCTAAAGGGGTAAAAAAGGGGAGGTAAACTAATTTATCATCACAAAACCTAAACTATAAAAGCTATAAACGTGAAATTTGGTAAGTGTCTTCATTATACAATATACTGCCCACATAAGAAAGGGTTGTTCACAATTTCAACCCTTGCAGTCCAAAAAAAGGGGTGAATTTGCGTACCTTTAGACAAATCCCATTTGAAATTTCGCCAGTTACAAGCAATGCATGTTGGCCTATTGGTAGAAGCCGCGGATTATTTTTTTAAGTACAGGGTTCGAATCCTGCCGGATGTGACTTTTTTTCCAATTTTTTTTGCGTTTTGTATTAGTTTTTTAGAATTCTATATTTTTTTTAATATTTTAGTAAAGAAATATTTCAAGAAAGTAACTGGAAGTAGCTGGATCGAATCCTGCCACTAACAATAATTTTCTGTTTTCGTTTTTTATTTGTTTTCTAGAATTCATTTCTTACTTTTTTTTTAATTTTGAAAAGAAACGAATAAATTCATTTGTAAATTTATTTCCGGTCATCTACTGATTGTGCCAAGCAAAATAATATCCAATAGATGGCGTTGATAAAATGAGAAATGTAAGCTGAAATTATTTCTCAATATTTTCAATAGATGGCGCTGCGCAATTTTGGTGATTTCTACTTCGCGCTTAGGGGTCGTGGGTATAATAATAAAACAGTAAAGATATTTTGTCTGTACAGTACATTTAGTATTTTTGACTGAAATGGATAGAGGGACACTTAAAAAGAATAACAGAAAGCAAAAACATTTTTTTGGAATTTTTTGTCTGTCTGTCTGTCCGTCCATCTGTATATGTATGTACGCGTTTCACGCAATATCTGCTGGACGGATTTGATAGAACTTTTTTTGTTGTATAGCTATTAAGCCTGGGCAACATATATATCATAAAACATAAACAACATATGGGCTATAAGTGATTTTGAAAACTGGAACACCTGATGAAGAACCTTAAGGGGGGTTAGGCGGTCAGCGAAAATTCATATGAAGCGGCTGAAGCGGGGGGGGGACGTCCCGGTTGCGCGCCATTCGAATTTTTTTTTATCAAAAAGTTAATAGAAATGTTTAGTTGTTCAAAAATTTAAATCAGTCACGAAATCGAAAAGGTAAAATACCTTTGTGTTGGTGATTTTAAAACATTTTTTTATTATAAAACACGGATGTTATCTGTATTCATATGAAATAGAGGTAACTTCACGATTTTTTTCTATCGAGCAAAATTTTTCCCATCGTGTTTTGGAAACAGTCCTCCCTTTAAACATACGTTCTACAATACATATCAGAAATTTCAGGGCGAAAACTCTTCAATTCTTTAAACAGCAGCTTATAGAAAACAGCCAATAACAGCTAAACTATAAGAAATATGGAAATGATACCTTTGGAAAAGTTAATCAATCTGACGAGCATTTTCTGTTGACGTATAAAAATCGAAGATCAGGATCATCTGATGAAGAATTCCAAGGGACCAGCTACACTATTACATATATGGAAATGGCGCCTTAGCAAAAGTCGTTTAACCTGATGAGCATTTTCTGCTGACGTATAAAAATTTAAGTTTATGCAACATCTGATGAAGAACTCCAAGAGACCAGCTACTCTATAAAAAATGGAAATGGGGCCTTAGCAAAAGTCGTTCAACCTGATGAGCATTTTCTACTGACGTATAAATAGACAGGACACGGGATAAGATAAAGAGGGACTCTGGGTGGTAGTGGTGGTACACGGGAAATTGTAGATAACGAGCAGACGAAGATCGTTTATTGAATGAAATATCACTTTTGATTCATTTTAACACCGCGACTGTACTACGAGTACCTAATATATTCCCGCGGGACACGGGATAACCAAATAGCTGAAATTTTGAGTACTGGAGTTTAGGTTACTACAGTTTGGAACACAAAAAGATTTTTCATCTAAGGAAACTCATGCGGGCGAAGCCGCGGGCAGCAGCTAGTCTAGTATAAAAGGTGAATTTAATGCTAATAGCATTCTCTCCCAGTCGACCTTCAGGATAAACAATCTTGGGATTCTTTTGTATCCCATAATCCCTTTCTATTAGGGGACCAGACAATTTTTTTTTTTGACGCCTCTTTGAAATATCTCACATTAATAGAATTATCCGTAAAATAATCACATCCATAACCAAAGTATTTCCCAAGATATAGCAAAAAACAATTCACATTTTTAAGCGATGTTTGGGCGATACCAAAACGCCCCTAACTAATCGTGCATTCATATGACGTCACGCGCAGAAAATGGACTTTCCCTAAAAGTTTGAACTCTAATAAATCCGCTCAGGAGAATAAAATCGTGCTGAAAAGTCGCAAAATGTGTTTAATTATATGTATTCTATCATAAAATTACATATTTTTACCAATCCTCATACCTTGGCCGGTCCCCTATTGCGAGATAAATTGCATAGTAAGTAGACGGTATCAGAAAATTCTAGATTTCTCTATAAGTAAAAGAATTGAATAATAAACTAAAAGTACTTATATCAGAAATAAATGCATGGTTAATGTTGAAAGACAACATAAATCATAGATTGGAATCTATTATTTACTGCAGTGGAGTAATCACCCATTGTTCTCAACAATTGTTAAAATTTAATAAGTATTTTGTATCATTGTCTTCTATAAATATACAAATACCTCAATGCCACTTGATAAACATAACTGTGATATGATATAGAGAAGTATTCATTCTGAGAAGAATAAAAAAGTGAAAAAAATGGGGGTATAAAAAGGCATCCCAATAGGGATGATGACTGGGTAAAAAATAAAATATATGATGCTATTTAAATAATGAAACATTATAATTGAATGTCACTTTAATTGATCAATTTTATTTATAACATGGTTTACTATTTTTAAGTTCTAATTAAAGTATATTGGGAATGCTTTTTGACTCCATTAAAAGTGACGTCACCGTTGAGTACTGTCATACAAGTCCCATATAAATTATTGTTTTTGACATTTAGAAAAAAGTAACTAATTTGACTTGTTGTCATCTACCCTATTCCAAATTTTTTTAAAATGAATTATTTAGGCCCAACCGGGGTTTAAACCGGGGACCTCCTGTTTGAGACAGTCCAGCATGATGACTATTAGGCTACTGAGGACATCATAATAAGAAAATAAGAAAACTAACCTAGCTATTTTCGAGATCAAAACTGCCTGTTGCGTAGCAATCTGTGAAACTGGCTCCCCAAGAATATTAGTTGTGAGTAGGCCCTGTCTGAGCTTCTGTTTCTCTTCTTCTGTTATAGCATTTGGGGCATTACGTCTCCAATACCGGTCGATGCCGTTCTTGAAGCACATAACAGCTAGCCAGCGAACATTTACATCAATGGAATGGTTTGATAGAACATCCTGAAATTGCACAGTAATTTATAATGTAGGTCTCAATAGATCTTGCAGAATTATTCCTTATTTAAAAATCTAAGTAAATATCTAAGGCTGGTTCTATACTGTTCTTTAATAAAATTTACGTTCATTCACTTCCATGCACGTCTCTATATTGTACAGACATTTATTCCTTTAACGGCAAAGAGGTTTCATGAAGAATTGCACTTAGGATTTAATAGAACTGTAAATACTGCATCAAATCCATTATTTATTAGGTTATGTTTTATGTCCATTATTATTTATGTTTTGGATAGTTATTTCCAGAATGTTAATAGCTAAAACAAATCCATGTGAAGCCAGAGTGAGTCACTAGACAATTTATTAAGTCTTGGATGAAAACAAAATATTTACCAAGAGAAAAGAATATAAGCCAAGCTCTATCTTCCATTCTTGAAGCTTTTTATAAAAATTGCATCAAATCCATTATTTGATACAGTTTTTATGTTTTGTATAGTTTATCTCTAAATTATTAGTAAAACAAATCCGTGCAAAGCCAGAGTGAGTCATTAGAAATTTATTAAATAAAGTCTTGGATGAAAACAAAATAATTTACCAAGAGAACAGAATAAAAGCCAGGCTCTATCTCCCATTCTTGAAGCTTTTTCTCAGCTGGCTTCAGCACCGCAGCATCCTGACTAGTAGCCCGGTTCAGGGTGTCCAAGACCATCGCATAGATGTTTGGATCCATGGTGTCTGGTTATGAAATCACCAGTTCTGTTGACAATTCAAAAATTAAGTTGCTTCAATTTTGAGCCACACAATTTATGATTTTATATTTTACTAGCTTTATGCCTCTGCTTCACCTCCATTAATATCGTTCTCTACGCCTTATGGGTGGAATTTCCAAAAGTGCACAAGTTTCTAGATTCAACAGTTTTGCCTCTGTGTTGATATACCAATCAATAAATATATTTTTTTGTAGAAGAATACAATTTGTAAAAGTATATTTATTTAATTTGTCATGATACAAATGTTTTTTCATTAGTGCTATTTGAATAGGTACTTAGTTTTTCTTCAGGATGGAGGAACAAAAGCAAAGGGAATGTAAAAGGTCACAATTATTTATGACGAAATCAGCATATGTAGTAAAATTGATATCAGAGTATTCACTACGTTTTAATTGATTTAATGGGGAAATCAAATATATACGGTGGCATCAAATGAGTAAATAACAGATTAAATAGATAGGTACTACAAGATACGCGGATTACAAAAAAGTGTGAAGTATTATTAAAAGTACTTCGTCATCGGTAAAGTAAACACCGGCAGATCTTTGGCACAGTGCAAATTCATTGCATTCCAAGCGATCGATTATGTTAGTATGTTTTTTAATTGTTAACAATAGATACCTACTACACATAGGTAAATAAACTTACTTTTTATCTTGAAAATACTAAGGACATGACATAACCTAACACAACTTGCGCAGGAAAAGGAGTCCTAAAATACGCAAAAATAGTTTATTTAACCATCCAAATAGTGCAGCCAATTTACACAGACACAACCTGATAATCGATAAATTAAACTACACTTTTAATTTGCCGAATCATATTGAAATACAAAAACACCACGGAATTAAATAGACGAAACCGACTTTATCCGACAAAAAGTAACATCGATTGACGTCGGGCATGAAATTGTCAAACAAAATATCAAATTGACATTATGTTTTTTTCTTGAAAATTGACAATAGAGCTTAAACAATATAGTGAAAAAAGTGCTGTGCTTTGTTGTGCATCGATACTATTGGTACTTAGTTTAACTATCGAATGCAAACGCAATGTAAGATTTTTCTGACAGCTAATTAAGAAAAAAATAGTATTAAAAAGTCTCAATAGATAGCGTTTTATAAAAGCCGAGTCGTAATAATGGCTAAACCTATATGGTGCGCTTTTTCCTGTCAACCAGAGGCATAAAAAAAATCACCTAACAGTTTGACAGTTGCACAAATCACAAGATTGATACTTTTTAGATGTTTTTTTACTAAGTTTTATTTAAAAAAATAAACCAATCCCGTAAATATTTGCTTTTTGTATGGAACTTTTTCTCTCGCCTTTATTTAAGCGCCATCTATGAAGTCATATGGAACAATTTTTTTTTGTTTGGGTCTCGAAAAATCCCTCATTAGCGTTTCGTTAAATTTTCAAAATAAATTAGAAAAAATCCCAAACATGAATTTGCCCAGGCTTTTGATTCTACTAAATAGTGTAGTCCCGGGAAGTAGTCTAGTGTCATAACGTGCAAATTTCAGTAACACAAGTGTTATATACATGAAGTTAGCCCGGTAGCCATCTACCCCCCCTTGGTGGGTAGGTAGTAGGGGGGGCCTTCAGAGGTACACGCCGCGCCGCCGCGCTATATGTAAAATTTTATATCAGCTTCTATTTACCTACCACCTCGAGTTTGGTGTCATTTTCTAGTTAATCAGACATGAGGAATTAATTTTTGAGACATTTAATGTATAGTTTAATAGAAAAAGTTTATATAGTATAGTTTTTTATTCACCTGTCAATATTTTTGAATTGAATAAAAAATACTATATTAAAGAATATATTTATCTAGGTTTTAAAAAATATATACTTAAATATTTAAAGTTATCGTAGATCTTTCTGAAAAAAATCGGACATGGTATGCGGCGTCGACGTGAGCATCGACCAATGGTGACAGAGACGCGCGCAGTTTCATCAGTTGACTATAAATAGTTGTGTAGCGTCGACCAATAGTGACATCTAGCCGCAGGCTAGATGTCACTATTGGTCGACGCTCGCTCACGCCGACGACGACGTTAAGTTGAAGCTGTCGCTGTTCTGTTAGTCGACTGCTGCACTGCTGCAGTTTGTTGCGTCTCGGCAGCATGCAGTTTGCTGCGTCGTCGGCAGCATGCAGTTGGATGGTCGACAGCTGGCTGCTTGTGTGTGTGGCACCACACAGGGCTTATTAGGGCTGATTTCATCGATCTTATCGAAATCCGAGTTTATGAAAACCAAGTTTTGTCTAAACGAGATTAAAGGTTTTCTTTAATCTCGATTACATACTAATTGATTTCTCCAGCTTATTTTGATCGCGTTTACGAAAACGCAGTTTACAGAAACGTAAGTATGAAGCATAGACAAAAAAATTGTGATGCGTTTTGTTTCATATTTTTTTAATATTTATTTATTTATTTCCATGCTACAATTTAATAGAAATGAGGGATTTTCCGTGACACAAATTAAAAAAAGAAATAGTTCTAAATGACTTCATAGATGGCGCTTAGTAAAAGCCGAGAGAAAAAATTCCATACAAAAAGCAAAAAATCCACGGGATTGGCATTAAAAAAAAATAAAACTTAGTAAAAAAAAAACTAAAAAGTATCTATATTGTGATTTGTGCAACTGTCAAACTGTTATGTGATTTTTTTTCTGCCTCTGGTTGAAAAGTAAAAGCGCACCATATAGGTTCAGCCATTATTACTACTCGGCTTTCATAAAACGCTATCTGTTGAGACTTTTTGTACTGATTTTTTTTTTCTTAATTAGCTGTCAGAAAAATCGCTCATTACAACTAAAAATAAATTTAATATTTATTCACACATAAACAATATATTTTGTGACATTTACAATACCGGGAATGCTTTTAGCCCAAACTGTCACGAAGACGTGACGGCTGTCGCATTATTGTGTCGATTGTTGTTTTCTGTTGTTTAAACTCGTTTAAACGAGCTAAACGGCGGAAATCGGTCGGTTAGGTTCGAAACCGAGATTAGCTTTAACTGAGTTTAGTTGATGTTGATGAAATGCAAACTGGCGCTTTAAACTCGTTTTTTCGGCCAAACGGAGATTAGCTTCAACTAATCGCGATTAGTTTCATCGGTGAAATTGGCCCTTAGGATTGCTAGATGTTTTTTTTATCCGTAAGGCTTGCTTGTATATCAGTTAAAGTCCGTAGATGGCCTCTAGATAAACCTTTACGGATTTAAAAAAAAAGGGGCCTGAGTAGATCACTACTATAGACCTTTAATACCCCGGAAATATTACCTAGTTCTCTATTTAGTTTGTGGGAAATATAAGAGTGGAAGTGTTACTTGATAAAATTAGTAAGGAACCGTGGTCGCCAAACTCACACATTTAAGTTATAAATTATACACTACACTACAGATGAACAATCAGCTTTATTGGTCATTTTTATTTCATCAAAGTGTATTAAGTCAATGCGATTATATCGGACAAACAAGTACCTTAAGTCTTCGACATATGGCTTAATTTATACTGTACAATAACGTACATAAGACGTTTTAAAGTCCAACGTCGATTAACGAAAAAATTCCGCCTCTCGACTATAGATGGCGTTTTGAAACTTTTGAGCAACTATGACCAATAAATCAAAGAGAATAGGGTTTAAATTAGCGTCAAATGAGAGTATTCTTACTACCACTCGATTAGTGCAGTAGCGGATTGATTGCAACACAATACCGATATCGATAGATCAAATTTTCATACAAACTCAGAATAATAAAACAGATTTCTTTCTTTTATATTGTTTCGCGGATTTATAGTGTTACTATTTTAATCAAAAATTACCGTAATATTAAGTTATAAAAAAAGTGTGTCGGTAGGTGAGAAGTGGGCGCTTCGACATGTGACGTCCAAAACTCTGCTAGTTGCATCTATTTCTGATTTCTATCCATTTTTCTTTAAAATCAGGATTTTTGGGAAACCTTAAAATTAATATTTTATACAATGTAAACAAAATATATCGATAAAATCCAAAACATTACCTTACTAGGTACATCCCTAATCGAGTAGCATAGAAGTTTCGGTAAGAACAGAGGAGCACGTGTTAATGACAAAATCGACCTTATATAAAAGACATTAAGGTAACTTTTAACAAATAATATTTTAAAGTTATTATTATCATTATTGAACTTTTATTTTAAAGAAAACAAACGAAATCTTCTGCTCACCGGTGGTACGAAACACCTCCATTTTCAAGATTAATTTTGCTACTGTTATTTTTGCACTCTAAAATAGAACAAAATGGCATTTTGACAAGGGAATTTCGACGAGAATTCAATGTCACGAACAAACTACTCAGCGCGAAGTCAGAACACAACTAGAATGACGAGCCGTGTATGTAAGCTATGCATCGCTTACTTGTGGCGACCGCGCCACGCCTACTTAACACTTCCACTCTTATTTATATTTCCGTGTTTAATCCTATCAGGTACTAGATCCTATTACATACCTCTTTGCCATCTTTTCTTAAAATAATAAAAAATAATGATACGCACGACAAGCCGAACGACATTGGCAGACAGGACATTTCTTGACATCAGTGTGACCGTTTTTGGTATTTTCTGTACTAATTTAGTATAATTGGGGCATCTCAGAATGATGTTAGTATAATTTTAGTACTTAACCAAATTTTAGTATAATACTGGTAGAATTTTAACTATTTTGTTTATTTTGGTATTTGTTTTTGGTATTTTCGCGTGTTTTCACGTAAAAACCCCTCCCACCCTCCTCCCGAAAATTTCTTCCGTTGAAAATTTCGGAAGTCCTCGGGTTTTTAAGAAATTTTTCCGTTCTCGTGAATATTTCCAAAAAAGTTTCCCCTTTTTCCTTGAAACACATCACTACCCGTACGCTTCTTTCTTTTGCTCCTCCGCACAAATGTCTCGTACGCGCCCGTTTTTTTTTTTTTTTTGCTCGTCCGGTAAAATTTTGAACTGATTATATTCGGATTTGTTATTGAAATGTGTGTTTTATGTAGCATATTTCTGAAAAAAATGTTAGTACAATTTTGGTATTTTTGAATTTTGCTTTTTAGTATTTTTTAGTACTGACAGCACTATGTTCTGGTATTTTGTCAAATTTTAAAACGGTCACACTGCTTGACATTGACATTTGTTGTGTTGTATGTACTTGAGAGCGTGAGCCGTGTTGGCTATTCGTATTATTGTAATTATTTATTATTTATTTACATTCTATAAGTCTCAAAGACAAATTTTACTTATAATGATAAGCTCACGTAATTAATTGTATTCACGTTCCTCCAAAATGTCTCAATCAAATTTACTAGACATCAATCCTGAAGACTTGTTTCAAAACTACTTTGTCAGGGATGTGGACCAAGTTCAGAAGAAATTACAATATGAAATTGAGAGAAAAAGGGAAGAATTACGTGCTATGGTTGGGTAAATATCGCATTTACACTTTTGTTTTCGTGTCAAACTTGTCTAAAAGAGAACCAACAACTTGAAAATTATGACGTGAATTTATGCCCTTCTGTGTTGGATATTACAGTGAAAGATACCGGGACCTCATACATGCAGCAGATACCATAGAGGAGATGAAAGTCACTACATCAAGCACCCTAGATCACATCACTGAAATGATAGCAGCATGTAGAAACCTACACAATACACATTTGGTCGGCTTCAAGATTGATAAGAAGCCAGAACAACCACAAAGGTAAAAGTTTTTAATTTCTTAAAACGAATATTATGAGTTGATTTTTACCTGTAAGTATCTAGAGTGGTTTATGAAAAATAGCATACCATATATGGTCCTGTATTTCAATGACAAATTTACTGAACTTATCTTTTCCACCTTTTTGACCTATTATAGAGACTGATTTGTTTGACTAATTAAAGAAATTATTGATTTTGTTTAACAGTTTGTTCATGATTAATATAATCCTAATATTATTTATTTTGAACATTGGGGAACTTCCCTAAAGTGTGATTAAATAAAAGAGTAATGGACTGTAAAATAACTGATTCTAATTCAGACAAACATAAAGAAAGCGCTCAGTGACAGGAGAAACGCGGCCTTCGCCCGTAAATGAGTTTCGTCAAGTGTCGCGGCTGCGGCCTGTTCCCAGGCGGCCCGACCCGCGCCCCGCCACTTTCATCGCGCTCGCGCAGCGACAATTTATTTGTTTGTTTGTTACCTCTTCATGCTTGATCTACTGAACCATCTACCTGAAAATTTGCAGACACATAGAAGTACTGAGAGGGGCATAGGGTACCTTTCATCATGTAAAAAAGTACTGTTCTGGTGGAAAAGTCATGCAGGCGAAGCCGCGGGAAAAGCTAGTATTACATAAAAGCATTAGATAAATTTAAGATTTTTATAAAGATAATTTTATAAGTATAAACACTATAAACTAATATATAAGAAACAATACAAGTTTATCCGCATTAGTTAATATCATATGTATGTAAAATTAGCACACAGGGTTGGTCACCTTACCTGTATGTTCAAGTACTTCATCCTATCCTTCATATGTCAACAGACAATTCTAATTCACAAGATGCATGCTCTATAAAAAAAATTAAAAATAAATAAGCAAGATAAGTTTGTGGCACTAAAACCATACTACATAGTTACATACATACATATAATCATGCCTTTTTCCTGTGAGGGTAGGCAGAGACTAGCGATTTCTATTTGCTACAATCCTTACAGATCTCTCTCGTTTCCTCTACACTCGTCATTCTCTTCATACATTCTATGAAACTATAATAAATCGAATTTAATTCAGCTTTCAGTTCAATGTCAACCCGGCCCAAAGCATATCTGTGCAAGTGAAACTCTTGATGGACATTCCAGAAAAAATATGGACATCTGTTGAAGCTGAGGATTATGTGAAGGCTACACAGTTGTTTATCATGGCTAGGCATGTCAATACAGGTAGAATTTATTGTATTTTTTATTTTTATTTTATTTTTTACTTATTTTAATATTATTCCATCGAGAAATGTTAATAGCCCTCCCTATTAGGATAGGACATCAACTAAAATGGTGGCCTAATGATAATGATGTCATCTAAGTTGTAAAAATATAGAACTTTTAGGTATGCAAAGCCAAGGGAAAAACAAGTTAATCTAATATTTTTGATGTATAACATCTATCGCCGTGACGGCAAATTGCATGACTCCGTTGTGTCACAACGTCGTTTCTGCCAGGCGTCCAGCGATGGCCAACTTTTTTCTTCTAAACTTCTAGTACTCTACAGGTTTGTTGGCTTTTCAGGTTTACAGTTACAAATGGGAGGCAAAAGTGCAAAGCCAGAAATGCAATCATTGCAAAGACTAGTACAACAGCAATGGAACTCAATTTCCAACTTTAATCAGACTATTGTTGACGTCTGTAGGGAGAAACTCCAAGATGTTGATATCACTGTAGAAGTAAGATCTTATTTAGTTTTATTTATAACTAAACTAACTTTGCCTGTGGCTTAGGCCGCATAAATTATGCACCAAAACCTTCCTCATATCCTCCATCCAATGGTGAAAACCACACGAAAATCCGTTTAGTAGTTTTTGAGCTTATCACGAATAGACAGTTGTGGCTGTGGGGGACTATTTAAAACGTAATTGGAGTTGAAAAATTCTTTTTGTATTTTGACAGGTTTTGAATGAATAAAATTATGATAACAAAAGCGATTAAATTGTCGAATAAAATTCTTCAGGGGCTGTAAGTTTTTGATATAATGTGAACAGAAGAAGATTTACAAAGAGCAAAAACCTGAACTTAAAAAAAATATACTTTGGTTTTTATTTTTATAGGTCCTTTTTTTAATTTTACAGGTTGCCTGTTCCTGCCTTGTCAGCCTGTATCTTCTGGACTCCCAAACAATGGTTGAACTTCTCAATACTTTGATAAGTTTACAAAGCAACAGCAGTCTCAAGTCGACTCTAAAGTTTGATTTGACTAAAATCTTGGAAGGGGATGTGAAAGCCCAAATAAAGGATAAAATTGTTAATGGCGTCAAAATTGTGCTGAAGACTGTTGTTTTGGTATACGCCTGTTTTGTGGGTAAGTTTATAGATATTTCTTGTGATCGTAGACTAATCATACATTTATTGTGAACAATAGTTTGCGTGACAATTTTTTGTATTTTTTTGTATTTCTCTAGTTGTGTATTGTTTAGAGATTGCCAGGATGAGCTGAGAACCGAGATGAGTGGGCGAGGCCTTTGCCCAGCAGTGAACTATTATATCTGGACCAATTTTTCTACAATACTATAAATCCTATAGGGATGCCAAACCAATATCAAATAAATACACATATAAATAAAAATACTTATATAATTGAGTGTACTTACTTAGTTTAACATAAAATTATCAAATTTAACGAAGCATGTTGCGGAAATTTTTGTGTACAGACATTTTGACGAAGCTGATATATTTTTGATTTTTTTTCCATTTGAGATTTTTTTTAAATCTCTTTTTTATTAAAATAAAAGTTGTATTTTGTATTAATTCCAGATAATCGAGGGGGAGCAGTTTTGTGCAAACTGCGGGAATTGTTCAGCAAAGACTCGCAGCCTCTTATAGAGTTGGTAAGATTCACTGACACAGCTGGGTTGAAGTTACTGCCTTCAGGGATTTCCACTTTTAGGTTCGATTTCATTTTTTTTTGAACAGTTTTATTTATATTTTTATTAATCCAAACGAAGAAGGTGATAGAGAGACCTTTGCCCATTAGTGGGACAGTTTAGGTTTGTAGTCAAGAGGAAACCCATCTTTAATAAAAAAAAAAATATTAAACAAATTATTATAATTTATAAAATACTAAATATTGAAATAGCAATCAATCAATTTATATAAAAAAATTCCATTACTGACTGAGTGATTGACAGACAACGAACAGCCAAAACTACTGGGCGTAGGAAGCTGGAATTTGGCATGCAGGTTCCTTAGGGAGTGTAGGGGAGCACTCTCTCTCAGCCGAAAGACGTCCACTGCTGGACAAAGGCCTCCCCCAAACATTTCCAGGTTGCCCGGTCCTGCGCTGCCCGCATCCATGCGCAACCCGCGACCTTCACCAGGTCGTCGGTCCACCGAGTGGGAGGCCTGCCAACACTACGTTTTCCAGTTCGTGGTCGCCACTCGAGAACTTTTCTGCCCCAACGACTATCTGTTCTACGAGCTATGTGCCCCGCCCACTGCCACTTAAGTTTGCCGATTTTGCGGGCTGTGTCGGTTACTTTAGTTCTCCTACGGATCTCCTCATTTCTGATTAGATAGATAGATCAACAATTATTGCACCATTTACAGAAAAGAACATACAACGTAGTAACAAATGTAAATACATAAATAAATGAGCGCAAAGGCGGGCTTATCGCAAATGCAATTTCTTCCAGCCAACCTTTGGGTGATTAGGGGAACACTAAGAGAGGATTTCTCGAAATTCCCACGGGAACAAAGACCTGGGGGTCTAAAACGGCCATTTTGATGAATCGGAATATGATTCATTTCTTAGTTCCTAAAAATTTAAAAATGAAACCTATGTTACTACTTATAAGGTTTATTTTTAAATATTTAGAAAATGAGAAATGAATCATATTCTGATTCGTCAAAGTGGCCTTTTTAGACCCCCTGAGCCCATGCTAGAATTATGAAAGTCAAAAGTCAATTTTTTTTATTGAAACGACTTTATTTTATGACGAATTGGTGGCGACTAGACAGACTTGGAGCATGATAATTTTGCCATTTTTTTTTCAGATTAACCCCTCAAAAGGAGATCCAATTACTCGCCTCGAGAGAGATAACCGAGTGTGTTCAGAAATGGAGTGTGTGGGTGAAATCCTTCATTGAGGAAAGCGTTCAGAATTTGTTGCAAAACGTCACTCGGGTTAAAGTGCTGCATGAGATCAGGGAAGACGCCTTTAAAGTTGGTAAGCTTATTTATTGCGTCCATTTCAGCTTGGCCAAAAATGCTTTGGTATATCCGTGACTTCTTAACCGATTCCCGTGAAATTTTTGAAACAGCTTCGATATACATATGAAAATCGAAACACGAGCCATTTTTTAGAAATTTTTGACAATGTCGGAGTTATCAAGAAAAACATATGGTTGTGAAAAGTTCCTTCGATCTCAATGAGCTCGCGAGGTCTACAGCTCAAAGAGGCACTAGTTTAGGATTATAAACAAAAGCAATATATTTTAATAATTTTTTATTTTCATTTCGAACTATCTACTTCTCCACTGCTGGGCAAAGGCCTCCCTCCATTTTTCCATTCTATCTGGTCCTGTATTAAAACTGTCAAATTTTTTAAGAACCTATTCATATAGTCTCGCCATTTTATTAATTAAATTATACAATTTATTCGCTCTTTTGAGTTCGTCTTTCTTTCTTATCAAGTAACACGTGAACCTATCCATATTATCTCGCCATTTTATTCAATTTATTAGCTATTGAATTCGTCTTCAGATTGTGTGTGGTGTCAGATACATCGCCCGAAATCATCTACTGGACGGATTTGGTACACCAATAGAAAAACAATATAGGGTACTTTTTATCCTGAAATCGAATCCCACGGGATTCGATTCCCAGGCCGCTAGATATATTTTTTAATTTCTGTTTAAGAAACTCCATCAAATTGGTCTAAAATCTGCTCGGCGCTCGCAATACCCGCTGTTCACGTGTGGTGCCACTACTTCCAACCTCTGTTGACGGCCAGAGTGAAAGCTATCATAGACAACCGATGGGTCAAAATCTATGACTCGTTCAAGACGCAGATCCTCATTGACTTGACTAAGGTATGTTTTTTTTATTCAGGGCTATGGGTCTACTAATACAAACGTGCAATATCCTTTAGTTGTGTCTGAAAAGCCAAAGATATTGTACTAAAGCATAGAGGTAATGTAGATAAATAGAGGTTCCATTGTATTCTGGAGTTCAAGATTAGATTTTTTTTCAATTTACATGATTGCCCAAAAAGGAGTATTATGTTATCAGGTTTATTTATATATTATCTCTGTATTCAGGTGTCTTCAGACAGTGAGACGGAGAAGGAATCCGACATCAACTGGTATGTGTGGAAGGACCTCATTGGGGAGACCATTATCGAGTCCAGGAATGACGTCATCAAGGTCATGAACTCACTTATGAAAGGTAAGCTTTGCCCGCGGCTTCGCCCGCGTGAATTTCACCCGAGAAAAGTTGCTTTTTTCCCGGGATAAGACCCAGTACTGCTAACTATGTGTATGCGATATTTCAGGAAGATCGGTTCAGTAGATAAAGTGTGAAGAGGTAACAAACAAACATACAAACTCAGTTTCGCATTTATAATATTAGTTAGAATAGTAGTAACCTTGAAAATATTTATGTGATCACCAGTGTATGTGTCCGATTCATTTATTATTTTTTGTACACAACAAATAAATAGAGAGTAAACAAAGTATTTTAAAACTAAATACAAAGGTACCAAAAGTAAAGGTATCGATGTTCAGCTAAAACACGATGCAGATATCTCTATGCATGAGGTACCTACCAAAATGTGCAGGGCACGGAAATGTACCGTATAGCGCTTGAATTTTGAAAATCGGTTAGGGTAGTTTCTTATTTCCTAACTTTCTGATAGATCTCTTGCACCTCACTCGTAGATGCTTGGTCGTATTTCCTCATGACTGAGGGTCGTGGTCATTATATGGAATGAAACAACGACTATCTTGACAATTTTAATGGAGTGGTTTGCCATTGCCTTCTCCATTTCACACACTAGCTGATAATCATCAACCAGAGTGCAGGTTTCCTCACAATGTTTTCCTTAATCGGAAGCAAGTGGTGGTCGATTAAAACTAACGTAGGTACATGAGTCAGATTGGTATACAAATTCATGTAGCACGGGCAGGATTCGAACCCGGGACCTTTACAGCCACAGGCGGGCGCCCTACCACTCGGCCACCACCGCTTATGTGCATCTGGTGAAATATTTGAACGGTATCTCCTCAGGCATGGCCCGCCAAGACCGTGGCTTCACACCGACCTTAGAGAAACTCTGTGAAAGTCTCGACAGCGAGTTACAGAAGCTTCTAGAAGACTTGAAGATCTATTTATACCAGGATAAGAAGACTAACAGAGATAGGATTCTCTTCTCGTATGATGAAGATGAGGATTTGGAGCAAATGTACATTGATAAGGGAGATATTGAGGTGTTTCTGAGGGATGTTGCTGATAAAAATATTCAGAGGTGAGTTTATTCTAGTAACCACGATCTTTTGGCTCGATACTCAATATTTTATTTCATCCATTAAGTTGACATGGTGGCTCGTGAGTGAGGGCGCCGCCTACGTTTTAAATGAGAAATTTAATAGCTTACACATTATAGTTCGCTGAAATTTTAATAGCTTAGACATTAGTTCGCTGAAATTTTAATAGCTTGGACATTAGTTCGCTGAAATTTTAATAGCTTAGACATTAGTTGGCTGAAATTTTAATAGCTCGGACATTAGTTCGCTGAAATTTTATTAGCTTAGACATTAGTTCGCTGAAATTTTATTAGCTTAGACATTAGTTCGCTTACCTACCCCGCGCGAAAAGATCGTGGTCGCACGAACAATTCTTGTATATTGCATGTAGATAGATAGATGACCCTTTATTAAACAAACATATTATGTGCGTGCAAAAGGCGGCCTTATCGTAATTTGCAATAATTCGTTTGGTTTCTACGTCGGTTTGGGCCCATGATAATAAAATATTTTATTTTTTTAACAGAATGTTGCAATACATAAAGGTGTGTTTCGAAGAGCCAACATTACAATCAACTGATCTACAACGAAAAACGACTGCTATCTACACAGCAAGATTTATTCAAGCAATACCCAACCTTATGCCACATTTGCGCAAGTGCTATATTTCTGAGCAGTATCACCTGGGGATCGAGAATATTGACGATAATGCTATTAAGAGGTGGACAGATCTATGCGATGTGTTGAAGGAAAACTGTCTTTATTGTTGGAGCCAGTGGGTCGGTATTGCAATGGCAAAAGTGCAGGAACTGACCAAGGATTTGCCTCAAGAGTTCACTTTGGAAGCTAACATAGATTACTTGATGATGGTAAGAATTTTCTTCTATTCATTTGTCATTAAAATAAAGGATCTTAAAATGTTCATTAAACGATTAAAATGCGTTACAAATCAGAGTAGAGAGTAGAAAAATTGCAACTAATATTATAAATGGGAAAGTAAGTTTGTTTGTTTGTTTGTTACCTTTTCACACTTTATCTACTAAACCAATCTTCTTGAAATTTCGCATACACGTAGTTAGAAATACTGAGAAAAACGTAAGAGTACCTTTCATCCCGAGAAAAGCTTTTTCCGTGGGAAATTCACGCGGGAGAAGCTGCGGGCAAAAGCTAGATTAATCTAAGTGCGAAATTAGAAAAAGAAGGTTTATATTACTACTAAATTGGATCAGTTTATTGCTAAACTAATTTAAATGGAAAATAGAATTTTGTTCTTCGTAACCTCTTCAATTTTCGCAACCATATTTTTATTACCAAACATAAATTTTGAACTGTAGCTATCTCTTTTTTAGCAATGGGATGTAATAAAAATCGAAGAGAAAGACGACGAAGGTACCTCAATAGAATCTATAATAAAAGTACCCGCAGGTCCGTCACTGAAACTACAGGAATACCTTCATTCAACAAGCCGAATATTAGACGAAGTCGTACCCCATACGTTACCCGCCGAAATCCACACAATGTTCATAGAAAACGTCACGGACATCACTTTCGCACATTACGACAAAGTCATAAGAGGAAACGAGATGGATATAAATCAGAGATGCGCGCTTCAACTGTTGATGGACGTGAGGCATTTAACTATGCTATTGGTGCCGAGGGAGAATAAGAAATGTATGGAGTTTTCGCAGAATATTTGCGAGTTTTTGAGACAGAAGATTGATCCATTTGATTATGATGTGTTTTATCCGTATATCCAGACTAATTTGAAGAGGTCTGTTCAAAGAGTTCAGGTGATTTTTTTTACTGTTTTTTTAGCTTAATAAGTCTAGTTTAGATAGAGGCTCGAATCACACATATCCGAAGCAAAAATCGCTTATTATTTTCAATCAAATTCAGTCATTTTATTTATACATATAATGTCATATTGACGTATCATAAACAAATAGATGGGCAATTCCGCTCAAAAAGTGTCCGAGGCAAAACTCTGATCTATCAAAGTTTATTGCCAGTCTAGTTTCGCCTCTATGTGCATGCTGAATAAAAGCTAAATTTAGGTGAACTTTCTTACCTGTCTTACGTTATTTTATCTATACTCTCATACAACCACGTTCGTACGTTTTTGAATCGACATTACTTAGGGTGTGAGTATCTTGTTCTTTGGTATTGTTAATCTAAGATATATGAACTTTCAGACTCTCCTAGGCAGTCTAATTCTCCATCACGGCCAACTAACCGGTATAATCGGGTCCAAACCGGTTTTATCCGGTGGGAGCGGGGATAAAGCGGCGGGGTTGCTTGCGTCGAGCGATTCCCATTGGTTCTCGCTTCTGCCGGTGGCGGCGCCACCGAGCCATAAGAAACAGGATAAACCGGTTTGTACCTTTTTTACTTAATAAATATTAGAATTTATACATCTATTGATAAGTATATGAAATAGGAACAAATGTGTAAGTCGTAAAGTGACGTCTTTGGAGAAAATGCAGCAGTGGAGTTTGTTGCGCCGCTTCTCCACTTGCGCTTTGGAGGCGGTGGTAACCTTAGCTTTAAGTAAATTTATGACGTCAACTAACTAAAAAACAAGATTTTGACGATTTATCAGTGCTATTTTTAAGCCTATATAAATAAAAATACCTAATTGACTTTGACTTTGAATAAATCTGGTATTTTTAACTTTTCTTTCATAAAGCGGTCGCTATATAGCGTCGATTGGCGAATGACGCTGACTCTATTCAAATAATATCAATAATAATACCTATTTAATCAGAATTAGATTAATAGCATTATTATATTAATTAATTTATACTTCACATTTGTATTTCTCGAAACAGAATGAAGATGTCTTCATACTATGAAACTGGTATGAGAAGTTTGAGTGTTAAATTGTTAATAATAATAATAAAAAAATATTTTAATTTGTTTGGAGTGTACACTAATCAATTAATATTACACAATTTAACGTTATGTCATATGTATAAGTATAACAACTCGAGAATGTATTTTTAACCACAAGACCTTACGTTGCATGCAAGGGCGGATTCAGGCTTCGCGTCAGGGGGCCCCCTGTGTCCGTCACGTGGTCTATAATATACTCAAAATGAGCCAGGGAACAGTCGCAGACTTATTTTGAGTATAAAATAAGTTATAAAGATACCTAGAAGGTCCCAGGGAGGGCTATGCCCCCTCTATATCCGCCCCTGATTGCATGTTTGTTTTATAGAACTTTACATAAACAAATAGATTTTTTTGTAATAAATTAGAATATTTTATTGGCAAAATTAATAATGTTTTAAAACTTTTCAGTCAAAGAAGAAGCAAGCAACAGCCAGCCCAGGAAAATCCAAGTCAGAATTGACAGAAATAATGACAAAATCTTTACCATTGAATTTTGCGAATGCGCGCTCTGGAGCGGCATCGTTTTTCAACTCTATGACTTCCGATTGGTTCAGTAGTTCATAAACTAAATTTTACATGACTGAAAAAAAAGGAGTGTTATGTTTTCAGGGTTTATGTATGTTTTTTTTTTAAATAAATATGGGTTTGCTCTTGACATCAATCTTGCCTGAGGACAGAGTTGAGGACTACAATGTAGCGAGCTTACCCAGAAGCAGCCTATTCACTCTGATTTTGAAAAGAGTCAGGTTGTTAATGTATGTAAGATCCTTTATTCCACCATAAGTCCTGAACGGCTTAACAGATTTTGATGTGAGAGGTATTTTTAGATTCCTTTCATTCTTCCGAGTGACATAGGCTATGTGAGCTGTCAGTCGTGTTTTTAATTTTTTAATATTTGTGTTATTTTTAACCGGATAGGTATTTCTTTTTGCCAAGGAGTGGGTCACTACATCTAGAGGTTAAAAATATCCTCCTGGCATGAAATACGTCATAAGTTCCTTGGTTATTATTGTAGTAAAAAAAATTACTTACATAGTAAAAAAATAATGAATAAGATTTTTGTTATCATAGTATTTGATTTATTGGATAATTTTATTTCGTTTCCCTATTATAATTATTTATGTAAAATGTATTGAAATAATATAATGTAATTTATAATAAATTAATATTAATATAGTTTTATGAATTTATTTTTGTACCTATTCATCCGTCTGCAGGGTGTAACCAACCTAATCTCATCTACATATCGGAGCCTTAGGCGGTCCCTAGACGATCAATTTTATTGCGCAATATTACAAATTGTGCAATTTTATTGACCGTTTAGGGTTAATATTGAACATTGTGCAATGATTGAAAGAAAGTTTGAGTGAGTTTAATTTTTATTGTACCATATTTTTTAATTGCATCGTGTAGGGTCAGTATTGCGCAATATTTTTCAGTCTGTTTTGACTTGAGGAGGAGAATAGGCGCACACGCGCGCGCGTAAACTCCATTTATTCTTACCAGTTCTATCATGTAAACAATCTTACCATGTATTTTTTTTGATTTTACAACAATACAAATTAAGATAGACTTTTTAAGGAAATTACTTTCGTGGTTAATAAATGTTTTACTTTAGAATGTTTAGGTTTGAACTAATATTTGATTTATTTTCAACAAAATTCACAAAAAGTACTGTTGAAGATTGTTTACATGATAGGACTGGTAAGAATAAATATATGGTCACTGAACATGAAAACATTGCGCGAAAAAATACTTTTGTAGTATTGTGCAATTTTATTGATCGTTTGGGTTCAAAGTGCCTTTCAATCTTATTGTACAATAAAATGTATTGTACAATGTTATTGTAGGTCTAGGGGCCGCCTTACTTTAGTCAAACATTAGTTGCAAGCTCTATGGTGCGTAGATAAGTTAGCAACAAGTAACTTTGAACTCTAATTATAAATAGTAAAGCTCAAATTAGCTTGACTAAGGGGGCCCCTAGACCTACAATAACATTGAACAATACATTTTATTGTACAATAAGATTGAAAGGCCCTTTGAATTCAAAGGATCAATAAAATTGGACAATAATACAAAAGTATTTTTCGCGCAATGTTTTCATGTTCAGTGGCCATATTTTAAACTCCATTTATTCTTACCAGTCCTTATCATGTTGTTAACATCTTCACAGTACTTTTTGTTGAATTTTGTTGAAAATAAACCAAATATTAGTTCAAACCGAAAGTTATGAATAAATGATTAAAAAATGATTAAATGAAACCTAAACATTCTAAAGTAAAACATTTATTAACCACGAAAGTAATTTCCTAAAAAGTCTATCTTAATTTGTATTGTTGTAAAATCATAAAAAGACATGGTACCTAAGATTGTTTACATGATAGGACTGGTAAGAATAAATGGAGTTTACGCGCGCGCGTGTGCGCCTATTCTCCTCCTCAAGTCGCAATAGACTGAAAAATATTGCGCAATACTGACCCTACACGATGCAATTACTTTTTTCACTCATTGCACAATGTTCAATATTAACCCTAAACAGTCAATAAAATTGCACAATTTGTAATATTGCGCAATAAAATTGATCGTCTAGGGACCACCTTAGAAGAAACATTTGACACTCTTTTTCAGAAGCACGTGTTCAATAAAACGAATATAATTAAATATACAATAAAATAAATTTAATAAAACAGTGCAGGTACATATTCTATTCTATGATATAATAATTTAACTATTTTACGTCCTTTTCTGTTGAAGCACTCTTGTCCCCCACTTTTCTGCCTAGTAACCTAAAATTATCGTTGTAACCGTCATTGTAACCTCCGAAATAGTTGCCGCTGCCTTGGTACGGGTTATACCCGGGTCGGTTTTGGTTATACCCGGGTCTATAACCTGGGTATCCACCCGAGTATGAATTGCCCGGAAATCCACCGGCGGCTCCTGGGTATCCGCCGATACCGCCTGGGTAACCTCCGATACCGCCTGGGTAACCTCCGATACCGCCTGGGTACCCCCCGCTACCCGTATAACCGGGGCGGCCGTCAAAACCTGGCCTGTAGTTTGGCCGGTAACCTGGAAACATTAAAATTAAAACAAATTAAAATTATTTTTAAATAGTTGTAGGTACCCTAATAATAATGATGATTGATGAACAAAAAATGCTGCATAATCAATTTATGTAGATACGGTGCTGTTACATACGCAGTATTGTTTCATTCTTTTTAAAAAAAATGTAAAATACTGCGATAATGAGGGATTTTCCGAGACCCAAATGAAAAAAAAAAAATGTTCCAGATGAAGTCATAGGTGGCGCTTAGTAAAAGGCGAGACCATTCAAAAAGCAAAAATGCACGGTATTGGCATTTAAAAAACCTAAAAAAACATCTAAAAAGTATCAATATTGTGATTTGTGCTGTCAAACTGTTGTGATTTTTTTTATACCTATGGCTGACAATAAAAAGCGCAGAATATAGGTACAGTACAGCCATTATTACGACTTGGCTTTCAATAAAACGCCATCTGTTGAGACTTTTTTACTGTTTTTTTTTTTTTTATTTAGCTGTCAGAAAAATCGCTCATTCCGACGCGCCAAAAAACTAATATGGCAACACCAGTTGTTTTTAATTTCGTGTGGGATTTTTGAAATGCGCGTAATTAAATTCTGCACAGTTCGTACCACACTCTAAGCATGTTTTCCATAAATAGTTAGTATTTTAGTTCGGATTTTTGCGAAAATGGTATTGTTATACACAATGATAACAAACCTCCGTATCCCGGATATCCCGGTCCCCCGAAGCCTGGGTTTCCGCCTGGGTAACCTCCGTAACCTACGCAATAACGTGAATATCAGTATGCTGATGTAACTTAAACGTAGTGAGTTCAAAAATCATTATCTTCAAGAATTAACTAGGTACCTACTTACATGGATAATAGACTTATAGAAATGGAATTAGATATTCTTGAAAACAAAAGGATTTGTTAATTACGCCTAATTTTGTTGAATATTGGTGCCTACGCGGTTTATTTGAAAAAAAAAATTAAAATATTCTATGCAAAAAAACAAATAAAAAAATCTGAATATGTACAAATAAAATTAAAAAACAAATCAGTACATAAACATTATGTTAGGCCTTGTAACTAAATTCGTTCATACATAATAATTTTTTTTCCCGCGCTTGGGTGCAGTAATACATGAGGTCATTCATTGTATGTGTAATCTACGTCAATCTATAGGAGCTGTATCAATGTAGTGATTCGGTTCAGGAGATCTGAGAATTCATGAGTATTGGGTATATAACATACTATACTTGTACATAATGGACAGACTGACAAGAATAGCTGCAACTTACTAGGGTACCTACTAAGGCCATAATAATATAATCTTGCCGCATTTCATTCATTTTTCATTTAAATTTAGAAGATTGTTCTTGTCGGTAGAGTTTCTTCCATTTCTGCCTATCCTTAGCTTTCGTTTTGAGCTCCTTGTACGACACAGCTTTTGCAACATACCCATGTAGGTACCTACACTGTATATTGCTCTTATGTTTAAAAAATAAATATACCTACTTGGGTCTCTAATTTCATTTAAATTTAAGAACATTGTTCTTAAATAATTGGTTTTGGGTCTCTAATGATTCTCATAAAAATATTTGTAATAATATAGTTCGAAATAATATTTTTTCACATAATCATAATTAATATAAATTAAAATTAAAATATTTTTTTTAACATAATTGTTTTGTAATAAATACAAATTGTTATAAACATAAATAAACATAATATAATTTAATCATAATAGTAATACTCATAATGTACAGAGAAAAGAGAACTCATAATGTACGGTTGCACTCAGAGAAAAGGTAAGATTTGTTAAGCTTTTGTTTTTTTGTTGTTTATGTTCGCGGCTTCGCGGCACCCTAACCTATACTAGTGTTTGAAGTATAATCAAATATCAAATTTTACATAATGTCTTCAAATGTCATCAACAAAATAAAATATGAACAAAATAAAAAATAAACTATGTTTATGACCATAACAATTATGACAAATCCATTATGATAAACCATTTTATAAAAAATCTTTATGACAATCTATGATTATGATTAAACAAATATTATTACAATAAATATTATTTGAATAAAAAATTATGAGAAAGGCTTTATGACAAACCATTTATGATTATTAACCTTATGAGAAATGAAAGGATCCCTACCTACTTATATACTTAGGTAGGTAGTATGAAAACCGAAATATTTATTGAGACAAAGAGCAAACTAGACCCGTACAACATCATATATACGATTTTATAACACATGTATAGGTATGAGATCATACTGTAATGGTTGAACCATCTTGTATTCAGTACAAACACCTGGCAGTTATTATTTGAATAACAACTGATATTCCTGTATCTACGGTAACCTTCTGTCTGGTAAATAAACATCAATAGCGTACATTGTACTCGTGAGTTTTATTATATTTTAATATAATAACTAAATATAATAACTATAAGTAATATACACCAACACTTACCTCCACCGACTCCACCCGGATATCCACCACCACCCGGATAGCCTACGCTACCCGGGTAACCACCATAGCTGCTTCCATACCCCCCTCCGTACCCTCCTCCGTAGCCGCCGTAACCGCCTTGGTTATAACCTCCCTGGTTGTAACCACCCTGGTACCCGGTTGTGTATCCGGGTCTCAGTAACCCATAACCGCCGCTTCGCCGGGTGTCCAATTCACTACTATTTTCTCCTAAAGCCTTCGTTGCTGTTGCTATTGAGCATAGCAATATTACTATTTTCTGAAAATAAAAAGAGAATTTATTATAATAAAAATATAAATTGTCAATGTCCAGCAATAAAATACAAAGGTCAGTAAAAAAAGGAAGAAAAGAAAACCAAAAAGATAATTGAATAAAAAAATCTATGGAGACTTTTCATCACATTGTTTTTAATAGTCTTGCCAATGCGCATTTTTTTCAGAAAAGCTGACCTTTGAATTAAGAACTGAATGAGATCTACAAAAAAGAAAAAATAATACGGAGAAGTTAAATAAAATCGTTTAAAAATGCATGTGCAAATGTACGTTAAAATAAATTCTATTTCCACGAACAACGGGATTAGAACGAACTCACAAATTCACCAAAAAAATAAACTCCACAAATAAACCAAATCGAACACTGGCACGATAAACATTTATAGAATCGAATAATAATTTAATTTATTCTGAACTCGATTTTAAATCCGATTTAAAATTCGCATCACTACAAAATAATATTCAAATATCTCACCATTAAACTCATATTTAAATTAGAAGCGTAAGCCTCTCGACAACATATAGGCTGAATGAATTCGTCTTTGCATTGTCGACTTTTATATGAACAGACTGATCCGAGTCCCAGGGTTTTTTGCGTGTAACTACTTATCTTGTGTTGTTATTAGGTATAACATAATTATAGACGCCGAAAGAAATGCAACATTTCCTGTTAGTTCTTTAACTTTTCCTATAGGAACCTAGTGATTAAAATTGCTCATATCTAAGTACTATTGTATGACTAATTGATTTGGGAACTTACAGTAAAAACTGTAGCGATTTTAATCCAGTCTCTGCCATTGTATGTTATCAGAGAGAAGCCGACAACTGCAAAGGCATAGGCATGTATAGCTAAAATACGAATGGGTACACTTTTAACTACTGTCGCAAAAACGAGGGGTGTTATAAGTTGAACATGTGTGTGGCCATTGTGGCTTCCCGACTGATGAATCGATTTGAAACCGGTATTTTAAATCGAAAGTCTCCTTTGATATCGTTGAGATGGTTTGTAAACTTTAATGGTTTTTATTGAAGATTCATGGAGTTGATAGTGCTATACTTCTACGGCCACATCATATCACTAAAATGTCGAAAAAATAGAAACCATTATCTATCTATAGACGTGAAAGAAATACATGATAAGTATCATTAATTTTCGCTCCTTAACCAACATGATTAAATAATGACAATTATCAATTAATATTTTACGCACATATATGGCGCTATGGGAATATAACGATCAATATGGCTTGCATATAATTGTTGAATATTTAACATTGAATACACGGAAGACCAAAGTGGCAATCCTAATAGTCCCGAAAGACATTCAGACAAGGATAATGGGTGAAACAAGGATGGAATAATAAGGGCTTTATGATTCATTTGTTATGGGAGCTCATCTGATTATACGATGCACTCTATGTCTATTAGGTCCACCCACAGACGCAAAAGGCGTGTTTATAAGGTTGACGTGTATAGAAATAGTTTTCGCTCATCTATTCCGACATTTTAATAGTCTATATACCTACCTAGTTATTTGTACCTTACTGTGACAATCCTAGTAGTTCTCAAGCTATTGGATCGATTATGATGCGGGTTTTTTTATTTGATAGCTATTGTCGGGGTGGTTTTATTATATGAATCTTGCGTTTAGGAGTGGCTGTAGTACATAATTAATATAAGTACTACGTACATAGTGGTTAAGTGCGTTTAACAAGTCAATATTAGTGATAAATGTTTATATGCCATGCAGTGATACCAAAAACTTGCCAATGTTTACGGAGTGTATGAGCAAAATAAGTTCTATCATAGAAAGTGAGTGTAATGCAGATGGTGTATACATAGTTGGTGACTTTAATGCACACCCTGGTGAATTGTTTGGCAAAGAAATGTTAAGTTTTTGTAAAGAGCAGAAGTGGATATGCGCTGATCTGAGTATCCTGGGGGTAAGTTCTGGAACTATTACCTATATTAGTAACATTCACCCTGGTAGCACGAGTTGGTTAGATCATTGCCTTGTAACTGAAGCTACCCGGGGAACTATTAAGGATGTGTGGGTACAGAGTGACGTTACCTGGTCTGACCATTTCCCACTTTGGGTGCAATGTGATATTAGCAGCTTAAAAGCTAAGCAAGCAGCAGCTCCAGTTAATACTAATGTGGGTGTAGTGTGGGGGGAGCGTACTCAGGATCAGATCAGTGCATATCATGATTTCTGTCATATGAACCTTAGAAATATACATTTCCCTAGTGAATTTAGCGATTGTGCAAATAAGTTTTGTAATAACAAAGAACATAACATATTGTTAGAAAATATGTATGACAAGATTGTAAATATACTTAAACAAGGCTCTTTAAATAGCTGTAAGCCTAGAGTTCCTCCACGTAAAAAGGGGGGATATGTAATGGGTTGGAACAAGTTTGTTGCGGAATCTCACAGGGAAGCCCGTAGTAGATTTCAGATGTGGGTGCAAGATGGGAAACCTAGACAGGGTAGATCTTACATTGAGATGTGTGAAAGTAGAAATAAATTTAAACGCAAGTTAAAAGAGTGTCAAGACCGTCAGCAACAGATTAAGATGGACAGATTAGCATCCGCACATGCGGCTAAAAATTTTCAGAGTTTTTGGAAACAAACAAATAGCCTTGGTGCTAGACCTGGCTTTCCTGGGAGTGTGGGTGGGGCTGGTGACCCAGTTGATATTGCCAATATGTTTAAGACGCATTTTAAGGTACAACCGGCACAGTGTGATATGGGCGGGAGTACAAATGATGTTGCTGAGGCCACCATGCCCAGATTGCCCAGGGAGCTTAGTGGTAGTTTTTCAGCATCTGAGATAAGGAAGATCATTGGGGCTATGCAAAGAGGGAAGTCTCCTGGGCATGATGGTCTTAGTATAGAACATTTAAGGTTTGCCGGTGTTCATTTACCACGTGTCCTTTCTATGTTTTTTACTCTATGCTTGGGCCATGGTTATCTTCCGAGGGCTATGATGAAAACGTTAGTTGTACCAATCTTAAAAAATAAAACTGGGGATGTAACTGATGAGGGAAACTACCGTCCTATCTCTCTTGCTACCATAATGGCAAAGGTGCTTGACAGTATGATCAATAGTCGCCTCCTTAAGCACGTACACCTGCATGATGCCCAATTTGGCTTCAAGGCAGGGGTGTCAACAGAGAGTGCCATATTATGTTTGAAAAATACTGTCAAGTACTATACACGAAGGAATACTCCGGTGTACGCGTGTTTTCTGGACTTGTCCAGGGCCTTTGATATGGTGCTGTATGAAAGGCTCTGGCGGAAACTGGCTGGCACGGGTTTGCCGGAAGAATATGTGTCGATATTGCGTTTTTGGTATTCCAACCAAACTAACCAGGTGAAGTGGAACGGTGGTTTCTCTGATGAGTACATTTTGGAATGTGGTGTTAGACAGGGCGGAATCTCCTCGCCTGTACTATTTAACCTCTACATCAATGAGCTTATTGTTGGGCTCAGCAGAGACCATGTCGGGTGTCACATTGACGGTATCTGTGTTAATAACTTAAGTTTTGCCGATGACATGGTTCTGCTGAGTCCATCAATCAGTGGATTAAGGAAACTATTGTCTATATGTGAAGCCTATGCTAAGGATCATGGCCTGGTATATAATTGTAAGAAGAGTGAAATATTGGTGTTTAAGACTGGTACAAAGGAACCACAGTTTGTGCCTCCTGTCACTTTGTATGGAAATGCATTGAAGAGGGTCACTAGCTTCAAATACTTGGGACATATTGTTAATTCAGCACTAACTGACAATGATGATGTTAAGAGGGAGCGCAGGGCTTTGGCGGTCAGGGGAAATATGGTGGCACGTCGTTTTAACCGGTGTACCACTCCGGTTAAAATAACCATTTTCAAAGCCTTCTGCCAAAGCTTCTACACCAGCAGTCTGTGGGTACATTATAACCGTGGGACCATTAAAACTCTGCGCATCCAGTACAATAACATCTTTAGGATGCTGCTGAGGCTGCCACGTAGATGCAGTGCATCTGGCATGTTCGCAGAAGCACGTACAGATGACTTTTATGCAATAATGCGGAAAAAGGCTGCCTCTTTGCTGCAACGCGTGCGAAACAGCAACAACAGCATCCTAAGGATGATATCCTCACGTCCCGACTGCCCTACACTGAGGAACTGCATGTTGATGGCCATAGGGGGTCGCATTTAAATTTTTTCAAATTTTTCAGTGATTTAATTATAATTTAATATTAATTTAATTATAATCAAATATTAATAATTGTTATAAATGTAAAATGTAATTTAATTTTCTATGGAATTATTTCTGAAATAAAGATATTATTATTATTATTATTATATAAAGGAAACTCCCTGCCCCTCCCGCACTTCTCCCCCGTTCCTTTGTGTATTGGGACGTTATGACTATGAAAACGCACACATTGACGTGTTAATGGCGTGTTCACGGATACGCAGTTTCATTTGTAGTAGTAGTAGGTATATTTGACGCCCCGTTTCTATGAAGCGTCCGCCCTGTGGCCGTAGTGTAGGAGATTTAACATTTATTGACTTTTTATGACTTATTTATCGTGACAGAATCCTGAGTCGATAGTATTCTGAGAGATCACAGTGCAGGAAAACCTGAAGAAAAATGAAAAATATAGGTATTGCCGTATTGCCTCATAAATTCCAAGATTCTAGTAGAAGGCATCTATTTTCAACCCTCATTATAGGGACTTATAACCAAGCGATTCCGCCTTCACATTGCATTTCATAGATACTGATACGCATATTTTCCAGCATTCTCGTATAAGGATAGAGGCGTATAATGAAGAGATTTTACTACGTTGTAAAATGACGTCACAAGGTCTATGTTGCCTAATGTAATATTCACGTGTAACCCGGGAATTTAGGCTTTATATGGCTTTATCCCGTTTACGACCGTTAAAATTTAGCTAAAAAGTGCGTGAGACAATTTGGCAATTTTTGCCTTTTTCCTGTGGGGTCAATGTCTTCCGACGTAAAACGTTTACCTACGTTATGAGTAAGGGTGTAGGTGCATTGCTGTTTTAAAGCATGTTTAAAATCTATATCTACTAAGTAGGTAGTAATAGGTGTAACAAAGGGTGACAAAGGTTTAGAGTTTGATTATTGACGACCACCGTGGCCTTACGGTTGTCACGCCAGACTGCCACACCGGAGGACCCGGGTTCGATTCCCGGTCAGGTCAAAATGGAAAATGATCTTTTTCAGATTGGCCTGGGTCTTGGATGTTTATCTATATATGTATTTGTCATAAAATATAGTATCGTTGAGTTAGTATCCCATAACACAAGTCTCGAACTTACTTTGGGGCTAACTCAATCTGTGTGATTTGTCCGTATACCTATATTTATTTATTTATATGAATGGAACGAGCTTATCTCTATAAAATAAATAAATATATACGGACAAATCACACAGATCTATAATATTATTCCCCTGATCCGATTCGAAAAATTATTTATGTGTGGGTAGACAGGTAGGTATATAATCCACATTCATGAGGACTGCTTCAGAATTTTTTTATATAATGTGTGTTGGCTCTTGATCACAACTTTGCTCGAAAGGGGCCGATTCCACTAATTGCAAACGTAAATGTCGTGTTTCAATTGTGTCTCAAGATCCAAGGAAATTGAAATAAAGTGACAAGATCTATGTAAGACTTCTATGTTTTATTACGATTTCTTTGGTCTTTGAGACACAAGTTGACACAACTGAGGCACGACATCTACGTTTGTAATTTGTAGAATCAAAGGCCTGATATGAGGTCTACGGTGTAGCGAGCTTTCTTAGAAGCAGCCTATTCACTCTGGTTTTAAAGAGAGTCAGGTTATTGTGCTCGGAATATGAAATATCTACTGAACTCAGTTCATCTGCGTACCTAGTTAATAAATTGGACACTGACTGACCGACACGCAGAATTCTGAATATAAAAAAAAACCGATCTGATTTCTGTTTTTTTATTTTGTTATTGTCTTTTAGGTAGATAGTCCAGGTGGCAGTGAAGACGACGAGTTAAGTTGCGTATACGTGCAATTTAGTTATTTTGTTATACTGATTTATTTTTGGAAAATTAATTCTATTCGATTATTTTTGTTTCTCATTGACATAGACTTTATTCTTCGACTAATTTGACTCTCTCGCCGAAAGACGACCACCGAATAGACTACGATATAGAAATTATCCTGTATTTATTTTTGAGTCATCGTGTGAACTCGGTGTTAAACTTTTTGTTTCAAGCAATTTGTGGTAGTCAAATTGTAATTCTACTTGATTGAACATAATTGTAGGGACACGTACATTTGTCACGTATAGCTAAGTTTTTTTAATATAAGTAGTTATAATTTTAAGGGCACTCTATAACTCTTCCTCCCAAAGTATTACTCATGGCTGATGGTCAAAGTCATTAATTAGGTGGAAAGAAACACTCACAACGATATTCACGGCGATTTAGACTTTTTGTCTTTAGTCAGATTAGTACCTATATAGGTACAAACATGAGGCACCAGTGTCAAATCCTACTGGATTTGAACCTAGGACCTTTCAATACAGGCTGCATGATGTAGCCCGGGAAGTAGTGTCATCCAATGTATGGAACCTGCAAATTTTGGTATCGGAAGAATTCACTTGGCACAGGTGTTATATACATGAAGTTAAGCTAATTTAGCCCGGTAGCCATCCACCCCCCCTGGTGGGTAGGTAGAGGGGGCATTCAAAGGTACACGCCGCCACGCTTTAGTTAAAAAATCATATCAGCTTCTATTTACCTACCACCTCGAGTTTGGTGTCATTTTCTAGTAAATCAGGCATGAGGAATTCATTTTTGAGACATTTAGTGTATAGTTTAATAGAAAAAAAGGAAAATATTGACGAAAATATCAAAATCGGTTTGTTATTTTTTTTATTCAACTGTCAATATTTTTGAAAATCCTGAATTTTGTGCAAATAAAAAAATACCATATTAAAGGATATTTATCTAGCTTTAAAAAAATATATACTTTAATATATAAAGTTATCATAAATGTTTCTGAAAAAAATCGGACATGGTACGCGGCGGTGCCTAGGAACTTTTACAGTAGTATAGTTTCTCATCATTTTGTTGACATATTAATTTGGTTTTATATGCAAAATATACAGAATATGTACTTTACTTAGTTATTGACTGTCTCTTATTGTCTGATGAATAAATAATAGTATTTTTAGGGTTCCGAAGTAAACATGGAACCCTTATAGTTTCGTCATGTCTGTCCGTTTGGCTGTCCATCCGTCTGTCCGAGACTTAGTTCAGAGACTATTAATGCTATCAAGTTGTAATTTGGTATAGATATAAATATTAATTACGCGGATAGAAATGTAGAATAAAATGATGAAAAAAAATTTTTTTAGGGCGGTTCCCCTACGGCTAAAGAGGAGATATTTTTTTTTATCTCGATTGTACCATCGTGTGGGGTATCATTTGATAGGTTTTTCAAAAATATTATGAGTGTGTGAACATCATATTTTGATTTAGGGATCCGTTTGTGAAATATTTGACTTTAAAGTGCAAAATTTTGTTAAGAGTCAAGTGTCCCCCCTTTCGAATAGGAAAATAGTTGTCGGTGGATACGGGAAAAAGTCATGATACGTAGTAAAGATAATGAATTTAAAAGGAAAACTATCACTATTATGTAGGCTTTACACTTTAACTAGTAATAGACGATAAACTTACAAAATCGATTTTAGTATAAAAATTATTTGTAGGAACATATTTCATTGATTATGATGGTATGGTATATATACATTGTATTATAGTCATTAGTTAAATAAAGCTGGGAGTTAATTTGAGTTGATATATCCACATTTGTACAGAGTAGGCAAGCAGGTACCTTCGGAACTCTACAATTGTGGTCCGATACGGACTTAACCAATTATTTTATTATATTACCGACATTTTCCACCACAGTGGCATAATTTGGTTCATTTTAATTGAATTTTGACAGCTGCACCTAACACCGCACCGTGGCTTGCACCGAATCAGTTCACGACAAGCGGTAGCAGCAACTGGTGCAATAGTCCACTTTGGTTTCCATTTATTTAATTCCATTTCCTATCCCAAATCCGCAAGTGCACTGTTCTCTAAAAAAGACTGACAGCTAGAGAATGTTCCGCCGATGGAAGCCAGTTCTCGGCTGCATCTCCTAAGAGCTGTTTACTAGGGTGTGCATGTAGAGTGTGCTGTGTATTGTGGACTCCTACTTGTCAGAAAGGCACGTCGAGTACCCAGGGAAAGAAGGATGGCGATGCTGGGAAATGTCATGTGGCGTTCCGCATCCCATGCCCTATGTTTTTATCGTCCTAGACATGCACCGCCAGAAAATGCGAGCATAGTGGTAGGTGGGGTCAATATCGCTATTGGTGGAACTATGAAGTACCTCGCCTGAATGAACCCTAGAACTATGAAGCCTAATCCTGGATGCCAAATGGAAGTTTTCCGATCATTTCAAGAATATGGCTCCGAAACTCTTGAAATGGGCATCTGCGTCGTCCAGGATACTGCCTAATAGGACCCAATACACACGCGCGACGCCTCTATACTGGTATCGTACGGTCGATGGCATTATATGGAGTCCCAATATGCGCAGATGATTTAAAAAAGGAGAGCATAATGTTGTTGCGTAGGCCAACAATAGTATCGTATTGTATCTCGTATTGTACAGATAGCCCAAAGGGCTATCTGTACAATACGAGGATATCGCACAGTTTCTGCAGACGCTGCTTGTATTCTTGTTGGGTCCTTGCCATGGGATCTAGAGGCAAAAATTCTTTCTGGGGCTTTTTATGGCGTGAAGAAAATCGCGCCCTAGGTCACAATAAAGCATAGATATTCAGCGAGACTATAATGCCAAAGAAAGAAGAGGCAGAGCAACAACAAGCTCTGTCGGCCGGGCCAGAGAAGAAGGGCCTATGCCCATCTTATGAACCCTTGATAATGGCTGGCGATGGACCTGGTAATCGGTCCATCGTCCGCGTTTTTAAGAGGCTATTATTTAAGGCAGGCGGAGTAATTATACTCGATGCAGGGTGACATTTGAAGGTCACTGCCGTGGCTGGAGAGTGTGGAAGATTGGTGGTAACTCCACCGTTCCCAACCTCTTCAGTATTGGTATGTAGAGGCACCGGGGTGTTTTTAGTGGGTCCAAGTCCCACATGCCGCTTCACTGCTCGACTGTCGAGAAGTGAAGCGGTATACGAAGGTATTTTCACATAGCATTTTCACCACATTGACAAAATTTTGCACTTTAAAGTCAAATATTGTAAAAGTTCCTAGGCACCGCCGCGTACCATGTCCGATTTTTTCAGAAACATCTATGATAACTTTATATATTAAATAAATATTTTTTAAAAGCTAGATAAATATCCTTTAATATAGTATTTTTTTATTTGCACAAAATTCAGGATTTTCAAAAATATTGACAGTTGAATAAAAAAAATAACAAACCGATTTTGATATTTTCGTCAATATTTTCCTTTTTTTCTATTAAACTACACACTAAATGTCTCAAAAATGAATTCCTCATGCCTGATTTACTAGAAAATGACACCAAACTCGAGGTGGTAGGTAAATAGAAGGTGATATGATTTTTTAACTAAAGCGCGGCGGCGTGTACCTTTGAATTGCCTCCCTACCTACCCACCAGGGGGGTGGATGGCTACCAGGCTAAATTAGCTTAACTTCATGTATATAACACCTGGGCCAAGTGAATTCTTCCGATACCAAAATTTGCACGTCATGACACTACTTCCCGGGCTAATGTGCCACTAGCGCTCTGAGAGAAAACCTGAGAAAATTTATTAATTACATTGAAATTTATCTGTGATTTTTTTTATTTTTAAAATTAATACCTACATATGTAGGTATGTATATTTACTTATTCCTACATAGGTATTATTTTCGACCAAATGACCGTACTATTTGTACATACAAGTAGTACGGTCATTTGGTCGAAAATAGGAGGGTTACCTTACAAGTTTGCCGACAAGTTTCAAAATTGGTGATTTGTATAGATTTCGATATGCTCTTCCTTTTTTGGAAAAATGGCGCCTAAAAGCAGTTATTTTAAATACATATTTATTTTCCAACTTATTTCACGACAAAAACATCTATGACAAAATGAAACTAAGAAAATTTCCTACAATTTCCCTTATAACCTTTTTTTCGTAAAGTCATAAGTTTTTAATGTACAAGCACCGCAAAGTGTTTTCTTCAATTTTTTTAAATCTGGATGGAAATTTAATAAATCAGAGGCACTATTAAATCTATCAGTAAACTAACCAGCCCGTATACCTATTAGACAGCATCGCATCCGTTGAAAAGTCTAAAAAGTAGCTACGTCGATGGAATTTAGTTAATTAGTTCCTCGGGATGTAGGGTGTCTACGTACATGCTTAACATTTCGGGAAAATAATAATAACAAGAAATAGCATTTTTGCCTTCCAAAAATCAAAATCGACATTCAAGTTATATTCAACAAAGTCGATATTTCTTTCCTTATCTTCCAAGGTAATGACGTTTTTTATCCCTTTCATCCTTAGGGGTGGGATTTTCAAAATAACTATTTATAGGTATAAATTACCAACTTACTCAGTTTTTTCATCTGCAAAGTCCATTTTAAAGCTCGATTCCTTTAATTCATGCGCTGAAGTCTTTTTTATTACAGGTTTGTACATAAACACCCTTATCTTTTAAAACTTCATTGAGCGGGATCTCATCAGAAACAACGGTGGAAATGAAATGGGTTCTGAAAATATTACAAATATAATAAACCAAACGCAAATCACGCAAATAGGTAGAATGGCGTATTCACAAGTCGCGTCGCAGCTAATTTTAGGTGTCAGCGGGGTACATAGGTATAGTACGAGGAGGGGGGCAGTCACACCCGCCCGCTACCAACCGCAATCCGCACTCATAAGCGTCCGCAGCTACTACGACGATAATAAAACTAAGAGACGGATTTAAAAAAAAGATAATGATTTTTCTGTCTTTGCGGTAACCGCTTTGCGTCAAACGCCATTTTGCCTACTTAGTAGTATAAAAAATCGTATAGTTGCTCGACATAGTCTAGGTATAAACGTAATTATACCTACAATAAAACGAAATTAAACCAAAAAGTGACGTATTACGATTGTAGTAGTAGTAAGTTTACGTTGGAAAAAGGTATTGTACTCTTATCAAGGACTGATTGTCAGACGTAATTTTTCTCTGTCTAACGAAATCTGAATGAAGTATTATATAACCAATTGCACCAAGAAATGGTGACCCTAGTGATGGAAATGCACTGATTCCACCTCCATTGTTCCTCTGTCGAGTCTCCGCGATTTTTGCCAGCAACTCGGAACCAGCTCAGACAAAAGACACATTTAGATTCAGCCAGCCAGACTAGGTGAGACAAAAAATACTGGGAAATTGTTCTCAGTCGTAGTTAATTATCTATGTCATACGGAACAGATAAATCCAAGTTCGAATTGTGGATTTTAGGAATTTTGATAAATAGATATAATAATTAGCTATTGCTACACGTCACTACTTTGATGTAAACGTGAAAGTTATATTAGTGTATTCTCACTAATATAACTTTCACGTTTACATTGTTTGTCACTCTTTTACAAAATAACTACTGGACGGATTTCGATGAAATTTAGTACACGGGTAGAATGTATGTAGGTTAACCTAGTTACCTAGTACTTTTTATTCTGAAATAGGTACCCACGGCAGCCGTGCCCGGGCAACTAGTTTTAAATAAAATAGAAATATCTGAAAAACAAGCGAGTGTTACAGTCGTATAATAATTATGATGTGTAACATCTGACTAATGTCAAGTCAAATAACGCGCACTTTCACGGCATCCTGTTACGCACTTCCATCCCACTTCACTAAACAATTCCCATGCATAGCAGAAAAGTGAGAGAAATGATGTCACACATAAAAAAAAAATCTAAGATTTCTCTTAAGTAAATTAAATACCTGATAATTTCCTTCTGATATGCGTACGTCGTTGCTGAATGAAATCTGAAGACGTTTCAATAAGAATTCCTAAAAGGCACCAAGATAAAACTTTCTACTTTATATAATGTTGTGATATACAACCTTCACTTCGTAAATAACAACTTTATCCCGCGCTAATATCAACGCGATGAAAAACAATTTCTCTCATATAGAGGCGCAAAATTGGGTTTTCAAGGTGCTTTGCACCAGAGAAGGGATTCTTCCTGGGAAGATCCAAAACTTTTTTCCCAGTCTATTTGAGTAAAACATATTTCTTCTCTAATTCTATGCTGGTAATATAGAAATTTTACTCGCATATTTCATTAAAATTTAGCCTAAGTTATGATTGTTGAAATTACTTAGATAAGTTTTAAAATGATAAATGTGTATGTAATGATAAATTACTGATAAAAAATAAAGGAAAGATAAAAATGTACTTATAAGTATTTATTCACATTTTTGGCCTTCAAAATTATTATTTAATTTCTGAATAAATGCTCAAAAAGACAAATTTAGAATGACATAGTTTCTTTTACAAAAAAATCTGCAAGTTTTAAATTTTTCCGGGAAGAAACCCATTTCTGCTTTGCACAGATTTTTTCAACAGATAAAAAATAACACGTCCCTAAAGATAAATGTACCACTTTGTTTTCTTTACGCACTTTATTACACCTCTATTCGAACTGATGGGGTAATTTTTACTTTGTAGAAAAATGGTCAGCTAATTTTATATGGCCAGAGGCTTATAACTCAACATTATTTGTGTTTTTAAGAGTTTGTTTATAGATAACTAACTTTCGCCCACGGCTTCGCCCGCGTGAATTTCCCACGGGAACCGTGCCTTTTCCCAGGATGAAAGGTACCCTATGTCCTTCTCCGTACTTCTAACTATGTGTATGCGAAATTTCAGGAAGATTGGTTCAGTAGATAAAGCGTGAAGAGGTAACAAACAAATAAACAAACAAACTCACTTTCACATTTATAATATTAGTTAGGATAGTTAGGATTAGGATTTAAGGTCGTTTACTTTTAACCGTTTGTTAGATTACCGCAAAAAATCTGACATCAGTGTCATCTCGACACAACATCATCAACACTCGAAAATATAGAGAGAGATCATCGCATTAAATTATTAAAGAAATTGCATTGTAAGTCGTTCTAAGAATCAGAATCTACAATAAAAATATATTATACAAATATAAATATGTATTATAAAAATATAATTGAATTGTAAGTTGTTCTAAGAATTAATATACAATACGAAGTCAATTGTGACGTACTTGTTCATATAACTTAATCAAAAGAAATAAACACACTTAACAAAGAAAATGGAATCCATAATTTTCTGTCAAATAATTAAAACTAAAAACATCAAATCAAAGGCAAATTGCATTGAGCGTCTTTTTCTTTAACTTAGGGACAAAGGAAATTAGAGCCATTGAGAAACAAGGCAAGAGGCCGACCGCAAAATAACGAGCACAGAACATCAAACGTGCAGAAGTAAGGACGCGACTTATTAGACTACAATAAGAGTAAAAAATAATGTAGGTAAGTCCGTTTTTTCATAATTGTCCTATTATGTAAACAATCTTACCATGACTTTTTATGATTTTACAACAATATAAATTAAAATAGACTTTTTAGGAAATTAATTTCGTGGTTAATAAATGTTTTACTTTAGAATGTTTAGGTTTGAACTAACTGAAAATTCAACAAAAAGTACTGTGAAGATTATTTACATAAAAGGACAATTAAGAAAAAATGGAGATTAATGCTCTTACGCTTTATGTGACGTAGTATTTTTTTGTGAATCAACATTTCTTCTGTTATGCATCTCACGATGTTTTCCTTCACCGAAAGCAGGTTCTGGTCTATATATAAAATAACCGTTAAAAGTTAGATTGAGCTACCAGATTTAAGGGGTAGATGTCGGGGTTGCCGCCGCCCCGCTAAGACTGAACCCACGTCCTCTTGGTGGTAAGTCGACTAAGCCACAACCGCTTCAAACAAATTTTGATTTTGACGAAATTTGGTATGGATATAGTTGAAAATTCCCTGTGCACCATTTCAAAATCGGACGATACGACGCGGACAGGGATTTTATCCTTATGTGGTTGATGTTCCAGCTCATCGCACCTCTCGGTTCGCCTTCTGCTTTATTGTGCGAACCGCCAAGGTATGGAATTCTCTCCTCGCGTCGCTGTTTCCTGTCACTTACAATTTAGGGGTTTTCAAGGTAAGAGTGAATAGGCATATTTTGAGTTTGCGTGCACCTATTAGGCTACTTTTTTAAGCCCCAAAGCGCTGTAAGGTGGTCAAGGTTGTATGAAAAACACATAAAATATGTTATCTACTTTTTGCTAGTTGGTATTTGTGGAACCACTCACATTATATATCTAGTACATATTAGTGAGTATAATTTTGTCAGGACTATAATATTTTGAAGAACTTTTCAAAACTACAAATCAGGAAAGCCAACTGAAATTAAGCGTTTAGGAAAACCAACTGAAAGCATGAGGTCATCCTCTGAAAATAATGATCATCAAAATAATGAGCGTAAAATATCAAATTTTACGAAACCCAGGTACTTCTTCTTTATACAAAGCTAACAAATGATACGCGTAGGTACGCGACATTTTCATAGAAAAGTTAACTTAAGGTAAGAAAACAAACAATTAGGTACCTTGCTTTTGCAGCCATAAAATTGTCAAAGCACATCGGAGATGGTCTCCTATTAATATCTCCAACAGGCGGAGATAGTCCCATATTAAAACCTCCAACAGGCCGAGATGGTCCCATATTAAAGCCTCTAACAGGTGGAGATGGTCCCATATTAAAACCTCCAACAGGCTGAGATGGTTCCATATTAAAACCTCTAACAGGCTGAGATGGTCCCATATTAAAACCTCCAACAGGGGGAGATGGTCCCATATTTAAACCTCCAACAGGGGGAGATGGTCCCATATTTAAACCTCCAACAGGCGGTGATGGTCCCATATTAATACCTCCAACAAATCGATAAAGGGGAGCAAATGGTTTCATTTCCGTTTTATCATTCTTCACACATTCTTGTTTTTTTGAATAACAACTCTCGCAAGGACAAATGATTTGGATTCTGCCGTCTTTTATGTCAAGAATCTTTTGGGCGGAAAAGCCCAAGCATTTGTAGTGGGCCCAACAAGCGCATTTGCCTTTGCACTGTATTCCACTATTCTCAGGAACATTAAACTTACAGATTTTGCAGTAGCGATTTTCAACAGGTTTTTTATTGAAAAAGTAGATAGGCATTCTGTTTTAATTGGGAAGTGCACACGGAACATGAAAATTTTATTGTGAATCACATTTTGAAACTTAGAATTTAGTTTTCGGCATGGAAGTAATAATGACTAATAAAACTTATTAATTCCTTAATTCCATGGTTTTCGGTTACTACAATGACGGTTAAATAAAATTTTGCGAGACTTTTACTACATGGAGAGAAAGGACACTTTGCGCCGACCCCAGATGATGGGATAAGCAGGGGATAAGGTAAGGCAGATGATGATGTATGACGGTTAAATGACATGACAGATTTATCCATGGAAGTAATAAGTACTTTGGTTGTACAAACTACTTATTACTTCCATGGATTTATCTCAGTCTTCGAGACCAGAGATAAGAAAAAGTTACTTACGAGCTCTTACAAGCTACGATTACGTCATAACCTCCGACTTTTTTATAGAAAAAATTAGAACTTGTGTTTTAAGCATGGAAGTAATAAGTACTTTGTACAAAGTACTTATTACTTCCATGGTTTTAAGTTCTATGAAAATAATCTTTGGCTGAATCATAGACATAAGATACATTTAAACAAAATTATGTAGGCTGAACACAGAGGCTGAATGACGGAGTTGTAAAACCATAAAATTAAAAAGTGAAGTGAAGTGAACCTTCGACGACCATGAACGAAATTCACGCGGGTTAAGGCGCGGTGTCCGTGCACCAATTGAGCAAAAGATTTTATTCAAAACATATTTTGAATGAACGGAACCTGTGCGCAGAGAATCCGGGCAAACGAAATGGCGGGAGGGTTCGGTACCGAAAAATTTACCGGGTAAAAAAATACCGGTAAAAACCTCGACCCGGCACTACGTCTGTCCGACTAAAACCTAACTTAAGCTATACGCAGACTGCTACCACCGTAACTTATATAGGGAGCTACGGGCCCTATGTACTAATAACTAAGTAACTAAATTTATTATGTAACTCACCAAGTTGACTTCTTAATCTTCGTATCCAACTTCGAGTGTCTTCGGAAGGGGGTGGTGGTCCCTAAATCACCCAACCTACCCCATGAGATCTCAATCCCCAGAATAAATACCTTGCTTTCTTCACGAGGGTTCACTCGGCAACAGGATTCGGCGTCCCCAGGCAGCCACCAGTCACGTCGTTCACAACAAACAGTCTAAATACATTTCTTTCGCACAACACAAATTATCGCGAGCTTATTAGTTATTTAACAACGATGAAATACACAATTACAATTCAAAACAACAATTAAACAATCACAAGTCAAACTAGTTAATAGACCGTTCACACGCGGTCGTAAAACTGACCAACAAGATGGTCGCCCGCACCGGCGGGGATATATCACGCGGTATGACCTCACACACGCGCGATCCAAACCAAACTGCAAGATCGACTGAAGGTCGCCCCGGGCGGAAGCCGCCTGCGCAATGTTGCCAGGAGGCAAACGCAATGGCTATACTAAAGCCAGCTATACACGGCGCAGCTACCATGCGACAGTGCATAGATTTTATAAACATCAACACTTTTATTACAAACAGAACCAATGAGAATTGTGTTCAGTATGTTAAGTTCAATGTTTGGTTCACTAACCAAAGAAAAAACCTGAGTTCACTCCACTTTCCAAGGAGTTTAGTGAGAAACATCCCCGCGTTCGTCTGCGGCTTTGCCGGGGAGGGGGGGGGGGGAGATTCGGAGAATTTTTTTCTCTATCTATGTATGGTTCATTGAACATTGAGATATTAGTTCCAAACAAATGTTCTGAACATTATTAGTTTTTTACGCTGCGGAGACGGCTATATAGGTACAAACTACTGAGCCAAAGTAGTATCATCTTTGTTCTCTCTGTATTTCGTATAACTAGTTACCACGAAGATATAATAATAATATTCTTATATGTGATTTCAAATTCACCTCACGCAGCCGGATCGAGAATATGTAGATATGCAAAAACATCAGTTGGTAGATATTGGGGTTATGTTTTTAAGAGACATTGGCACAGGAATATCACATAAAGTTAGAAAAAAAGTTATGTCTATAAAAGTGTACTATGAACACAGAGTATACTTCGTGACTATGAAGTTTTTATTCATGGACATCCAGTTATCAGTCTAGAGTCCAGAATACGAGGAGGAGTAGGATCATGGAGTCATGTGAACTTAATAAACTTAAAAAACAAAGCCGCATAAGCTTCCTTAAGCAGCCCAGCTTACAGGCCAAAGGGGCCTCCAAGTCCAAGATGGATTTGTGGACACATAAAATATATCCTCCGCTATCTACGGACATCCCTCCAGCCGAGAAGCTCCCACCGGGTGGTGACCCCCCTGGGCAGTCTGGAGGACTCTAAACAGACTTTGGGCTGGTGTTGGGAGATGCCGTGAGAACCGAGTCAGGTGGTACTCGTCTGATAGCCTTTGTGACTGTTGAGCCATCCAATCTCTCATCTTTTAACCTGCCCCAACTGCCCTTCCTCCGGAGGATCTGAATGAAGCCAACGATAGGGCGGTGGAAGTGGCCAAATACTGGTCGAAAAAATCTAACTTTTGCCATTTCGACTCGAGATGATGATGATGATAAACTTAAATCTGCATGCTTAGATTTTATAAATTACACAACCGATTTTGATGTGGTTTTCAATAACACTTTGATAATTACCTACCTACTTCCTAACGGTTTGTATACGATGCAGGGAAATAAGGCGTGCGAATATATACCTACACGTGTAAAGCAGGGGTGGGCCACTAATAAGAGATTAATTGAAGCCAATATGTTCGATTCCAGTTTTGAAAATGATGATAATAATGATTTTCGTCAGCGAAAGTTTCATTAAAATGATGATCATAAAACTGTAGTAGTGAACCTTAGATCGCAAAGCGCAAAATTGGGTCGAACAAAATTAAAACGCACAGGAAAGATTCCCGTTCGAGATAATTGGTAAAGAAAGCAGAAAAACAAGGATTTATGTGGCACCATCAAAACACTTCAGCTGAGCTTAATTAAGCACCCACTTAGAAGCTTTGTTTGTTGACTGTTGTTCAGCGAAGCCGGTGTTTGGATTCGAAGACAATTCGTTGTTTTAGGGGCGTTTTCTGTGAGTACCTGGTGTTAATGAGGGGTGCTATAATTATGTTTATTTAATTTGTTCTAAGAGGCGGTGGTGGCCGAGTGGGACGCCTGTGGATGCAAAATCCCAGATTTGAATCCTGCCCGGGCTACATGAGTTTGTATACCAATCTGACTCATGTTAGTATTCATCGACCACCACTTGCTTCCGGTGAAGGAAAACATCTGCAACTGCACTCTGGTTGATGATTATCAGCTAGTGTGTGAAATGGAGAAGGCAATGGCAAACCACTCCATTTAAATTGCCAAGATAGTCGTTGTGTATGTTTCATTCCATATAATGGCCACGACCCTCAGTCATGAGGAAATACGACTAAAGAGAAAGAGAATTTGTTCTAAAAAGACAAAGAGATAATGACAGAAAAAGTTCACACCAGAGTCAGTTATAACCATAGAAATTTGAAAATGTATTACTCAGAATTTTGATGCTTATCACACATAGAAAGGGATCACGAAAGACCCTCCTAAACCTCATGAGTTTAGTACAGTTTTTTAAAACAGATCCATACTGAGGTCGAAAATTTCTAAGCGAGTTTTTGTTTCGCAAATGTGTTTTTAATTAATTATTTTTTTACGACTGGGATCCTAAAAACTTTATGTAAGTAAACAGTATCTCGTATTCAAATTACTTTTTACCAAGTTGTTATCAAATACAATTTATCTTCGCCTAATTCGCAATATCGCATGAGTCATCGCCAGTGGAGTATTACGCGAAGCCGTATCGGATTGACCATTACAAGGCTGCGACGGTTTTTGGCCGAAGCGAGGTCACTACCCACGTGGCTTGTGAGGTCAATGGTAGGTACAGCAGTCTACAATTTTAGACCTTACTACATTGTCGTGTTTACTTATTAATGCTTATGACTGTACCTTCGTAAAAACACAATTTATGTAACCTGTAATTTATTTAATTACTAGCTCTACATGCGACTTTGCGTTCGTGGGAATTCGGGATTGATTCCAGATAGCTTCCTCATGATCTTTTAAATCGGACATGCTTTTCCAGAGATAAGCGCGTTCAAACAAACTAACTCTTCAGCTTGGTCTTACCAAGATCCCACATATCATTTTTTTTCTTAAAAGGTACCTTCTAAGTAGGGACACAGATAAATTAGGTATAGCTTAATTATGTATAGGTAAGTAACTTTTATTCGTCTTCCCTGGACTTCCCTCACTTGTACGCCGATATATTATCAATACTTAGGTACCTAATCACCCCGTTCATTAGTAGAAATCGCGTGAATATAATTATTCTTCTTCTTATTTAAGAGCAGTCTTGTCGGTGGAGAATACGCCACACCTCTCTATTCTCGGTCTTGATACGACACGAGACGCCGAAAATATAAAAAATATACATAATAAAAAACCAAATATCACGTTCAAACAAATAGTCGAGGGTTATAATAACATAAATATTCAGAAGAAAGCAAAAGTCATTGTGTCAATAAAAAACTCAAGACATATAAATAAATAAAAATATTTACGAGGACAAATCACACAGATTGAGCTAGCCCCAAAGTATGTTCGAGACTTGTGTTATGGGATGCTTACTCAACGATACTATATTTTATGAACATATATAGATAAACATCCAAGACCCAGGCTAATCTGAAAAAGATAATTTTCCATCTTGACCCGACCGTGGATCGAACCCGGGATCTCCGGTATGGCAGTCCGGCGTGATGACGGTTAGGCGATGGAGGTCATTAAAGGTTTTATTGAATACTTTTTTGAGGTATGTGGGTAAACCAAATAAAAAAACTCAAATATTATGAACGCACTTTATTGCCTACTTAAGGTCAGTTCATTGAAAATTTTGGACTAACCCCGTCCGATATTTCCATTTTAGTAATAGTCAGGGTTGTCAATAACTAAAAATATACAATACTAACCTACATAGGATTAGTGGTAGCAGGTACATACTAAGTCAATTCTTATAAGGACATTACATAATTTGCAAATAAAGGCTTATTTGGTGAGTTCCATAAACTATAATTAATTATTTTTTTATTATAATTCTGTTTATTAAATAAATACTTATAAGTAATATGCCTGAATTCCTTAAAAATATAACAAAAGCAGCAATAAATAACTACTTAGTTGTTATATTGATGCAACTACAAGCTTTTATTGGTGATAAATATAATAATAATAATCTTCACTCGATGGGATCTGGGATAACGATCATTGTTGAATTAGTGTTCTTTGATTATAGATTAAATATTCAAAGTTAGTGTTTAGGAGCTATGCCGTTGTCGGGTGTCATTACGTGGAATGAAACATACGCGTGGTGTGTCCATGTGCCTTCTCCACCTCACGAAGTAGCTGATAAAAAAATTAACTAGAAGTTTTTCAACACAAAGTGGTGGTAAAGTACTCTCATATAGAAATTAGATATGGTGAAAAAATTCCATGCGAGCAGGACAGAGGGATTTTTTTTCACCATATCTAATTAATATATGAGACTACTTTAGTACTAATTGCATCTGAGATGCTCAAAAATCCAAAACTCGACCATGACTCAGCTTCACAGAATATCTTATCATCATCATAATGAGCGATTTTTTGACAGTTAAATTAAGAAAAAAAAATCAGTTTAAAAAAGAGCCAGGTTCGATGCGGGGTGGTCTATTAGACTAAATATTTTTGACAAAGCATGTTGCGGATATTTTTCTGTTAGTCCGATCAACGAAGCTTTTGAAACCCGAATAATTCTTCTGTCTATGAAACTTAGCACATGGTGAAAATAAGTAATACAGATTACAGATATATAATAATCTAATAATTTTTATTACGAGAAGTTAGGTATTTTTACCTAAACATGAAAATCGTTTATAGCTCTCTGTGAAAAATTCCTCAGACTGAAATTCTTTCTGTATACGTACCTATGTACTACTTAGAATATGTATATAGAAGAATCTAATTTTTTTTTCCACTTCAAAGATACCCCAAATTTAACTTTTAACATTTTGCACTATAACTTCTACTGAAAAATTGCTCTGCTCATTTTTATTTTATAATATGCTTTTATATGTTCAAATGCATAGCTTTTCTCAGGTATCTAAAAGTTTTTCATTTTGTAACATATTTTTTTATATTTTTGCTTAATTACGTCATGTGAAAAATTTCTCCGTCCATTCTTATACATCTATTGGTCATTTGATTATATATTAAAACAAATTCATCAATAATCTAACAAATTTTCGAATGGTAATATACTTTTAAGGAAATACTAAACGGCAGACGAGATGCAGTTTGCGGGCTAAAGTCAGCGATACGTTCTTAATACTACTACCGTAAGGTTGAAATTGTAATAAAGTTGGTGCATGTCCGTAGCTGGTAACTAACTTCTACTGAAAAATTGCTCTGATAATTATATATAATTTTTAATATGCTTTTATTTACTAAAACAAATAGCTTTTATAAGTTATGTAAAAGATTTTCCTTTACAATATTATAATAACGTCGTGGTAATAATTGCTCAGGTAAATTAACTACGTTTCTTAGTTAGAGGTAGCTCTATTAAGTATAATAGATTTTTCAATAATCCAATTAAAATTCAACTAAATACCAAGGTTTTAAAATATGAATTAACAAATGATATATAAATCATTAATTTAAACAAAAATAAATGTCAAGTCAACAAAGAATTAAATAAAAATTGTTAAGCTGAATATTGCCGCGCGCGTGGCCGCTTAGCAGCCCGGGCGCGCGGGAGTGCAGAGGGGTGCGGGGCGCTCGCGCTCTAGAGCGCGGGCGGTGCCTGCTGGTGCCCAGTTCGTGCTAGAGGTACAGAGCGGCCGCGCAGGCGTCTCGCTCGAAATACTGACGTCTTCGTGGTTTAATGGTCATCACGCCCCGCCGCCGCCGGACTGCCACACCACACCGGAGGTCCCGACTTCGATCCCCGGTTGGGTCAAGATAGACCTGGGTCTTGGATGTTTATCTATATATGTATTTGTTATAAAATATAGTATCGTTGAGTTATCCCATAACACAAGTCTCAAACTTACTTTGAAGCTAACTCAATCTGTGTAATTTGTCCTTAAATATTTATTATTATCATTTTATTTATTAAATACAAAACGAAGCAGTTGTGCGTGTGTGCGTGTACTGTGTACCGACTTGTACGAGACGGGACAGAGATAATTGCTGCGGAAAGATTGGGTTTAATCCTGGGCAAAAACCCAATTTTCCCGAAACTTTCCATTTCTTCCCAAAATCTGGGAGGAAACGATTTTTTTAGCTTTCAGCTAAATATTTTCAGTTTCAGATTTATTCCTGTACAAGTCCAGTACACTGTAAGACCATTGCGATTTCAGGCAGCAATCAAAACCTATGGGATACTTCCCGTTGCCTTTAAGGCATTATGAAATTTGAAAGAAAAGAAAAAGCAAGGTCTAACAGTACTTATACATGAATAAATCTGAAAATTGTAAATATTATGTTGTTGGAAGTCTAAAAAAAGTGCTACAAATTTATTTTTGCACTGGATTTAGTATGAATCTTAGGGATCGAACTGCAAAGTTAAGTTTGTTTTTGGTCTTTTAGTTAGAGCTATAACGTGAGATGCTTTGCGGGTACGGAATCCTCGGTGCGCGAGTTTGCCTCGCACTTGGCCGGTTTTTTTTAAATCTTACGACATTGAATGATTTTGTAATAATAATTTTCTTAATTTAATTAAATAACCTACCGTACTTGAATTTTTAGAATTTTTTGAATTCGATAACGGCATTATTACTTTTAATTAACTAAGAACGGTTAAATCTAAAATTTAACCCTTTTTACTCCTTTAGGGGTTGAATTTCCAAAAATCTTTTCTTAGTGTATCAGCTACACCACGATTTTAGCGCTACCTAGTGAGCGCTGACGTCAACGCTTGCCCCACACGGCGGCGGCGGCGGCGAGGCGTGGTGAACGAAACGACCGAAAATGACTGCACTTTGTTACGAGCAGCGGAACGTGACGGTCGCAAGGAATAAGCTTACTCATGCGCAGCCCCAGATATTTCTGTGGTTTCATAGCTAATATCAAATTAATTGGGTAATTGAATTTAGATAAATGTTTAAATACTAATTATAATTTATTTATTTCACCTGTAGTTTACAAGTGCTCGCTCATTTACGTTATTTGGGGAATATTTGTGCTTTTGCAAAATGCTTTTTGTCCTATCGGTTTTGGCTGTGCTTTGTCTGTCAGTACGAACTTTTATCCCCATTTTCAGCTCTTTATGGGGTGAAATTTTCAAATTCGGTAATGGTATTATTACTTTTTACTAACTAAAAACGTAAGTCTAAAATTTCATGAGTCTCGCTTCAAAAATGACCAAAGTTTCATACAAACTTTATACCCTTTAAGGAGTTGAATCTCCAAAAATCCTTTCTAAGTACTCACTTACCACGTCATTTGAGGAATCTTTGTGCAAAATGTCATGCTTCATAGCTTAGCGGTTTTGGCTGTGCGTTGTCTGTCAGTACAAACTATCATCCCCATTTTATCCTTTGTGGGTTAAAATATTTGAATTTGATAATGTCATTATTACTTTTTACTAACCAAGAACGTAAATCTAAAATTTCATGAGTCTCGCTTAAAAAATTAAGAAGTTTCATACAAATATTATACCTCCTTTAGGGGTTGAATTTCCAAAAGTTCTTTCTTAGTACTCACTTACGCTACTTGAGGAATATTTGTGCATAATGTCATGCTTCTTGCCTTAGCGGTTTTGGCAGTGCGTTGTCTGTCAGTAAAACTACTTTCATCTCAATTTTTAGCCCTTTAGGGGTGAAAATCTTTGAATTTGATAATGACATTATAAATTTTATCTAAGTAAGAACATTAATATAAATATTCAGAAGTATAGCTTCAAATATGACGAAGTTTTATACAAACTCTGAACCCCCTATTTCGAATTAAAATTTCCAAAATTCCTTTCTTAGTACCTACTCACTTACTTAGTGTTGCCAGGGGGAACTGGTCTGTTCGATTTTGATTCGACATTTATTTTTTGTTCTTAACCATTTCATTGTGGTTACTCGATCACAAACATAACATGTTTTATTATATTTATAATTGTTTCTTAAATTTTATTTTTGACTGTACACAATCTAGTGTATGTACCTATAAAGTTAATAAATAGCCCCTCTGGCATGTTGGGCGACCAAGACTGTTTCATGAGTTTCTTTCGGCATTTCTTCTCAGCAGTGGTCGTTCTGAAATGCTAGTAGTTGGTAGCTTTGAGACATAATATATTATGATTAAATAATTAGTTTTCGACGTGAAAAAGAGCCTTCTTTGATGGCCAAGTTTCAATTAAAAAAATTGACTTTGACTTTTTTGAGGATTATTTTTGCAAAATTTCATAAAATAGTATAGTCATTTAACAATATACAATAACGGTTTGTGTATGAAGTGGCCTAAATTCTATCCGTAACTGCACTAGGATAATTAAATTATACATTTTAATGATTTTAATAACATTTTTATAGTACATATTTTATATCTTAATTTTCTGAAATAGAGTTCGAAAAACCAAATTCAGAATTTTTATCTTTCCAGCTTTTCGGGAAGAAATGGAAAGTTTCAATCCTCCCGGAATTAAACCGGGAAGAAACCATCTCTGAGGTGGGACGTTTGTCTTGTTTGTATTTAAATTTAATAATGACGGAATAATAAACTTATCTAAATTCACCGCGTGACTTGTAGTTATAATTTAAAATTATTAGGTATACAAAAACATGCACCTACCTACACAGTACACATGCTTTTGTATCCTAATTCTAATCCATACTAATACTAATATACTAATAATATTATAAATGCGAAAGTTTGGATGTGAGTTTGTGAGTCTGTGAGTTTGTGAGGATGTTTGTTACTCAATCACGCAAAATCTACTGGACGGATTTCGATGAAATTTGGTATACGGGTAGAAAAATACCGGGAATAGCACATAGGGTACTTTTTATCCCGAAATTCCCACGGGAGCGAAGCCCCGGGGCGCAGCTAGTACCTAATAAAAAAGAAAGTTATCTTACCTAAACCACAGAGTACTATATACTCTAAACTAATAGGGTGTTTTATTTCGAAATATACCTACCTAATTTCTTGTTAAGGCATAAACATTAAAGGTAATGAAAAACTCGCTACGGATATGCGCCTAACTTTTGTTACAATTTCAACCTTACGATAGTAGTATTAAGAACTTATCGCTGACTTTAGCCCGCAAACTGCATCTCGTCTGCCGTTTAGTATTTCCTTAAAAGTATATTACCGTTCGAAAATTTGTTAGATTATTGATGAATCTGTTTTAATATATAATCAAATGACCAATAGATGTATAAGAATGGACGGAGAAATTTTTCATATAACGTAATTAAGCAAAAATTAAAAAAATATGTTTCAAAATGAAAAACTTTTAGATAACTGAGAAAAGCTATGCATTTGAACATATAAAAGCATATTAAAAAATAAAAATGAGCAGAGCAATTTTTCAGTAGAAGGTATAGTGCAAAATGTTAAAAGTTAAATTTGGGGTATCTTTGAAGTGGAAAAAAAAATAGATTCTTCTATATACATATTCTAAGTAGTACATAGGTACGTATACAGAAAGAATTTCAGCCGGAGGAATTTTTCACAGAGAGCTATAAAGGATTTTCATGTTTAGGGAAAAATACCTAACTTCTCGTAATAAAAGTTATTAGATTATTGTATATCTATAATCAGTTTTACCTATTTTCACCATGTGCCAAGTTTCATAGACAGATGAATTATTCGGAAGTCTCCATACAACGAAACTATGTAGCCTTTTTGACGAAGCTTGTTAAGAATATTTTTCTGTGGACATTTTGACGAAGCATGTTGCGGATTCTTTTTTGTGTATATGATGTAATTGTAGTGAAAAATATAGAAATTTTATATTAAACATTAAAGTATAAAAAAGTCTCAACAGATAGCGTTTTATGAAAGCCGAGTCGTAATAATGGCTGAACCTATATGGTGCGCTTTTTCTTGTCAACGAGAGGAAGAAAAAAAATCACATAACAGTTAGACAGTTGCACAAATCACAGTATTGATACTTTTTAGATGTTTTTTTACTAAGTTTTATTTAAAAAAAAAGCCAATCCCGTGAATTCTTGCTTTTTGTATGGAACTTTTTCTCTCGCCTTTTATTAAGCGCCATCTATGAAGTCATCTGGAACTATTTTTTTTTTAATTTTGGTCTCGGAAAATCCCTCATTCAGTCCACATCAACCCACTGCTGGGTATAGATCTCCCTTTTTTCGCTCCACTTCTTACAGTCCTGTGCTAGTCTCATCCATCGCTTTCCCGTCATCTTAACAATGTCATCTGACTAGCTAGCTGGTGGTTACCTACTGATCACTGTTCCGGTCATTCGAAAACCGGAAACAATGGAAATTAAATTAAAACTTGTAAATAATAGAAATTATAGCAATGTCCTCTGACCTTTTGATGACAAATTACCTGCGTATGACCTACAATGTTTACTTATGTTGGAGACAGCAATTCTTTTGAGTTGTCATGGAGTTGACAATTCAGGCATTGTATTGCACTCATCCTGACCTTGCCTACTCTGGTTTCTGACGTCATCCGTGTAAGTATGTCAAGACCGATGCAATATTTATATAGGGATAATGTTGTAAACTCAATTAATATCAGAATTAAAAGGTCTTCTGATGTATCTTCAATGTTATTATGTTTATTTTGAGTCACAGGTTTTCCCCTTAACCTTTTGCAAAACTTGTTTGTGTTTAGTTTAAAACTTAAATGATGTATTCCCAAATGAATAACTCTACTAAAGGGACCAATCAAGGACCAATACATCTCAGCAGTACTTAGTTGTTGCAAAGTGCTATTGCTTTGAGAATTGTAATTGTAGGTTTTAAAATTGGATGTCATAAACATTTAACCAAAAAAGTGCACGTAAAGTTCTAGTTTCTGAATAAACAATTGATTTTTATTTTAAACTAGCTTTTGCCCGCGGCTTCGCCCGCGTGAATTTCCCAAGGGAACAGTGCTTTTTCCCGGGATGAAAAGTACCCTATATCCTTCTCAGTACTTCGAACCATGTGTATGCGATTTTCAGGAAGATTGGTTCAGTAGATAAAGCGTAAAGAGGTAACAAACAAACAAACTCACTTTCGCAATTATAATATAAGTTAGGATTTAGTCATGTAATCCTTGAGGTTTATACCCGTTGGCATGTAGGTACTTATGGCAGTAGGATCAAGGATTACAATTACAAGAATATTTTTAGCTAGGTATTGGAGTCCTACGAGGGCACCAATACCTAGCTTAAAATATCCTTGTAGGCCGACCTGGACCAGCAGGTTTAGCCAAAGTTTCATTTGATTCGTAGCGATACGTTATCTAAGTTCGTAATCGTTTCGACAGTTGACAAAAACAATTTTCTTCCGTCATCAAAGCGAAAGCGAACGTCAAATGTATGAAAGTAAGCGATAAAACAGTTCGTTACTCTACGGTTTCGAATCGTTTTCTCTATGAACTTGCGATAACGATGGCGTTCGACCACGTGATTTAGCGTTACCTTATGTCATCCCATACATTTTAGCGTTTGCGAACTTCGATTTCGATATTAAAATCTGACTTTGTCTAAAGGTCCTGGGGCCCTATTTTTGAAAGTGTGACATACCGCCGAAAACGAATAGACTATTATGTCGCACTCGTCCTAACATGTCACTAAAAACATAAAAGCCGTATTTTTGAAATCACTCGTCTAGCAATGTTGCCGTGATAATTATGAAAATAATTCGAAATCCAATCAAAAGGCATACGTTCAGCAGTGGACGCAAAAAAAATAGTAAAAAAATACAACTAAAAAGTATCAATATTGTGATTTGTGCAACTGTCAAACTGTTATGTGACTTTTTTTTATCTGCCTCTGGTTGACAAGAAAAAGCGCACCATATAGGTTCAGCCATTATTACGATTCGGCTTTCATAAAACGCTATCTGTTGAGACTTTTTTATACTGATTTTTTTTTCTTAATTCAGCTGTCAGAAAAATCGCTCATTGCGTCTCAAGAGCCAATGAGATTGAATTAAATCGCCAAGATCTCTATAAGACTTCTATATGATTTCTTTGGCTTTTGAGACACAAACTGAGGCGCGATATAGTACGTTTATAATAAGTAGAATCAAGGGCCTGGTGTCTTTAACTCGTACAAAGCAGATTAGGCAGCTAGATGGGTCGACGAAGTTAAGAATATTGCTGGCAACAACTGGAGTAGGATGGCCCAGGACGGAGAGGGTTGGCGTAGACGGAAGATACGACACGACCTTGGAACCTTCAAAAAACGAGTGTACAACTTCTTGAAAGGCCGGAAACACTCTTGTGATACCCCTGGTGTTGCAGTAGTCCATGGGCAGCGGTGATCGCTTACCATCAGGTGACCCGCTTGCTCGTTTGCCGCCCTATGTTATAAAAAAAGGAGGCTTACTTATAGCCATAAGTGGGTCACGGAAGGCTGTGGATGATTAAGGTAAGCTTATGCTAATAATATAGGTAAAATCACTTTTGGCTGTGAAATAATTTCTGTTCGTGACCATGGATATTTTTTTTTTCTATCACGTACACTTTAGACGTTTTATTTATTATTTGGTATATTATAATGGTGGAATAACTTTTTTTACTACAAAGTACGTGTTGTCTTTGTTACGTATATAGTTCATTGCAGAAAAAACTTCATATAAAAAAAAACTAAAAGCAAGGTTCTTTATTGTATGTAACAAAATAAAAGAACATAAATAGAAAAAAAAAATATGTATAAGAGGCTCTATCTAAATTAGGTGTATAGATATAAAACATTGTGAATGTAGGTACCTACCTAAAGTTTTCTCATCAATTGCTGCCTTATTCTGCCCATCATTTCGAATATATAGGTACCTAATTAGTTAATGTAACTTAAGTTAAGGTCCCACTTCAAAATTATCATCAATCATCTCCAGTCGAATCAGATTATTTTTGACCAACATTTGGCTACGTCATCAAGTCCTTTGGTCGTGTCAGCTGTAGTCTTCCTGCGCAGATTGTAAAAGTCAATCGAGGGCTTTAAACGGGGGATTTCTCCGCTCATGGGCGATAGGCTAGCAACCTGTCCCTGTCACTATACCTAAGTCTCCATTCCATCAATAAGTCCACTATTCAGCTAAACGTGGCCTTCGAGTCTCACGACTCTTGGCTCTGTCTACCCCGTAAGGGATAAAGACGTGATTCTGAATCTGTATCTGTAACCGCTATCATTGGCTTTATTGAGATCTTCTATGAAGATGAGCCATATATTGAACAGCTCTACAATCACATCAAATAACAAATGAACAACAACATAACAAATTAAAGTCGATAAAACGTCCACGAGAAGAGACTTTTGCGAATGATGTCATTGGCTTCTTATCTTCCTTAATAATGGATCTTTGAAGAGTGCAGCTCCGCCAGCTCCTAAAAGAAGATCCTTGAAGCAGAACTCAGAATCACGACATTCCCACTCTTTTTTACTCATTATTTACAGAAACAGAGTCCATATTATGAATACCTTTTACACGGGGTATAATTATCGTTGGTTTTTGTTCATCAAAATCAAAGTCCGGTATTTCCTTGACAGCTTTCCTTTTGCCGAAGCAATATGCTACGTATCCTAAGATCACCAATATAAATATTACTGAACCCGCAATAATAATATAATAGTACCACTCTATGTCCATGGTGAGAGTTCTGTTGTAATTTTTTTTCAGCAAATAAATTTTCCAGCCAGATTTATTTTATTCTCATTGAGGTAGGAGATATGTAACAATATCTAGATGTCATCGTTTATATAGTATGAAGATTGAGGTAGATTCAGCCGGTATTTCTGTAATAAAAAAGACACATTTTTAAGAAACAGTGCATCGATCTAATGATCCATTTCATTCGGTATTTTAATGAGAAAGTCTATAGAAGAGCCTATCCCGGTGTCCTATGTGAGCGACGAAACGCTGCGCGGTGAATGTGATGCTGTGCTACAATGCAATACACGCGACAATGCCTACAACATAGGCCATAAATACGTAGGAAGGTTTTGTTTACGCATCGCGTCGTGCCGCACTCTGCTTTGCTGCGCATAGCGCTTACCTAGGACGACGGGAATGTTCAACAATAGACTTTGAAGAAATCTAAGTTATAGTTTAATATTTATTTTTTTATAAATAACTAGCTATCGCCCGCGTGAATTTCCCACGGGAACAGTGCATTTTCACTGGGATGAAAGGTACCCATCCAATGTCCTTCTCCGTACTTTTAGCTATGTGTATGCGAAATTTCAGGAAACAAACAAACTCACTTTCGCATTTATAATATTATAGTTAGGATTAGGATAGCTAGGATTAGGATGCTCCACGTATGGAATTTAGATAATTTACCTTATAATTAATTGGTAAAATTAGCCTAAAATTCATGACAACAAATATCTTATCGATTGACTTCATTGTTTCGATGAAATCCATGTTAATCCGTACTTTACATTCCTACATTATAAATCCGGAAGTTTGGGTGTAAGTTTGTGAGGTATGTATGTTTAGCGCAGTAAATAGAGCGAACCTTCCCTAGGGGTTAATTACGTGCGGTCCAGTAACTCATTTTTTTTATATTATTGTTTAGGATGGTTGTAAGTATTTAAAATAAATATGGCACAATTAAATAGCTTTTGCAATCGCCGCCAAAATGGAAAAAAAAAATCACCACTTTGTTCGGTTTTTCTTTTAAGTGCATTTTTGCTAGAAAAGTGTTCTACACAATGTTGTAGAAAATTAAATTTGCCGTTATTTACATTTTACGTCTTGTTTCTAGGACTGACAGTTTCCGAGAAAAAATCCTTTGCCTTAAAAAGAATCTCATTTTTCAAACATTCATCAATCTTTTTTAATTTAGAACGATGTAATCCAGTCATGACCTATTCTAGAAGAAAAAGTAGCAGAACAAACATCGTAGGGAATTTAATTACCTGCAAAACGCAATCGCATATTTCTTAACCAACCCTGCAAGGTGGAGAGTAAAACTAAACGATAAAACAACGGAAATTGTTTTTTGCTATAATATTTTACTTTTTACTAACTGAGCCTCGCTCCCATGGAAATTTCGGGATATAAAGTACCTTATGTGCTAGTCCTGATATTTTTCTACTAGTATACCAAATTTAATCGAAATCCGTCTCGTAGATTTTGTGTGATTAAGCAACAAATATCACATCGAAACTTTCCCATTTATAGTGTGATACATTGCAGGTGCGTAACCGGTATCTGATCGGGACACTGTAAAAGTGTCTGTGGACATTATCAAGTACAGATATTAGATAATATTTGCTTCATCAGCAAAAAAGATTGGGAAAGAAACTCGATTTTAAAATAAAAAAGTTTTGATGTGATATTTCTTGCTCAATCATAAAAAATATACTGGACGGATTTCGATAAAATTTGGTATGCTAGTAGAAAAATATTAGGGCTAGCACATAAGGTACTTTTTATCCCAATATTCCTATGGGAGTAAAGCCCCCGGGTGCAGCTAGTAGACAATAAAATATGATAGCAAAAACGTAATATTTCAACTTTTACTTTTACCCCCTACTCCGTAGGGTTGGTTAAAAAAAATTACATGTGTTTTGTAGGTAATTAAATTTCCTTCAAATTTTATTCCAAGTAGGCCATACATTAATTACAGCGCTCTGAAGTAAAAAGTTTGACAAATTTCCAAATGCGATCAAAAATGCGATTTTTTTAAAAGTGCACATTTCCATAACTTTAGTCCTAGAAACAAAATATTAAATGTACATTATAGGAAATTTATTTTTACAACATTGTGTAGAACTCTAATGTAGCTAAAATGCATCTAAACGAAGGTGAGAGCGCAAATCTGAATAAAGTGGCAATTTTTTTTGGTTTTTACAACATATGGAGGGCGTGGAGTGGGGGAGAAATTGTGCCTCTTGCATTTTAAACACTTACTAACCATCCTAAATAACATATCAAAAATTCAGAACTATTGAACCATTTGTAAGTAAACCCTACTCTTAGCTCTATTTTGGTCTTTATTCAATGAACTATGGACGGATTTGTATTAAATTTGGTATACTAATAGAAAAATACCAGAAATAGTACATAGGTTACTTTATATCCTGAAATTCCCATGGGAGCGAAGACCCGAGGCGCAGTTAGCAGAAAATAAAATATTATAACAAAAAGAGCAATATTCCATAGTTTTCATATTGAGTTTTACATTTTTCTTAACCAACCCTGCAGAATGGGGAGTACCCCATTCTGCAGGGTTGGTTAAGAAAAATGCAAATGCGTTTTGTAGGTAATGAAATTCCCTAAAAATTTTGTTCCAATACTTATTCTCCTAAAATATGCCATAATTAGATTACAGCGTTCAGAAGTGAAAAGTTCGACAAACTTCCGAAAAAGAAGATTTTTTAATTATTTTTTATGAGCACACATCTCGGTAACTATCAGTCCTAGATACAAAATGTAAAATGTAAATAATAGGAAATTTAATTATCTACAAGATTTTGTAGAACTCTTTCCTAGCAAAAATGCATCTAAACGAAAATATGAGCCTAAATCTGAAGAAAGTTTTTTGTTTTTTTTAGTTTATTTAAGATTACTGCGTGCGCGGAAACTTGGCAATTGTGCCCTTTTTATTTTGAATACTCACAATAATTCTACACAACATTCCAAAAAAATCACAATTACTGGACCGTATGTAAATTGATTCTCATCTATTTACTGCGCTAGTTACTCAATGACGTCTACTGGACGGATTTTTATTACATTTGGTACTCGAGTAGAAAAATACCGGGAATAGGACATAGGGTAATACAGGGTGTTTGGTAGTTCGATACAAAGCCTTAAAGCGAAGCTAGTATAGACCATTTAGAGTCATTTAAGAGAAAATTTTCTTAAATAAAGTGTCACGGATTTTTTTTTTAGGAAGTTTTTTATTTTTTTTACGAGAAACCCAAAAGTCGTGGATTGTCAATGTCGGGAAATGTCAGTTGTAAAAAGTCAAAGCCTGGAAATGTCAAGATTGTAGAAAAAGGTCTGTGGATTCTTGATTTGAAAATGTTGCCATTGTACTGTACGTAGAAATGCCCTAAAAGTCTGGAGTATTTATTTTTAAAGTAGCACTTTGTATACACATCATTGCTTTTATTGCACGTGTAGGGAGTAATTCTTAGATTTTGCACTCGTTCCCTATGTGAAAAGTAAATTTCTTAACAAAAAATTTAGTTAAATTTTTCTGCTAAAAAATAAAAATTTCTCCCTTACTTTGGTTTTTGGGTCCTAAATTCAAAACTTTGCAACGTATCTACGTTAATTATACCTCATAAGAAAGCCCAATAACCAAGGATGTTTTTAAAAAAGTTTTTAAAGAAAAATCTCCTGCCGTTATTTTTTTATAATCTCTGTAAGAATGAATTCCCTAATTTTAATTTTTTTGGTTATTTAAAAATAATTTAAAAATAAATTCTGATGACACAGATGCACAAAACATGTTCTTTTAGAATGTTCTTGCATTGCTCTAATAAAATAGAAATAAAAAGAATTGTTTTGCATTAATTTCGCCACTGTTAGCAAAAAAAAGTATTAAGTGTAAAATTTTGGGATTTTCGAAAAAAAAATAAAAATTCCTAAAAAAAAATCAGTAACACTTTGCAGAAAATTTTCTCTTGAATGACTCTAAATGGTCTATACTAGCTTCGCTTTAAGGCTTTGTATCGCACTACCAAACACCTGTATATCTCGAAATTCTCACCCGCATACATAGTACATACAGAAATACAGACAAAAATAAAAAAAAAACATTTCGGCTTCTTTGGCCCTTTAAATGCGCCTCATATATTTTTCTTAAATATATCCTATGTGCAGTCATACACCAGTTTTATTAGGTATATGTATCTATGGATAGATTAATAAACTTTAGTGTAGCTAATAAATGGCTCTATTATAATTACATTTCCTTTGTCCTGCGGGCGAATCCGCGGGCAACGGCAAGCTGATAATGAAAGTAACAAAGAATGAATGTAAAGAAATCTTTATTTTTCTGTGAATTTATTACGATTTCCTGATAAATGATTTATGCGATTATCAATATTTGCATAATTATCAATTTAAATCTTGACATTTTGCCCAAAGTAATTACAATAAGCTTTCAATTTGATAATTTTTATCAATTAAAATATCATATATGCATAGTATACACCGAACTGAAACTTATGCAAGTGGGGGAATTACCTACTTAAAATACTTCCTACGAACTTGTTGATAATAAAAACGGTTATTCTTTATTCTTTATTCAGTAGCACACAAAACAGGTTACAATCAGGAGAGCGATATTAGAGTTCACAAAAGTTTAGATCTAAATCGTAACCCAAACATATGCATGCCTAGCATGGTTTTAACTTCAAATTTAAATCATTATACACTAGAGTGACTATGAAAGCATTAAAGAAATGATATTAAACATAATAAAAAATGTGTAGAAAAGAGAGCAATAAGTGAAAGTATTGAAAGTTACTTAAAATACTTAGTGAATAAACTGTAATAAATCTAGTTATTGGTGTTATTATCCTTTAGATGAGAAATTATCTGCCGCCGAAACTTGTATAGAGAAGAGTGATAAATGTCTATATCTCTATTAGATACTAAAATATCATTGTATTGGCGACACATTCTAACCATGGGATTGTAATAAGAGGTGTTATTAGAATAGACTTGGAGACAAAAGGCGTTATAATTGCGATTTCGAGATCTAAAACGGGTATTGAAATTAAGAGCTGAAAGAAGAGTGGGAGAGTCTATTATGTTATGTATAATTTTGTAAAGAATAACAAGGCTTATACAGTCGCGACGTATATGAAGGGGGGTTACCTGAAAGAATTCCAAACGTTCCCTATAAGATGCCAGTGCACGGCCCATACCACGTCTATAACTTAGGATCTTCAAACAACGTTCTTGAATCTTTTCAATTCGTTTGCTGTGTACATCATAAAAAGGGGACCATACTATAGAATTATACTCAAGTACACTGCGTACGAGTGAGTAATACAGATGTAGTAAACTTTTGGTCTGTTTGAAGTCCTTCGTAATTCTGCAGATGAAACCAAGCAACTGAGAGCAGCGTTGGACAATGCTATCATAGTGATCCCGGAAAGATAGCTTACTATCAAATAAGACACCGAGGTCCTTGGCAAGATTCTTACGATCAAGTTTTTTACCTTCCAATGTGTAATCATAAGTGATTACTATGGACTTTCTGGTAAACGTAATAACAAAGCACTTGTCGACATTAAGTTGCATACAGTTTCTATGACACCAATCCGAGAGTCTACACAAATCACTTTGCATCCTAGCTGTGTCAGAGGCTTCTTCAACAGTGGTAAATATTTTAAGGTCATCCGCGTAAAGGAGACAGGGGCAAGAGAGGTTCTCGATAAGATCGTTAATGAAAATAACGAAAAGCAGAGGGCCTAAGTGACTGCCCTGTGGCACACCTGAGGAAGCAATGACAGGTGTTGAAAGATAGCCTTTGACGGCCACCAGCTGGGTCCTACGACTCAAATATGACTGAAGCCATCGAAGCAGGCTGCCATGAATGCCATATGCCGCAAGTTTCATACAGAGAGCTCTATGGTTTTGTACGAGCAGCGTACAATTTTGTTGCGTCGGCAATAGTCGGCATCGGTCGTCGCCCTACTTTTATATTAAAAATGAGTATTATAAATTATGTACTTTTTAGTAGAACAACGCCAGATTCTCGCTACGTCTAACAGAGGACTACGCGCTCTACGTGGTCTTCGTGAACTAACTACCTACGGCAAACTACAGTCAACTTAACTTTAACTTTAACTACGACGTCAACAATGGCCATTAACTTTGAAGAAATCTTAGCACATCAAGATGAGTGCTTCGGTAACATCAAGAAACTCTGCGTCAACTACAAAAAAGATGGAGCGGACAGGAAAACTAAAAACTACTTAACTACAAGATTAGCTGCCTTGGAATCTCACTGGGCTGAATTTGAGATGAACAACGAAAAACTTATGAAACAAGAAGACAAGTCTCACCTATACTACGTGCACCAAGTTTATGAGAAAACAAGAACTCTGTTTGAAGACGTCCGCAACGATATTCAAGAGCGATTGGAGAAACTCGCTATTGACGCATTACCAGAAACTCAATCATCGCTGAAATCAAACTTTGATTTTGATGAGATCGAAAACACTATCTACGACACTCCTGCTGGAATGAAAATACAGAAACTGAGTGGGGGAAAAATCCAGGAACTACTGAAACAGCAACAATGCAACTTTAAAGCTTTTGAACGGTCAGCTGCGAAAATAAACGTGGAACTTTTAACCGAGAAATGGGAACTGGAAGATCATCTTAATATTCTGAAAGCAAAATGGGACACAGTCGACAAAAACTCACTGGAAAATTGACTTCATACTTCAAGGTTCCAACCCGCAATATCAAACGCAATATTCGACGTGGGAAACAACATACGACAACCTAAAAAGAGAAATAAATAAAAAAAGTCTGGAACAGCGCACACTACGCGAAAACTACCCCAAGAATTGAGATCCCTGAATTCCACGGTAGCTACACTCAATGGATATCATTCAAGGATCTATTTACGGAAAGCGTACACACCAACCCTCTTCTATCTAAAACTCAGAAGATGCAGTTACTGAAGTCGAAACTCAAGGGTGAAGCTGAAAAACTCGTCCAGCATCTCACAATTAGCGCTGAAAATTACGACTCATGTTGGGATATTTTACAACATCGATACAACAACGAGAGACTGCTGTTTACATCATTTATGAATACGCTTCTCAACCAACAGTCAATTCAACAGCCAAACGCATTTAACATCAAAAAATTACATGACGTCACACTGGAATGCTTGAACGGCTTTACTAACATTGGTCTCGACATAACTACTTGGGATCCGGTTATCGTTCACCTGATCAGCCAAAAACTTGACAGCGCAACATACGGAGATTATATAAGAGACTTGGAGTCACCGAGAGATCTTCCCAACCTTGAAGAATTTATAAAGTTCCTGGAAACTAAATTTATGGCATACGAAACAATGCAGAGCAACCAGAATCAAAAACAAGTGACTTTGGGCAAGCCTTCAAATTTCAATAATCATACAACTTATAGATATAACAACAAACCATCATACAATGGACAACTAAGATTCAATAATTATTATAAAGGTCAGAATGCCTACAGGTCAACGCACTATAACAAGCAAGAAATAACGCCAAAAACCTACTGTATGACTGCAAAAACATGCCCGCTCTGCAAAACAACCAATCATGTGTTAATGCAATGTGACAAATTCCTGAGCATGAGTTCGGATGCACGGAACGACACTGTTTCGAAATTGCAAATCTGCAAAAACTGCTTATACAGCCATGGAGATAAACAATGTTTTTCAAGAAAAACTTGTAAAGAATGCCAAGAATCTCATCATACTCTCCTGCATCAAGATGCAACTCCAACAACTAACAACAACGGGGAGAGGTCCATCACAGCCTCCAATCGGGGGAACCGAGCTGTTAACAATATAACTAACGACTGGAAGGAAGTCCTTTTAGCTACTATCAAACTGCAAGCAAGATGTATTGACGGAACTTATATAACTTTAAGAGCTCTACTTGATCAGGGCTCACAAATGAACCTTATCAGCGAAGATGCTGCGCAAAGGTTACGCCTACCACGCCAACGATTCAACGCAGGGTTCAAGAGCGTTGGGTCCATCAATGGCAAATGCAAGGGAGTCATTAACTTAGAATGCAAGTCGCTACACTCAGATGAAGAGTTCAGAGTTCAACCTTTTATTATAAACAAGCTAATTAACAACTTACCAAACACATCGTTTTCTGCGCAAGGATGGAACTACCTGAAAAACTTAAAATTAGCTGATCCCGACTTCAACATCTCCGGACCTATCGACATGTTGTTGGGAGCAGACATGTATTCCGAACTAATCTTAGATGGACTTATAAAAGGAGAAAACGATTATCCCATTGCTCAGCAAACCAAGATGGGCTGGGTATTATGCGGCAACGTAAAAACTTTCAACTGTAACTTGACAATTATCGATCTGGAACAATTAACAAAATTTTGGGAGTCTGAAGAAATACCGGAGGGTTCAACGTTAACAAGCGAGGAAGAATATTGCGAGAATCACTATAAACAAACTACTGAGAGACAATCTGATGGAAAATACATAGTAAAAATGCCTATGAAACCTGATTACGAAAATAACATATGCAATACACGTCCGCAAGCTATTTCACAATTTTATCAACTTGAGAAGAAAATGGAGAAGAATGCTGATTTTGCTCTTGAATACCGTAGATTTATGAATGATTACATAACTATGGGCCACATGATTTTACGAAAGGAAACTACTGAAAAACAAGTATACCTACCACACCATGGTGTATTGAAAACTGAATCTACTACCACTAAGTTAAGAGCGGTGTTTAACGCATCTTATAAATCTAACAACAATAATCACTGCCTCAATGATTTAATGTACACTGGCCCTAACTTACAGAAAGATATGTGCTCTTTACTAATGAACTGGCGACTTTACAAATATGTTTTTACTGCTGATGTGGAAAAAATGTACAGGAACATCATGCTTAACGAAGAACAGCAACACCTACAAACGATAATTTGGCGCGACACGCCCCATGAACCACTGAAGGAATGGCAACTTACCACAGTTACGTACGGTATGAAGGCCGCGCCTTACCTCGCTATGCGAACCCTACACCAGCTCGCCGAGGACGAAGGACATGCGTTCCCGGTCGCTGCTAACGTATTGCGAAACTATTTTTATATGGATGATCTCGTTCACGGCCAGGATAACATCAAAGACGCTAAAAAACTTATACATCAACTAATTGAACTTATGAAGAAAGGAGGGTTAAACCTTAGAAAGTGGTCGAGTAACGAGCCTGCTATATTAAATGAACTTAAGGACGAACAAAAATGCTCAAAAACACAATAAATTTTAATCAAGACGGGAGTTCAACGAGCCCGACAAAAACTTTAGGTATACGGTGGAACCCGAAAGAAGATACCTATTTATTCAACTGGCAACTACCTGAAACAAAACGAATAACTAAAAGAGCGTTACTGTCGGAAATAAGCAAACTCTATGATCCCATGGGATGGTTATCCCCAACGACTATCAAGGCGAAACTTATTTTTCAAAAGGTGTGGTCTACAAAACTAGAATGGGACGAACGCCTACCTAACGAAATAATCGAAGAATGGGAAAACTTAAGAAAAGATTTACCCAACGTAAACAAACTTTCATTGAGAAGATGGATACACTGTAACGGAGACAACATCGAAATTCATGGATTTTGTGACGCAAGCGATAAGGCGTATGCGTGCGTCATATATAGCAAAACACGAAACGAAACTGGAGAGCCCGTGGTGACGCTACTTGGCGCGAAAACAAAGGTCGCGCCACTTAAAACAAAACTAACTACACCCCGCATGGAACTCTGCGGAGCTGTATTACTAAGCAAACTTGTCAAAAAGGTACAAGAGACATTCATAAATAAACAACTTAACATCTACTGTTGGACCGACTCGCAGGTCGTCCTTGCGTGGCTACAGGGAGAAGTTACCAAATGGCAATGTTATGTAGCTTCAAGAGTAACATTTATAAACAAGACACTTCCCGGCGTTCAATGGCATTATGTGAAGTCGGAAGAAAATCCAGCAGACTGTGCATCAAGAGGACTCTCACCATCTCAACTTCTAAACTTTAAACTCTGGTGGGAGGGCCCTCAGTTCATTCAAACCAATGATGAAGAAAAACTATCGCAACAGACGAGCGGTTATGTAACAGAAAATGAATTAAAAACAAAATGTCTAGCCTTGCAATCTGACACGCAAACAGACACGAGTATTATAAGTAATTTATTGCATAAGTACAGTGCATTGACTCGAGTAATACGAGTAGTAAGCTGGTTGTTACGTTGGACAAATCAACTTAGAAACAAAAACATAACAATGGGAGATAATTTATCGATAATGGAACAAGAAAAGACCTTGAAATTGATCATCAAGCAAGTTCAAGCAAATAGCTTTGATGAAGATTTACAGCATCTGAAACTAACTGGAACAGTATCAAGGAAAAGCAGATTACTCACTCTGTCTCCGTTTCTCGATACATTTGGACTGCTACGTGTAAAAGGACGATTGGAGAACTCAACCTTGCCTCCTGAAACCAAACATCCGATCATTCTTCCATCATCGGGAAAGTTGACGGAACTGATTATAGACGAAACGCATAAGAAGACTCTGCATGGAGGAGCCCGCCTTACTTTGGCTAATATACGACTTCAGTACTGGATACTTGGGGGAAATGCTACTGTAAAGAAATACCTGCGACGCTGTGTGAGATGTCATCGGTTCAAACCGCACAGAAATGATCAGATAATGGCTGATTTACCCGCTGAAAGAGTTACACCATCAAGACCTTTCACTAACACCGGGATTGACTTTACCGGTCACGTTGACATCAAAATAAATAAGGGCAGAGGCGTCAAAACATGTAAAGCGTACATAGCTATATTTATCTGCATGGTAACTAAGGCCGTGCACCTGGAGCTTGCATCCGATCTTAGTACGCAAACGTTTATAGCAGCATTTAGAAGGATGTGTTCACGACGAGGAACACCGACGAACGTCTACACGGACAACGGAACTAACTTTGTGGGAGCGGAAAAACTTTTACGCAAGGAATTCGAAGAAAACAAAACTCTAACATCATCTGAGCTACGAGAAGAAATGACTCAACAAAGTATTAACTGGAATTTCAACGCACCACTGTGGCCGACAGCAAATGGTCTATATGAGGCTGCGGTGAAGTCTATGAAGTACCATCTGAAAAGGGTTCTTGGGGAACAAAAACTTACCTTTGAACAATTTACAACACTACTTACCGAGATTGAAGCCTGCATGAACTCTCGTCCTTTGAGCCCGTTGACAGAGGATCCAGATGACCTAGACTATATCACGCCTGGCCACTTTCTCATTGGCGGCCCCATTATTTCACTACCGCTCAAGGATAATGGCTCCAACAAGATGGATATCGTCAACCGCTGGAAGCTTATAGAACGCATAAAGTTACAAATCTGGAAGAAATGGTCAAACGAATACTTACATCAGCTGCAAACACGAAGCAAGTGGCAGAATCCTAGGAAAAACTTAGAAGAAGGAAACCTAGTACTTATACAAGAAAATAACTTACCGGCTGGAAAATGGGCCCTAGGCCGCGTCACTGAACTGCATCCCGGAGCCGACGGCCACGTACGTGTTGTCACTCTGAAAACTAAAGGGGGATACCTGAAACGGCCTATAACAAAACTAGCTCCACTACCAGTCAACGATTTCGAACAAAACATGTTGATTCAAACTCCTGCAACACGATCTACCTTCAACTCCAACTAGCGAAAAAGAAGAAAACGTTAAAATAAGATCATAGAAAACAAGAAGAAAAATTAACTACTTCACTCTCCTGGCAATGCTGTTTATGACCTATACGGGTACCTACTGCGAAACAATTGGCTACAATATTACGAACCTGCAACAAGATCAGCCTATTTATTTTGAAGAAACAGAAAATCTACATATCATTCATGACAAATGGACGATATTAACCTATTATAATTTTACTACCTATTGGAAAGTCTCACATGACATAACAACATACATCGACAAAATTGATAGAACGTGCAAACGGATGACTCATGCGCCTTGTGACGCGATGGTGAAACAACTACGTCATAAATTGACCCATCTAACTGAATACAACACGCTTTTACTATCACAACACATGGCCAGACGCCGAAGAGGCTACTTCGATGGAGTTGGTAACCTGATGCGCTATATGTTCGGAGTATTAGACAGTAAATTCGCAGAAAAGTACGAGAGAGATATTGAATCATTACAAACAAGCGATCGCCATCTACTAGAGCTGATAAAGAACCAAACACTTATTGTCGAAGCTGAGAACAATATTATTAAGAAAAGTGAAGAAATGATGAAACAACAATTTCAAGCCAAACATGCCTACATTGAGCAAGCACACTCGGAATTTTTGTTTTTATTTGTAATGGTTGCTTGTCCTCGTTCCTTGTTTCGCCCTCGGGAACATGTACGAGCAGCGTACAATTTTGTTGCGTCGGCAATAGTCGGCATCGGTCGTCGCCCTACTTTTATATTAAAAAAGAATATTATAAATTATGTACTTTTTAGTAGAACAACGCCACTCTCATAACTAATCGCGGACAAGCAACTTTTGAACTGTGTAACTTAAACTTTAACTAATAAACTTTAACAATAAGGATTGTGGTTTTACGGTCATCTTAACTAACAGACCTTCGACCATACAGGTTTACTTTGTCAAATGCTTTTGAGAAATCTGTGTAAACAGAATCAACTTGTAGGTTCTTAGCGAAAGCATTGCAGAGGAAATGTTTATACTCAAGTAGGTTAGACGTGGTAGATCTATTTGAAACAAAACCATGTTGTTGCGAATGTAGGTAAGGTTTTATGTGGGAATACAGTGTGTCGTATATAATGCTTTCTAGTATTTTTGCAAAACAAGATAATAAGCTAATTGGCCGGTAATTTTGGCACTGAGTTTTATCACCAGATTTATAGATAGGAACAACATGAGCAATTTTCCAAAGAGTGGGAAAACATCCTAATTGGATAGACCTGCAGAATAAAATATGCAAAGGATCACATAACTCTTTTGAGCACGTTTTAATAAAAATTGCAGGAATACCGTCCGGTCCTGGTCCTTTGTTGGTGTCCAGCGAGTTCAATTTATTTAAAATCATTTCTTTTGAGATCATTACAGAACCTAAAGCATCACAATTTCTTTCATCAAAATGAAAGCTTTTTTCCTGCCCATCTTGTTCAAACACAGAACTAAAATATTTAGAAAACAGCTCGCATATTTGTGATGGGTCGTTTGATGATTCATCACAATGTTTCATGGTTAAAGGAATTTGGTTCACCCCTTTTTTAGTGCTAACAAACCTCCAAAAGGACCTAATATCATGCTCAACAGAATCTTCTACTGACGCAATAAATTTATGGTAACACGACTTAATAAGTTGCTTACTTAAAGCTCGGTAGTGAGAAAAGTCGTCATAATCGTTAGTATTTCCAAATTTTTTGTACAATTTATGATACTTGTTTTTCATATTAAGACACCGTATTAGTGCAGGGCTAAACCAAATGGGGTAGTTGGTATCTTTGTTTTTATAGAGAGGGGTATTTCTACTAATTATATCATTGACAATGTCATAAAATTTACCTAAGTCAGTATCGATGTCAGAACACGATAAAACAGAATGCCAGTCAACAGATGAAAGTTCCGATTTTATGTTCTCATAGTTACATTTGTAGTAATTGTAACGCCGACAATGTCGCTGTTTCAAAAAACCAGTGGTAATACCAACATTACAGTCGACGTCTACTACAATGGCAGGATGATGTTTATCTGAACGACTGAGGGGATCAGCCCCATACGGTACACCCTCATATTACAAATTATTATTTAAAAAACAATCATTTTATAAACAACGCTTGTAAAACTATACATTTGAAAAACATATGCTTTGTCAAACTCATTCTTTTAAAAATGGATCATTTTACAAACTAATTACTAGACAAATATTGTGTTTCTCCAAATTATCATTTTACAAATAAATTATTTTACTAAATTTTCAATTGGTAAAACAACGTTAGACAAAATATCTTATGGCAAATACATCGTTTGATAAATATTATTTACCAAAACTAGAAGATATGAAGTTTCAAGTTTAAACTCACTGATCCCAAGATTTTCATCGTAGGGTTAGGAACAGAAGTCATTACTCGTCTTTTATTTGTAAATTAACTCACATCAATTGTGACATGATTTCAACATGCATCTACCTTTTATTGTGTCATACCGGGTCCCCACCTGGTAACCTGCAACACAGGATCTTTGATACCTAGCGCGGGCACCAGATCTCCACAACGATACTGTCCTTTATGGTATTAAATTTAATTAATGTTTATCACATACCTATATAATGTAGTCCAAGGCCATTTTTTGTGGAGTAAATAAACAATTTTTAGTTTTTTAATAAAAAAAAGGCTTAACTTTAGAAACGTGCCACCACCGGCGGGGGTTGGGAGTGGGTGGGGGGGGTGGGGGAGGGTTTGTATGACCCCCTACAAGTTTTTTTTTTGCCGGAACCCCCCCTTTTTTTTATATGAACTTTTGAAAATCTTAAAATCTATCTAGTTAGAAAACGAACAGCGGGGGGTGCAGGGGGGGCGGCAGCCCCCCCCCTGCACGGGGGGGTCGGGGGGCGGTAGCCCCCCGCAATAAAAAAAAAACTGGTCACAAACCCAACTCGGTTCGGTTAGGTTAGGTTAGGCTGGTGTAAACCACACAAGCGGAGCGAGCGAAGCGAGCGGAGCGTTCGAACTGAGTCAAAAAAGGCTTGGATAGGTTAGGTTTAGATAGGTTTCTAAAGTTTAACCTAAACCTAAATCTTTCGGCCAAAGAAGCTGCCAGCCCTTGATTAATAATTTACCTATAGTAGGTTTGTAAAATGATGTTTTTGTCAAGAGAGTTATTTGATGAAATAAAACTTTATAAAATAAAAGTTTTATACTCGATACATTTGTAGAGTAAAACATTTATATAAAAAAAGTTTGTAAAATGAAACGTTTTTAAAATAACGAGTTTGTAAAATGAAACATTTTTAAAAGGTATAGTTTTTTAAGTGATAGTTTATAAAGTGATGGTTTGTCAAAGGTTGTTTGGTGAAACATTAGTGAACCGCCCCATACACCTGGACATCAAACGTGGACAAGACAAGATCTAAAAAGTGATTATTGGAATTAGGAATGTTGTTGAATTGTTTTAACTGACATACATCCATAGCTTCAAAAAGCAAAAGTGGTTTCCAGTTATGTGACTGACTGCTAATCATGTGTAATGAATCAGGTGCCTTTGTCCAGGATAATTCGGGAATATTATTGTCGCCAATACAAATGAACTCCTCACCAAAACCAGTGTTAACTACTACCTTGCACAAGTTATCATAAAAAGATTGCTGTAAATTACGAGGCAAGTCGGGAGGCAAATAACACAAACAAATATTTATTTTTTTATCTTTAGGATTGCATGGTAAGATAGTAAGCCATAAATCCTCGACATCACTGTCCCACGAAAACTGCTGTACAACTTCAATATTTTTCTTTACACTAATTACAATACCCCCACCTTCAGTCTTACTCACTGAAGTGCTAGACCGATCTCGCCTGTAAATATTATATCGGGAATCGAGTAACTCTGAGTCGCGTACGCTATCATTAAAATTGGTTTCTGTGAGACAGATAACATCGTAGTTATTTGACAATACGTTTAAATTTATATCATTTATTTTAGATCGGACTCTATTCACATTTTGGTAAAAGATTAACATTAAGATTATTTTACTTGATAAAATGAAAAGATCGAAACTTATCCTAAACTATTATCCTAAATTATACTAAGTTTTTCAAATACTCAAGATCTTTAATGTATATGCCACTTGTAGTATCACTTTTTCGAACGTAAACTCGTCCATACTTCGTCCAGACGTACTTATACTGCTTGTCCCTAGCGAACCGCCTGGCGGCGGCATACAACTGCTTACATTCCGGAGACAGATGCTCAACAACATATATTTTTTCACTCGCAACAGTGATTCCTAGATGCCGCGAGTTCAGGGTGTCTTTAGGATTAGCTTTATTAAATCTACGAGCAGCAGATAGTAGGGACTCCTTAAGTCTGGGGGATGATAGTGTTACCAGTATATTTCTGGGTCTCTTCGACGTGACATCCATCTTTGCGACTCTACGACACGCCTGAATACAGTTGTCAGAGATGGGACAATCGATGACTTCGCAGAGCTTTTTAAATAGTGACGTAACATTTTCATTTCGATTCTCTGGGACTGCTTGGATTTCGATGTTATAGCTACGTGCTGATTTGTCGAGGGCGGATACTCGGGTACTTACTTAGGTGACGTAGATCAGCGTGCAGGCGTTCACAGTCAGCCTCCAGGGTCTTAATGGATGCTTCTTTAGTAGCTATACGCGACTTTAAGTCTTCTTGTTCTGAGTTGAAGAAGTCCGTGGCTACGTTAAGGTCGTTTTTAATCTCCTGAATCATGCCGCCCATTTCAGATCTTACCATAGACTTGACGTCTTCTCGGAGGACTAATCTAAAGTTGTCCATTGTAGATGCAAGGGTAGATTTTAATTTTTCATCAAATAATGCGCTGATTTTTTCCATAGTGACGCTTCCGTTGTTGCAGCCCGAACAGCAAGGCGTCGGGTCGGTATTAGATAATGATGATGCGTTATTGTCCTGTACATCAAACGACATGTTCATGTAGCTATCATCAAGGGGCAGTTGATGCTTTCTTATATTAGTATTATTATTTTTTCGATGCGACACATTAGAACATGGGGGGCAAGTCCATGTCATTTTATAAGTGGCTGGTAAGGTTAAAAATTGTTCATCTCCTATATTTAGACATATGTGATGGAAGCAGCCCTTACAATCCTTGCAGCGAAGAAATTTGTCGCCTATTATTTCTCTCATGCAACTTTTGCAATTAGTCATTGTTGTCAATAATTTATATTACCCAGGAAAGAGACGAGTTCAATTGATCAAGATAAATTGATTTGTTTACATGAACTCAGCACCACCGAGTGGTGAGTTGACAAAAAAAGTTCTTAGTTAGCCAGGTCTGATTGATAAAAGCACGGAGAAAAGCAGAAGATAGGCGAAATCGATGTATTACTAGCAGCTTGCTCAAGCGCAAGGACAGGTAAGTAGTAACTGTACCAGCTAATAGATGTCGCCAGTGCTATGCTTGTTATATACTTTTTACGAAAGTGACAATGCAAAATTGATATGAGAGATAAATTGAATAACACTAAGAATTGTTCGAATTACACCATAAATAGTTCACCACAAATAGTTTATTACAATTACGCGAAGCAGTTCTCACAAAAAGTCCAACTAACGCATAAAATATATTGAGTCACTAGGTAGGTTCCACTTTAAAGAAATTCACTTGTCCTTTATTTCGAGTATGATTTTGAGAAAATCACAATAACACCATGAAAACACTCTGATAAAGTAGAAGTCTACACTGTTTTTTGCTGCACTACAGTCACTTTTACTATTTTATAAAATTATTTATATGCAGGAGCTCTTTGTTATTGTTATGTGCTGAGAAGCGCCATCTAGCGTACGTATAGTGATACACGTATACGGTTATTCCCAAAGTACTCCAAAAAATGTTCCCAAACTACACCATGAATAAAATATTATTTCTACTCCGCGGTAATATTAAAATGTTCTCAAAGTAGGTACTCCACGCGATTTTAATATCAAAAATCATTAATTAGAATAAAAAGTGTAGCTGACGTATAGTACAGTGAGGCTCAAAATCTTACAATATTTTTATGTATAAAGACAATTTTAAATAAAAGAATTTACAATTCAATAATCAATATTTATATATTTCCTATAATTCAACAATTAAACATATTAAAAAATCAACACTCAAAAATATATTCATAAATGAGCTTTTTTTACATATTTTCCACCAAAGAGATTCATGATTTTTATGTAAATGTAGGAATTCGGCTTGAGGGAAACTCAAGAATAAATGATAAAATTATATTTTTGAAAAAACTTAAAATATTTACTAAAAAAAAACATCCAATTTCCGTCTTAGCGGCAGATTGCGACTCATATTCGTTGTAAATCCATTTTAAAAAGCTAACATCCATACATTTTCAATTCAAACTTGCTTTCAACTTTTTCTCTTTAATTTAGAATCTTATTCAGAACTTTAATCAGAACGATATTGTTTGAACGATTTTGTGACTGACTGTACATAGTGAAATATTTTATAATTATTTAGATGGAGTAGTTTGAGAATTGATATCAAATAATCTGCGGAGTACATTGAGAATAAATTAAAATACCTATGGAGTAGAATCGGAACAAAATAATACGTATTTTTAAATAATAATAATTTCGTGGAGTAACTTGGGAACACATGTATGAGATTCTTATCTTTTTAGAACAAAAGAATGGAGTACTTTGGGTTATTCCCAAAGTACTCCAAAAAATGTTTCCAAACTACTCCATGAAAAAAATAATATTTAAAATTAAGTTTCATTCTACTCCGCGGTAATATTAAAATGTTCTCAAAGTACTCCACGCGATTTTTATATCAAAAAGCATTAATTAGAATAAAAAGTGTAGCTGACGTATAGTACAGTCAGGCTCAAAAGCATTGCAACAATATTTTTATGTATAAAGAAAATTTTAAATAAAAGACTTTACAATTCAATAATCAACAATTAAACATATTATTCAAAAATCAACAATCAAAAACATATTCATAAATGAGCTTTTTTACATATTTTACACCAAAGAGATTCATGATTATTATGTAAATGTACGAATTTGGCTTGAGAGAAACTCAAGAAGTAACTGATAAAATTATGTTTTTGAAAAAACTTAAAATATTGACATAAAAAGAAACATCCAATTTCCGTCTTAGCGGCTTGGCTGCGACTCACATTCGTTTGTACATCCATTATAACAAGCTAACATGCACACATTTTCAATTCAAACTTACTTTCAACTTTTTTCACTTTTATTTAGAACCTTATTTAGAACTTTAATGTGAACGATATTGTTTGGGCGATTTTGTAACTGACTGTACATAATGAAATATTTTATAATCATTTAGATGGATTAGTTTGAGAATTGATATCAAATAATCTGCGGAGTACATTGAGAATAAATCAAAATACCTATGGAGTAGAATGGGAACAAAATAATATATATTTTTAAATAATAATAATTTCGTGGAGTAACTTGGAAACTCATGTATGAGATTCTTATCTTTTTAGAACAAAAAGAATGGAGTACTTTGGGAACAACCCAATGGATTAACCTCGGACCAAGTATCTCTAGACTGGACATACAAATAATAATAACATAAAAAAACGTGACAGTTTTATAGAAATCAGAAATGTTTATTTGGCAGAAAACAGTACAAAATATGATACAGAATGATAGTTTCATGTCTTCAGTCTGTAAGCAGAAGTGCAAAAATATACACGAATTTATAAAACATATTCTTAAATAACTATTCTTAAATTCACTCTGCAAAATATGTCACTTCTAAAAATTAATGGAAATAAGTAAAAAAAAAAGGATGTAAGTAGAAGTTAGGTAAATATAATTAAGAATCTCAGTAAGAAAGAAGAAAGTTAAAGAAATACTGAATATTTTTTTATCTTTGTCTTAGTTTCACTTATTTTCGCTTGGCTGGTTTGTCTATGTTTGCCCGGTATGAGATATAAGCAACCCAAATGATGTAGATTGTTATAATGTGAGAGGGTAGCCATTGTTAGTGTGTTTCAATTTAGTAGTATTACAATGAGTCTGTCCCTTACAACGGGTATACACAGATGACTCTATGAGATATATCCTTAAAGCTGTGCTTAAAGATTTAAACGCAGCCTTGGCCTCTGGTCTTGGCCAAGACGACCGAGTAGCATTTTCGAGGCAAAAAGTACCTTAACCGCTATTCCGTTATTGATCTTTCCATATTCCCACCAAAATTCATCGAAATCCATCTGTTAGATTTTGCGTAATTGTGTAACAATCATGCTAACAAAAACATCCGAACTTTTTATAATAATGTTACATTTTATATTAGGATTATAGTTATATTCACAAAAGAAATTAAATAAACACAATACTTACATATCACATAATATACTGTGGATTGTTCAGCTAACTCTTGATATACACTTATCTGTTAATTAATTAAGTACAAGTAAATACAAGTAAGTGTCACGGAAACTCGTCGAATTTACACAAATTAGAAAGAAACAGTCAAAATGTATCTGTACCTACTAGAAACAAAATTATAACCGTTGTACTAGTACCTACATATAGTCTAAAAGTATAATATTACACTATGTTATCTACTGGTCAAGTTTATTATCTGTCAGACTATTAGCATTATATGATACCTGATAACAAGAACCTGTATTATTGGTCACTTGTGTTAAAATAATGATAAAAATATGATGTTGTCAATTCACATTCGATAAATTAATTTATGTTGTTATCTGTGTCATTAAGTCGAATGAAACACACGCTAGAGTACTACCGTACTACTAACGTGTAATTTGCAAATTATTTAGAGTACCTACACTTTTGACACGGTTGTTAAATTTAGACCAACATGGATCTCAATCAATCAACACGTAATGAAGAATGTTAACTAATTTTGATTATTAGCACTCCATATTCTCTGCCAAATAATAAAAAATACTAGTGAAAGAATTACTTCGATACGTCAATTAGTTTCCGATTTAGAAGTATATCACCTACTCTTTTTACTTATACATAACCAATAGCATCATCGCCATATCATAAGATCATATCATCGAAATAAGTTTCAAATAAAAATAAATGGCCTTACGTATTTTGTAAGAAAAAAAAAATACAAATAAAAAAAGGTTTAGTACATCTGTAACGTTCAACCCACTACTACATCCTAGCCTTCATTCTTGGCCTATGATTGGTTGTTTCAATTACTAAATTGAAAAATATTGGAATCGAGAACAGCCAACTAATACCGTCTTATATGTTTATACCATTGAGTTAGGTACGTTATTAGACGTTATCTATACATATAATAAAACAGTAAAAATATTTTGTCTGTACATTTAGTATTTTTGACTGAAATGGATAGAGGGACACCTAAGGGCTCGTGCAGCGTGCCGGCGACTTCGCGCGACCTCGGTCGCACCGACTCGCGGCGACTTTCAGCTACTAAAAACAGTGCAGCGTGCGGGCGACTAGCGACCAGCGATTACTTGCGACCGATCAATAGCAATTTACAATAGTTAACTATTGGTGTTATAACTGAACATACGGCATAATGTTTGTCTTCGTGAATAAACATATCATATAGTATATACAATTATAATTTGGCAACAAAATATATTGGCAAATAAATATAATCTTGGTATTCTCTATGTTTTTGGTTCCAAAGCGCCGGGCGACTACGAACTGCATCTATTAAACCTTTTGCATCCATTATTATTATAAAATAGATATCAATTAAGACGACGACCTCCGTGGCCTAACGGTTATCATGCCAGGCTGCCACAATGGAGGTCCCGGGTTCGATCCCCGGTCAGGTCAAGATGGAAAATGATCTTTTTCAGATTGGCCTGGGTCTTGGATGTTTATCTATATATGTATTTGTCATAAAATATAGTATCGTTGAGTTAGTATCCCATAACACAAGTCTCGAACTTACTTTGGGGCTAACTCAATCTGTGTGATTTGTCCGTATATATTTATTGTGCCGTTTGCACTAATATTATACGGCAATAGCCATGCGCCCCTCGTCCCGCGCATGAAGTACACCACGGCCTCATAGTTGGTGTTCCTCCGTATTTCTGGACTAACATTAATATGGATAGAAGTTGGTATAGAACAACTTGATATTAACTATGAGTAGCGACTGCTCGCACTCAGGCACCCGACCGCACGCCGAGACAGATCTCAATGTAATGTGGCACAGCTCAATGCGGGTAGCGGGGAACATGACGCTCCGCTGTACGCCACATCTCTCCTTTCTTTTGATGATTTTAATACAGACAAAGGTTGTCAATAATTTTCGTTACCACTAATATGAAATAAATCCAAAGTAACCCTTTACATCAAATTTCAAATTATATACCATCACAATTCCTAAAGCTGCAAACTACCAGCGTTTCGGAACGACCACTGCTGAGAATAAACGCCGAAAGAAACTCATTACAGTCATGGTCCCTATTATGTCATTCTGACATGACATGATTTCTAATTTTTATTTTGGTATGTTTTTTCTAAAGATATTACTTTATAATTATGTGCATGGTCAAAAGAATGTGAACAATCTCCTAGAAATCATATAAATATCTGCATCAATAAATTTCGATTCTCATCTCGTAAATCGGGATCATTAAAATATTCTGCGACATTTCCTTTACCGAAAATCACTTAGTTTCACAGATTTCAGTCTCATCATAATCAACATGTCCACTTTCCCAACATCGGTCACTTATCCTTTTTCTTTTTTTTTTTTTTTTAACTTTTCCTTTAATCATACTAAAAATTCATTCCTTCATAGGAACATCATTGTTAGAGGTAGATACTTGCCGAATTTGTAAAAAATTTAACAACCACATGTCGGTATATTGCATTTATTTACTTGTATTTTGATCATATTTTTATTATTTTTTTAGTTGGATCAACCCAGTTCAATGTTTGTAGAAATTGTATTTTAAAATAATTACTTACTACAGTTGAAAGATAAACAACGACAACTGTTACTGTGTGTCTAAACTTTGAAGAAATGCCAGAAATATTGTTAATTATTTTGGTCATGAAGTAGACACGATGCCATTGCTTGGCGTAAATTGTGGATCTAAACTTAGCCGGAACTAATATAGACCTTCTTTATAAAACATACACAAATAAGGATTTGCTGTTGATAAAGCATGAGTTGCTTATTAGTTAAATCTGTTAAAGTAACAACTAATTGAAAATCTATATAACAAAGAATATGTTTGTAGGTTCTGATCAAAGGATCAGTATTGCCATTCAACTTGGCAATTCTGCCAGTCTTCTGGGCACCTTACCGCAAAGCAACATCTTGTCAGGACGACATTAAATTTATTTATTTATTTAATGTTAATATTTTTAGTTTAGTGTTAATTTCAATCAATACTATATATTAAAATAATAATGTTTTTAAATTGTATGTAATGTACCTACATTAGTTTATAAAAATACATATTTGTTTATGTATTGGCTTAGGAGTGACTATTCTGTATTTTTAAACTTAATTTAGTAATAAGTTTTTGTAACCTGTCTGTCTGTAGCAGGTTCAGAATATATATTTTTTTATGATCTGCATTATACATTTTCCAATATACATTATATTTAATTACAACCCAACAACATGGATTTGCTAAGACTGGATGTCTCCAATACTTTTATAGCTGCTGGACCACAATCATTTCTTTAACCACCTATGTGGAATAGCTGTTAAATTAATAACAGTCGTTACTTTATCCGTTATAGTCACCTATACACGGAATAGCTGTTAACAGTGGAACTCTTTTGTGTAGGATAGCACACCACTAGACCCAGGCCCATTTAAACAAAACATTTGACCTGACCGAGAAATTTACCCGGGACCACGCAAGGAAGTTGTCGTTATTGTCCTTACACATTGATTACTTATCCACCTTTGTGGATTATTGCTATTAACAGTCGCTTGTGTGTAGGATGGCACACTACTAGACCCAGGCCGATTCACAAAGATTATTTGACCTGACCGAGAATTTATCCCGGGACCTCACACGGAGGTCATCATTGTCCTTACACATATTTTATTTCAAACTAAACACATATTGGTTATTCTCAATTAGATATAAACTTAAATACCTAATTGGAATAACATTTATTCGTAGCACAATCAATTTTTTTTCTTTATTCGTTTTATATTGGGTAACCTTAGCAATTTAATGCTGACTATGAGCATTTTAACTGCAGATTCCGTGTAATTTAATGCTAGCTTCACAATTCATAATATTCTTATTTGTAGCACAAAGTGCACATCAATATTCATTATTTGTTCGTTTTATATTGGGTAACTTTAGCAATTTAATGCTGGTTAAACGATCCATAATATCGATTCATTTGAATTCATACTTTGGTTCACAAAGGTAACTTTAGCAATTTAATGATGACTTCAGGCATCAAAATTGCCAAAGTCGATTTAATGCTGACTTATCAGTCCATAATTATGGACTCATAAACAAAGGTACTAAAATATTGTTGGATATTAAGTAGGAGTATAAAATAGTAAAAATAACATTTAGGTGACACCATGTATTTAGATATTTTAACTGCTTTTCTCTATTTTCAAATAAACATTGTGTTGTCATTACAACTAACTGATTCATTGCTAACTCGTTAATGATCAATGGAAAATAATATCTCCTTACACATCATTACAATTGGAAATTTTAATAAACTAAACTATGAATAGTTTTTAGAACAACATTTATGTATGGTATATAGTGCATTAAAGAACAATTAATGTACTTTGTTCATGCACGTAAACTTGCTTCTTGTGGTACCATTGTGATTAGTGAAGTAAATTAATGTAAACATATAAAGGCAACCGAGTGTACCTTTGTTAAAGTAGTTATTATAGCATCAATGAATATCAAAATCGTTGGGCATAGCCCAATTACTGTATTTGTCAGGACCGAACAATCATACTAAAATCCTTTGTAATAAATTTAATTTACGAGTATGTTTTCACCAATGAGTTCAATTAATTCGCTTTTAATGAAATACCATTTTATTTTACAGGGTTGACTGTAAAATAATAATTGAGTAAAGTAGATAAATACCTCCATTTTATATTGTAGGTTTCCTGGTGGCTTAAACTTGTACATGTTATCGACCTGTCTGTCATATTATGTTGAAATACGCTAAGTATTTACTGCCGTATTTTTTATCCATTTATTTAGTTACCTATTTTATTTGTTTTACTTGTTTATTTCACATTAAATATACAATACATTTTAGTGTACAATCTACACTTCTTACACTTCCATACCCATAATACAAAATGGAAGTTTTGCATTTTGCTTAAAGATATTTTTAGCAAAAATCTTAATCACTGGATTGATTTCAAAATGTATTCTTATGTAGGTGCTAACACCTACATTATTTCTGTGTAACATAATTTACCTCTAAATGGCCCCTTACAAAGCTGGGACGGGCCGCCAGTGTTACATAAACAAGTTTTAGTTTTCTGAATATTGTAATCACAGAGAACAACATCTTAATCGACACATCTATCAATGTTCCGGTCAACCAGAAGCTGTAACAACTCCACTAGTTAAAATATTTGGCGTGTATTTTCTTGCAACTCTGATGGTAGTTTCTTTATGATACTAGTCAACTTTGAACTATTTAGTTAAAATAATTCTTATATTTAGAGACATATCAAGAATATAGTTCCTATAGTTCTTTCTTAAATTTACTTGCACCCTTGTTATTGTTTTAATACCTATTACTATTTATTTTTATTTTACTCTTAGTTCAATTTTTTTTTTTTTTCCATCACGATATTAATCAATCATATGGAAAAAAGTACACAATCGATTAACTGTCAGTTAATTATAATAATCCCTCGGGTTGGGAACCAGGGAAACATGATTTTTCTAGTTCAGGTACCAACCGACCACAACCGCTGTTCTCGTTGCACTTAGGTACCTTTATTATATAAAATATCGTCACAATGGACAGTTAAGTTTACCTCATATTAAACATGGTTTAGCTTATAGTACGTTGTTCAGAAACGCAATTATTATGGTAATAGATCATCAGATTGACAAAAGTATCTCAGAAATTGAGTATTAGTTATATGACACAAATTGAACTGATTTGATTGTGATGAGAAAATAATTATAATATTCCATTTTTATACCTATTTATTTCACTGTTTTATCTATTCTGATAATACCAAAGGTATAAAAACTTTAGAAAACAAAAATTCGTATATCTTTCAAAGGGACTCGACACAAGCTTTAAATTTTTATTTCTTATGTTAAATCGTTAAATTAAAAGTAGGTAATTGCTATGTATACTGCAATAGAAAAATAATCAATTATAAATATTCTGTCTTGTGACCTGCCGGTAGTGCCAGTCCAGCAGACCTCATGATTTGTATCACTGTAGTTACGTTTTAAACTGAGGTTTTAACCTAAGGAAACTAAGTATGCATTCATATTTCAAATTATGTACAGAAAGTGCATTGTTAACAGAATAATACTCATTGTATTAAGCGAAAAGCTATTCATAAACAGTTAGGTGCCGCTCATCACAATCAGAGTCATTAAATGTTACGTGAAATCTGTATTTGTCGTTTATTGTTTAGTAGCTACTTATTAACTTTTTCATATATATCATCACGGCCACTATGGCCAAGCTATAGATGCGGGAAAATATTGAGATTAATATTTAAATAAAAAGTATGGTTGTTATATTGGTGCCAAGATCCCTTGAGCCATTCATGGTACCAAAGCCAATAAGGTCATTTTGTACCCTTTTCACTAAATTATTGATTATCGAGATGGCTGATTATTCTTTACGATATATTTTCTTAAGATTCTACCCTCGAATAAGATTATAACGCGGGCGGAAGCCCATGCAGTGATAGGATTATAAAATTAAATCTTTAATTATTAAACATAAAAAATTAAAATTAAATTGAATATTCCACCCACTTTCTTTGTTTTTTTTTTTTACAAAAGATTAATGTACTCACGTTTATCTCGTCGCCAAATGTGCCGTTTGCACTAATATTATACGGCAATAGCCATGCGCCCCTCGTCCCGCGCATGAAGTACACCACGGCCTCATAGTTGGTGTTCCTCCGTATTTCTGGACTAACATTAATATGGATAGAAGTTGGTATAGAACAACTTGATATTAACTATGAGTAGCGACTGCTCGCACTCAGGCACCCGACCGCACGCCGAGACAGATCTCAATGTAATGTGGCACAGCTCAATGCGGGTAGCGGGGAACATGACGCTCCGCTGTACGCCACATTTATTATTATTTATTAATTAAGTACTGCGCTGTGCAATCGCAAGCGACTGTGACGACTGGTCGCTGCAAGTCGCGCGACCTCTGGTCGCCAGTCGCGTTAGTAGTTTAGTTATACACGTTCAATCAAGTCGCCGCGAGTCGGTGCGACCGAGGTCGCGCGAAGTCGCCGGCACGCTGCACGAGCCCTTAAAAAGAATAATAGAAAGCAAAAATATTTTTTGTAATTTCTTGTCTGTCTGTCTATCTGTCTTTTTTTTAATTTTTTTTATTTATTTATTTATTTATCAAATAAAAGTACATACTTAACTTAAGTCGTAAATAATAACATATAAAAACCCTGAGGTTTGTCTTTATGTTACTAGTGTAAGTTTACATCTATCCTATAAAATAACTTAATACTATATCAATACCTACTTAGGAGCTAGATGAGTCTAAATTATTTAGAAAATCATTCTTTAATGTGATTTTGATATTTTTTGGATGTATTGTATTGCGCAACTCGGGAGGTAGTTTGTTTATAAAACGAGGTATTAAGTACGTAGATGTCCGCTCCCCGTACGCGTTATTGGCTCTAGTCGTTGCTAATGTATTGCGTGCAATAGCCCGCGTGTACGAGTACACTGGGTGTTCAATTTTTTTTCCAAAATCTTTCGTTAAAAAAGTGTTGTTTAAGAAATTGGAACTGAGAGTGGACAGGTAAAATTTTGCAGTATTTGAATAATTCATCATCATTGTCGTGAAATTGAGTTTTAATTTTAGTAGGTACTATGATTTTTAAAATTCTAGTTTGCAGTTTAAGTATTTGGTTAAGATAGGTTTTATATGTACGCCCATAGCTACTTAGTCCGTATTGTATGTAAGATTCTGCGAGTGAATTAACTTTTGGAGGAATGCGGTTTTTAAGATTGTAATGTTAGCCAAAAAATGTCAAAGTCAAAGTCAAAATTTTTATTGAAACTTGGCCTTCAAAGAAGGCTCTTTTTCACGTCGATAACTAATTATTTAATCAAAATGTCAAAATGTCTCAATTTATTGCAAACGTGTTCTATATGTTTATTTCAGTTGAGTTTTGAGTCTATAGTTAAGCCTAGATACTTATGTGAATCTACAACTTCCACACTAGCTTAGCTACACATGGTCTGTCTGTCTGTCTGTCTGTATGTATGTACGCGTTTCACGCAAAAACTACTGGACAGATTTCAATGAAACTTTTTTTGTTGTTTAGCTATTAAGCCTGGGCAACATATAGGCTATAATTGATTTTGAAAACTGGAACACCTAATGAAGAACCATAAGAGAACAGCTAAACTATAAGAGATACGGAAATGGTATCTTAACAAAAGTTTATCAATCTGACGAGCATTTTCTGCTGATGTATAGAAATCGAAGATCAGGATCATCTGATGAAGAACTCCAAGAGACCAGCTACACTATTAAATATATGGAAATGGCGCCTTAGCAAAAGTCGTTCAACCTGATGAGCATTTTCTACTGACGTATAAATATTGAAGATCTGGAACATCTGTTCCCGTTCATTAATATTCCCGCGGGACACGGGATAACCAAATGGCTGAAATTTTGAGTACTGGAGTTACTACAGTTTGGAACACAAAAAGATTCTTCATCTAAGCGCAATTCACGCGGGCGAAGCCGCGGGTACAAGCTAGTAGAATATATATTTTTGGATTTTTGAGCATCTCAGATGCATGTAATAAGTACTATAACTAATTTCTATATGAGAGTACTTTATATAGAATATCAATAAATATAGGCATTGTTCTCAAGCTTTTTGTCAATCTAGTAGCACTTTCTAGTGCCCGACTATAATAAAGTGCGTGGAGAAAGTACATAATTTAAATAAAATAGCCTATAGTGCCTAACAAGTGGCTGATCCATAATCTTGATCACTACACAGAAATAATATAATAAATCAAATATTATCGTAGGAAAGGCTTACGTGCATTTAAGTATGCGGTAGTACATGTACTCGTAAGTATGCGTTATTATTTAATTAAATATAAGTATTTAGAACTTCCAAATAATTATTACGAATTTATAACTTATCTCTGCTTGAACAATCATTTAGATATATTGGTTATGTTTCTCCTATACGGAGAAGTAAGGGAATATTGTACTTCTAAGCAAAGCATTTAAAACACGCCTAATACTTTTATTTACAATGTTACCAGTTATCCAACAATATCAGAATTGGGATCGATATGTAATTTTATAGTTTTTACTAGACAAATATTATCTGTAATGGTAAAATTTTGTTCAAGCAGTTTGATTGGAGAAAATATTTTATGTATTGAAAAACATCACAATATAGTGAAAATGTAGAAAATCAACTCGCTTATTTAAAAAAAAAAAACACTTACATACGTATTAAATTAATAACAGTCGTTACTTTATCCGTTATAGTCACCTATATACGGAATAGCTGTTAACAGTGGAACTCTTTTGTGTAGGATAGCACACCACTAGACCCAGGCCCATTTAAACAAAACATTTGACCTGACCGAGAAATTTACCCGGGACCACGCAAGGAAGTTGTCGTTATTGTCCTTACACATTGATTACTTATCCACCTTTGTAAACCTTTATAAACAAGTTTTAGTTTTCTGAATATTGTAATCACAGAGAACAACATCTTAATCGACACATCTATCAATGTTCCGGTCAACCAGAAGCTGTAACAACTCCCTTAGTTAAAATATTTGGCGTGTATTTTCTTGCAACTCTGATGGTAGTTTCTTTATGATACTAGTCAACTTTGAACTATTTAGTTAAAATAATTCTTATATTTAGAGACACATCAAGAATATAGTTCCTATAGTTCTTTCTTAAATTTACTTGCACCCTTGTTATTGTTTTAATACCTATTACTATTTATTTTTATTTTACTCTTAGTTCAAATTTTTTTTTCCATCACGATATTAATCAATCATATGGAAAAAGTACACTATCGATTAACTGTCAGTTAATTATAATAATCCCTCGGGTTGGGAACCAGGGAAACATGATTTTTCTAGTTCAGGTACCAACCGACCACAACCGCTGTTCTCGTTGCACTTAGGTACCTTTATTATATAAAATATCGTCACAATGGACAGTTAAGTTTACCTCATATTAAACATGGTTTAGCTTATAGTACGTTGTTCAGAAACGCAATTATTATGGTAATAGATCATCAGATTGACAAAAGTATCTCAGAAATTGAGTATTAGTTATATGACACAAATTGAACTGATTTGATTGTGATGAGAAAATAATTATAATATTCCATTTTTATACCTATTTATTTCACTGTTTTATCTATTCTGATAATACCAAAGGTATAAAAACTTTAGAAAACAAAAATTCGTATATCTTTCAAAGGGACTCGACACAAGCTTTAAATTTTTATTTCTTATGTTAAATCGTTAAATTAAAAGTAGGTAATTGCTATGTATACTGCAATAGAAAAATAATCAATTATAAATATTCTGTCTTGTGACCTGCCGGTAGTGCCAGTCCAGCAGACCTCATGATTTGTATCACTGTAGTTACGTTTTAAACTGAGGTTTTAACCTAAGGAAACTAAGTATGCATTCATATTTCAAATTATGTACAGAAAGTGCATTGTTAACAGAATAATACTCATTGTATTAAGCGAAAAGCTATTCATAAACAGTTAGGTGCCGCTCATCACAATCAGAGTCATTAAATGTTACGTGAAATCTGTATTTGTCGTTTATTGTTTAGTAGCTACTTATTAACTTTTTCATATATATCATCACGGCCACTATGGCCAAGCTATAGATGCGGGAAAATATTGAGATTAATATTTAAATAAAAAGTATGGTTGTTATATTGGTGCCAAGATCCCTTGAGCCATTCATGGTACCAAAGCCAATAAGGTCATTTTGTACCCTTTTCACTAAATTATTGATTATCGAGATGGCTGATTATTCTTTACGATATATTTTCTTAAGATTCTACCCTCGAATAAGATTATAACGCGGGCGGAAGCCCATGCAGTGATAGGATTATAAAATTTAAATCTTTAATTATTAAACATAAAAAATTAAAATTAAATTGAATATTCCACCCACTTTCTTTGTTTTTTTTTTTACAAAAGATTAATGTACTCACGTTTATCTCGTCGCCAAATGTGCCGTTTGCACTAATATTATACGGCAATAGCCATGCGCCCCTCGTCCCGCGCATGAAGTACACCACGGCCTCATAGTTGGTGTTCCTCCGTATTTCTGGACTAACATTAATATGGATAGAAGTTGGTATAGAACAACTTGATATTAACTATGAGTAGCGACTGCTCGCACTCAGGCACCCGACCGCACGCCGAGACAGATCTCAATGTAATGTGGCACAGCTCAATGCGGGTAGCGGGGAACATGACGCTCCGCTGTACGCCACATTTATTATTATTTATCAATTAAGTACTGCGCTGTGCAATCGCAAGCGACTGTGACGACTGGTCGCTGCAAGTCGCGCGACCTCTGGTCGCCAGTCGCGTGCACGCTGCACTCAGCCGTTTAGTTATACACGTTCAATCAAGTCGCCGCGAGTCGGTGCGACCGAGGTCGCGCGAAGTCGCCGGCACGCTGCACGAGCCCTAAAAAGAATAATAGAAAGCAAAAATATTTTTTTGTAATTTCTTGTCTGTCTGTCTATCTGTCTTTTTTTTTTATTTTTTTTTTATTTATTTATTTATCAAATAAAAGTACATACTTAACTTAAGTCGTAAATAATAACATATAAAAACCCTGAGGTTTGTCTTTATGTTACTAGTGTAAGTTTACATCTATCCTATAAAATAACTTAATACTATATCAATACCTACTTAGGAACTAGATGAGTATAAATTATTTAGAAAATAATTCTTTATTGTGATTTTGATATTTTTTGGATGTATTGTATTGCGCAACTCGGGAGGTAGTTTGTTTATAAAACGAGGTATTAAGTACGTAGATGTCCGCTCCCCGTACGCGTTATTGGCTCTAGTCGTTGCTAATGTATTGCGTGCAATAGCCCGCGTGTACGAGTACACTGGGTGTTCAATTTTTTTTCCAAAATCTTTCGTTAAAAAAGTGTTGTTTAAGAAATTGGAACTGAGAGTGGACAGGTAAAATTTTGCAGTATTTGAATAATTCATCATCATTGTCGTGAAATTGAGTTTTAATTTTAGTAGGTAGGTACTATGATTTTTAAAATTCTAGTTTGCAGTTTAAGTATTTGGTTAAGATAGGTTTTATATGTACGCCCATAGCTACTTAGTCCGTATTGTATGTAAGATTCTGCGACTGATTTAACTTTTGGAGGAATGCGTTTTTTAAGATTGTAATGTTAGCCAAAAAATGTCAAAGTCAAAGTCAAAATTTTTTATTGAAACTTGGCCTTCAAAGAAGGCTCTTTTTCACGTCGATAACTAATTATTTAATCAAAATGTCAAAATGTCTCAATTTATTGCAAACGTGTTCTATATGTTTATTCCAGTTGAGTTTTGAGTCTATAGTTAAGCCTAGATACTTATGTGAATCTACAACTTCCACACTAGCGTAGCTACACATGGTCTGTCTGTCTGTCTGTCTGTATGTATGTAAGCGTTTCACGCAAAAACTACTGGACGGATTTCAATGAAACTTTTTCAACATATAGGCTATAATTGATTTTGAAAACTGGAACACCTGATGAAGAACCATAAGAGAACAGCTAAACTATAAGAGATACGGAAATGGTATCTTAACAAAAGTTTATCAATCTGACGAGCATTTTCTGCTGATGTATAGAAATCGAAGATCAGGATCATCTGATGAAGAACTCCAAGAGACCAGCTACACTATTAAATATATGGAAATGGCGCCTTAGCAAAAGTCGTTCAACCTGATGAGCATTTTCTACTGACGTATAAATATTGAAGATCTGGAACATCTGTTCCCGTTCATCAACATATATTCCCGCGGGACACGGGATAACCAAACGGCTGAAATTTTGAGTACTGGAGTACTACAGTTTGGAACACAAAAAGATTCTTCATCTAACCGAAATTCACGCGGGCGAAGCCGCGGGTAACAGCTAGTAGAATATATATTTTTGGATTTTTGAGCATCTCAGATGCATGTAATAAGTACTATATCTAATTTCTATATGAGAGTACTTTATATAGAATATCAATAAATATAGGCATTGTTCTCAAGCTTTTGTCAATCTAGTAGCACTTTCTAGTGCCTGACTATAATAAAGTGCGTGGAGAAAGTACATAATTTAAATAAAATAGCCTATAGTGCCTAACAAGTGGCTGATCCATAATCTTGATCACTACACAGAAATAATATAATAAATCAAATATTATCGTAGGAAAGGCTTACGTGCATTTAAGTATGCGGTAGTACATGTAAGTATGCGTTATTATTTAATTAAATATAAGTATTTAGAACTTCCAAATAATTATTACGAATTTATAACTAATCTCTGCTTGAACAATAATTTAGATACAATGGTTATGTTTCTCCTATACGGAGAAGTAAGGGAATATTGTATTTCTAAGCAAAGCATTTAAAACACGCCTAATACTTTTATTTACAGTGTTACCGGTTATCCAACAAATTCAGAATTGGGATCGATATGTAATTTTATAGTTTTTACTAGACAAATATTATCTGTAATGGTAAAATTTTGTTCAAGCAGTTTGATTGGAGAAAATATTTTATGTATTGAAAAACATCACAATATAGTGAAAATGTAGAAAATCAACTCGCTTATTTAGAAAAAAAAAACACTTACATACGTATTAAATTAATAACAGTCGTTACTTTATCCGTTATAGTCACCTATATACGGAATAGCTGTTAACAGTGGAACTCTTTTGTGTAGGATAGCACACCACTAGACCCAGGCCCATTTAAACAAAACATTTGACCTGACCGAGAAATTTACCCGGGACCACGCAAGGAAGTTGTCGTTATTGTCCTTACACATTGATTACTTATCCACCTTTGTAAACCTTTATAAACAAGTTTTAGTTTTCTGAATATTGTAATCACAGAGAACAACATCTTAATCGACACATCTATCAATGTTCCGGTCAACCAGAAGCTGTAACAACTCCACTAGTTAAAATATTTGGCGTGTATTTTCTTGCAACTCTGATGGTAGTTTCTTTATGATACTAGTCAACTTTGAACTATTTAGTTAAAATAATTCTTATATTTAGAGACACATCAAGAATATAGTTCCTATAGTTCTTTCTTAAATTTACTTGCACCCTTGTTATTGTTTTAATACCTATTACTATTTATTTTTATTTTACTCTTAGTTCAATTTTTTTTTTTCCATCACGATATTAATCAATCATATGGAAAAAGTACACTATCGATTAACTGTCAGTTAATTATAATAATCCCTCGGGTTGGGAACCAGGGAAACATGATTTTTCTAGTTCAGGTACCAACCGACCACAAACCCTGTTCTCGTTGCACTTAGGTACCTTTATTATATAAAATATCGTCACAATGGACAGTTAAGTTTACCTCATATTAAACATGGTTTAGCTTATAGTACGTTGTTCAGAAACGCAATTATTATGGTAATAGATCATCAGATTGACAAAAGTATCTCAGAAATTGAGTATTAGTTATATGACACAAATTGAACTGATTTGATTGTGATGAGAAAATAATTATAATATTCCATTTTTATACCTATTTATTTCACTGTTTTATCTATTCTGATAATACCAAAGGTATAAAAACTTTAGAAAACAAAAATTCGTATATCTTTCAAAGGGACTCGACACAAGCTTTAAATTTTTATTTCTTATGTTAAATCGTTAAATTAAAAGTAGGTAATTGCTATGTATACTGCAATAGAAAAATAATCAATTATAAATATTCTGTCTTGTGACCTGCCGGTAGTGCCAGTCCAGCAGACCTCATGATTTGTATCACTGTAGTTACGTTTTAAACTGAGGTTTTAACCTAAGGAAACTAAGTATGCATTCATATTTCAAATTATGTACAGAAAGTGCATTGTTAACAGAATAATACTCATTGTATTAAGCGAAAAGCTATTCATAAACAGTTAGGTGCCGCTCATCACAATCAGAGTCATTAAATGTTACGTGAAATCTGTATTTGTCGTTTATTGTTTAGTAGCTACTTATTAACTTTTTTCATATATATCATCACGGCCACTATGGCCAAGCTATAGATGCGGGAAAATATTGAGATTAATATTTAAATAAAAAGTATGGTTGTTATATTGGTGCCAAGATCCCTTGAGCCATTCATGGTACCAAAGCCAATAAGGTCATTTTGTACCCTTTTCACTAAATTATTGATTATCGAGATGGCTGATTATTCTTTACGATATATTTTCTTAAGATTCTACCCTCGAATAAGATTATAACGCGGGCGGAAGCCCATGCAGTGATAGGATTATAAAATTTAAATCTTTAATTATTAAACATAAAAAATTAAAATTAAATTGAATATTCCACCCACTTTCTTTGTTTTTTTTTTTACAAAAGATTAATGTACTCACGTTTATCTCGTCGCCAAATGTGCCGTTTGCACTAATATTATACGGCAATAGCCATGCGCCCCTCGTCCCGCGCATGAAGTACACCACGGCCTCATAGTTGGTGTTCCTCCGTATTTCTGGACTAACATTAATATGGATAGAAGTTGGTATAGAACAACTTGATATTAACTATGAGTAGCGACTGCTCGCACTCAGGCACCCGACCGCACGCCGAGACAGATCTCAATGTAATGTGGCACAGCTCAATGCGGGTAGCGGGGAACATGACGCTCCGCTGTACGCCACATTTATTATTATTTATCAATTAAGTACTGCGCTGTGCAATCGCAAGCGACTGTGACGACTGGTCGCTGCAAGTCGCGCGACCTCTGGTCGCCAGTCGCGTGCACGCTGCACTCAGCCGTTTAGTTATACACGTTCAATCAAGTCGCCGCGAGTCGGTGCGACCGAGGTCGCGCGAAGTCGCCGGCACGCTGCACGAGCCCTTAAAAAGAATAATAGAAAGCAAAAATATTTTTTTGTAATTTCTTGTCTGTCTGTCTATCTGTCTTTTTTATTTTTTTATTTATTTATTTATTTATCAAATAAAAGTACATACTTAACTTAAGTCGTAAATAATAACATATAAAAACCCTGAGGTTTGTCTTTATGTTACTAGTGTAAGTTTACATCTATCCTATAAAATAACTTAATACTATATCAATACCTACTTAGGAGCTGGATGAGTCTAAATTATTTAGAAAATCATTCTTTAATGTGATTTTGATATTTTTTGGATGTATTGTATTGCGCAACTCGGGAGGTAGTTTGTTTATAAAACGAGGTATTAAGTACGTAGATGTCCGCTCCCCGTACGCGTTATTGGCTCTAGTCGTTGCTAATGTATTGCGTGCAATAGCCCGCGTGTACGAGTACACTGGGTGTTCAATTTTTTTTCCAAAATCTTTCGTTAAAAAAGTGTTGTTTAAGAAATTGGTATTGGAACTGAGAGTGGACAGGTAAAATTTTGCAGTATTTGAATAATTCATCATCATTGTCGTGAAATTGAGTTTTAATTTTAGTACTTAGGTACTATGATTTTAAAATTCTAGTTTGCAGTTTAAGTATTTGGTTAAGATAGGTTTTATATGTACGCCCATAGCTACTTAGTCCGTATTGTATGTAAGATTCTGCGACTGATTTAACTTTTGGAGGAATGCGTTTTTTAAGATTGTAATGTTAGCCAAAAAATGTCAAAGTCAAAGTCAAAATTTTTTATTGAAACTTGGCCTTCAAAGAAGGCTCTTTTTCACGTCGATAACTAATTATTTAATCAAAATGTCAAAATGTCTCAATTTATTGCAAACGTGTTCTATATGTTTATTTCAGTTGAGTTTTGAGTCTATAGTTAAGCCTAGATACTTATGTGAATCTACAACTTCCACACTAGCTTAGCTACACATGGTCTGTCTGTCTGTCTGTCTGTATGTATGTACGCGTTTCACGCAAAAACTACTGGACAGATTTCAATGAAACTTTTTTTGTTGTTTAGCTATTAAGCCTGGGCAACATATAGGCTATAATTGATTTTGAAAACTGGAACACCTAATGAAGAACCATAAGAGAACAGCTAAACTATAAGAGATACGGAAATGGTATCTTAACAAAAGTTTATCAATCTGACGAGCATTTTCTGCTGATGTATAGAAATCGAAGATCAGGATCATCTGATGAAGAACTCCAAGAGACCAGCTACACTATTAAATATATGGAAATGGCGCCTTAGCAAAAGTCGTTCAACCTGATGAGCATTTTCTACTGACGTATAAATATTGAAGATCTGGAACATCTGTTCCCGTTCATCAACATATATTCCCGCGGGACACGGGATAACCAAATGGCTGAAATTTTGAGTACTGGAGTACTACAGTTTGGAACACAAAAAGATTCTTCATCTAAGCGCAATTCACGCGGGCGAAGCCGCGGGTACAAGCTAGTAGAATATATATTTTTGGATTTTTGAGCATCTCAGATGCATGTAATAAGTACTATAACTAATTTCTATATGAGAGTACTTTATATAGAATATCAATAAATATAGGCATTGTTCTCAAGCTTTTGTCAATCTAGTAGCACTTTCTAGTGCCCGACTATAATAAAGTGCGTGGAGAAAGTACATAATTTAAATAAAATAGCCTATAGTGCCTAACAAGTGGCTGATCCATAATCTTGATCACTACACAGAAATAATATAATAAATCAAATATTATCGTAGGAAAGGCTTACGTGCATTTAAGTATGCGGTAGTACATGTACTCGTAAGTATGCGTTATTATTTAATTAAATATAAGTATTTAGAACTTCCAAATAATTATTACGAATTTATAACTAATCTCTGCTTGAACAATCATTTAGATATATTGGTTTTGTTTCTCCTATACGGAGAAGTAAGGGAATATTGTATTTCTAAGCAAAGCATTTAAAACACGCCTAATACTTTTATTTACAATGTTACCAGTTATCCAACAATATCAGAATTGGGATCGATATGTAATTTTATAGTTTTTACTAGACAAATATTATCTGTAGTAGTAAAATTTTGTTCAAGCAGTTTGATTGGAGAAAATATTTTATGTATTGAAAAACATCACAATATAGTGAAAATGTAGAAAATCAACTCGCTTATTTAAAAAAAAAAAACACTTACATACGTATTATACTGTACATAAATATGTACTTATACTTTTACATTTAAGTAAGTAAGTAATGTAAGTGTAGGTATGCATTAACTATATTTTATTCAAGTAATGGTAAACATTATGTAATAAAATAACAAAATAAAATTTTTGAAGTTTCTTGTTTTATTTAAATAAAATAAGTACCTATGTAATTTATGAATATACTTTAAGAATATAGTTAGGTACTTACTTTGTTGCTTTAATTATGTACTAAGTACCTGATTATGCACCTTTGCACATCAAATGTTTGTCTGTGATTTACTGTTGTTTATTTGTGCAATAAAGGGTTACCTATCTTTTTGGGTAAAATTGTTAGTTACATTTTAGAAACATACCATTTTTGATTAGACTTTTTCTTATGATAATTATATACTCGCACTTTGTTACTTACACGTCTAGGCATATCATATTTGAAATTTGTATTAGCTACATTTATTGTGCTGGGATTTAAACCTTTTGCAGCGGTACCTCGGAAACGGCAAGTTCAGAGCCACGCCGTGCAGGGTGCAGAGCTACGCCGTGCAGGGCTACGCAGTGCTAGTAGCAGAGCCACGCCGTTCAGAGTGCAGAGTTACGCCGTGCTGGGTGTAGAGCTACGCGGTGCTAGTAGCAGAGCCACGCCGTGAGAGGAGCTGCGCCGCGCCGTGAGAGGAGTTAGAGTTAGATACCATTCTTATTCGTTCCATATTAGATACCATATAGCAACAAGGACTTCCGCGTTTAGTCCGTGTTGCTCTATGGTAGATACCTATAAAATGTATAAAACTTCTTTGGTAGGAACCTACTTTATCATTTTATTTTAGTTTTCTTGACATCTTTTTGATGGATTGACTCTTGACACCTTCACTGTTGCCGGCTGTTAATATTTACCCCTTATTATTGAATAATAATGAGTAAGTACAATTCATAAATAGCTAACAAAACATTTTATACAAATTGTTGTTTTTGAAAAAAAAAAGCACATTATTCAATATTTTATCTAATCTGAAAAAACGATGTGAGTTTAAACGTGTACCTCACGATAACCCGAATCGAACATTCTCAAATTAACTCCCTAAATTTCTGGTAAATCTGAATAGGGAATCACTTAAATATACAATTTCATATTTCACTCGGCTTATAAAACTATTCTCATAAAGCCATATTGCGGCAAAGATTTGATAAAGCAAGCAAAATTATAATTCAATTTTACTTGAATCATATATACAGACTAGCTGTTACCCGCGGCTTCGCCCGCGGCAAAAATGGATTAATCATTATCCCGCCCCTGTGAAACTGTTGCTTCAGCGCGAGTTAGCACTTTATTCACGATGGAGCGAGTTGAAAAATAAGTAAAATAGCAAATAGGCAAAATTACAAATTCATAGGCAAATACCGTTTATACACTCGCATATATATGTGTGCATGAAATTAAGTAATGCTGCTTGCGTGCGTGTCGTGATTTTCAATCAAAATGACGCGAAAATTTCATCGTTACCGTGCAATGTATAGATAGATATATTGATAAAGATATAAAATAATAAAAAACTTGCCAACAGGTCATAAAAAGTTACCTGAACCTAACTTATTTTCTGCCTTCAAGTCATTCCGGGCGGTAATAAAAAAAAATAACCTGAACCTAACTTCTTTTCCGCCCTTAAAAGTCTTTCCGGGTGATCATAAAGAGTAACCTGAACCTAACTTATTTTCTGCCTTCAAGTCTTTCCGGGCAGTAATAAAAAAAAATAACCTGAACCTAACTTCGTTTCCGCCCTGAAAGTCTTTCCGGGCGGTCTAAAAAAACCTAAACCTAACTACTACTATATGATCTTAGCTTCTTAATATACAAAGTTTAACACTCAAAAAATTTACAATTTCGAAAACATTGTTTATTTTTAGACCAACTGCGAATTGAAACAACCGCGAATTGGACCAACTGCGAATTTGACCAACCGCGAATTGAACATTTTTTGGAACTTTGGACCAATCGCGCCTAAACCGTGTCAGTGATGTCTACAGCGAAGTGCTGAGCGGTATTTGAAATAAGTGCTGGGCGGTAAGAGACCGATATGTACGTTAGTACTACTAACTATTATGTGGCGCTTCTGTTTTCGCTACACTATATGGTATACATAAACATTTATAAAAATATTACTCGAAAGGACATTCTTCGCGAAAAAATATTGAAAGAACTTGTCCACGGTAAAGTGCCATCTCGTGGCAGGCCGTGAGAACTAAAGGCAAGAATTTAATTAAAGCGCCATCTAATGACAAATTAGATGTAATGGAAAAAATGTAGTGTACCTCATACGGCTATGTTGCGCGCCCCGCCTCCGCACGCAATGTACATCACAACAAACTCACTTATGTTCTTTCACACACATAATATAGAAGTTTGAGCAGAGTGCCATTAGTCCGTGCACTCAGCAACGGTCCGCACACCTCGACGTATCCGGGCATTCTGACGGCCGCCCGGTGCAACGGCCTATTTTAAATGGAAGTAGTAGGGAGGCTGTCGTAACGTCACTTTGACGTAACGTCACTTTGACGTAACGTCCTTTTGACATGACGTCTATTTTGTCAAATAATAGATAGCGTTAAGTACTATAATTGGTATCCCATGCCCACGGGAACCATTTTTTTCGGGATAAAAAGTAGCCTATGTGCTATTCCAGGTCATTATCTACCTCTGTACCAAATTTCATCGAAATCCGTCCAGTAGATTTTGCGTGATTGAGTAACAAACATCCTCACAAACTCACAAACTCACATCCAAACTTTCGCATTTATAATATTAGTATGGATTACTCCGGACTTCAGGAAATGATAATATATCTTAAAATTTTAACATTTATTCTCTAAAAATTGAGCTTATCGGCAAATGCCGGTTAATTACTCATGCAATCCCTACACAGTTTGCCAGTATAAAAAAATGTTCTACGTGTATTGTTTATACATTCCAAATGTTTTTTATAATAGTGTGTGTGGGCGGATACACACACATCTAATCATTGTGTGTGTATCCATCCATCTGTGAAACGAACTACGTGAATAACTTTCAAAACCCAATGGTAGACGACCTCCAGTTTTAGTATTATATCGTGTTTCGTATCATTTTTGCATAAATCAAGGACCATTATTGCAACATTTCAAGAAAAAATCCATTTTTTTGGTAAAAAAAAAAATATCATTTTTCGGTTTAAAGTGCTAAAACTTTTTATAATATGGGTAAATCACAATAAAAAAAATATAAGTAATAATAATATTTATTTTAGATTACGAAAATATTAAGTTTGGATAACCTTAAGGTAGAATTTCCATTCTAAAAAAAATATTAAAGCCCACGCGGCGTCGATGAGTTAATGAGTTCTTCCCAGTAAGTCCTCGTAAACCGCTCCTTTTATTTATTCTAACTATTGCAATAATAATATTTATATTTTTAAGAACTATTTTACTATAATAGAAATAACAAATGTTGAATAAATTACGAAAATATATTCATGGTGACGTGACGATATGAAGATTGTTATTCTTTCACGCAAAATTTTCATGAAATTTAGTATACTAATACATATTATAAAGTACATATTATAAGAGGAAAGAATTCGTAATATGATTAAAATTAAAATAAAATAAAAATAAAAAAAGCCTTTTATTTCTTGCATTTTGACAAGATGAAAAAGAAAATAATTAAAAATTATATAATGATTAGCACATGCATTTTTAAATTTAAATTACTTTTTAGACATTACTTTTTAATACAAAAATAAGTTTAGAAAAACATTGATAAAAATAAATTGATAGATCATTGTGTTACTTAAATTGTTTTATGATATTCATATTAAGTATATATTTATTATCTTCCTACTATCATCAAGAACCCCTCGTGTGAGGGTGAAGGCCTCCTCCAGACGATTCCAGCGTTCTCTGTCTTTGGCTATAGTCATCCAGTTCTTGCCTACTGTTTTAAGAATGTCCTCATTCCACCGGGTGACAGGTTTACCTATTTTTCTAATTCCCACTGGACCAGTCCATGACGTTAATCGTTTTGTCCATCGGCTTCCATCCATTCTGGTCACATGACCTACCCAGCGCCAATTTAGGTTTAATGAGTAAGTGAGTGCATCTTTTACCTTAGTCGTATTATAATTAGTAGACTCAAAAAGAGTTAGTAGACACAAAAACTATTGAGACGTTTAAAAAAAAATTTCATCGTTGGAAACGTACCTACGTTGTCGCTGAGTAACATAGGCTATTTATGTATCACGGATAAAGCCGGGGTGGACCGCTAGTAGATTACATCTTGAATTAACATAATACAATACTTTTATCCCTAAATTCTTAAGAAAGTGGTACCATGAGGAACTCGAATGAAATGCAAAAGTTTGAATTGATAGGTGTTAGTCCTTTACACAAAATAAAAAAGTTCTATCGCTCACCAGTTGTTGTCACCGTTAATTATAGGCTGACAATTTGTCGGACCACTTCATTTTAAGGCAACATACCAAAGAGTCCATGTCTGGGGCAAGCCTTAGTGCCTACCGAAAACCTTCTATCTGAGTCCTTCTTTTTGTGGCTGTTGAAGGGAGGAAAGTCCTTGGGCTCTTATTAGGTCAGATTTACCAGATGTCGCAAGTGTGCCTGGACTCAATCGGGCATGGCAAGAGCAAGACGGGTTGCATCATCGAGATTTCGATGGGTTGCATGAAACGTATCGTATAAAGAATCTGTGCCGAAAGTTGTCGACATTAAATAATTTTATAAAAATATACTTGTAAAATAGTATTTAATTATGCATTTTAAACTTGAGGAAGTAAAAATAAGCATTACTCGTACGTAATACATACCATTTTATTAGATAAATCGCCGCCTAGCGCGAATCCAGCTAGACTGGTGGCTACCAGCGCTGCGGTTGTCAGATTTTTTTTCTCCATATTTTTGTATAGTAGGATATTAAACAGATTATATTTTTAAAATCTGCATGAAATGCGCTTTAATATAGTATTTTTTGTTTGATATTATTTGACAATATACAAAAATTATAAGCTCTCAAAGCAAAAATCATCAACGAAATTTTTCACATTTTTATGTTTTTCTCGTAAAATTAATATGAAACTGTAAATAATAAATATCAGAAATTAATTCTACGTCTTCGGTATACGAAAATGATACCAAATTTGTCCTAGTAGCTACCTGGACGAGAATAGATTTTTTCAAAAGTTGACGGGCGTTTACCTTTGTGGGCCCCCAGCCCCTAGTAGCCACATAATTATTTTTGCCCCCCGGGCTCAAAATGCTTAGAATCACTCAAGGAACATATGACATGAAGCTCATAGCTTAATGAAAAATTTAAAGGTCAATTACATAACTGCCCGTACTATTGATTCCCAACATAAAATCAGTCACTATCTAAATCACCATTCCACCATTCCGCTAAGCCCTATCTCTCCTTGACTTGACTTTGACTTTATCTCTTGGCTCTACTACCACGTAAGGGATAAAGCCATGATACTGATCTGTCTCTTTCATTACAATTTGAGACTAGTATCACCTTTATTTCTTCTCTATCTTCTCTCAGCCAAAAGACGTCCACTGCTGGATTTGTCTCCCCTAAGGATTTATATTTATTTATTATTATTTATTTTTTATTTATTTTTTAGGTCGCGGATTGCCATGCGAAACCCGCGACCTTCACCTTTCACCTTTATTTAATTCAGTTATATTATTTTAAAAGTCTTATCTATATGTTGGTCTCACACGTGGTATAGTAACTGAAGATTCCATATCATCAAATTCTTCTACTAAAAGATCTCTTGGACCTCTTGTTTTTCCAAAGTAATAAGCACCATAAAGTAGTGCACTTACACCAGCCACTGAGGCAATAACTTTCAAAGATATCGTTAAAGCATTCCAAAATGTAGCCTCTTCATTTTGTGACACATCTTCAGTAGACTCTTCTGTCGTCTCTTCCTGACCTTGTTATGTCGTAAAATAACAGATTTTGTAAGAGAAGTTAATATTTATTTACAATTAATAAAAAATACAAATTCAATAAAAAACACTGAGACGAACGCGGCACAAGGGGTATAGGGGTAAAGCCTCGTAAGTAAAAAAACTCGGACGGGGTATAGAAAAGGGTCACGGACAGCACAGCAGGCACGGCAGGCAGATAGTGGGTGCCTTGCCTTATCGGCACAACAGGCACGGCAAACATATACGGGATGTGCCTTTCTGACGACTGATGGCACAGCAGGCACGGCAGGTAGATAGTAGGTGCCTTGCCGACGTCTGACGACACAAATGGGTACGGCTGGCAGAAAGTGGGTACCTTGCCGACGTCGGTCCTCCAGATCCACAGCAACTCCTTCGTGTCTTCTAGATTTTAGCTTCTTGTTCTTTACGTCGCGAAGGTTTGCAGGGTCCCGGGGTCAGCAGGCCCCGGGACAAGACCTTTTAGTTCGCTCCGTGCTTCGATTTCTCGGAGAAGTGAAGACTGATTTATACTGACATTCCGTGTCTTTATATAGGCCACGATTTAGAATTTCGTATTGCTTCATAATTTTCAAATAAAATACAAAACTAGAACATTTGTGAAGAGGTTCGCATAAAAATTTATAGAATTTTAGAAAAATAAAATCTGACTTGTCACAATCCTTGACAATCAAAATTGTTTATTGTGAGGAAAAACATAAATTATTTTAATACAATTTAAAGAAGTGATCATCGAAAAGTGTAGAAAAGTACATTAAATATGTTGGAAAAACAATCAAAAATGAAGATATAGCGGTAAGTTTAAAGGAATATTCCCTAGCAATGTAGAAATTTTACAATATAAAGTGTAAAAAAGAACATTTTGAGCAAAATAAGTAATTATCATAGTAATATAGACAAGAATAAAAGTAAAATAGACATGAATACACTACAACCTTCTGTTGTTTCACTACCACTATTTCCGTCTATACTATCACCACTGCCTTCTATACTATCACCACTGCCTTCTATATTATCACCACTGCCTTCTATACTATCATCACTGCCTTCTATATTATCACCATTGCCTTCTATATCATAAAATTCATCATCATGAGACTCATTATAGATAAGAAGCATGTCATCCACTAAATCATACTCTTTTTCTTTTTTGGTAGTAATTAACCCTTCTTGCTTAATATCATCATGTAATGTGATATTTATAACTTGAGTTTCTCTTGATGTTTGCAACACAAATCTTATTGCATCTATTAAAATGATTTCTGTGCCTGTACTATGTCCTATTATATTTATCTGGAAAAATGAAAAAAAGTATTATAACTTTCCACTTAAATAATAACTATCTACCTCATTTTTACAAATATTTTCGAGTTTATGCTTTTGACCGTCAATTATAAATGGAGCCAGAACAGGAGGCAATACAGGATCAGGTTATAATTATCACAAAAAGTGAAATATTTATTATAAAAAAATATGTATGATTTTTTAAAGGGCTTGTTTGTTTAACAAATATTTCTCTTCAAAATAAATAGAAAAAACATATAATTATGAAAAAACCCTGTGAACTTGTTTCAAATATTATTAAAATACATATATCCTTACTTACATATCCTTTATGCCCATTTAAAGGTATTTCAACTGTGTTCCATCCATTCTTATATTCTTCACTTAAAGCTGTGAATTTCCTTCTGAGAAAGATTAAATCAGAATTGTCATAGACTATAATTTCAATACCACTATTTTGAGATACTAAATATGTGCAGAAATCAATTTGTACACTTCCATTCACAACTGCATGGTTAACTATAGACAAACAACTATCAGTATTTGCTTTTAGAGCTAAATCTGTCAATCTGGGTTCAACACCAACACTTTTATAATCAACTAAGTCCCACTCATCACCATTATGAATACCACAGTTGGTTTCATCAACTCCAAAGGACAGTGAATCAAAATATTCGTGCATTGCCACTGAAGATGATATGAATAGTGTCACAAAGTATATAACTTTCATTATTGGACTTCTGATTGAACGATCTAAAAATATGAAAATGACCATATTTAAATTAATCAAACTAATATATTTACTTACAGATAAAATATCTATAAATAATGATAAATGTTTACTTGAGAATTTACAACTAATACCGTGTTCGATTACGATAAGAATTATCTGTTTAATAAAGAACATCTATATATCATAAACACACTAAGTACCGTGCCTTTTTTTTCTAATTCCATTTTATTTCCCTTTATATCCGATTTGTCGCTTTGAATGTTAAAATGTGTCGATATTTGTTTTTGAAAATTATATTTTTTTTTGGAATTAAGCACACTACACAGTCCCCGAGAGAAGACTTAGGCAAAAGCTAGTCAAGTTCTATAGCCAGTCAAATTGTTATATTGCCATATTTTATGAGCTTCATTTGTAATTGACTCTCCATGTGGCCTCCTATTCTTCATGTCCTCATGGCTGGGTCTCGGTCATTATACGGAATGCAATATACGCATTAATAGTATGTAGCGTTTAATTATTAAGGGAGTTATTTGCTGCTGTCATCTCCATTTCATGCACTAGCTGATATATCAACAACTATTTAAAAGATTTAACATACGATGCCAAACATTTTATCAAGTAGGTAAGTACATGTAAGTACCTTATCTGTGAACTTTCGCAACGAATAATGAAATATGTCTACATCCGCGTTCTGACAATTGATATTCAGCTTATTTAGAGCTCTAGTCACTCGAGAAAACCCATATAAATAGGGGACCAGACAACTTTTTTTTTGATTTATCTTTGAAATACCTATCAGTAGCATCCTTTGTATGTTCTTTCTGTAAATGGTGCAATAAAGTGTTGATCTATCTATCTATCAGTAAAAGAATCACATCAATAAGCAAAGTATCTCCCAAGATATAGCAAAAACAATTCACATTTTTAAGCGATGTTTGGACAATACCAAAACGCCCCTAACTAAACGCACATTCATATGACGTCACGCGTAGAAAACGGACTTTCCCAAAAAGTTTGAACTAATAAATTAGAATCGAATAAACTCGTGCTGAAAAGTCACAAAATGTGTTTAAATATTATATGAATTCTATAATAAAATTACATACTTTTAACAATTCTTATACCCCTGTCCGGTCCCCTATTAGTACATGAGAAAGTACTAGATGGCAGGTTTCCTCTCGATGTTTTATTGCACCCTATGGAATCTTGAAAGTCATACGTACATACATAGTCTATGAGAATACTTTTTTATTTTATTTGATAGGATCGTTGCATCAAATCAGCCTACCTGGGAAAGGTGTCACGTAGCCCCCCAGTCTCGGCCGATATGTGGCCAAGGGATGTGGTCTGTCGGGGAAAATGGACGTTCAAACCCTAATTTGATTCAGATATCGCTGAAGAGACAATGTGGAGGCTGATTTGCGTGAGATGGGAGCGGGCAACTGACGAGCCATCGCGCAGCATAGAAGACATGTCTCACTTTGGGGTCACTGAGCCAACGGAGTAGTAAATAAGTTTCTTGGAGCTGTTCTGATTACATACATACATATAATCACGTCTTTATCCTTTACGGGGTAGACAGAGCCATGAGTCGTGAGACTCGAAGGCCATGCTTAGCTGAATAGTGGGCTTTCTGATGGAATGGAGATTCAGATATAGTGACAGGTTGCTAGCCCATCGCCGTAGTACTTATATTAATTCTGTGCCACCGCCTATGAGTGGAGGAATCCCCAGTTTAAAGCCCTTTCCCTCGAATGAGTTTTACAATCTGCGCGGGAAGAGAAGCAGCTGGACACTTCCATGCTGGTCTGGGAGCAAAGATAAAACATAGATTGTGCCAGCTGTTCTAATTTTTTTTATTTTTTATTTAACAATAAAAAACAACATTACATATTTACAGTACACTATAAACTTAAATTAAGTTTTTCTCGGCACTGGGTATTCATCTTCTAACATTCAAATAATATATATCTATAAAACACACATACTTATATCCATATCGATTGTACTAACTGTGATAATGGTTTGAAACTAGTTCCAGACATTTTTAGTCTTGTATGTTTATGATTTAATTTTTAATTTTAAGAAAACCATACAGGCACACATTTTTCCAATTTGAATTGGCACAACACTATTCACCACTATGACAGTAAACAGCTGTTGAATTAAAGGTCAATCATCTACAACTATCAAAATTAAATCACATCTCCTTGATTCGGCGCCTGGTATACAAAATAAATTAGAATTTGCGAAAGAGGTTCCGCACTCTTATTTGCAAATGTCTGAAGATTTAACATTTTGACAAGATAAAAAAAGGGTTTGACAAAATTTTCAAATGAACTCTGAATAAAGCGTCGCTTCTACCTTGTTAGGCTGATATGTGATCCTAGTATAGTCAAAAATTAAATTTAAAAAATATCATCTTCATGGAACATGACAATAAAATTAAAGGTAAATATTGGTTTAATACAAGGGATCCATGGAACAATGGGAGGTTCATTCGGAAAAATATCCTAATTATCAGCAACACCGACTTCGTGGAGGTCCGTGTTCTAAGTAGGATCTTTATTTATTTTGTACTAGGACGGCATAATCAATAAAACTTTTTTCCAAAAAAGTGAACCGACTTCGATAATAAAACTTAAAATCATGAAATAACAATAAAGAAAAATGTATTAGCATGCTACCTACTGAATGAGGTGAAGTCGGTGCCAAGTGCAGGACTATGTAATTGTTTAGCTAGGCATTTTGTATATGTACCTACATGATTCTAATGTTAATTTATATTATTTAATATTAAATTTGGCACCGACTTCACCTCATTCAGTAGGTAGCATGCTAATACATTTTTCTTTATTGTTATTTCATGATTTTAAGTTTTATTATCGAAGTCGGTTCACTTTTTGGAAAAAGTTTTATTTTATCATTTTTAGTGCTTCTACACCTTTTCATTTTCTTTAATAAAAACTTAAACTTTTCTTTCACTGGTGGCCGAAAATAAAGAATTAAGAATTCGAAACTTTTTATGTCAGTTTGATTTGAAATGTCAGAACATGTCAAATTGTCTATTATTTTTGGCACATAAATAGACCGTGAGCACGCGACGACCAAACCTTCCTTATTTTAAAAATGCTGAATATTTCTCTGCGTGGTATATACGAGTAAAAAATATTAGCGACTAGGTATGAAGTTTGGATCTTAGTTGCTTATGCAGGTAATATGGATAGCAAGGATGATTTTTATAGGTATAAAAAGCACCCTTGGGGCCTTCCAAAGTAATACATATTAAATTCAGCTTTTATAATAAAACAAATAATTTAGTAAAGTTACAATGTCTAGCAGGGGTTTATATCTGCACCAATTGCCTGGTAATGGATGGCGTGATTTCTTATATTATTAGGAATAAAATCTTTAAAAATCTTTACTTTAAGGAAATTGAGTTACCACTTTAAATGTTATTGCTACAAATAATCTGCCTAAGTAATCATGATCCAACTTTTATAGTCGCTAAATGTTTGGAACATACACAGAAAATCTTTAGTTTTAATAAAATAAGGAAGGGCATGCTATCGCGGGCTTTTGCTCTATAATGCAATGTTGGTATTTTTATATTATGTTAGGTATCTTTAAAATTACCGAACAGATTCTGACGTGGTTAAAATGGGACCAACTTGGGTATATATCATTACGAATAAAAAAACAATTTCGGAAATCAGTCCACTGTAGGCGAAGAAATCGGCGAACATACATAAAAAAAAAACATACATACATCGAAACATATAACCTCCTCCTTTTATGGGAAGTCGGTTGAAAAGGTGGTGTGAGATTGACTAATAAGACGGGACTGGACTTTTTCCTTTTCCTCCGATTTTTGAGCATCTCAGATGCAATTAGTACTATATCTAATTTCTATATGAGAGTACTTTATATAGAATATCAATAAATATAGGCATTGTTCTTAAGCTTTTGTCAATCTAGTAGCACTTTGTGCCTGACTATAATAAAATGCGTGGATATAGTACATAATTTAAATAAAATAGCCTACAGTGCCTAACAAGTAGCTGATCCATCATCTTGATCACTACATAGAAAGAATATAATAAATCAAATATTGTCGTAGGTCGTAGGAAAGGCTTACGTGCATTTGCTTTCAATGCACAATACTTTGTACTTTTATCATAGTTACATAGTAGATTTCTATAATAAATGACAAGTTATATTTTACATATATGTATTTATTAAAAACATGATGTATTGTACATACAGTAAATAGGTATAAGTGTATACATCTCTTGTTACGCAGAATAGTCAAAGCCTTTTCCTTCTCTTTATAGACCATCATTAGGAGGTAAATCAGTTCTTGAATCTCGTAATTTTATGAATCAAGTAATGGTTTAATGTTACATCGAGCTTTTGATTCCATCTGTGCATTCCACCTAGAAATACAGCTATATTTGTTTATTTTTATCTTTTATAAAATGTAGGTAAATAACCAATTACATTAACATATTTTGCTACTTGAAAATGTTTTGGGTTAAATGTATTTTCTGACATATTATCAAGCTTGTCATATACACAGAAATATTTCATTTTAGAGTATTTTATGTATGTGGTCAAATCACGTCAATCAAATGTGGCAATCTCTTTAAAAAAATTACCAAGCATTACAAATAAAATAAGTTGTAGGTTTGTCAATTTTATCCAGAGAATATACTACCATACCTTCCTAAATCCTAACTAGTTAATTCTATCCTAACTAATATTATAAATTCAAAAGTGAGTTTATTTGTTTAATTATTTGTTTGTTTGTTACCTCTTCACGCTTTATCTACTAAATTAATCTTCCTGAAATATTGCATAAGTACAAAAAGTTTAAAGTTCTAAGAAGGACATAGGGTACCTTTCATTCCGGGAAAATGCACTGTTCCCGTAGGAAATCACGCGGGCAAAGCGGCGGGCAAAAGCTAGTATAAAATATATATAATTCAAATAAATATTACTTGCTCTTTTTTGGTATTTATAATTTCCTAGCGTCCTTCTGGGTACTTCTAACTATGTGTATGCAAAGTTTCAGGAAAATTGGTTCAGTATAAAGCGTGAAGAGGTAACAAACAAATAAACAAATTCACTTTCGCATTTATAATATTAGTTAGAAGTTAGATAAGCTAGTTAGAAGAAAAAAGAATTGTTAGAGAACATGGAATGCAAAAAACTAGAATTCAATTTTTTCAAAGTATACAAGTGTTACCAGGCAGCAGGGAAAAATATTTATAAAAAATTGGATTTATATTTTTCGGACTTGGGGACATTTATAAATTAATTTTGCGCTTTTCCCGAAATTTAGGGTAAACGTCATTGTGTCTTCCTTGAAAATTTAATGTATTTTTTTGTCGATGATATTTTATTTCCAGCCATGAATATTTTACGAATCAAAGTCTTTAACGATAAATACCGGTTGCAATCTCTCCAACATAGAATTTTCCATAGAGCATTTTCTTTTTACGAAAAAAGCAGAGAACCATAAACTTATTATACTGCTAGCACAGACTTAATACTCTTTATATAAAAAAGAAATATTTATGTGACCGCTAGGAATTTTATAACTAATATCCATTGGTACAATATAATATATTTATGGATGGGTACCCGGATTCCCGCGTGCGGAAGATAAAGATCTATGATATTATGTAGAAAACAAAAAAAAATATTTCTGTGGTGGAAAACTATTAAAACAATATATTTCTGTGGTAGAAACGCGCATAGTCATTTTATCACTCTTCTTTAGATCTTTAGGTACCCTAGCTAGCGGATAAATTTGGATTGGTACCAATAGATCATTGTTATATTGTGAATAAAAGCTTAAAAAATGTTATAGTTAGATACCATTCCTATTTATTCTATGGTAGATACCATAGAGCAACAAGGACACCGTTGTTGGTAGCATGAAAGTAATAAGTACCTATACGTAAGTACTTATTACTTCCATGGTTGGTAGATACAAAATTTATTTCCGTGGTAGATACCTATTACAATTTTTTGGTACCTAACTACTTTATCATTTTAGTCTCTAATCTCTTTGAAGGTTTGACTTTTGACACCTTCACTGTTGCCAGCTGTTAATATTTACCCCCTATTATTGAATAATGATGAGTACAATTTATTATTAGATACGCTGAAAGAGATATGCTGTAAATTAAAGCCTAGGATGCCACACGGTATACATTCATCATTTAATATACTGCTAAACCTTTTACACAAAACAAAAGATAATCTCTCGAAAACAACGTGCATCGACATATCCCGGCGACTGACATCCCACGCTGCTCGCTGCTCCAATCACAGCACACCACTAGTGACGTGCCGTGTTTATAGGGATGGGTAATCTTCTATCTTCCCGTCTAACATTATATATATGTAACACGGAAAATTTTATACAAATTTATGTGGTATAAGTAGTGGTTAACACGGCAAACCGCAGACTAGAAGTTCTAAATAAATCAAATAAAACCGGCCAAGTGCGAGTCAAACTCGCGCACCGCGGGTTCCGTAGATTCAAAGCATCTTACATTAAAGCTCTATCTAAAAGACTAACTAGTTTCAAAAACAAACTTAATTTTGTAGTTCGATCCCTAAGATTTATACTGCATGAATCCAGCGCAAAAATAAGTTTATAACACATTTTTTCAGACTTCCAACATCATATTTACAATTTTCAGATTTATTCCTGTACTGTTAGACCTTGCTATTTGCCAAATTTCATAATTTTAGGTCAACGGAAAGTACCCCCCCCCCCATAGGTTTTGATTGCTGCCTGTATATTTAGGTACACAGTGGGGCAGAAATTAAATACTTTTGTGAATTTAAAGAAAATATAATAAAAGATGCAGACGATACAACGAGCGAGTGACGAATGAATCAGTACTATTTAACAGTATGAACAACGTTTTTCCCTGCCAATATTAAATAGCAATCCGCAGCTTGCACAATTCGTCTCGGTAATGTAGGATGGCGTGTAAGCCGAGACATACTCCCCGCCGTTGAAAGGCCACTTTCAACTAACTGCTCAACTCCTCCATAGTAGGCAGTGGACAAATGCGAACTAATGGCCTTCGCACAGTTCCTTTGGTTGTGGTGATATCAGCCACTCTGGAGATTCCATCTGCTCCGGGGTATAAACGAAGAACTCGGCCAAGCCTCCAATTCATTGGATGGGTTCCATCTTCTTGTAGAAGCACCATATCTCCCACGTTCAGTTTGGTTAAATTACTTCTCCATTTAGTTCTAAGTTGAAGCTCGGTAACGTATTCTTTCTGCCAACGCTGCCAAAAGTGCTGTCGAATGGCCTCCAGACGCGCGTATCGCAGACGTAAGGTATCGCTGTTCTTTTCGACGATCTTCGGCGGTAGCGATGACAGCGGACGGCCAATGAGGAAGTGCCCTGGGGTGAGGAATAGGAGATCGTCAGGAGCGGAAGATAAAGGACACAAGGGTCGGCTGTTTAGAATTGCCTCTACTTGTGCAAATAAAGTCTGAAGTTCTTCGAAGGTCAAATGACTATTTCCTATTACACGTCTTATATGAAATTTGGCTAATTTTACCCCGGCTTCCCATATTCCGCCAAAATGTGGAGCGTATGATGGTATGAAGTTAAATTTTATGGATAGTTGACTTGCAGAATCAGATAAAGACACATTATTTTGTTTAATGAACGTTCCTATCTCTTTGGAGGCAGCAACGAAGTTAGTCCCATTATCGCAAAATATCTCTATTGGTTTCCCTCTCCGCGAGATGAAACGTCGAAGCGACATGATAAACGCCTCTTTAGTTAAATCGCTGACCGCTTCTAGGTGAATACACTTATAACGTAAACATATAAACAAACACATGTAACACTTAATTAAGCGACTTCCACGTCCCTTACGGTTCACAATCAAAAATGGTCCAGCAAAGTCAAGCCCGACTGACAAATACGGAAAGTCGGGAGTTATGCGCTGGGATGGTAAGTTTCCCATCTTAGGATATAAAGTCTTACCACGTAAACGTCTACAGCGGATACACTTATTGACTGTGTGTCGCGCAAGAAATCTACCCTTCACAGCCCACACCGACTGCCTGACAGTAGCCAACAATAATTGTGGGCCCGCATGCATGGATCGAATATGCTCCATTTCGAAGTAAAGTTTAGTCAATTTGTGAGATGCGTGAAGTAATATAGGATGTCTTGTTTCATAAGAGTGATTGGAGGCGTCTATGCGTCCACCAACACGGATTAGCTTATCCTTATCAAAAAAAGGGGAAAGCGATATAATTTTATTCTTACTCAGCAAGTTCTTGCCTTTAGCTAGCAAGTCGTATTCTAAGGGAAAAACCTCTCGTTGAGCTATGATACATAACCCATTAAAAGATTCACGCAACTCATCGACAGTTAAAATACCAGTTGTTTTGTTATAAGGGTGTTTTAAATTAAATATAAACCTTAAAACATACGCAAATGATCTGTGCAATTTAGTAAACGATGAATACCTTTCAAAATCTATCAGAGTTGGCTCATTATTATTTTGTGTGACCAGGCTAACTTTTACTTCAGGCAAATTTTCTAGATTATTCACATTTAAAACAGGCCATTCTGATTCATTATTTTGTAAAAAACTTGGACCTGACCACTATAAATCCATATTCAATAAACGATTGGCATTCACCCCCCGAGAAATTAAATCCGCCGGATTAAGAGCTGTTGGCACGTAACGCCAGGTCGATGCGTTTGTTAACTCTAAATTTCAATTGATCACTATTGATCCAAGCCAACACCACACTTGAATCGCACCAATATACTATGCGAGCTGGACGGTCTCTAAGAGAGTCCACTACCGCGTTACAGATACGAGCGGCGAGCTGAGCAGCACACAACTCAAGGCGTGGAATTGTAGTAGGCTTCAATGGAGCGACCTTAGATTTAGCACATAATAACCTGACAACTACTTCACCACTTGCACTAACTGATTTCATGTACAAACAGGCACCATAAGCAGACAATGAAGCATCAGAAAACGAGTGCAATTCTACATACTTTGGGGAATCGCAAAGAACCCACCTTGGAAGTCTGAATTTAGATAAATGATTTATATTTTCTGAGAATTGCTGCCACTCATTTCTCACATCCTCTGAAACAGGTTGATTCCATTAATATTTCTGCATCCACAGTTTTTGTAGGAGCATTTTAGATTGGACGGTAACAGGACTTAAAAGACCTAAAGGATCAAATATTTTGAGTGAATTTGACATAATATAACGCTTAGTAATGGCATTATCCTTGGGATTAGAAGAATCTTTAATAGGAAAGTGTAAGGTGTCAGTGGATGGAGTCCAACCGAGTCCAAGAGTACTTGATGACTCACTAATAATCAAATTATCGCTCATATCTACATTAATATTTTCAAAAATGCTAGGATCATTACTTTTGTATTTTCTAAGTTTAAAACAACCTTTTTCCAATGCTTTAGATACTGAATTTTGAATATATTTTAATTCTTGCGGCTCATTAGATCCCGTTATTAGATCGTCAACATAAAAATCGTTTTGAATAATATCTTTGACTATACCATCTTGTTCTTCTCCCAACTGCCACAAACAGCGAGTGCTAAGGTAACTAGAGCTGGCCGTGCCATACGTAATCGTATTTAATTGATATGTCTTAACTGGCTGTGATTCATCTTTTCTCCATAAAATAATCTGTAAATTACGATCATCCTTGTCGACTAATACCTGTCTATATATTTTTTCTATATCACCTGTTAAGAGAAATTTGTATTACCTTGCACGTATCAATATAGAAAAAAGTGAGTTTTGAATATTTGGGCCAACCATCAAGACGTCATTTAGGGAATATCCTGAGGTGGATGGGGCCGAGCCATCGAAAACTACTCTGACCCTAGTAGATTCACTCTCCATTTTTATAACGGGGTGATGGCATAAATAATAATATGACTTATTAAAAGGGGTGTCATTACACAATGTCATATGACCCAACTGTTCATATTCATCTAAAAATTTTCTGGACTTCAATTCTGGACTTCGCTTAAACCGCTTTTCTATATTATAAAAACGCTTTCGGGCCATAGTGAACGAGTCTCCTAAGCATTCAGGAGAGTCCTTTAGTGGCAGTTTAACGCAAAATCTGCCTGTATATTTATCCCTTTGTGTATGAGTAACAAAATGTTGTTCACAATACTTGTCATTTTTGCTAATAGTATTTTTTGTTGGAATTGCCTCAAGCTCCCAAAATTTTTGTAAAATATCCTCAACTTTAGCTGTTGATGATTCAGAGATTGAGGCGTGATTACAATGTGTAACTTTGCGAAATTCTACAATAGGAATGGGACCAGATATTACCCAACCAAATTTTGAGTTGATTAGCCTTGGCATGTCAATGCCAAGGTTGCGTTGTTCATTATCTAAAATATCCCAAAATAAATCAGCTCCTATAAGGATATCTATAGACGATGGTTGATTAAATGTAGGATCAGCTAACTTGATATCTTTTGGCAATTTCAAGATACTGATATCCACTGGATATTTTGGCAAATGTCCTGTCAATTCATCCATAACAAGACATGATAAATATGTATTAAAATTGCTATTTAGTGAATTTATTCGCACCTTGCTGCTCTCTGTAACTTGGCATAATACATTATTACCAACTCCTATGACCTTTAGTGAGTCAAGGGGATTGGAAGCTAATAAAAGTGTATTTTTTAACGATTTAGTTATAAAAGACCTTGGCCTTTTGGTTGGTCAATGAATTCGCGACTTCAATCAGAGCAGTTGACAACAAAACTTGCTTAGAATATTGATTAGAAAAGCTCACTATTGTTTCATCCAAATAGTCAACAGCAGCATTTTGGCTGACTGAAGATGTGGGTTGATGCAGCAGGGTGTTGTGCTTCTCTTTGCACTCGCGGCATGGACCCATGCGACATTCACTTGTCGGGTGTCCCTGTCGTAGGCAGTTGATACACAATTTGTATTTCTAAACGTCAGACATTTTATCTTCTATCCCTTTAGCTTTAAAAACAGAACAATCATAAATTTTGTGATTGTTACTGCATATAATGCATATATGACGTATTTGACCTATTTTGCTTATTGGATACGGTAGCAAAAGATTTCGTAGATGAACCTTGGCTATATTTTTGATTGTTAGGCACATTATGAGTAGTTCGAGGTAAAGTGGAAGGTGCCGTAGACTTAGAAGTACCTACATCATATTTATTGCGACTTAAAAACTCTAATACATCTGCGCGATCTATCAAATATTTAAAAAACTGATCTAATGTAGGTACATCTCCGTCTAAATCGTTGCGATGTTCTTCCCACTTCATCAGCGTGTTACTGTCTAATTTAGACGACAATATAAAAATTAATAACACATCCCATTTGTCAGTGGGCTGTCCTAGGCCGGACAAAGCACGCAAATTTTTTGTTACTTGATCAACCAAAAATCTTAACGATCGATCAGATTCACGTGGAATTGGCCTAATATTAAATAGTGAATTCAAGTGATGATTAATTAAAATTCTTTTATTATTATAACGACTGCAAAGCAACTTCCACGCTTCAGCATAGTTGACAGTGGAAACCTCTAGATTTGAAATAATTCTGGCAGCATCACCTTCCAAATAAAATATGAGATAGTGAAATTTATGTATTGCAGAAATTTTATTATTATTATGTATCAAATTCTCAAATGTGTCCCGAAACTCCAGCTTTGTAATTTGAATTTGTGGAAGTTTTACCCACACCACTGGAGGTTCAGAACAACACGAATTATCCAATGTTGAATGATGACGGTGATGTTCACATTCGGAATTTTTAGAAAATTTATCTACCAAAATCTTAGCAGTAGCTATGTTTGTTATACCATCGTGATCCATAGCATCGCGTTCATCGATTTCAACAGAAATCTTTTCAGGGCTTAAAATCTCTATTTCATTCTGCAAATCATCTATTCTAACCGACAATGCTTCAAATTTAGCTAACTTAAGGTTTAGTTCCGTTAACTCAATACTAGAAAGTTCCAATTTGTTGTCAAGGCTATTTAAGTAATTCCGGAATTTAGTTATCTGCCCTTTAGCAGACGACGACCGTTTAATCAATAATGCACGTAAACGGCCTTTAGAAGATTCATCCTCGCTTTCAGACATTTTTCTTTAGATAAGTAAGTATACTTATTTGAAAATTATAAAAAAAAATGTTAAAAGAAAATAGCAAAACCTTTAAAATTAACTACCAGTTTAAAGTAATGAAATTAAAGTACAGATAAAAATCATACGCTCCTCCTTTCGCGTCGTTGTTGTGCAGGAAGCCGAGTGCAGCGCTCAATACAAACAATGCCCACAGCGGCAAAACCCGTAGGCTGAGCGTAGTGGTGTTGTCACCCTGAAATAGTCGGCAAATAATCTAAGAATATCGTTTTGAACGAATTTATTTTGCGTCTGAAATTTTAACTTGGTTGACACCACTACCGTGCGTCCTACAACGCAAAACAATGAATTTTGTAATGATAACTGTTATCACGTCGCTATCCCACACAAACAGAGGCCGTAATAGGATAAAAATCTTAATGATTTACACTGATTTAATGTAAAATACAAAGTAATGAAAACTAGAAAATTTTATTAAAAGTTGAAGGTAGTTTCGTGCGAACCGAAATCTGATGCAATATTTCGATCTTATTTTACTTATTACTTACTATATTTATTATTTAAACTTAGATTTGCACAAGTAGATTTATTTCTAGGATTATTTGGAAAGAAAATGGATAGGAAAGGGCACTTATCTTGTATTGGAATCCGCCGCGACGATTTCTTGACGCCGCCGCCGCCCGTCTCGATTTCTTGATTTTGTCGAATTTCGTGAGAGTTTCTTGAAATTTTGATATTTAGATCCCCTCATGGGCCACCATCATGTATATTTAGGTATACAGTGGGGCAGAAATTAAATACTTTTGTGAATTTAAAGAAAATATAATAAAAGATGCAGACGATACAACGAGAGAGTGACGAATGAATCAGTACTATTTAACAGTATGAACAACGTTTTTCCCTGCCAATATTAAATAGCAATCCGCAGCTTGCACAATTCGTCTCGGTAATGTAGGATGGCGTGTAAGCCGAGACACTGCCTGAAATCGCAAAATATGCGAAAATTCGCAACATTTACGGTAATACTCTTGATCGCGTTGACGTATAATTATAATTATTTTTTTGCTGATGGATTTGAGTATTTGATATTAATTTCAACTTGATTCCTTTAAGCGTTCCAAAGAAAAAAAAGTTTGACAGACAGACGGACAACAAAGTGATCTTATAAGGGTTCCGTATTTGCCTTTTGAGGTACGAAACCCTAAAAATGTAATTATTTTCACAAACCTTTTTTGTGAATCAAAGTGTACTTATTTTTTTTTAGAAAAAAAGCAGATATTCAATATTTTATCTAATCTAAAAAAACGATGTGAGTTTAAACGTGTACCTAACGATAACCCGAATCAAACATTCTAAAATTAACTTCCTAAATTTCTGGTAAATCTTAATAGGGAATCACTTAAATATACAATTTCAAATTTCACTCTGCTTATAAAACTATTCTCATAAGGCCATACTGCGGCAAAGATTTGATAAAGCAAAATAATAATTAAATTTTACTTGAATCATATATACAAATTGTCCCGGACTTCAGGAAATGATAATGTATGTTAAAAAAGATAATGTATGTTAAGATTGTGGTCAAGAGCAAACCCATATTTAATAAAAAAAAAAAAAAATTTTTACATATTTCTCTAAAAATTGAGCTTATCGGCAAATACCGGTTAATTACTCATGCAATCCTTACACAGTTTGCCAATATAAAAGATTCTTTATTGTCTACTAGCTTTTGCCCGCGGCTTCGCCCGCGTGAATTTCCCATTCCCACGGGAACAGTGCTTTTTCCCGGGATGAAAGGTACCCTATGTCCTTCTCCGTACTTCCAGCTATGTGTATGCAAAATTTCAGGAAGATTGGTTCAGTACATGAAGCGTGAAGAGGTAACAAACAAACAAACAAACAAACAAACTCACTTTCGCTTTTATAATATTAGTTAGGATTAGGATACATTCCAAATGTTTTTTTATAATAGTGTGTGTGAGCTGATACACACACATCTAATAGATGTGTGTGTATGCATCCATCTGTGTGACGAACTACGCGAATAACTGTCAAAACCCAATGGTAGACGACCCCCCGGTTAGTAAGTACCGACGACGTTGTCAATAGGTGACCAAGCAGATATGTTTTAATACAGGATGTGTCTTTTTTACTATTTATTACAGTTAAGTAAGATTTTTTGTATTTAATTTATTAATGAAATAGTGTTTTAGTTTTGTTTTAATATTCTTCCCTGTAAGTTCTGTTTTTACATTATTTGGTAACTGATTCAATAAAAATGGTATTTTAAAGGCAAGTCTATTTTTTCCATAGGAGTTAGTGTATCGAGGTAGTTGAAGTTTTAGATTTGATCTATTCCTAGTCGCAATATTATGATTTGCGGTAGCAAAGCATGTTATTGGTAATGATTTATTTTGATATTTCTCTACTAATATAATAGGAATTTGATTTTATCATGTACTGGCATCAGTCTGCAGTGGTAAAATAAGCCGTCATTGTCATCTTTGTGTTTATCCTTAATTTTTGGCAGGCAATATACACTTAATTATACGAAGTTGCAATTCGTATATTCGGTTTAGGTGAGATTCAAACGTACGGCCATAACTGCTTAACCCATATGAAATAATAGATTCTCCTAAGGCCTTATAAAGTGTTAAAGCTGTATAATACGGTATTTTATTTTTTATTATAAAAAAATTCGCTAAAATTGCTCTTAGTTTGCCACAAACGTAGTCAATGTGATCAGTCCATTTCATTTTGTCGTCGATAATCAGCCCCAAGTATGTTTGTTTTCTCACTACCTCAATATGCTCACAGTCACACGCCGCCGCAGCCGCAATACTATCGTCAGCATGCAGACATTGGTGACTATGCGCAATGAGTTTCAAATCAGTGTTTTGTTTATTATGACTCGATGTTATATGCATTAATTTTGTCTTTTGACCATTAATAACCAAGCCAGAGTCATGGGACCACTTTAACAGACTATCAAAATCGATTTGAAGGCGTCCTAAGGCAGATTTTACGTCCTTGTCTGCTATAACCAAGCAAGTGTCATCCGCAAATTGAAAAATTTTAGAGTGACTGATCACATTTGGCAATGAATTTACATATGTTATGTAATGCAATGGACCAATAACCGAACCCTGGGCCGTTCCTCGTGTGACAGGTACTGGGTCACTTAAGGCTTCCTGTACCTTTACGCGATACGACCTGTTGGAAAGATAATCCTGGCACCATTTCAACACATTACCCCTAATTCCGCTATCCTGCAGTCTGTCTAATAAAGTGTCATGACACAGTGTGTCAAATGCCTTGCTATTATCTATAAATAATACAAGTACCTGCATTTTATTATTTAAATGGTCATAGATAGTGTCCGTAAATTGGGATAATAATTGAGTGGTATTCTTCCCAGATTGGAATCCAAACTGTGTGTCATTTAATATATTGTTATCTTTAAAGAAAGTGTAGATTTGTTGTGTGACATGCTTTTCAGTAATTTTGTCAAGTATCGATAGAATGGTGATGGGTCTAAAGTTATCGTAGTTGGATTTACTACCTTTCTTATGTATGGAGACCCATACATAAGAAAGGTAGTAAATCCAACTACGATAACTTTAGACCTAACGATAACGAGGCCAGTTTTTAGTTCCACCGGGTATTGGCCAGTGCTTATAGATAAATTAATAAATCGCGCCAGCAAAGGGGCAATTTTGTTAAATATTTTAAAAGTATCTATGGGTCTTATTTTGTCTAGCCCGGGTCCTTTGTTTGGATTCAAGGTTTTAAAAGTTTTTCCTAAACTAGCAGGAGTAGCTTTTTGATATCTCATAGAGACGTCACATGGAATATAGTAGTCTTTATTATCTAACAATCTATGGTTACATTGTGGTACAATATTCGTAATATTTTCATTGAACTTAATGGCAAACTCATTGGCTATATTTTTATTCGTCATACCCTGGTTTCCGAACGCAGTAGTAATCACATTATCAACGGTTTGTTTCATTCGTCCGGTTATTAAATTTAGCATTCCCCATAACTCCTTTGGATCTTTTTTACAGCTAATTATTTTATTTTTAATATAATAGTTTTTTGATTTTTCTATTGTTTTATTCGCGTAGTTTCTTGCCTTGTTATATTTAAGTTTTAATACCATATTATTTGTGTCTTTTATCCACTCTTTGAACAATTTATCTCTATACTCACAAGCACGCATTGTTTTCTTATTAATCCATTTATTATTCGATATTTTATAATTGAGCTTAATATTTTTGGTTATTAACGAGTTTTCGTAACAGGTATTTATATTGTCATGTATATATTTATAAATCTTAATAGGACAGTTACTGTTATTTATACTTTCACTTTGCCAGTCTACTTCATCTACTAATTTATTCAATTTGGAAAGATCGTAACGTTGCACTGCGAGCGCATCCTGTATATGATGCGCCGGCCCACCGCTGCATGCGACGACCACCGCACGAGTACTGTTCCGAGCGCCGCGCTGTATAGTTCCTGATTGCGTGATCTCATAAATATGTGATCGATACAACTTTTTGTCACTTTATTTTTAACAATTTCAATTCGTGTATAATCTGAGATCCCGCATTCAAGTCCTAAGTTGTGCAACATGCTGTTATATTTATGTGTCACAGGAGTGTTTTTCTTTAAGTCTATGTTAATATCGCCAATCAACAAGAAATCTGATTGCGGTTCAACTTTGGTGAAAACGTTGTTAAGTTCGCTTATAAATAAGTGCATACTAGTATCCGAGGGCCGATAAACACCACACACAAATGCAGAATATTTCTTAGGGGTGCAAATTTTTAACAATAAACATTCACAGTGTTGTGTAACTACATTTAATAATGAAACATTATATTTATTGTTAACATACATTATTACACCGCCACCTTTTCTACCTTTCCTTAAATTAGTGTGCATGTTGTAGCCATCCAGGTTATATAGACAACTAATTGAGTCCGAGATATTAGCTTCGGTTACCACTACTACATCTAAACCGATTCTACTTGTCTGTAGGTAGTGTTCAAGTGCATTGAAGTTTTTGATTAGTGATCTAATATTTATATGCATGCATAATAAATTAATTGAGTTATCGGGTATGTAAGTAAGGAATTCATTTAAATTTACACAATCGGTAATTTCAGTAATATCAGTATCATTAAACAACCTATCCATAATAATATTGAAAACAATCTATCTGATAAGTCAAATTATGGAGCGATAAGATGAAGAGTGATACTTTGGAGTGATTGGTACACTAGCTAATAAATATTTAGAATCCCAGTTCACATGTTAATACTATAGCTATTATTTGAATTTATTGGGGTTAGGAACAAAGGTTCTGATGATGAAGCCAGGGGTCTTTAGAATATAGATATCCGTGTAAAGCGAAATTTTATTAGTTTTGTGATTACTAAGTATTGCGATTGTTAGAAACCTTTTTAAATATAAATATGTAGATTAAATATATTATTTGTATTCATCAATTAACGGACTGATCGCATAAGGTTTATTATCTGTGACTCTGTCACAATGACACTAGCTGGTTAATCTGCCCGCCAATTTTGGAAGGTGTTCGCTTTTGTTTTATGGTGATGTTATGGAAAATATACATTGTTAATGTAAGTATGCGTTATTATTTAACTTCCAAATAATTATTACGAATTTATAACTAATCTCTGCTTGAACAATCATTTAGATATATTGGTTTTGTTTCTCCTATACGGAGAAGTAAGGGAATATTGTACTTCTAAGCAAAGCATTTAAAACACGCCTAATACTTTTATTTACAATGTTACCGGTTATCCAACAAATTCAGAATTGGGATCGATATGTAATTTTATAGTTTTTACTAGACAAATATTATCTGTAGTGGTAAAATTTTGTTCAAGCAGTTTGATTGGAGAAAATATTTTATGTATTGAAAAACATCACAAAATAGTGAAAATGTAGAAAAACAACTCGCTTATTTTTTTTTATAATAAATACTTACATACGTATTATACTGTACATAAACATGTACTTATACTTTTACATTTAATAAGCTCAGTAAGTGAGTAATGTAAGTGTAGGTATGCATTAACTATATTTTATTCATGTAATGGCAAACATTATGTAATAAATATATATAACAAAATAAAATTTTTGAAGTTTCTTGTTTTATTTAAATAAAATAAGTACCTATGTAATTTATGAATATACTTTAAGAATATAGTTAGGTACTTACTTTGTTGCTTTAATTATGTACTAAGTACCTGATTATGCACCTTTGCACATCAAATGTTTGTCTGTGATTTACTGTTGTTTATTTGTGCAATAAAGGGTTACCTATCTTTTTGGGTAAAATTGTTAGTTACATTTTAGAAACATACCATTTTTGATTAGACTTGTTCTTATGAAAATTATATACTTGCACTTTGTTACTTACACGTCTAGGCATATCATATTTGAAATTTGTATTAGCAACATTCATTGTGCTGGGATTTAAACCTTTTGCAGCGGTACCTCGAAAACGGCAAGTTCAGAGCCACGCCGTGCAGGGTGCAGAGCTACGCCATGCATGGTGCAGAGCTACGCCGTGCAGGGTGCAGGGCTACGCAGTACTAGTAGCAGAGCCACGCCGTTCAGAGTGCCGAGTTACGCCGTGCTGGGTGTAGAGCTACGCGGTGCTAGTAGCAGAGCCACGCCGTTAGAGAAACTGCGCTGCGTCGTATGAGGAGCTGCGCTGTGCCGTGAGAGGAGCTGCACCGCGCCGTGAGAGGAGCTGCGCCGCGCCGTGAGAGGAGCTGCGCCGCGCCGTGAGAGGAGCTGCGCCGCGCCGTGAGAGGAGCTGCGCCGCGCCGTGAGAGGAGCTGCGCCGCGCCGTGAGAGGAGCTGCGCCGCGCCGTGAGAGGAGCTGCGCCGCGCCGTGAGAGGAGCTGCGCCGCGCCGTGTGAGGAGCTGCGCCGCGCCGTGAGAGGAGCTGCGCCACGCCGTGAGAGGAGCTGCGCCGCGCCGTGAGAGGAGCTGCACCACATCGTGTGCACAGAGCTATGCTGAGCCACTTTGAACGTCACTGGTACCATATCAAGGGTATGGCCGTTCTCGTAACTGTTTGTCCAACTAATTACCTATACGGAAGTATATCACGTATAAACGTATCCATAGATATGTATATGTATAGAAATGTAATGCTGTTTCACCTACAGAACAGAAGCTAGAACGGTCTCCTTGAACTGGAGCTCATACAACTATATGACAAGATGACCTAGTATTTATTAGGGTAGGGTTGCCAACATTTACTGGTTAAATATTATTTAGTTATTGTTATTCATTATTATAAAATTTTTGAAGATATAATTCGTTAATTAAAATGTATATAGACGCGAAATATGCTGCAATACTTGTTGCGTGTATTATACGCAACCATGTTAAATTTCACATATACTGCACTTACGTCTGTTGATTCGCACATTCCTTACACATAATTGTTTGTTTAACTATTATTTTAACGCTTTTTAGTGGTAATTAATCGTCTTCCAAACACATCGGTCTGTTTGTTTACGTAAAGTCAACTTGTCACCTTTAGACGTTTGACAGTGACGTTTGACAGTGACGTTTGAGATGACATTTGGAAATGGTCCCTGCATAGGTTGTGTTGAGACGACGGATGTGTTGATAGAATGTTTTTTTATTTACTTATATTTGTAAATAATATAGGTAATTGGTCAAAATTTATAGAACAATCATTTAAACAAGGATTTTATTAGATTAACTATATTTTTCGGTTTCGAGATGACTGTCATCACTTCTATAATTTTGTCTGTGGTCAAGATCTATGTTTGTCTCTGATTTCGTGGCGACGCTAGGCTGACGTAACGTGGTTAAGAAGATAGGTAGGCCTCAAGGAATCGCGATGGCATTTCTGTTTGGTTCGGAGGCGCCCCAGGGCTCCACGCCTCGCCTTTTAGAGCCCCCTTGAGCGGAAACTAAGATGGAGCGGACAAGTAATTTCATCTCTCTGGCGTTCTGCTAGCCTTCCTATGAATATTGTCGACACGATGTTAATAGCATTCTCTATTGTTACAGAATGCGCCGCTCCTAAGTTCTAAGTCTAGGTTTTAAGTTGTTAGTTTTTACGCTTTATCTTTCAATATTCCACGTTCCACGTGTTATACTTTATTAGTTTACTCGTTTAAACTTTTTTCCCTTGTGCTTGGACACATAATTCAATGTACTTATATTTTACTTTCTTTTCGTTGTACTGGTTACAATGACCCTGATTCTAAGGGTAATCACCTTCTTTGGATAAATAACCCCTATTTATCCCAGTAAAACAATAACACTTCATGTAAGCAAGGAGGATCGCCGGCCGCCATTTGATGAAAGACCACATTGCACTAGCTGTTTTCAAATCAACAATCCAGGACCTCCAGCTGTTCCAACATTCCTGGGGAATAATGAAGTGATACAATTTACTGGAAGAAAAGAAAGGACCTAAATGGGATTTACCAAGTAATATCCATTTTATATCTAGAACTTAAACTTTAGAATTTATTTTAATGCAGGGACTTTGCCTAATATGATTTGTTCCTAGTTTTATCACATAGAGAGGACGCTCTCAATCTTTGTTAAAAGGTAGGTGTTCCGTTTTCAACGCAAATCTTGTTTACCTTTCAATTTGAATTTCGCGCGCCTTACCGATGCACCTATCAATCATCACAATTCGCTGTGCTGCAGTTCTATTTAGCCAATGGGGCGCCCGGACTTCCGCTGGCGCATGCGCAGATCCTACCGGTGTCTGAGAGATCAACGCCATAGGCTGGTAGCAGAAGGCTGGTGGCAGAACCAGTAAAAACCTCTCCGTGTCTGTACGTGAAAGCGAAGGCGCGCGCGCATCATACATTACATTTTACTCAATTATTCTTAATAAAACTTCAAGTGCTCAACAGTGTTTTTGGAACTTTATAATCGTGTGTGGCTGGCCGGCTAGGTGTCTAAAGGAAGAACTATTCGTGAGGAATCGTGCTCGAAGCCTGCCTACATGGTAAGTGGTTTGTGCATTGTTCCTATTGTCTAAATCGTCTGTAGCAACGCTTATTAACGGCGAATGCTTTCAATAAGTATTCGATCCAATGTGGTGATTGATAGTGTACTCTAATTTCTACTTATCGCATCAATTTAGCCACATTTTTTGGTGCCGAAACCCGGGAACTTTGGATACCTACCTTCAGTCTGCCGCCAAATACCAATTCGATTTAGTAATTGCTACTTCATTTACCGTATTCCACGCTTATTATACTTACTAGTACAGCTAAAACGAATAAACATAACATTTTGTTTCAATTACTAATCGGAAAACAAGTCTTTGTTCCATTTTGTTTTGTTGAGTACCTTACCTACCGATTATCGATTTAAGATGGCTTCCATCAGTTTCTAGAATATTTGTTGAAAATAAATTCTTTTGTCGTTTTATACTTATTAGCATAAAATTATCTACCGTTTTACCGTTCGCAATAAACAATATTGCAAATCCACCTTCTCATAATTTTATGTTGATAGTTCGTTATAACTCGACTACTTTTTTCCAACCGTTCAACGTTTCCTCTTGATATTTATTTATCGAAAATTTATTTCGTTTCAAATTACGAAATATTTTTTATCGTGACGTTGTATCGTTTATCGTATCATATTTTCAACGAATTTTGGTGCGTTCACATTTTCATTATTACCGTTTTAGGTTAAAAATCATAGTTTTTTGTTTTTACAAAAAAAACTGATTTTTATTTTTTTTATTTACCGTACATTAACGAATATCGCAAACCGTTTTTAGTGTTCCTAACGCTCATTTAATTCATCCTTATCAATTTAATTTATTTCAATTTAAAACTCAGGTGACCGAGGTGACAATATTACCTGTTGTCGTGTAATACCGCCCCAGTGATTCTCGTCGATTCTTGTGAACGCGGTCTCGCTGAAGACGTTCGCAACTAAACTTTTTTATCGAATCCGAATATTTGTTGCAATCAGTTTTTATTGTTTTGATATTAATTATGTCTTTATTATCAAGGCGTAAATCTAAACCTACTATTAAAAAGGGTATCGAAAATACGTACACTATTAATAATTTGCCCAGTTTGCGACGTAAACGAACTATAGCATATAATTGCTTAACGAAGGCTTTGGAAGTAGGTACCTTAGCCAATACCGATGAATCACAAGTAGGGTTATTTCTTTCATATTGTCATGAAATAAAAACGATTGCTGATAGTTTTCATGACTCCCATTTTATTATTTTGGACCTTCTTAAGGATGATGCCGATGAGGAGGACGATGAACTTCAGGATCGATTTGACGAATTGTATTTTCAAGTGTTGGCAATTCAACGAAAATTTGAACAACGTTCATCTCAACAAGCTGACACTTCGAAACATAATTCATTGACCGGTTCGCACAGTGGAAATATGCGGTTACCAAAAATTTCGTTGCCAACTTTTTCCGGTGCTATCAAGGAATGGCCTGAGTTCATTGCAACTTATAACGCGTTGATACATGATTCTACCTCCTTATGTAATATTGAGAAATTTCACTATCTCGTGTCAGTTTTAAGTGGTGATGCTTTATCGTTCATTAGAACTTTTCCTGTTGCAAGTGAACATTATTTAAGTGCGTACGAGGCTCTCAAGTCCCGTTATGAAGATAAACGCGAATTAGCGTTTACGTGCTGGCGTGATATCTTGGACGTTAGTTTAAAGACTTCGAACGCTCAAGATTTTCGACGCGCCTTAGACACGATCGATGAGAACTTAACAATTTTAAAAACTTTAAAATTACCTACCGATAAATGGGATTTTGTTCTTTGTTATAATGTTCTGGCCAAACTCGATACCAAATTAAGACGCGAGTTTGAGGAAAAACATACCGATATTGAGCTTCCACAGTATAACCATTTAAGGGCATTCTTACACTCTAAAGGTGAAGCATTAATTCGCGACACGCACTTTTCGAATGTTACCAATAAAACCGCTAACGTTTCAAAGGACACACCGGGAACTTCACAGAAGTTCAAGCGACATAACGTCACGCATTCGCTTGTCGCTCCCACCGTCACTACTCATAAAAATGTTGGTGATAAACAACAAGCGAAACCTGCTCATAATTCGAGCACTCCGATTCGTAAATGTGCCTACTGTCGTAATGAACATCACATCTCGGCCTGTAGTGATTTTTTGGCAAAATCAATAGATGAGCGCATGGCTGTGGCCACTGAAAAGAAATGGTGCTACAATTGTCTTAACGCATCCCATTCAGTGCGAGAGTGCACATCAATGTTTTCATGTCGACAATGTAGACGTAAACACCACACTTTGCTACATAAGGAGTCGGCGGCAAGCTCGGCGACCTTAGTGGCTAAGGATTCGTTGACTCAGTCTGATCCAACCGTAACCACAACCGTGTTACTGGCAACAGCTCTAGTCCAGATTCGTGATGCTTCTGGTGAATTTCATACATTTCGCGCGTTATTTGACACCGGCAGTCAAAACAATTTTCTCACGGCTCACGCCGCTCAACGATTAAATCTAAAACCTATAACTGGTAATATCAACGTTTATGGGTTAGGGGGCAGCCCTGCCTCAGTCAGTGGCTTTGTTACATGCGACATTGGCACCAACTGTAACGTAAAGTTTCGTCTGGGAATGCTCGTCATACCGAGCATTTGCGGAGATCAACCGATAGCAAGGCTAAATACGAAAGGATGGGAGGAGGTCAAAACACTACCGCTAGCTGATCCTGGTTTTGACATCCCTGGTCCAATCGACGTCTTGTTAGGTGCCGACGTCTTTGCTGAGTCACTTCTCGAACAACGTCTGAAGGGTAACGCCTCTCAACCGCGAGCTTTCAACTCAGTCTTCGGCTGGCTTCTTCTTGGGAAGTCCAGACTCGCATCGTCCAGTCTACTAGGAGTAGCCCCTTCTACCGTAGACGATAGTTTAAACAAAATTGTTCAACGTTTCTGGGAAATCGATAACGTTCCACAATCTTCCCGATTGACCCCAGAAGAGCAACGCTGTGAAAATAGTTTTCTCAGTAATCACTACCGTGACGAGACAGGTAGATATGTAGTTTGTCTCCCCTTCAAGGACGACGAGGAGCCAGTCTTTGAAGGTTCTCGAGAGATAGCCTTACGACGCTTTCATGCCATTGAAAGGCGTCTGTATCGCGATCACAATTTAAACCAACAATACGTGGAGTTCATGACTGACTATATCGACAGTGGTCACATGACTCTGGTACCTGCCAAGCAAATGGGTCAAGGCAAGTATTATATACCGCACCATTGTGTGCTACGTCCCGACAGCGCTACAACGAAGCTTCGCGTTGTATTCGACGCCTCGGCTAAAGATGCAACTTCCAAATCGCTAAACGACTCGCTGCTGACGGGACCGAAGCTACAATCAAATATCGTAGAGATCCTTCTTCATTTCCGTGAGCACGCAATTGTCTTCATGGCAGACGTGCGCCAAATGTACCGTCAAATCAACCTAGCTCCTCAACATCGTGATTATCAACGTATTCTCTGGCGAGCTCACCCAGATGAGCCTCTTCAAGAGTACGTATTAAATACCGTAACGTACGGAGTGTCTTCCGCTCCATTCCTGGCGTGCCGCTCTATTCAGCAACTGGCCAACGATGAGGGTCACAAGTACCCAAAGGCCAAAACCGTTTTAACTTCCGACATATACGTTGATGACGTCATATCCGGAAGCTCATCGCTGAAGGACGCCAGAGAAATCAAAACTCAACTCATCGCTCTTTTCGGTCTTGGCTCGTTTGAGCTCCGAAAATGGGTGAGTAACCGACCCGAGCTACTTAGCGATCTTCCCGCGGAGGCGTGTCTTTCAGAAGCAATCACTTTTACCGAAACTGAAGACACAACTATCAAGGTTCTGGGCCTTAAGTGGGAGCCTGCTTCGGATTCGTTCGTCTTTACCGTTAATCCATCTAATCAACCGTGCACCAAGCGAACGATTTTGAGTGAGGTTGCCAGAATTTTCGATCCTCTGGGTTTTCTATCTCCTTTGACAATTCATGCCAAATGTCTTATTCAAAAGCTTTGGATTCTAGGTCTTTCATGGGATGATAAGCCCCCACCGGAAATTATCTCTCAATGGGAAAAGTTCTCTGAACAGCTTCCTCAAGTTAGGAATCTTAAAATTCCACGTAAATACGCTACCGATAGCGCTCAATCATATCAACTGCATGGATTTTGTGACAGCTCCGAAGCAGCATATGGCGCCGTTATATACCTGCGTGTTATCGAGTCTGACGGCCCCGTTCGCGTCTTTCTCGTATGTGCAAAGGCTCGTGTAGCTCCTTTAAAACGTCAATCGTTACCTCGCTTAGAGCTGTGTGGTGCAGTTTTGCTTACAGACCTTATCAAATTTGTCAAGGACACGCTGCGGATTCCTGTCCATGACACTTATCTGTGGTGTGATTCCACCGTTACCTTATCCTGGTTGCGAGCTCCTTCTTCTCGCTGGGTGACATTCGTTGCAAACCGCGTAAGTCACATTCAAGATATCGTACCGACCGAGTGCTGGAGGCACGTACCATCTGTCACAAATCCTGCAGATGTTTGTTCGCGTGGGCAATTGCCTCACGATTTGCTAAACACTGCCCTATGGTGGGCGGGCCCAGAATGGTTGTCTCAACCACAGTCTGAGTGGCCAATCGATACATCGAAAAATCGTTCAAACGATGACAATGCGGTGCTCTCTGAGCAGCGTCGCACCACGGTTCTCGTTTCGGATCAAATCGAAAGCGTTAATCACACGTCTATAATTGATCGGCTATTCGAAAAATATTCTTCTTTAGATAAAATCTGTCGCATTATCGCTTACGTTCGCAGGTTTTGTAATAACATGCGTAACACTGTTCCGCGATCAGATAATCTTTTCGTAACGGACGCTGAGCGTCATCGTGCGTTACTAATTATCGTCAAACATTTCCAACATCGTTGTTTTTTGGATGTCATATCCAAATTACAATCAAAGATACAGTTACCTCGCAGTTTTCGTAAACTAAACCCGTTTTTGGACGAGCAGGGTATACTCAGAGTAGGCGGGCGCCTATCGCGCTCCGATCTTGACTTCGAACATAAGTATCCCGCATTATTGCCCAAAAAGAGTGTTCTTACATCAGCTGTAATCGAATCTATTCATCGAAACAATTTTCATCCCGGTCTGAACACAACCAACTATCTGATTTTACAACAGTTTTGGATACTTGCGGCAAAGCATGCTGTACGTCATCATCTTTCAAGATGCATAAGATGCTACCGTCTTAAACCGAAACCTTTGCAACCCTTTATGAGCGACCTTCCGGCCTTTCGTGTCAATCAGGCAAAACCCTTCTCTGTCGTAGGTGTCGATCTAGGAGGGCCTTTTCGAATTAAGCTCGGGCTTCATCGTGGTGCTAAAATCGATAAAGCGTACTTGTGTTTATTCGTATGCTTGAGCACAAAAGCAGTGCACCTTGAGGTGGTTTCTACTTTATCGACTGACGGCTTCATCGCGGCATTGCGTCGCTTCGTTTCTCGTCGCGGCCGCTGCAATGTTATTCACTCTGACTGCGGTACGAATTTCGTTGGTGCAAGTTCACAACTAGCGTCATGTATCGAACAAGCCTCTCATGCGGAAAAAATAGATTTTAAACGTAACGTACCTTCTGCTCCCCACTTTGGAGGGGTGTGGGAAATCCAAATCAAAGCCGCAAAGAGTCATTTGTACCGTATTGTTGGCGATCAGGTCTTAACGTTTGAAGAGCTTACCACACTCTTCGCTCAGATCGAATCAATTTTAAATTCGCGGCCTTTGTGTCCATTGAGCTCGGATCCCAACGATTTGAACGTTCTTACGCCCGGTCATTTTTTAACGCTGGAACCTCTTACAGCAGTTCCTGACTTCGACTACAAGGACGTAAAAATCAATCGACTAAATCGATGGCAACTTATCCAATCTTTTCAACAACAATTTTGGAAACGCTGGAAAAATGAATATTTACATGGGTTAACTCAGCGAGCAAAATGGACCACGGACTCAACACCGTTAATTGTAAACTCAATCGTACTTATAAAAGAGGACAATCGGCCTCCTCTTCAATGGGCATTAGGACGAGTTGTTTCCTTGCATCCTGGCCCTGATGGGGTAGTTCGAGTCGCAACCGTTAGAACAGCCAGGGATCACTCGCTTAAGAGACCTTTGGTCAAACTATGTCCTCTACCCTCCGTATAATCGTTTCAACTTATCATTTGTTAGCTTTTAAGTTTAGAATAATAACTTAAACATATTTATCGTTAATTACCGTTTCTTATTCTTATTCTGGGAAAATCCTATTGGTATTTTGGTGGGCGGAATGTTCCGTTTTCAACGCAAATCTTGTTTACCTTTCAATTTGAATTTCGCGCGCCTTACCGATGCACCTATCAATCATCACAATTCGCTGTGCTGCAGTTCTATTTAGCCAATGGGGCGCCCGGACTTCCGCTGGCGCATGCGCAGATCCTACCGGTGTCTGAGAGATCAACGCCATAGGCTGGTAGCAGAAGGCTGGTGGCAGAACCAGTAAAAACCTCTCCGTGTCTGTACGTGAAAGCGAAGGCGCGCGCGCATCATACATTACATTTTACTCAATTATTCTTAATAAAACTTCAAGTGCTCAACAGTGTTTTTGGAACTTTATAATCGTGTGTGGCTGGCCGGCTAGGTGTCTAAAGGAAGAACTATTCGTGAGGAATCGTGCTCGAAGCCTGCCTACATGGTAAGTGGTTTGTGCATTGTTCCTATTGTCTAAATCGTCTGTAGCAACGCTTATTAACGGCGAATGCTTTCAATAAGTATTCGATCCAATGTGGTGATTGATAGTGTACTCTAATTTCTACTTATCGCATCAATTTAGCCACAGTAGGTCTTATAACCAACATTAAGAATAAGGGCATACTTCTATGCCATGTGTTTTCATAGGTTATAATAATTAGATTAGTCCTAATTAATTTGCTTTACGAAACATGTAAGAAAAGAAAGGATATGTTAAAACATTCCTATAGAAAGAATTAGTATTAAGGAATAAGAATATTTAACTACTAGAAAGTGAATTTACCAAATATGTATATTTTCTTTTAATATATTTGTGATGAGGTGGTTGCTGGGGAGTCGAACCCCGACCACTGTCTTCAGCTATACTAGGCTTATGCTAGGAAGCTTCAGGCTTCAAGGCTTCAAGGCTTCAGCTATAGCTACTTATGCTAGGACACCTTATGAGCTAACGTATGATTTACAAGCACTAATTCAACTACCCCGGGTTTTAGCGATATGGCCCGGACGCCCCCAGTTACAGGCTGCGCGGGCCCTGGTAAACGGGATGCACCTATAGAGGCGCGAAACGGAAACGTGGCGCGGAAGCCGCGCTGACGTTTGTTTATCCTGCAGGAGGATAGCGGTAACACCACACGGGGTGCCGGAACGGATTGACCACGCGTGGGATAGAATTAAGGGTACGGAACGGACCCACGGGTTCAGGTTTTTAGACGCGCGCGAGCTGCCGTGAAGCGGCGCTATATGGGCAACTACGGGTGTCCTCTTACGGGACGGGGAACGAGTCCCTTATTGGGATCGTATTGATCAAAGGGTTAATAATCGGGATTCCTACGGGGTAGTGTTAGCGGGATGAATTGGGGGTGAAGTTGCCTGCTATCGAATGCGAGGGCAATCACACCGACCACAAACCACGACTCCCGAATTCCAGGGAGGGAACCACCCCTAACGAACGCGGGAGAACCACGCCGACCAGGGTGTTCAATAGGGGATGAAAGAGGGTGGAGCGACCTGCTATCGAACACGGGAGAACCACGCCGACCACACGCCACAACCCCCAATTCCAAGGAGAAGGAAATATGTTAGCGGGATGTGGGGGTTAAATGACCCACTATCGAATGCGAGGGTAATCACACCGACCATGGGCCACTGGGAGAGGAAGAACTGCTTGCGCAGCGAGCACTTGGGAATGAGTGCTGAAGTTGCTATGGCCGGCTCGGTTTATATAGGGCCGCGACGCGTCGGTTGCGACCGGTTAGAACTGGTTTCGGCCGGCGGCGGTCGGCGGCTCGCCTGTCGCTGTGTGCGTTGCGTGCGGCCGCATCTGTGTGCCTGTGACATACCGGCCCGATGTGGGTAGGTACGTTACATTCCCCTCGGTGTCGGAGGATTTTACCTGTGGGAAAATCACCTATTAAATTACACGGATATATATTTCTCCTTAAACTCATTCTCTAACTTTCTTTCCCCTGAAGAAGTTATGGATCTCCTTGTGTCAGCCTACATGACAATGAATCTGAAAGTGTGTGTAGACATGACTAGGTCTGAGTTTTTTTTTCATATTTAGTACATTTATGTTTGCATTTTTCTATTACCTTAAAGGAGATTCCCCACTGTGCATACTATAAAGTTATTAAAATTTTCGGATTAAATTATAATTAACGGACTATTTAAAAATACGGTAAATTATTATAACCAAAAGGTTTTAAACAAAGTATTTTACTTAAACAGATTCTAAAAGTACTGTACCTACTATTTACAAATATACTTCACTGTCTATTGTAGGTATATACCTGTTATCTTTTAATAACTTTATCTTTCAACTAGTACTAACAAATCAAATATTCTAATCTAAATCTTAATTTTCTGAAATGGTTTCCCCATGATAATTTTGTGTATACAAAAAAAATCATCGATTGCATTAGGTATTTGAGGTCATCATTGCCTATTTCTACAAAAGGTTAATTTAACACTAAAAGCAAAAAATATATGAATATAATCTTTAAATCTTTTACTACAACCAACGTGAACATTCCACTTGTAGTACCTTGCGTATCCGCTAGATGGTGCTACGTGTTCCATTCTACGTTATTTCTAGGTAAATCTAAGACCTAGGTTTTGTCAAAATTATGTCGTACAATAGTCATTAATCTATTGACGATGATTTTCTAACTATGTTAGTGTTACAAGAATTTAATTTGTTACCCTGGTTATGCCTTATTTCAAACATATTCCAATTTAAATTGTATCATTTACATGATTCTTAAACCATGTTAGTTGAGACGCTCGGCATGGTAAACATTTCACGGCTACCCACTATTATTCTCTGCCGGCTGTTAGCAACTAATGGTTTTTATCGGATACCGCCCCGTAGTCAAAAACCTAGTAAGTACTTAGCGTGTTGATGATTACAATGTTACCTATGTTTGTATGTCATCGCGTCTTTGTCTTACGGGTAGTACGGAGCCTCGGGGCGTTATACTTTAACTTTAACTTCGGTTTCGGATTTTATTTATCGGAAATATTGTTTCTGTGATTCTTTGAAACAAAATTTATTTTACGGATAGGACAGAGCCTCGGGTTGTAATGATCATTAAGGAATTCTTTTTTCGGTATTTATTTATCGGATATTGTTTTCCTGTTTCTGAAAATCAATATTTATTTTACGGATAGGACAGAGCCTCGGGTTGTAATGATCATCAATGAATTCTGGTTTCGGTATTTATTTATCGGATATTGTTTTCCTGTTCCTGAAAATCAATATTTATTTTACGGATAGGACAGAGCCTCGGGTTCCGGATTTTTCGGAACGCTAATATTTATTTTGGCAAAGCCACAATTTGTGAGAAGAAAAATAATAATTTATTTTTCGGTTTTGGTTTTGTTACGGTATAGGTAGAATCTCTGGTTATTTAATTTATTATTTATTTATTTGTGTAATTATGTGTTTATATTTTGCTATTATGTCTTTCCAAGGAGATATTCTCCTGAGACATCGGATTAAATAAAAAAAAATTTTTTTCTTTGTGCAATATCGCGATTTGGTTTAGTACGGCGGTGATTATTAAAAAAAAAAAATTTAAATACTAAATATATGTATACGAACTGCTCTTTCTGAGGGACGTATCTTTGTAGGCGGACTACCCCTTTGTGGTGCCCCCCGTTCCTCCTTCTTCCTCTCCTCTTCTTTCTTGCGCAGTCGCCCTCCTGTTGTGGTGGCAACTCGTGGGTTTGGGATACCTCTGTCGGTTCTTGGTATTGCGGCGGTGGTTGTTGTATTGCGGCACAATATTTTTCATCAGGGGTTGGTGGGATTTTTGGTCTGATTCTTTTTTTCGGACCAACGGGTTTTCTACGGGATCTGGGTAGGGGTCCAATCAGGTCGACTGATATAACTTCCGAGGGGATTTTACTGTTATTAATATGCATCATCCCTGCCTTTTTTCCTTGGGAAGATTTTTGTTTCTGGCATATTTCGCACCGGTTTACATATTTTGCTACATCCCGGAACATTGCTGGCCAATAGTATCGTTGGCTTATCCTGTTTAGGGTTTTTGATGTTCCCATATGTCCTGACGTGGGTGAGTTATGATTTTGTTCTAATGTTTCCTGTATTTTTTCTTTTGGGATACGCAATTTCCATTCCGCCTCGTTGTTCACATGAATGCCGTACGCTGGATTGCTTATTTTTCTATACAATTTCCCATCCTTTATTTGGTAGTTTTGAGAATCACTTGGGTTTTGCTGCGTCTCTTGTTCTTTTCTTTGGTACCAGCCTATGTTATTTTTTCTTGTTATCATGTTCACGGGTTTCCTTGACAGTTTATCGGCTATTACATTTTGTTTTCCGCTTCGATATAATATTTTGAAATCATATTGTTGTGGTTCTAATGCAGATCTTCCTGTAGGTTCTTTTACTTTTGTGTCCGACATTTTTGTCGTTTCTGCCTCCTCGAAGTCCTCTTCTAACGGGCAGTCTTCCTCGGATTTTTCCTCGGACGTTTGTTTAACTTCTTCTTCTTTAATTATTTGAGTAAGGATTTTTCTGAGTTCCTCCACGGTTTTATCGGCTGCGGACACACCCTTCTCTTCCAGTTCTTTTACCAGGTCTTCTTTCTTCAACTTGTACACCCGGGACGTTGGCATGTCGATTATTTAACTACTACCTAACCCTAAGTTGACTACGGAACGGTTCACGATTCTTATTTAATTTCGGATAACGGATTATTTTATATGATATTTACTCCCTTTTTCTACCCTCAGGCTCTCCCGGCTTGGGATAATTTATGTAAACAACCCCACAGTGGGTTTTTTAGTTGGGCGCCAATGTGATGAGGCTTGGGCTCACCCGGTTTGGGATTCTTTATGAAAAACTACCCCACAGTGGGTTTTTTAGTTGGGCGCCAATGTGATGAGGCTTGGGCCCACCCGGTTTGGAATTATTTATGCAAAACTACCCCACAGTGGGTTTTTTAGTTGGGCGCCAATGTGATGAGGTGGTTGCTGGGGAGTCGAACCCCGACCACTGTCTTCAGCATAAAATCCCTGTTACCTGAAGGGTATGACAGGGTTTGATCGAGCCTAAGGGTGATTCTAGTGGGAGGATAAATACCAAACACGGATAGGGTTTAACAATTAGTTATTTATTACAATCTAATACAATGTTTCCTTATAGCTACTTATGCTAGGACACCTTATGAGCTAACGTATGATTTACAAGCACTAATTCAACTACCCCGGGTTTTAGCGATATGGCCCAGACGCCCCCAGCGACAGGCTGCGCGGGCCCTGGTAAACGGGATGCACCTATAGAGGCGCGAAACGGAAACGTGGCGCGGAAGCCGCGCTGACGTTTGGTTATCCTGCAGGAGGATAGCGGTAACACCACACGGGGTGCCGGAACGGATTGAACACGCGTGGGATAGAATTAAGGGTACGGAACGGACCCACGGGTTCGGGTTTTTAGACGCGCGCGAGCTGCCGTGAAGCGGCGCTATATGGGCAACTACGGGTGTCCTCTTACGGGACGGAGAACGAGTCCCTTACTGGGATCGTATTGATCAAAGGGTTAATAATCGGGATTCCTACGGGGTAGTGTTAGCGGGATGAATTGGGGGTGAAGTGGCCTGCTATCGAATGCGAGGGCAATCACACCGACCACAAACCACGACTCCCGAATTCCAGGGAGGGAACCACCCCTATCGAACGCGGGAGAACCACGCCGACCAGGGTGTTCAATAGGGGATGAAAGAGGGTGGAGCGACCTGCTATCGAACGCGGGAGAACCACGCAGACCACACGCCACAACCCCCAATTCCAAGGAGAAGGAAATATGTTAGCGGGATGTGGGGTTAAATTACCCACTATCGAATGCGAGGGTAATCACACCGACCATGGGCCACTGGGAGAGGGAGAACTGCTTGCGCAGCCAGCACTTGGGAATGAGTGCTGAAGTTGCTACGGCCGGCTCGGTTTATATAGGGCCGCGACGCGTCGGTTGCGACCGGTTAGAACTGGTTTCGGCCGGCGGTCGGGGGGCGGCTCGCCTGTCGCTGTGTGCGTTGCGTGCGTCCGCATCTGTGTGCCTGTGACGTACCGGCCCGATGTGGGTAGGTACGTTACATATTTAACATGATAAATTAACAAGTAACTTGTTTAATTGATTTCAACTAATAGTTGATGGCGCCCTTGGTTAGAATTGAAACACAACATACATCTGGTCCCTTTCTTCAAGTGTAACATTCCACAGAGCGACAAGAACTCATCAACCCTCTCCGGAGTCTCCTACCTAACGCCCCTCTGAGCTGGCTGTGCGTTTGTCCACCGGTGACAGGCAGTGTTTTACACGCCTGTCCTATAGTGGGTAATATACTTACTATGGCACAATTATAGTATGGCTGGCAACCCAAAGTGATCTTGACAAAAAAAAAATTAAAACAATTTATTCTAAAAATATTTCTTTTTAAAAATGAGTCATGCAATGAAATTTTGCGATATAATGTGTTGAATATTGATTTTCGACAGTTCAGTTACCTTTTTACAATTTGTACAGACTAGTATTTTTTTTTTTTATAGTCTCACAGTACAAGTGCGCGTTCGAGCTACAACCATACCGACGATACGCAGCATCGACCAGAAAAATACCTACCACGATATTCTGGCTGAATTTCCCGGCACAACAAGACTAACTGCTCTGAACCTCAACGACAGCAAGATCAACGTTTAACATTTCATAGAAACCGAAGGCCAACCTGTTCACTGCCGCGCACGTCCAATACCTCCACACCGCTACGAAAAGGTCAAGCAAGAATTCCAAAACATGATCGAGCAAGGATTATGTCGCCCCAGCAAGAGTCCATGGGCGTCATCTCTTCACATTGTACCAAAGAAGAACGGAGACATACTCACAGACATACGAGCACAGATGCATACGAGTCTGTGGTGATTATAGCCGTCTCAACGCTATCACCAAGGCCGATCGCTATCCGGTACCACGCGTCAAAGATTTCACCTACCATCTTTCTGGGAAGACAATATTCTCCACCTTAGACCTCAATAGAGCTTACCAGTAGCTGAGGGTCCGCGAAGAGGACATAGAAAAGACTGCTATCATCACACAAATGGGACTTTTCGAATTTCCAAGAATGTGTCCAGGTCTCAAGAATGCTGGCCAAACCACCAACAGAAAAGATCGACCTCATCATGAACTATCCGAAGCCTAAGAACATCGAAGAGCTACGTCGTTTCATCGGCATGTGCTATTTCTATCGCGACCACATACCTAACGCCGCAGCCATCCAAGCGCCACTCAACGCATATCTTCATAATGTAAAGAAGCGAGACAAGACAGTCATACAATGGACAGACGAGTCGACACAAGCATTCGAAGCGTGTAAAACCAGCGTAAACAACGCTGTTTTACTCGCACACCCATCTCATGAAGCTACATACGCACTATTCTGCGACGCATCCGACAAGTCAGCTGGCGCCCTCCTACAACAGTATGTTGACAACACATGGCAACCTCTCGGCTACTTTTCGAAAAAATTATCCGATGCGCAAACAAGATATTCCACATCCGACAGAGAACTTCAAGCAATATACATGGCTATAAAACATTTCCGCAAGATGTTCGAGGGACGACCACTCATCGTGTTCACAGACCACAAGCCACTCACATTCGATATGTGCAAAATCAACTCGACTACCGAAATACCGAGACGCATGAGACAGCTGCTATTTATTAGCGAATTTACGACCGACATACGACATGTGAGCGGCAAACACAACATAGTCACCGACGCACTGAGCCGAAGAAACTATCACGTGTCCATCTATAATCAATTACGAAGAAATAGCAACCGCACAGCAACAAGATTCCACCATCCAACAGTTACTAGAACAAGACAACATCATTTTGAAGAAAATCAACATCCCGAATACCGACATCGAGCTATTTTGCGAAACATCATTATCGCAAATACGACCTTATATAGCAGAAGAATATCGACTACATGTATTCAGAAGTGTACATAACATCAACCATCCCGGTACGCGCACGACTCGGAAGATGACGTCACAAAAATACTTTTGGCCGTCGATGAATAGCGACATTTCAAAATGGACAAGAAGCTGCATCGATTGTCAGAAAAACAAAGTGCAACGACATACCTACAGCGCCACATCGAAATTCCCGCCCACCGAACGTTTCTATCACGTACACGTCGATATTGTCGGACCTCTGCCTACCACATCGCAAGGTCACCGTTATCTCATCACTATGATCGACCGAGAGACAAAATGGCCGGAAGCAATACCTATCGACGACATCACCCCTGAACAGTCGCTGAAGCAATTTACAAGCACTGGATAATAAGATTCGGATGTCCGACGACACTCACAAGCGATCAAGGTCGTCAGTTTGAAAGTAAGCTGTTCAACAACCTTATGAGAATAATGGGAATAACGAGAAATCGCACTACTCCGTATCATCCGCAAAGCAACGGGATTATCGAACGATTTGAAGACCGCACTACGTACTAAGCTATCGAGTACAAGTACATGGATCGACGAGCTACCTACAGTGTTACTAGGACTGCGAGCCACCCTACGCACAGACCAGTTAGCCCAGCCGAACTTACCTACGGCTATAACCTACGCCTACCGCGTGATTTTTTCACTACAAGTTTAGTGTCAATAGTTCCTTTGAGGTATCTAAATATCCTTTTTACCTGTTGAATATTAGTTTTATTAGGTTTATCTAAATTTCTAGACACAACCCCAACTGCATACGCAATGTCTGGTCTGGTACCAACCATCAGATATGACAAGGACCCAACAGCTTGCCGATAAGGAAAATCTTGCAATTGATCAGAATTTTCTTCTTCCTCTATTCCTTTCCCGGATTTTATTATTGGTGTTCCGACTTCATTACAATTGCTCATTCCGTACTTTTCTAGTATTTTCTTAGTGTAAGTAGTTTGGTGAACTTTAATAGAACAATCTTTGTGTTGATCTATTTCCAGACCAAGAAAATAGGATGGTAATTTCGTGGTGATTTTAAAACGTCTTTTTAATTCATTTTCGATGAAGTTATCAGCTTCTCTCTCGTCTGACGCGGCCAATAATCCGTCATCTACATAAAGTGCGAGCAGTATTTTCTTTTGTCCCCTTTCTCTGACATATACACAGGGATCTGCTTCACTCGGATGAAACCCGATTCTATAAGAAAATTATGGATACACTCATTCCAACATTTAGGCGCCTGTTTCAACCCATATCTCATTTCAGTTCATTCTTTTCAGTGTGCATACCCGACCTGTCTCGTCGTCGTATCCTTCCGGCTGTCGCATAAAGATTTCTTCTTTCACAGTACCATAAAGAAAGGCCGTTGAGACGTCAAACTGTCTGAGTACTAATCCGTCATTTGCAGCAATACTCAATAGAATACGAATTGTGCTCATTTTAGCGACTGGACTAAATGTTTCGTCATAGTCGACTCCTTTTTTTTGTGTATATCCAATAGCAACCAATCGTGCTTTGTAATTATCCACTGTACCATCTGGGTTCCTTTTAATTTTAAATACCCATTTGCATCGTAGTACTTTTCTATTCTTAGGTAGGTTCGTCAGTTCCCAAGTCTGATTATCTTGTAAAGATTTAACTTCACTGTTCATCGCTTCGATCCACTTAACTTTTTCAGAGCTCCTCATGACGTCTTAAAATGAAGTAGGTTCAGGAATTGATATAGCCTCATTAACAAACTCCTCAAAACTAAACCGTTTTGGTGGTCTAATCTGACTTCGATCACGCAATTGTCGTGTTGTATCTTGTAATATCAGCTATCTCTTCTTCCTCTAATGACTGATAATTATCTTCGACGCTTTTATTTGCCTCTGAAGGTGGACGAGAGTGAATAGTTTCAGAATCTGTAAGAGGCAATGGAATCTCGTAGGTATTAATATCAGATTCAGGTAATTGTAGTGATATATCAATCTTGTTTTTTTTTAGATAGAGTCGTTTCATCAAACATAACATCTCGAGATCTGATTAGTTTTAGTTTCTTTACATCAAAAATTCGATATCCTTCGTCACCATCATACCCGATAAGTATACCTTCCTCAGCTTTCCTCGCTATCTTACTGGTCTTCTTCTGTTTAGGGACATGCACATAGCAATTGCATCCAATGACTTTCAGATGATTAATCCTGGGCTTTCTGCCATACCAGAGCTCATGTGGAGATTTTCCTTCTGTAGGAGTAGGTCCTGTTCTGTTTAGTATATAAACAGAAGCATTGGATATCTCAGCCCATAAACCTTCTGGTATTTTATCATGAGCATGCATTAATGTTCTTGTCATTTCCACAATCGTACGATTTTCTCTTTCAGAAGAACAATTCTGTTGAGGAGTGTGTGGCATTGTAAACCTTTGTCTTATGCCATTTTGTCTCAAAGTATTGCGTACTTGTTCATTGTCGAACTCTCCTCCATTATCGCTTAATAATTCCTGCATGACGTGTCCGGAAGTTTTTGCTTCGGCTAGAAAATCTTTCAAGCGTGCGTGAACTTCAGACTTTTGTCTCAAAAAGTAAATCCAACGATATTTTGAGTAGATGTCTTTAAATAAAACATAGTATCTGGACTTTGAGATCGAGTAAGGAAAAGGCCCGCATACGTCTGTGCTGATTAGCTCTCCAGGCTTATTTACTCTTGGTCTCTCTCCGAACTTTTGCCTATGGGTCTTCCCGAAGACGCAGCCTTTACAGATATCATCGGAACCTGAGCTTACCTTTACTCCAAGTTCTCTTTGTATCAGTTTTGCGACATGTCTCTTATTCTGGTGTCCAAGGCGTTCATGGTAGAGTTGAAGATTCTGTGACATTGTTAGTTGGTTTATCTAAAGTTTAGGCATCAATACTTTAACGTTGAGTTTGTAGAGACCACCATACTTGTCGCGATTCCCGACTAAAATGACTTTGCCATCATTTTTCAAATTGCATGTCTGAGTAGTTGACTGAAATATGCTATTTTTTAGCGTATCTTGGGCGGCTAGCACAGAAAATAGATTTCTTTCAATGCTTGGAACGTACCATACGTTTGTTAAGACCAGTAACTCTTTGTGGCCGTTTATGTCAGCATCAAGTTGAATGGAACCTTTTCCTATGGCTTCAATTATCTCACCATTTGCTGTCATAACTTTATGGGTTTCACCAAAATTTTCGAAGATTTGAAATATATCTATTCTATTGGTGACATGGCTTGTCGCGCCATTGTCCACATAAGGTAAATGCACCTATTATAAACGCGGGCCCATTATGAACAGTTTTCGAAATTCCTTACCACGAGTCTTTGTCTGTACTCTTATTTCCGCATGTTAAGGCTAATCCTGTCAGCATCCCAATATTTGAAGATTGCTTCGGAGGTTTGGGTGGCCTACCGTCTGCAATCCACTTCTTGCATGATCTGACTTTATGAAAGCCTTCTCCACAATAATTGCATTTCTTCCATTTCTTTTTGCTTTGCTCTTGCTTCTCATACTTTTTCTCTCTTAACATAAGAAGTTCATTACTAGTTTCGCCTTCTTCTACATTCTTTTGTTTAAGAGATCTTTCGTAAGCACATACTTGTGTAGTCAAGTTTTCTATATTTCGCTCATTTTTGTTCATCAACAGCCAGCTTGACTTAAAACTGAAGTATTGTTCCGGAAGTGTATCTAAAATTTTACATATCAATAAAATTTCAGGCAAATCATTTCCTTCAATTTCATTGTTTAAGTCGTACCATACAGTTTTGAGAGTCGAAATATGTGTGGCCATATCATGCTCGTCGCTTTTATGGTAGCGAAAGAATTTCATACAGAGATCATAGCTCCTGTCTTCCTTTGCCCCATCATAAATTCTATGAAGCTCTTTCCACATAGCACATGACGTTTCACATCGCATTACTTTTCGTAAAGTCTCTTCGGTCATATTTGTAGTAAGAATAAGAAGTGCCTGACTATCACATTTTTGAAACATTTCCATTTCACGGTCATACTTTAACTTATCTTCAGTATTTGCCATTCCGCCTAAATCTTTGGGCTTAATTAACTTGCCTTCGATTGCTTCCAGCGTACCTGGTGTACTTTTAAGTAAAAGCTTGTAACGCGGTGACGCGTTCATCCTCTTTGATCCATTTATGCGTGCGCTGGCACATACATACTTATTTCACCTGTCATAAATTTTAAATTGTATTCATACACATTCGATTCTACATTTTGTTATCATTCTTGACTCAGTTTATGTAAATCACTTATCATCTAACATTATAAAGATAAATAATGTATCTAAAATATATTTAATATATATAAATCAACATAGACCCGTCCAGGGTCTTATGTTTACCAATAAATTTATTACAACGACCCTGAAGATTACTTTTATTATTATATGGGGTTCACGCTCCAAGCTTTACCTTGTACCTCCATGTTTGCCAGTTAGTAGAGCCATCAAGTTTACCGATCTCGATTTTTACGCCTGCTGTCTGCATTATTATACAAGTTTTCCGGCAAGCTTCACCCACTATTTAAATATGACGCTCTGCTACCATTTTAAAGTAAAATAATAAGAAAATGTTTTAACAGATGTCTTATATTCAGAGAGACAAAAAATAACAATATCCAAACCATAGCAACTTTGTACATAGATACAAAGCGTACAAGAATATCAAACAGACTGGAAGTGTTCGATCTAGAAGTGGTTCCTAAAAGATATCGTGTTTGACATTAAAGTTTAATTCATTGGTGAATAAATCCGATTTGAATAATCTGTCGACATGGATGAATAAATGAATATGAGACATTTCTTGGTCGTAAAATATAACCAGATTTATAATGTACAATAGTAATAATAATTCTAATCATTTTCTTTCAGCCATTAAGATATAAAATAATATACTGGTATTCAAGATATGAGGCTTCTTGCCAATGGTTTCCAATATTAAGCTTGTGGCCATTGGTATTTAAGATATTAGGCTTGTTGCCAGTAACAATGTATAATGGTATTCAAGATATTAGGCTTGTTGCCAATGGTAACCAATACGAAGCTGGGACCATTGTATTCAAGATACGATGCTTGTTGCCAAAATGAGTGTTTAAAGGTGTTCAAGATATTAGGCTTGTTGCCAACGGTTTCCAATATCAAGTTTGGAGGCCATTGGTATTCAAGATACGAGGCTTGTCACCAAAATTAATGTATAAGGGTATTCAAGATATTATGCTTGTTGCCAATGGTAACCAATACGAAGCTGGGACCAATGTTATTCAAGATACGATGATTGTTGCCAATATTATTGTAAATATAATGTAAAAATTATGAATATAAAAAGAATTTGATATGTTGCAAAATTAATGTAAATATGTATATAAGAGTATTCAAGATATGAGGCTTGTTGCTAATGGTAACCAATACGAAGTTGGGACCATAAGTATTTAAGATACGAGACTTGTTGCCAACATTAATGTATAACTTGGAACTTATTACCAATATGATGTTATTTACTGAAACGAATGCATAATTTCAAAGCTATAAGACTATTCAAGATATGAGGTTTGTTACCAATGGTATCCAAGATAAACTGAAACTTGGGACCATTAGTATTCAAGATAAGATGCTTGTAACTGAAATCAGTTCACAACTTTAAGTTTATTACCAATATAATTATAATAATGAGATGATAAAAATAATAATAATAATGTATAGCTTTGAAGCTGAGTGGCAATATTATTACAAAAGATATGTAAATGTAAATTTTTATCAATAAGAGTAATCAAGATATAAGGCTTGTTATCAACGGTAAACAAGATAAATTAAAGCTTAGGATCATTGATATTCAAAATACTTAATAATAATCTTTATTCAAAATGTGTACCTATTCAAATTGATATTAGGAAAATGAAACTACCTTTTGGGATAAATGTCAATATTTAATGATTAACACCAAAATGAATGTATAAATAATTGTAGCTTATCACCAATATAAGTATAAAATTATATTAGCATCAAATAAAATTAAAGTATAATATTTGATGCTGATATTATTGCAAAATAAATGTATCTAATCCTTTAACAGTGTATAATGGTATTCAATAAAAATTGCCAATGTTAACTAAGACAAACCATTAGGCCATTGGTATTTGAAATAAAGTTTAATACCAATATGAAAATTGCACTTGTGATAAGGCCGCCTATTATTGTGCGCATTACCCATATATTAAATCACAATGTTACAATTATAATCCTAAATATTTTGATGCATAAACTATTTGTAACTAAAATAACCAAATCATCATTTTGTATTGATTCTTTTTCTTTGTCTTAGAACTTGGCCCTATTTTTACCTTAACGTTCTTGTCGGGGTAGAACACGGGTAGAAGTTCTATAAAAATATGCTAACAAGTAAACACGTCATGTAGTAAGAATAACAGTGATGTAAGTTATCTTGGTATGTCATCTCTTTGTGACATCACAGGAGCGCAATAAGAGTGCGTACAATCCACACGAGTACAATTGATGCAATCATCATAAAATATGAAGTACAGACAACTGCGTGTAAAGTTACCTATAGTCATCCAGTTCTTGCCTACTGTTTTAAGAATGTCCTCATTCCACCGGGTGACAGGTTTACCTATTTTTCTAATTCCCACTGGACCAGTCCATGACGTTAATCGTTTTGTCCATCGGCTTCCATCCATTCTGGTCACATGACCTACCCAGCGCCAATTTAGGTTTAATGAGTAAGTGAGTGCATCTGTTACCTTAGTCGTATTATAATTAGTAGAATCAAAAAGATTTAGTTAGTAGACACAAAAACTACTGAGCCGTTTAAAAAAAATTTCATCGTCGGAAACGTACCTACGTTGTCGCTGAGTAACATAGGCTATTTATGTATCACGGATGAAGCCGGGGTGGACCGCTAGTAGATTACATCTTGAATTAACATAATACAATACTTTTATCTCTAAATTCTTAAGAAAGTGGTACCATGAGGCACAGCTCGTATGAAATGCAAAAGTTTGAAATGATAGGTGTTAGTCCTTTACACAAAATAAAAAAGTTCTATCGCTCACCAGTTGTTGTCACCGTTAATTATAGGCTGACAATTTGTCGGACCACTTCATTTTAAGGCAACATACCAAAGAGTCCATGTCTGGGGCAAGCCTTAGTGCCTACCGAAAACCTTCTGAGTCCTTCTTTTTGTGGCTGTTGAAGGGAGGAGTCCTTGGGCTCCTATAAGGTCAGATTTACCAGATGTCGCAAGTGTGCCTGGACTCAATCGGGCATGTGCAAGAGCAAGACGTGGTTGACTTCATCGAGATTTCGATGGGTTGCATGAAACGTATCGTATAAAGAATCTGTGCCGAAAGTTGTCGACAATAAATAATTTTATAAAAATGTACTTGTAGAATAGTATTTAATTATGCATTTTAAACTTGAGGAAGTAAAAATAATCATTACTCGTACGTAATACATACCATTTTATAAGATAAATCGCCGCCTAGCGCGAATCCAGCTAGACGGGTGGCTACCCGCGCTGCGGTTGTCAGATTTTTTCTCCATATTTTTGTATAGTAGGATATTAAACAAATTATATTTTTAAAATTTACATGAAATGCGCTTTAATATAGTATTTATTGTTTGATATTATTTGACAATATACAAAAATTATAAGGTCTCAAAGCAAAACTCATCAACGGAATTGTTCACATTTTTATGTTTTTCTCGTAAAATTACTATGAAACTGTAAATAATAAATATCAGAAATGAATTCTACGTCTTCGGTATACGAAAATGATACCAAATTTGCCCTAGTAGCTACCTGGACGAGAATAGATTTTTTCAAAAGTTGACGGGTGGCGTTCACCTTTGTGGGCCCTCAGCCCCTAGTAGCCGCATGATTCTTTTTGCCCCCCGGGCTCAAAATGCTTAGAATCACTCAAGGAACATATGACACGAAGCTCATAGCTTAATGAAAAATTTAAAGGTCAATTACATAACTGCCCGTACTATTGATTCCCAACATAAAATCAGTCACTATCTAAATCTCCATTCCACCATTCCGCTAAGCCCTATCTCTCCTTCGCTATCTCTTGGCTCTACTACCACGTAAGGGATAAAGCCATGATACTGCATCTGTCTCTTTCATTACAATTTGAGACTAGTATCACCTTTATTTCTTCTCTATCTTCTCTCAGCCAAAAGACGTCCACTGTTGGACAAAGGCCTCCCCTAAGGATTTATATATATTTTTTTATTTTAGGTCGCGGGTTGCGCATGGCAATCCGCGACCTAAAAAAAAATATATATTCACCTTTCACCTTTATTTAATTCAGTTATATTATTTTAAAAGTCGTATCTATATGTTGGTCTCACACGTGGTATAGTAACTGAAGATTCCATATCATCAAATTCTTCTACTAAAAGAACTCTTGGACCTCTTGTTTTTCCAAAGTAATAAGCACCATAAAGTAGTGCACTTACACCAGCCACTGAGCCAATAACTGTCAAAGATATCGTTGAAGCATTCCAAAATGTAGCCTCTTCATTTTGTGACACATCTTCAGTAGACTCTTCTGTCGTCTCTTCCTGACCTTCTGTTGTTTCACTACTACTATTTCTGTCTATACTATCACCACTGCCTTCTATATTATCACCACTGCCTTCTATACTACCATCACTGCCTTCTATATTATCACCATTGCCTTCTATATTATAAAATTCATCATCATGAGACTCATTATAGATAATAAGCATGTCATCCACTAAATCATACTCTTTTTCTTTTTTGGTTGTAATTAACACTTCTTGCTTAATTTCATCATTTAATTTGATATTTATAACTTGAGTTTCTCTTGATGTTTGCAACACAAATCTTATTGCATCTATTAAAATGATTTCTGTGCCTGTACTATGTCCTATTATATTTATCTGGAAAAATGAAAAAGTATTATAACTTTCCACTTAAATAATAATTATCTACCTCATTTTCACAAATATTTTCGAGTTTATGCTTTTGACCGTCAATTATAAATGGAGCCAGGACAGGAGACAATACAGGATCAGGTTATAATTATCACAAAAAGTGAAATATTTATTATAAAAAAATATGTATGATTTTTTAAAGGACTTGTTTGTTTAACAAATATTTCTCTTCAAAATAAATAGAAAAACATATAATTATGAAAAAACCCTGTGAACTTGTTTCAAATATTATTAAAATATATACATATCCTTACTTACATATCCTTTATGCCCATTTAAAGGTATTTCAACTGTGTTCCATCCATTCTTATATTCTTCACTTAAAACTGTGAATTTCCTTCTGAGAAAGATTATATCAGAATTGTCATAGACTATAATTTCAATACCACTATTTTGAGACACTAAATATGTGCAGAAATCAATTTGTACACTTCCATTCACAACTGCATAGTTAACTATAGACAAACAACTATCAGTATTTGCTTTTAGAGCTAAATCTGTCAATCTGGGTTCAACACCAACACTTTTATAATCAACTAAGTCCCACTCATCACCATTATGAATACCACAGTTGGTTTCATCAACTCCAAAGGACAGTGAATCAAAATATTCGTGCATTGCCACTGAAGATGATATGAATAGTGTCACAAAGTATATAACTTTCATTATTGGACTTCTGATTGAACGATCTAAAAATATGAGAATGACTATATTTAAATTAATCAAACCAATATATTTACTTACAGATAAAATATCTATGAATTAGAATTTACAACTAATAACGTGTTTACGATTAGAGTTAGGCGTAATCAACTACTTTTGTAATCGGATTAATAATCTGGGGCGCCACTCTCAAGTCCCTTTCGTGCCGGACGTGACACGTGAAACCACGTGATTTGTGCTTGTGTGTAGTCCTACCGAATACACACAAGCATAAAACCGCATCCAACCTCAACTAACGGGTCGATTTGACAGTTACACACCACTCCGAACGATCGTCGATCATCCAATCACAGGAATCTCAGAAAATTTTACACACACAACTGCATTTTTCGACAGCTTGTCATTTGATTTTGACAACGAAAGATACGGAAAAGCGAGCACTTTCAACGATATTTTTCCGTCAGCCCAAGATAGCGCGGAGCAACTACGTGCAGCAAACGTGACCTCTTTCTTGGCCTATGATTGGTTGTTTCAATTACTAAATTGAAAAATTTTGTAATCGAGAACAGCCAACTAATACGTCACGTCTAATATGTTTATACCATTGAGTTAGGTACGTTATTAGACGTTGTTAAATATATAAAATATCAATAAATATAGGCATTGTTCTCATGCTTTTGTCAATCTAGTAGCACTTACTAGTGCTAGACTATAATAAAACGCGTGGAGAAAGTACATAATTTAAATAAAATAGCCTAAAGTATCTAACAAGTGGCTGATCTGTAATCTTGATCACTACATAAACGAAATAATATATTAAATCAAATATTATCGTAGGAAAGGCCTACAATAATTTTGTACTTTTATCATAGTTACATAGTTAGATTTCTTTAATAAATAACAAGTTATATTTTACATATATTTAATCATTAAAAACAATTTATTTTCAACCGACTTCCCAAAAAAGGAGGAGGTTATATGTTTCGATGTATGTATGTTTTTTTTTTATGTATGTTCGCCGATTTCTACGCCTATAGTGGACTGATTTCCGAAATTATTGTTTTAATCGAAAGAGTTTATTCCCAAGTTGGTCCCATTTTAACCACGTCAGAATCTGTTCGGTAATTTTGAAGATACCTAACAAAATTTTCAAATTCAAACATTGGATTATAGAGCAAAAGCCCGCGACAGCATGCCCTTCCTTATTTTATGAAAACTCAAGATTCTCTATGCATGTCCCCAACACAGAAATAGCGATTAGCGACTATAAAGGTTGGATCATGATTGCTTAGGCAGATAATTTGTAGCAATCATATTTAAAGTGATAGCCCAATTTCCTCAAAGTAAAAGTTTTTTTTAAGATTTTATTTCGAATAATATGAGAAATCATGACATCCATTGCCAAGCAATTGGTGCAGAAACAAACCCCTGCCAGACATTGTAACTTTACTAAATTATAGTTATACTAGCTGTCGCCCGCGGCTTCGCCCGCGTGAGTTTCGCTTAGATGAAAAATCTCTCTTGGAGCTTTTTATCAGATGTTCCAGATCTTCAATTTTTATACGTCAGCAGAAAATGCTCATCAGGTTGAACGATTTTTGCTAAGGCGCCATTTCCATATATGTTATAGTGTAGCTGGTCTCTTGGAGCTTTTCATCAGATGTTCCAGATCTGAAATTTTTATACGTCGGCAGAAAATGCTCATCAGGTTGAACGATTTTTGTTAAGGCACCATTTCCATATTACTTATAGTTTAGCTGTTCTGTTATGGTTCTTCATCAGGTGTTCCAGTTTTCAAAATCAATTATTGCCTATTATGTTGCCCAGGCTTAATAGCTATACAACAAAAAAAGTTTCATTCAAATCCGTCCAGTAGTTTTTGCGTGAAACGCGTACATACATACAGACAGACAGACAGACAAACAGACAAGAAATTCCAAAAAAATTTTTTGCTTTCTATTGTTCTTTTTAGGTCTCCTCTATCCATTTCAGTCAAAAATATTAAATGTACAGACAAAATATTTTTACTGTTTTATTATATGTATAGATTTGTTTTATTACAAAATCTGAATTTTATGTTACTTTGGGAGGCCCCAAGGGTGCTTTTTATACATATAATCATCCTTGCTAGCCATATTACCTGCATAAGCAACTAAGATCCAAACTTCACACCTAGTCGCTAATAGTTTTAAACCGTATATACCACGCAGATAAACATTCAGCATTTTTAAAATAAGGAGGGTTTGGTCGTCGCGGGCTTTCGGTCTATTTATGTGCCAAAAATAATAGACAATTTGACATGTTCTGACATTTCAAATCAAACTGACCTAAAAAGTTTCGAATTCTTAATTCTTTATTTTCGGCCAGAAGAAAAGTTTAAGTTTTTATTAAAGAAAATATGTGTAGAAGCACTAAAAATGATAAAATAAAACTTTTTTCCAAAAAAAATGAACCGACTTCCAACATAAAACTTAAAATCATGAAATAACAATATAGAAAAATGTATTGGCATGCTACCTACTGAATGAGGTGAAGTCGGTGCCGATAAAATTAAATAATCTAAATTTACATTAGAATCGTGTATGCATATATATATATATATATATATCTATATATAAAATGCCTAGCTAAACAATTACATAACACCATAACACCCTTACTCCTGCACTTGGCACCGACTTCACCTCATTCAGTAGGTAGCATGCCAATACATTTTTCTATATTGTTATTTCATGATTTTAAGTTTTATGTTGGAAGTCGGTTCATTTTTTTTGGAAAAAAGTTTTATATATAAAGTAAATAGGTATAAGTGTTATCATCTCTTGATCTCTTGTTACGCAAAATAGACTATCATTAGAAGATGAATCCGTTCTTGAATCTTGTAATTTCATGAATCAAGCAATGGTTTAATGTTACATCGGGCTTTTGATTCCATCTGTGCATTCCACCTATATATTTGTTTATTTTTATGTTTTATAAAATTTACTAGGTAAAATGTAGGTAAATACCTAACCAATTATATTGAACATATTTTACTAACTACTTGAAAATGTTTTGGGTTTGGGTATTTTCAACCGACTTCCCAAAAAAGGAGGAGGTTATATGTTTCGATGTATGTATGTTTTTTTTTTATGTATGTTCGCCGATTTCTCTGCCTATAGTGGACTGATTTCCGAAATTATCGTTTTATTCGAAATAGTTTATTCCCAAGTTGGTCCCATTTTAACCACTTCAGAATCTGTTCGGTAATTTTAAAGATACCTAACAAAATATGAAAATACAAACATTGGATTATAGAGCAAAAGCCCGCGACAGCATGCCCTTCCTTATTTTGTGAAAACTCAAGATATTTTATGCATGTCCCCAACACAGAAATGGCGATTAGCGACTAAAAAAGTTGGGTCATGCATGATTGCTTAGGCAGATAATTTGTAGCAATCATATTTAAAGTGGTATCTTAATTTGTTAAAGTAAGAGTTTTTTAAAGATTTTATTCCGAATAATATGAAAAATTATGCCATCCATTGCCAAGCCATTGGTGCAAATTCAAACCCCTGCCAGACATTGTAACTTTACTAAATTATAGTCATGTTTGTTTTATTATAATAGCTGAATTTATTATTACTTTGAGAGGTACTTTCGGCCTATAAAATTCACTTTTGCTATCCATATTACCTGCATAAGCAACTAAGATTCAAACTTCATGCGTAGTCACTAATCTTTTTTACACGTATATCCCACACAGAGAAACATTCAGCATTTTCAGTTCTCGGCGCGGGCTCTTGGTCTATTTATGTGCCAAAAATTCCGTAGAATTCTGACAAGTTTTGTCATTTTAAATCAAACTGACATATAACGTTTCGATTTCTTAAATTTCGGCCAGTGAAAAATAAGTTTAAGTTTTCATGACAACAAAATTGCGCCAAGTGCACTAAAAATGATAAAATAATTTTTTTTTTCCCAAAAAAAATAACCGACTTCCATTGTAAAACTTAAAATCACGAAATAACTTAATAGGCAGATTAATCAAAAAGAAAAATGTATTGGCATGCTACCTACTGAATGAGGTGAAGTCAGTGCCAAATTAAAAATTAAATCATCTAAATTCTAAATTAACATTAGAATAATGTATACTTAATTAAAATGCCTAATATTCTTGCTCCTTGCACTTGGCACCGACTTCACCTCATTCAGTAGGTAGCATGCCAATACAATTTTCTTTTTGATTAATCTGCCTATTAAGTTAATTCATGATTTTAAGTTTTACAATGGAAGTCGGTTCATTTTTTTGGGAAAAAAATTTTATGACATATTATCAAGCTTGTCATATCCACAGAAATATTTTATTTTTAATAGAAGAGTATTTTATGTCTGTGGTCAAACCACGTCAATAAAATGTGGCCATCTCTTAAAAAAATTACCAATCATTACAAATGAAATAAGTTGTGGGTTTGTCAATTTTATCCACAGAATGTCCTAATCCTATCCTAACTTCCTAAACCTTGACTAATCCTAACTTATATTATAAATGCGAAAGTGAGTTTGTTTGTTTATTTATTGGTTTGTTTGTTACCTAATAGTATATAATAGGTATAATTCAAATAAATATTACTTCCTTTTTTTGGCATTTATAATTTAATAGCTTTTGCCCACGGCTTCGCCCACGTGAATTTCCCACGGGAACATTATTTTTTCCCGGGATAAAAGGTACCCATTTCAGTACTTCCAACTATGTGTATACAAAACTTTAGGAAGATTGATTCAGTACATAAAGCGTGAAAAGGTAACAAAATGTGCGCAGAGAATCCGGACAAACGAAGAGGCGGGAAGAATTCTGTACCGGAACTTCACCGGGAAAAAACCACCGGTAAAAATAAGTACCGGGAAAAAATCTCCACGCGGCACCACGCTTGTCCGACTAGAATCTAACTTAAGCTATACGCAGACTGCTACCACCGTAGCTTATATAGGGAGCTACGGGGCCCTATATACTAACCTAACTTAATAACTACAATTCAAACCACTTACCAAACTGAATCTTCTTAATCTTCGGATCCAACTTCGAGTGTCTTCGGAAGAGGGGGGTTGGTCCCTAATCACCCAAACTACCTCCTTGAGATCTCAATCCCCAGAATAAATACCTTGCTTTCTTCACGAGGGTTCACTCGGCAACAGGATTCGGCGTCCCCAGGCAGCCACAAATCACGTCGTTCACAACAAACAGTCTAAACACATTTCTTTCGCACAACACAAATTATCGCGAGCTCATTAGTTATTTAACAACGATGAAATACACAATTACACTTCAAACTAACAATTAAACAATCACAAATCAAACTAGTTAATAGACCGTTCACACGCGGTCGTAAAACTGACCAACAAGATGGTCGCCCGCACCGGCGGGGATATATCGCGCAGTACGACCTCACACCGCGCTGTCCAAACCGATACTAATTCAAAATGGTCGCTCGCGACTGCCGACGCCGGCCGGGCGGGCGACGCCAGCGCCGACTGCGCGTAGCGGCGCCAATGGGAAACCCTCGCGTTCCGTTTCAAACAATTATATTACAAACAACCCCCGTCCCGGTCTGGAGAAGCAGAACGCTAGCTTACTCTACGGGAAGGCGGGCGAGCCGAAATTTTAAAATCGAACCGTCGACCAACACCTCAGCCACACGCGGAGTGCCATCTCCGCTAAGAATCAAACGTAATATGCGAGCTCGTCGCCAAAGCAATGAGGGCAAATTTGCCTCTTTTAACAATACTAAATCACCCTCCCTGGGAGGCTCAGTCCTGTCTGTCCACTTCACTCTTTGCTGCAGCAAATGCAAATATTCAAGCGACCAGCGACGCCAAAAGTCCTGGCTCATTTGCTGCAACATTTGAAAACGCGACAACCGATATACGCGTTCATCCTTCCAAGGGTATTCGGGCAGGGCATTCAACGGCCCTCCCACCAAAAAATGACCAGGGGTGAGAGCTTCCAAGTCATTTGGATCTGGAGATAGCGGACAGAGAGGACGAGAGTTGAGGACCGCCTAAACTTTACAAAACACTGTGGCCAGCTCTTCAAAAGTTAGAGCCGTTTCTCCGATAATGCGGCGGAGGTGGGTCTTTGCGGATTTCACAGCCGCTTCAAAAATCCCTCCCCAATGGGGGCAACTTGGGGGACTAAATTTCCAGGTTATTCCCCTTTGGGCAGCAATTTGACTTAAACTAGTACAATTTTTATCAATAAACACAGAAACATCCTTAAGATAATTTACAGTTCCTTTATAGTTTGTGCCATTATCCGACCTAATAAGGGAAGGTAGACCTCGACGCGAAACAAAGCGATCCAACGCGGCGACGAAGGCCTCCGTAGTCAGAGCCGATACCACCTCCAAATGGACAGCCTTGGTGGCCAAACAAACAAATACACACAAATAGCCCTTCACAATACGGGCATTACGAAAGGGAGAAGCCTTGATCGAAAAGGGACCGGCAAAATCGGTTCCAACGCCGTCAAACGGTCTCGAAGGTCGGATTCGATCAGCGGGCAAATCACCCATCTGTGGTTGCATCGTGGATGCCTTCAACCTATAACATGCAATACATCGAAACAGGACACTTCGGATTGCTCTTCGGGCAGACAAAATCCAAAACTCGCGTTGCAAAATAGCCAACAAAGCATTGCACCCAGCATGGGCGTTACGAATGTGTCGATCAGACACCAAAAGCTGCACCAAGGGTCCGCCCTTGGGCAACAACAGAGGATGGCGAGTCTCATATGGAAGATCCGCCTTCCGGAGCCTGCCTCCAACCCGAAGAAGCCCATCCGAGTCGATGTACGGGTTCAAACGAGCGACCGCGCCCTTCAACTTAGCGCGTCCGTCGCGCAAAATACGAAGCTCTGACTCAAACCGTCCGGTCTGCACGACACGGACCCAATGCAACAATGCGCTCCGGCGCTCTTCTGCACCTGCAATCGGCTCCAACCGCTTTGCCTGTGGGTTTCTACAATTCTGTATGAAACGCTTAATCCAACTGGTAACACCCAGAAGCTTATCCAAACTGCTATACCGAGCAAGTAGCCAATCCGGCTCCGACGTCGTCTCAGCGACTACAGCATGTACACGAAGCCCAGTCAAACTCAAAGAAGTAACATCTGTCTGACAGACAGGCCAAGATGTTTCTGATCCCATCAGCCACTCTGGACCCCACCAGAGCGGGTGTGACACCAATTCTGGTGCCGTACAACCTCGGGAAGCACAGTCCGCTGGGTTAAGCTCTCCCGGCACATGTCTCCATGTTATATCAATTCCAATATTTTGAATTTGGGAAACCCTGTTTCCAACAAAAACCTCCAAGGTATGTGGGGCCGCGCGCAACCATGCAAGCGGGACCTGGCTATCCGACCAGGCGAAGATGTCCCGTATCTCGACCGTGGCCGCCAGCTCACATGCAACGTGATGCAACAATTTAGAGAGAAGGTGAGCTCCACTCAACTCAAGCTTGGGAATAGTCAGCCTAGTCCTGATGGGGGCGACCTTGCTCTTCCCTAACAAAAGCGAGACATTGACCCGGCCATCGGCGTCAACTGTCCGCATATAGACTGACGCGGCGTAGCCTCGCTCCGACGCGTCACAAAAGCCATGCAGGCTGGCTCGATATTTCCCGGGGGGCAATATTCGACGAGGCAAGGCAATCCGGTTGACTTCCTTAATCGATGAAAACAACTCGAGACAATCATCCAATGGAGGACCAAACAGCGGCTCGTCCCACGAGACGCCCAAAGTCCAAAGTCTCTGAAGAAGACACTTCGCAGAGAATATTACTGGACTGATCCAACCGCTTGGATCAAACATACGAGCTATTACGGACAACACCGTTCTCTTAGTCCAGACCTTTGGTATTTCCAAGTCCACTTGGAATGTAAAAATATCGGTTAGCGGCTGGTACTGCATGCCCAGCACCGCTATCCTGTTGGGATCATCCACATCCTCAAACAGGTGAGGGTTCTGTTGGTGATCCTCCGGGATCCCTTCTAGAACTTTAGGCTCATTAGACAACCACTTACGTAGCTCGTAGCCACCTGTCTTCAATATTTCAATCAATTCGTCCCGCAGTAGGAGGGCCTCCTCAATACTTTGGGCTCCGGTGCACACGTCATCAACATACAAGTCACGTGACAGCACGGAAGCTCCACGGGGAAAGCGGATCCGTTCCCGCTCTGCCAATTCAAGCAATGATCTGATGGCGATATAGGGACTAGATTTCAAACCATACGTGTTTGTGTTGAGTTCATACACCGTCACAGGATCCTCAGGGCGCTCACGCCAGAGTATCATCTGGAATCGCCTGTCCTCAGGATGTATGACTGTCTGGCGGAACATCATCCGGATGTCCGCACCAAAAACCACTTGATGTCTTCTAAAGTTCAAGATGATGTCAATTATGTCCCTATGCAATTTGGGACCTGAATGCAAACACAGATTCAACGAAACCCCGTTCGAAGTGGGTGCGGACCCATCGAAGACGGTCCTCAATTTGCCTGTTGAGGCCTTCACCACCGCGTGGTGGGGCAAAAAATAATGCTCAGTTGAGCTCCAATCAACTCGAGCCGGAGACATGTGACCCAAATCCTCGTACTCGCGCATAAATTCAATATATTTATCGCGAAGTACGTGGTCACGCTGCATGCGTCGCTCCATGGACAGCAGTCGTTTCTCCGCAAGCGCCCTACTTTGCCCTAGTGTGCGGCTGAGAATCCGGGCAAACGAAGTGGCGGGAAGAATTCTGTACCGGAACTTTACCGGGAAAACCACCGGTAAAAATAAGTACCGGGAAAAAATCTCCACGCGGCACCACGTCTGTCCGACTAGACCCTAACTAACTTAAGCTATACGCAGTCTGCTACCACTATAGCTTATAAAGGGAGCTATAGAACCCTAAATCATTAAACCTAACCTATAAACTATAATTGTAAACCACTTACCAAACTAAATCTTCTTTCTCTTCGGATCCAAACTTGAGTGTCTTCGGGAAGGGGGAATTCCTAATAGCACAGGACAAAGGCGGCCGTCCGCGACCACATTCACACGAGCAGTGTGAGAACCCCGAACGCCTGGCGGCGACAATAGGAAACGCCTGCGTTTCGTTTCACCCATTATATTACAAACATCCCCCCGTCCCGGTCTGAGAAGCAGACCGCTAGCTTACTCTACGGGAAGGCGGGCGAGAGAGGTCACAGCTCTCCTTAAAATCGAACCGTCGACCAACACCTCAGCCACACGCGGAGTGCCATCTCCGCCAAGAATCAAACGTAATATGCGAGCTCGTCGCCAAAGCAATGAGGGCAGATTTGCCTCTTTTAACAATACTAAATCACCCTCCCTGGGAGGCTCAGTCCTGTCTGTCCACTTCACTCTTTGCTGCAGCAAATGCAAATATTCAAGCGACCAGCGACGCCAAAAGTCCTGGCTCATTTGCTGCAACATTTGAAAACGCGACAACCGATATACGCGTTCGTCCTTCCACGGGTATTCGGGCAGGGCATTCAAAGGCCCTCCCACCAAAAAATGACCAGGGGTGAGAGCTTCCAAGTCATTTGGATCTGGAGATAGCGGACAGAGAGGACGAGAGTTGAGGACCGCCTCAACTTTACAAAAAACCGTGGCCAACTCTTCAAAGGTTAGAGCCGTTTCTCCGATAATGCGGCGGAGGTGGGTCTTTGCGGATTTCACAGCCGCTTCAAAAATCCCTCCCCAATGGGGGCAACTTGGGGGACTAAACTTCCAGGTTATTCCCCTTTGAGCAGCAATTTGACTTAAACTAGTACAACTTTTATCAATAAACACAGAAACATCCTTAAGATAATTTACAGTTCCCTTATAGTTTGTGCCATTATCAGACCTAATAAGGGAAGGTAGACCTCGACGCGAAACAAAGCGATCCAACGCGGCGACGAAGGCCTCCGTAGTCAGAGCCGATACCACCTCCAAATGGACAGCCTTGGTGGCCAAACAAACAAATACACACAAATAGCCCTTCACAATACGGGCATTACGAAAGGGAGAAGCCTTGATCGAAAAGGGACCGGCAAAATCGGTTCCAACGCCGTCAAACGGTCTCGAAGGTCGGATTCGATCAGCGGGCAAATCACCCATCTGTGGTTGCATCGTGGATGCCTTCAACCTATAACATGCAATACATCGAAACAGGACACTACGGATTGCTCTTCGGGCAGACAAAATCCAAAACTCGCGTTGCAAAATAGCCAACAAAGCATTGCACCCAGCATGGGCGTTACGAATGTGTCGATCAGACACCAAAAGCTGCACCAAGGGTCCGCCCTTGGGCAACAACAGAGGATGGCGAGTCTCATATGGAAGATCCGCCTTCCGGAGCCTGCCTCCAACCCGAAGAAGCCCATCCGAGTCGATGTACGGGTTCAAACGAGCGACCGCGCCCTTCAACTTAGCGCGTCCGTCGCGCAAAATACGAAGCTCTGACTCAAACCGTCCGGTCTGCACGACACGGACCCAATGCAACAATGCGCTCCGGCGCTCTTCTGCACCTGCAATCGGCTCCAACCGCTTTGCCTGTGGGTTTCTACAATTATGTATGAAACGCTTAATCCAACTGGTAACACCCAGAAGCTTATCCAAACTGCTATACCGAGCAAGCAGCCAATCCGGCTCCGACGTCGTCTCAGCGACTACGGCATGTACACGAAGCCCAGTCAAACTCAAAGAAGTAACATCTGTCTGACAGACAGGCCAAGATGTTTCTGATCCCATCAGCCACTCTGGACCCCACCAGAGCGGGTGTGACACCAATTCTGGTGCCGTACAACCTCGGGAAGCACAGTCCGCTGGGTTAAGCTCTCCGGCACATGTCTCCATGTTATATCAATTCCAATATTTTGGATTTGGGAAACCCGATTTCCCACAAAAACCTCCAAGGTATGTGGGGCCGCGCGCAACCATGCAAGCGCGACCTGGCTATCCGACCAGGCGAAGATGTCCCGTATCTCGACCGTGGCCGCCAGCTCACATGCAACGTGATGCAACAATTTAGAGAGAAGGTGAGCTCCACTCAACTCAAGCTTGGGAATAGTCAGCCTAGTCCTGATGGGGGCGACCTTGCTCTTCCCTAACAAAAGCGAGACATTGACCCGGCCATCGGCGTCAACTGTCCGCATATAGACTGACGCGGCGTAGCCTCGCTCCGACGCGTCACAAAAGCCATGCAGGCTGGCTCGATATTTCCCGGGTGGCAATATTCGACGAGGCAAGGCAATCCGATTGACTTCCTTAATCGATGAAAACAGCTCGAGCCAATCATCCAATGGAGAGCCAAACAGCGGCTCGTCCCACGAGACGCCCAAAGTCCAAAGTCTCTGAAGAAGACACTTCGCAGAGAATATTACTGGACTGATCCAACCGCTTGGATCAAACATACGAGCTATTACTGACAACACCGTTCTCTTAGTCCAGACCTTTGGTATTTCCAAGTCCACTTGGAATGTAAAAATATCGGTTAGCGGCTGGTACTGCATGCCCAGCACCGCTATCCTGTTGGGATCATCTACATCCACAAACAGGTGAGGGTTCTGTTGGTGATCCTCCGGGATCCCTTCTAGAACTCTAGGCTCATTGGACAACCACTTACGTAGCTCGTAGCCACCTGTCTTCAATATTTCAATCAATTCGTCCCGCAGTAGGAGGGCCTCCTCAATACTTTGGGCTCCGGTGCACACGTCATCAACATACAAGTCACGTGACAGCACGGAAGCCCCACGGGGAAAGCGGATCCGTTCCCGCTCTGCCAATTCAAGCAATGATCTGATGGCGATATAGGGACTAGATTTCAAACCATACGTGTTTGTGTTGAGTTCATACACCGTCACAGGATCCTCAGGGCGCTCACGCCAGAGTATCAACTGGAATCGCCTGTCCTCAGGATGTATGACTGTCTGGCGGAACATCATCCGGATGTCCGCACCAAAAACCACTTGATGTCTTCTAAAGTTCAAGATGATGTCAATTATGTCCCTATGCAATTTGGGACCTGAATGCAAACATAGATTCAACGAAACTCCGTTCGAAGTGGGTGCGGACCCATCAAAGACAGTCCGCAACTTGCCCGTTGAGGCCTTCACCACCGCGTGGTGGGGCAAAAAATAATGCTCAGTTGAGCTCCAATCAACTCGAGCCGGAGACATGTGACCCAAATCCTCGTACTCGCGCATAAATTCAATATATTTATCGCGAAGTACGTGGTCACGCTGCATACGTCGCTCCATGGACAGCAGTCGTTTCTCCGCAAGCGCCCTACTTTGCCCTAGGCTAGGACGTGTAGCAACAAATGGTAACCTAGTTACAAACCGACCGGAGGGCAACCTCTCCGTGGTCGATCGAAAAAGGGCTTCGCACTCAGCGTGTTCCGGATCCATCCTGGAACTCATAGGTGGCTCCTCCACCTCCCAAAACCTTTGCATGGTCTTGGCCAAGGACGCAGATGCGACGACCGGTGGCTCCTCCACGGTGCTATTATCAAACACAGGGCCCATCAGGGCAAAACCAAAAATCGTAGACACTGCCACCAGTGAAGACGAACCCAGAGCCTTCTGTGTACCCAACAAAATCCAACCCAATACGTCCGAGCCCAGGAGCAAGTCCACTGGGCCGGGATGAAAAACAAAGGGGTCGGCCAGATCCAGACCCGAAACCAAAGACAACACACCCGGCGGTATGTCTGTCGAGGGGTGCCAACCCGCAATGGTATCCATTACCATAGCCGAAGTCGTGATCCTCATTGTGGAGGACTTCACCGAAGAAAAGGTGACAAGTGTCTGGCCCGTCAGACACTTCACTTGTATGCCACCAACTCCAAGAAGTGGCACAGGCGAGTCTTCCACGACTAAACCTAACTGGTGTGCCACTCGAGTGGTAACCAAACTGCTTTGAGCCCCTGAGTCCAACAGAGCTCTCAAATTAATGGCTTCTCCCCCACGACCCCATACGCGGACCACCGCGGTAGGGAGCAGAACCGTCCGCGGCTCTGTCCCAGCAAGGGAGCAAGCTAGTTACGGGCTCCCCACTCTCTCCAAACCAGGGGCGCGCCACTGACCCGGATAATATGGCGGGCGAGTGCACATCCCCATCTGAGGGGCATAACCCGCGGCCCGGCCATACATATGGTACGGCGGGTGGTACTCCAGCCGTGGGTACTCGTGCAGCGGCGGAGAAAACCGCTGCGGCTGCATGTGTTGGGTATTGGTAACCCGCGTGGAGGGGGTGTCCCCACTCTCACGTCCGATCTAGGGCCCCCGCCCATGGGGGCCCTATCCGGGGCCTGGCCAGCCACATACTGGCCATGACCTTGAGGCGCGTGGTCCCGGTCCGCCAAGACCCGCGCAGGTACGCGACCCCCTCCCGAGGGGGTGCGACGAGCGAAGCCGCGTCCTCCGTCCGGTGGTGGAGGGCTTCGCGCAGGAGCGCCCCCGCCCATAGGTGACCCCTGCCTCAACATCCGGGGGCCATCCCCGTTCCGGTTCATGCAGAGCATCGCGTGGTGCAGCCCACGGCATGCACTGCATGGTATGGCACTGGGACAGTCACGTGCATAGTGACCGCCCAAACAATAAAAGCAAAGTTCATGCCGCTTTGCCATGCGGCGCATATCTTGTACTGGCAGTCTCTGCCAGTCCCTGCATTGTAGCAGGCTGTGGCCCATCCGGCCACATTGCAGGCAGTCCGCGTCCCTCGCGACTGCTGCCGTGTGTGCAACCCGCACACCAGCTCCACGCGGTGGCGGTTGCCGTCCCTGTTGGGGCTTCCCTCGCCATGAGGGTTCCAAGGGCCTACGTTCAGGCGTTTTGGATGGCGCTGAGTCCGTCATGGTATTCTCAGCAGCCCGTGCCTCAAACTCCAAAAACTTCACCAAGTCAGTGAATGTTGGTAGGGTGGTGCTATCCCGCTCCGCATTTTCGCGCTCAAACCGCGAGCGGATGTCATTGGGCAATTTGCCCAATACAATGTGCACCAGCAAAAAGGACCATTGGTCCACCGGCAGCCCCAGTGTGCGGAGCGCGTTACAGGCCACTGTAACGGGCGTGAGCAACTGCAGGCGCAACTGTGCCCTGTTGGCCACCTTGGGCAGGGCCATCAACTGTGCGGCGTGCGCATCCGCCAACAAACGTAAGTTTTGGTAGCGGGAGTTCAATAACTCCCAAGCCGTATCGTACTGGTCGTCCTCCACCCGGAGGTGCTGGATGAGCGACCGCGCTTCATCCTCAAGCGTGGAGAGGAGGTAGGCCATCTTCTGGGCCTTCGACAAGTCCTGTCGTGCTACGACCAGGGACTCAAACATATTTTTATAGGCTACCCACTCCTCCATCCTACCCCCAAAGTGGGACAGCTGAAGGGTGGGGAGCCGACCAGTAACCGCTGGTCCTTCCTGTTTAACAGGTGTGCGAGGGGCTGGTCCGCCAGCCTGTCTCGCCCTTATTGCGGTCACCGCCTCCGCGATATCATCGTGCAGACTCAGGATCTGGTCCATGTCCGCCATGTGACCTGCGTAGACCTCCGGGGCAAGTTCGGCTTCGGTAAGCACCACCATGGCCGCTTCCGCGCTAATCAATCGTGAGTGGAGGTGATCCGCTCTTAGCAGTATGGCGCCCTCCCTGTCCTTCCGGGACAGGAGTCCTCCGGCCGTCACAAACCATCTCAATTCGTTGGCGAGTGTCGCCCTAGCATTGGAGACCTTCGCCATCGCGTCAAGTCACAAACAAAAAATAACAAAAGGTAAATAAAAAACAACAAAATCAAACAACTACACGAAGAACCGCGGTAGGTATGAGAATGGCACAAACCCGGAACGCACGGTACAAACCGCAAACAAATACAAAAAAGGTTACAAATATTCTTATACAAACAAACTAAGAAAAATCTAATAATTTTTACCAACAATTAATTATTTTTTACAAACGAACAAATAGAGGGTAGATAAACTACGCTCTGCTACCAGAAAATGTGCGGCAGAGAATCCGGGCAAACGAAGTGGCGGGAAGAATTCTGTACCGGAACTTTACCGGGAAAAAACCACCGGTAAAAATAAGTACCGGGAAAAAATCTCCACGCGGCACCACGTCTGTCCGACTAGACCCTAACTAACTTAAGCTATACGCAGTCTGCTACCACTATAGCTTATAAAGGGAGCTATAGAACCCTAAATCATTAAACCTAACCTATAAACTATAATTGTAAACCACTTACCAAACTAAATCTTCTTTCTCTTCGGATCCAAACTTGAGTGTCTTCGGGAAGGGGGAATTCCTAATCACCCTACCTAACCCATGAGATCTCAATTCCCCAGAACAAATAAGTAGATTTCTTCCCGAAGTTGGCTCGGCAACAGATAGATGTGAGCGACCAGCCACGCGTCACATCTCACAGGAAAAAGTCACAATAACGGGTTACACAAACACGAACTTAATAGTTATTTAACAAACAGGAAATTCACAAATATAACTCAAACTAATTAACAATCAAAAGACGCGGGACCTCTCCGCGTATTAAAATCAAACCGACATAGCACAGGACAATGGCGGCCGTCCGCGACCACATTCACACGAGCAGTGTGAGAACCCCGAACGCCTGGCGGCGACAATAGGAAACGCCTGCGTTTCGTTTCACCCATTATATTACAAACAGTAACCTAGTTACAAACCGACCGGAGGGCAACCTCTCCGTGGTCGATCGAAAAAGGGCTTCGCACTCAGCGTGTTCCGGATCCATCCTGGAACTCATAGGTGGCTCCTCCACCTCCCAAAACCTTTGCATGGTCTTGGCCAAGGACGCAGATGCGACGACCGGTGGCTCCTCCACGGCGCTATTATCAAACACAGGGCCCATCAGGGCGAAACCAAAGATAGTAGACACTGCCATCAGTGAAGACGAACCCAGAGCTTTCTGGGTACCCAACAAAATCCAACCCAATACGTCCGAGCCCAGGAGCAAGTCCACTGGGCCGGGATGAAAAACAAAGGGGTCGGCCAAATCCAGACCCGAAACCAAAGACAACACACCCGGCGGTATGTCTGTCGAGGGGTGCCAACCCGCAATGGTATCCATTACCATAGCCGAAGTCGTGATCCTCATTGTGGAGGACAGCGCCCGTCAGGGTCCTTAATTGTTACTATTTATAAGCAAAGACCTGTACCATACATTAAGGAAGCAATAAACGATTTGACTTTGACTTTGACTTTGACTTTGGACTTCAGCGAAGAAAAGGTGACAAGTGTCTGGCCCGTCAGACACTTCACTTGTATGCCACCAACTCCAAGAAGTGGCACAGGCGAGTCTTCCACGACTAAACCTAACTGGTGTGCCACTCGAGTGGTAACCAAACTGCTTTGAGCCCCTGAGTCCAACAGAGCTCTCAAATTCATGGCTTCTCCCCCACGACCCCATACGCGGACCACCGCGGTAGGGAGCAGAACCGTCCGCGGCTCTGTCCCAGCAAGGGAGCAAGCTAGTTACGGGCCCCCCACTCTCTCCAAACCAGGGGCGCGCCACTGACCCGGATAATATGGCGGGCGAGTGCACATCCCCATCTGGAGGGGGCATAACCCGCGGCCCGGCCATACATATGGTACGGCGGGTGGTACTCCAGCCGTGGGTACTCGTGCAGCGGCGGAGAAAACCGCTGCGGCTGCATGTGTTGGGCATTGGTAACCCGCGTGGAGGGGGGTGTCCCCACTCTCACGTCCGATCTAGGGCCCCCGCCCATGGGGGCCCTATCCGGGGCCTGGCCAGCTACATACTGGCCATGACCTTGGGGCGCGTGGTCCCGGTCCGCCAAGACCCGCGCAGTTACGCGACCCCCCTCCCGAGGGGGGGTGCGACGAGCGAAGCCGCGTCCTCCGTCCGGTGGTGGAGGGCTTCGCGCAGGAGCGCCCCCGCCCATAGGGGACCCCTGCCTCAACAACCGGGGGCCATCCCCGTTCCGGTTCATGCAAAGCATCGCGTGGTGCCGCCCACGGCATGCACTGCATGGTATGGCCCTGGGACAGTCACGTGCATAGTGACTGCCCAAACAGTAGAAGCAAAGTTCATGCCGCCTTGCCATGCGGCGCCGATCTTGTACTGGCAGTCTCTGCCAGTCCCTGCATTGCAGCAGGCTGTGGCCCATCCGGCCACATTGCAGGCAGTCCGCGTCACCCGCGACTGCTGCCGTGTGTGCAACCCGCACACCAGCTCCACGCGGTGGCGGTTGCCGTCCCTGTTGGGGCTTACCTCTCCATGAGGGTTCCAAGGGCCTACGTTCAGGCGCTCTGGATGGCGCTGAGTCCGTCATGGTATTCTCAGCGGCCCGTGCCTCAAACTCCAAAAACTTCACCAAGTCAGTGAATGTTGGTAGGGTGGTGCTATCCCGCTCCGCATTTTCGCGCTCAAATCGCGCGCGGATGTCATTGGGTAATTTGCCCAATACAATGTGCACCAGCAAAAAGGACCATTGGTCCACCGGCAGCCCCAGTGTGCGGAGCGCGTTACAGGCCACTGTAACGGGCGTGAGCAACTGCAGGCGCAACTGTGCCCTGTTGGCCACCTTGGGCAGGGCCATCAACTGTGCGGCGTGCGCATCCGCTAACAAACGTAAGTTTTGGTAGCGGGAGTTCAATAACTCCCAAGCCGTATCGTACTGGTCGTCCTCCACCCGGAGGTGCTGGATGAGCGACCGCGCTTCATCCTCAAGAGTGGAGAGGAGGTAGGCCATCTTCTGGGCCTTCGACAAATCCTGTCGTGCTACGACCAGGGACTCAAACATATTTTTATATGCTACCCACTCCTCCATCCTACCCCCAAAGTGGGACAGCTGAAGGGTGGGGAGCCGACCAGTAACCGCTGGTCCTTCCTGTCTAACAGGTGTGCGAGGGGCTGGTCCGCCAGCCTGTCTCGCCCTTATTGCGGTCGCCGCCTCCGCGATATCATCGTGCAGACTCAGGATCTGGTCCATGTCCGTCATGTGACCTGCGTAGACCTCCGGGGCAAGTTCGGCTTCGGTAAGCACCACCATGGCCGCTTCCGCGCTAATCAATCGTGAGTGGAGGTGATCCGCTCTTAGCAGTATGGCGCCCTCCCTGTCCTTCCGGGACAGGAGTCCTCCGGCCGTCACAAACCATCTCAATTCGTTGGCGAGTGCCGCCCTAGCATTGGAGACCTTCGCCATCGCGTCAAGTCACAAACAAAAAATAACAAAAGGTAAATAAAGAACAAAATCAAGCAACAACACGAAAAAACCGCGGTAGGTATGAGAATGGCACAAACCCGGAACGCACGGTACAAACCGCAAACAAATACAAAAAAGGTTACAAATATTCTTATACAAACAAACTAAGAAAAATCTAATAATTTTTACAAACAATTACTTATTTTTTACAAACGAACAAATAGAGGGTAGATAAACTACGCTCTGCTACCAGAAAATGTGGTCTATGTAACAAAAGGAATATAAAACAAACAAAAGGCCTTATTTAAACTAAGTACATACTATGAGGCCTTATCAAACAAAACTACATACAAACTATGAGGCGTTATCATACAAACTACATACAAACTATGAGGCCTTATCAACTACGCTCTGCTACCAGAAAATGTGCGCAGAGAATCCGGACAAACGAAGTGGCGGGAAGAATTCTGTACCGGAACTTTACCGGGAAAAAACCCACCGGTAAAAATAAGTACCGGGAAAAAATCTCCACGCGGCACCACGCTTGTCCGACTAGAATCTAACTTAAGCTATACGCAGACTGCTACCACCGTAGCTTATATAGGGAGCTACGGGGCCCTATATACTAACCTAACTTAATAACTACAATTCAAACCACTTACCAAACTGAATCTTCTTAATCTTCGGATCCAACTTCGAGTGTCTTCGGAAGAGGGGGGGGGTTGGTCCCTAATCACCCAAACTACCCCCTTGAGATCTCAATCCCCAGAATAAATACCTTGCTTTCTTCACGAGGGTTCACTCGGCAACAGGATTCGGCGTCCCCAGGCAGCCACAAATCACGTCGTTCACAACAAACAGTCTAAACACATTTCTTTCGCACAACACAAATTATCGCGAGTTATTTAACAACGATGAAATACACAATTACACTTCAAACTAACAATTAAACAATCACAAATCAAACTAGTTAATAGACCGTTCACACGCGGTCGTAAAACTGACCAACAAGATGGTCGCCCGCACCGGCGGGGATATATCGCGCAGTACGACCTCACACCGCGCTGTCCAAACCGATACTAATTCAAAATGGTCGCTCGCGACTGCCGACGCCGGCCGGGCGGGCGACGCCAGCGCCGACTGCGCGTAGCGGCGCCAATGGGAAACCCTCGCGTTCCGTTTCAAACAATTATATTACAAACACAAACAAATAAACAAATTCACTTTCTCATTTATAATATTAGTTAAGTTAGATAACCTAGTTAGAAGAAAAAACTGTTAGAGAACATGGAATGCAAAATAATAGGATTATTTTTGTTTGTAATATATTGGGTAAAACTAAACGCAGGCGTTTCGCATTGCTGCCGCCAGAGGGCGTTCGGGGTTTTCACACTGCTAGCGTGGATGGCTCGCGGACGGTCGCCATTGCTTTGCCCTATGCGATATCGGTTTGATTTTTTAATACGCGAGAGGTTCCGCGTTCTTTGATAGCTAATTAGCTTGAGTTGTGTTTGTGAATTTCCTGTTTGTTAAATAACTATTGAACTTTGTGTTTGTGTACCCGTCATGGTGACTTTTTCTTGTGAGAGGTGAAACGTGGCTGGCTGTTCACATCTGGCTGTTCCCGAGTGAAACTACGGGAAGAAATCTGTTTATTTGTCCTGGGGAATTGAGATCTCAAGGGTTAGGTAGGGTGATTAGGAATTCCCCCTTCCCGAAGACACTCAAGTTTGGATCCGAAGAGAAAGAAGATTTAATTTGGTAAGTGTTCAATTGTAATTAATTTATAGGTTAGGTTATCATATAGGGCCCTGTAGCTCCCTTCATAAGCTACGGTGGTAGCAGACTGCGTATAGCTTAAGTTAGATTCTAGTCGGACAAGCGTGGTGTCGCGTGGAGATTTTTTCCCGGTACTTAATTTTACCGGTAGATTTTTTCCCGGTAAAGTTCCGGTACAGAATTCTTCCCGCCGCTTCGTTTGTCCGGATTCTCTCTGCCACATTTTCTGGCAGCAGAGCAGTAGTTGCTCTGCTTTGTTTTCTGGTAGCAGAGCGTAGTTTATCTACCCTCTATTTGTTCGTTTGTAAAAAATAATTAATTGTTTGTAAAAATTATTAGATTTTTCTTAGTTTGTTTGTATAAGAATATTTGTAACCTTTTTTGTATTCGTTTGCGGTTTGTACCGTGCGTTCCGGGTTTGTGCCATTCTCAATATGCCTACCGCGGTTCTTCGATGTAGTTGCTTGATTTTTGTTGTTTTTTTATTTACCCTTTTGTTATTTTTTGTTTGTGACTTGACGCGATGGCGAAGGCCTCTCAATGCTAGGGCGACACTCGCCAACGAATTGAGATGGTTTGTGACGGCCGGAGGACTCCTGTCCCGGAAGGACAGGGAGGAGCGCCACGCTACTGCTAAGAGCGGATCACCTCCACTCACGATTGATTAGCGCGGAAGCGGCCATGGCGGCGCTTACCGAAGCCGATCTTACCCCGGAGGCCTACGCAGGTCACCTGGCGGACATGGACCAGATCCTGAGTCTGCACGATGATATCGCGGAGGCGGTGACCGCAATAAGGGCGAGACAGGCTGGCGGACCAGCCCCTCGCACACCTGTTGGACAGGAAGGCTCACCAGCGGTTACTGGTCGGCTCCCCACCCTTCAGCTGTCCACTTTGGGGGTAGGATGGAGGTGAAGTGGGTAGCATATAAAAATATGTTTGAGTCCCTGGTCGTAGCTCACGACAGGAGGATTTCAGTCGAAGGCAAAGAAGATGCTTCTACCTCCTCTCCACTCTTGAGGATGAAGCGCGGTCGCTCATCCAGCACCTCCGGGTGGAGGACGACCAGTACGATACGGCTTGGGAGTTATTGAACTCCCGCTACCAAAACTTACGTTTGTTAGCGGATGCGCACGCCGCACAGTTGATGGCCCTGCCCAAGGTGGCCAACAGGGCACAGTTGCGCCTGCAGTTGCTCACGCACGTTACAGTGGCCTGTAACGCGCTCCGCACACTGGGGCTGCCGGTGGACCAATGGTCCTTTTTGCTGGTGCACATTGTATTGGGCAAATTACCCAATGACATCCGCTCACCCCGGCATTTGAAAGCGCGAGAATGCGGAACAGGATCAGCACCACCCACCACCAACATTCACTGACTTGGTGAAGTTTTTGGAGTTTGAGGCACGGGCCGCTGAGAATACCATGACGGACTCAGCGCCATCCAGAGCGCCTGAAGACGTAGGCCCCTTGGAACCCTCATGGAGAGTGAAGCCCCAACAGGGACGGCAACCGCCACCGCGTGGAGCTGGTGTGCGGGTTGCACACACGGCAGCAGTCGCGGGGGACGCGGACTGCCTGCAATGTGGCCGGATGGGCCACAGCCTGCTGCAATGCAAGGGACTGGCAGAGCTGCCACGGTACAAGATCGGCGCCGCATGCGCAACAGGCGGCATGAACTTTAGCTTCTACACTGTTTGCGGCAGGTCACTATGCACGTGACTGTCCCAGTGCCATACCATGCAGTGCATGCCGTGGGCGGCACCACGCGATGCTTTGCATGAACCGCAACGGGGATAGCACCCGGATGTTGAGGCAGGGGTCCCCTATGGGCGGGGGCGCTCCTGCGCGAAGCCCTCCACAGCTGGAAGAAGGATGCCCGGCTTCGCTCGTCGCACCCCCTCGGGAGCAGTCGCGTACCTGCGCGGGTCTTGGCGGACCGGGACCACGCGCCCCACAGGTCATGGCCAATATGTGGCTGGCCAGGCCCCGGATGGGGCCCCCCCCATGGGCGGGGGCCCTAGATCGGACGTGAGAGTGGGGACACCCCCCTCCACGCGGGTTACCAATGCCCAACACATGCAGCCGCAGCAGGTTTTCTCCGCCGCTGCACGAGTACCCACGGCTGGAGTACCACCCGCCGTACCGCGTATGTATGGCCGGGCCGCAGGGTTCTGCCCCCCTCAGATGGGGATGTGCACTCGCCCGCCATATTATCCGGGTCAGTGGCGCGCCCCTGGTTTGGAGAGAGTGGGGAGGCCCGTAACTAGCTTGCTCCCTTGCCCTGGGAACAGGAAGCCGCGGACGGTTCTGCTCCCTACCGCGGTGGTCCGCGTATGGGGTCGTAGGGGAAGCCATTAATTTGAGAGCTCTGTTGGACTCAGGGGCTCAAAAATACAGTTTGGTTACCACTCGAGTGGCACGCCTTGAGTTAGGTTTAGTCGTGGAAGACTCGCCTGTGCCACTTCTTGGAGTTGAGTGGCATACAAGTGAAGTGTCTGACGGGCCAGACACTTGTCACCTTTTCTTCGCTGAAGTCCTCCACAATGAGGATCACGACTTCGGCTATGGTAATGGATACCATTGCGGGTTGGCACCCCTCGACGAGACATACCGCCGGGTCATTGTTGTCTTTGCACGGTTTCGGAGTCTGGATTTGGCCGACCCCTTTGTCTTCATCCCGGCCCAGTGGACTTGCTCCTGGGCTCAGTAGGCTTGTATTGGAGTTGGATTTTGTTGGGTACACAGAAGGCTCTGGGTTCGTCTTCACTGATGGCAGTGTCTACGATTTTTTGGTTTTTGCCCTGATGGGCCCTGTGTTTGATAATGGCACCGCGGAGGAGCCACCGGTTGACGCATCTGCGTCCTTGGCCAAGACCATGCAAAGGTTTTGGGAGGTGGAGGAGCCACCTATGAGTTCCAGGATGGATCCGGAACACGCTGAGTGCGAAGCCCTTTTTCGATCAACCACGGAGAGGTTGCCCTCCGGTCGGTTTGTAACTAGGTTACCCTTTGTTGCCTCTCGTCCTAGCCTAGGGCAAAGTAGGGCGCTTGCGGAGAAACGACTGCTGTCCATGGAGCGACGCATGCATCGTGACCACGTACTTCGCGATAAATATATTGAATTTATGCGCGAGTACGAGGATTACAGGTCACATGTCTCCGGCTCGGAGTTGATTGGAGCTCAACTGAGCATTATTTTTTTGCCCCCACCACGCGGTGGTGAAGGCCTCAACGGGCAAGTTGCGGACTGTCTTCGATGGGTCCGCACCCACTTCGAACGGGGTTTCGTTGAATCTGTGTTTGCATTCGGGTCCCAAATTGCATAGGGACATAATTGACATCATCTTGAACTTTAGAAGACATCAAGTGGTTTTTGGTGCGGACATCCGGATGATGTTCCGCCAGACAAGTCATACATCCTGAGGACAGGCGATTCCAGTTGATACTCTGGCGTGAGCGCCCTGAGGATCCTGTGACGGTGTATGAACTCAACACAAACACGTATGGTTTGAAATCTAGTCCCTATATCGCCATCAGATCATTGCTTGAATTGGCAGAGCGGGAACGGATCCGCCACGTGACTTGTATGTTGATGACGTGTGCACCGGAGCCCAAAGTATTGAGGAGGCCCTCCTACTGCGGGATGAATTGATCGAAATATTGAAGACAGGTGGCTACGAGCTACGTAAGTGGTTGTCCAATGAGCCTAGAGTTCTAGAAGGGATCCGGAGGATCACCAACAGAACCCTCACCTGTTTGAGGATGTGGATGATCCCAACAGGATAGCGGTGCTGGGCATGCAGTACCAGCCGCTAACCGATATTTTTCACATTCCAAGTGGACTTGGAAATACCAAAGGTCTGGACTAAGAGAACGGTGTTGTCCGTAATAGCCCGTATGTTTGATCCAAGCGGTTGGATCAGTCCAGTGATATTCTCTGCGAAGTGTCTTCTTCAGGGACTTTGGACTTTGGGCGTCTCGTGGGACGAGCCGCTGTTTGGTCCTCCATTGGATGATTGGCTCGAGTTGTTTTCATCGATTAAGGAAGTCAATCGGATTGCCTTGCCTCGTCGAATATTGCCCCCGGGAAATATCGAGCCAGCCTGCATGGCTTTTGTGACGCGTCGGAGCGAGGCTACGCCGCGTCAGTCTATATGCGGACAGTTGACGCCGATGGCCGGGTCAATGTCTCGCTTTTGTTAGGGAAGAGCACGGTCGCCCCCATCAGGACTAGGCTGACTATTCCCAAGCTTGAGTTGAGTGGAGCTCACCTTCTCTCTAAATTGTTGCATCACGTTGCCAGTGAGCTGGCGGCCACGGTCGAGATACGAGGACATCTTCGCCTGGTCGGATAGCCAGGTCGCGCTTGCATGGTTGCGCGCGGCCCCACATACCTTGGAGGGTTTTGTGGGAAATCGGGTTTCCCAAATCCAGAATATCGGACTTGAGATAACATGGAGACATGTGCCGGAAGAGCTTAACCCAGCGGACTGTGCTTCCCGAAGGTTGTACGGCACCAGAATTGGTGTCACACCCGCTCTGGTGGGGTCCAGAGTGGCTGATGGGATCAGAAACTTCTTGGCCTGTCTGTCAGACAGATGTTACTTCTTTGCAGTTTGACTGGGCTCCGTGTACATGCTGTAGTCGCTGAGACACGACGTCGGAGCCGGATTGGCTACTTGCTCGGTATAGCAGCTTGGATAAGCTTCTGGGTGTTACCAGTTGGATTAAGCGTTTCATACATGGTGTTCAGAAACCCACAGGCAAAGCAGTTTGGAGCCGATTGCAGGTGCAGAAGGAGCGCCGGAAAGCGCATTGTTGCATTGGGTCCGTGTCGTGCAGACCGGACGGTTTGAGTCGAAACTTCGTATTTTGCGCGACGGACGCGCTAAGTTGAAGAGGCGCGGTCGACTCCGTTTGAACCCGTACATCGACTCGGATGGGCTTGCTTCCGGAGTTGGAGGCTTGGGCTCCGGAAGGCGGATCTTCCATATGAGACTCGCCATCCTCTGTTGTTGCCCAAGGGCGGACCCTTGGTGCAGCTTTTGGTGTCTGATCGACACATTCGTAACGCCCATGCTGGATGCAATGCTTTGTTGGCTATTTTGCAACGCGAGTTTTGGATTTTGTCTGCCCGAAGAGCAATCCGTAGTGTCCTGTTTCGATGTATTGCATGTTATAGGTTGAAGGCATCCACGATGCAACCACAGATGGGTGATTTGCCCGCTGATCGAATCCGACCGTCCGAGGCCGTTTGACTTGGCGTTGGAACCGATTTTGCCGGTCCCTTTTTCGATCAAGGCTTCTCCCTTTCGTAATGCCCGTATTGTGAAAGGGCTATTTGTGTGTATTTGTTTGTTTGGCCACCAAGGCTGTCCATTTGGAGGTGGTATCGGCTCTGACTACGGAGGCCTTCGTCGCCGCGTTGGATCGCTTTGTTTCGCGTCGAGGTCTACCTTCCCTTATTAGGTCTGATAATGGCACAAACTATAAAGGAACTGTAAATTATCTTAAGGATGTTTCCGTGTTTATTGATAAAAATTGTACTAGTTTAAGTCAAATTGCTGCCCAAAGGGGAATAACCTGGAAATTTAGTCCCCAAGTTGCCCCCATTGGGGAGGGATTTTTGAAGCGGCTGTGAAATCCGCAAAGACCCACCTCCGCCGCATTATCGGAGAAACGGCTCTAACTTTTGAAGAGCTGGCCACAGTGTTTTGTAAAGTTGAGGCTGTCCTCAACTCTCGTCCTCTCTGTCCGCTATCTCCAGATCCAAATGACTTGGAAGCTCTCACCCCTGGTCATTTTTTGGTGGGAGGGCCGTTGAATGCCCTGCCCGAATACCCGTGGAAGGATGAACGCGTATATCGGTTGTCGCGTTTTTCAAATGTTGCAGCAAATGAGCCAGGACTTTTGGCGTCGCTGGTCGCTTGAATATTTGCATTTGCTGCAGCAAAGAGTGAAGTGGACAGACACTGGGACTGAGCCTCCCAGGGAGGTGATTTGCGGTATTTGTTAAAAGAGGCAAATTTGCCCTCATTGCTTTGGCGACGAGCTCGCATATTACGTTTGATTCTTGGCGGAGATGGCACTCCGCGTGTGGCTGAGGTGTTGGTCGACGGTTCGATTTTAAGGAGAGGTGTGACCTCTCTCGCCCGCCTTCCCGTAGAGTAAGCTAGCGGTCTGCTTCTCAGACCGGGACGGGGGGATGTTTGTAATATATTGGGTAAAACTAAACGCAGGCGTTTCGCATTGCTGCCGCCAGAGGGCGTTCGGGGTTTTCACACTGCTAGCGCGAATGGCTCGCGAACGGTCGCCATTGCATTGCTATGCGATATCGGTTTGATTTTTAATACGCGAGAGGGCCCGCGTTCTTTGATTGCTAATTAACTTGAGTTGTATTTGTGAATTTCCTGTTTGTTAAATAACTATTGAACTTTGTGTTTGTGTACCCGTCATTGTGACTTTCTCCTGTGGGATGTGACGCGTGGCTGCTCGCTCACATCTACCTGTTGCCGAGCCGATTTCGGGAAGAAATCTATTTATTTGTCCTGGGGAATTGAGATCTCAAGGGTTAGGTAGGGGGATTAGGAATTCCCCCTTCCCGAAGATACTCAAGTTTGGATCCGAAGAGAAAGAAGATTTAGCTTGGTAAGTGTTTTTTAAGTGTAATTAATTTATAGGTTAGGTTATCATATAGGGCCCTGTAGCTCCCTTCATAAGCTACGGTGGTAGCAGACTGCGTTAAGTTATTTAGGTTTTAGTCGGGCAAACGTGGTGCCGCGTGGAGATTTCTTCCCGGTACTTATTTTTTACCGGTGGTTTTTTCCCGGTGAAGTTCCGGTACAGGATTCTTCCCGCCGCTTCGTTTGTCCGGATTCTCTCTGCCACATTTTCTGGCAGCAGAGCGTAGTTGCTCTGCACAGAATTAGTACTCGTATCTAATGAAATTCGAATATCGCTTCGAATATTATAGGAATTCCAATAGTCGTGTTTCGGGAAGTCGGGGTCGTTGACTGATAACGCACAGTACTCGTCGTCATTCCTTGGCTTCCTTCTTATCGTTTGCGGGTTATCCTTATCCCATCCCTATTTTATTGTACATACGTTCGGGATAAAGGGATTTACAAATTCTGCACTCTGGCGACCGCAACCTTCTCGTTTATCCATTGAACAAGTATGAGCGATTTTTCTGACAGCTAAATTAAGAAAAAAAATCAGTATAAAAAGTCTCAACAGATAGCGTTTTATGAAAGCCGAGTCGTAATAATGGCTAAACCTTTATGGTGCGCTTATTCTTGTCAACCAGAGGCAGAAAAAAAATCACCTAACAGTTTGACAGTTGCACAAATCACAACATTGATACTTTTTAGATGTTTTTTTTAATGCCAATCCCGTGAATTTTTCTTTTAGTATGGAACTTATTCTCTCGCCTTTGCTTAAGCGCCATCTATGAAGTCATCTGGAACTATTTTTTTTTTAGTTGGGTCTCGGAAAATCCCTCATGTGTTTATTTCTATAAAAATAGTGCTAAAATAAATAAAGGTATATCTTGGCTTGGTATGATTTCAGTGTATGAATGTGTGACTGTGACTGTGTTGAAACCAGTGCAATGGGTGCTGTGTTATGTTGGTTATGTTGTGTTCAGAGGTTGTGTAAGTGTGGTGTTGTGTGGTGTGGTTCACATATATAAAAAAAAACATTCTTTAATAAACTCATAAACTTGATTGTCAAATGAAGCCCAAAAACGTTCATATATTAGTGTGCTCCAAATTCAATTTTTTTTACAGATTGTTCACAAATTTTATGGAATCAAAACCATGGAAGTAATAAGTACGTTGTACAAAGTACTTATTACTTCCATGATCAAAACATACCAAAAATGTCAAAACCACATAAATCTGCCATCCTGCTTCCTCAGCTGTCTGTGTCTAGTCTATGTTTGGAACTCGCGCGCGAAGAGTAGGTCATGGAAGTAATAAGTACCTACTTGTACGTAAGCACAGACATATAATAATAGTAAGCAGACTGAACATGTCATTTGAAATTGCATGGCAAAAACACACACTAAGATCATTATTCACACAACGACAGAATACAGGGTCGGATCTAAGACATTTTGGGTGAGATTTTGTAGGTATTGTAAAATGTATGGAACAGCTGATTTTTTTTAAAGATTTTAGAGTCGTTCCCATACAAAAAGTTGCTCATATTCATGAGTACTTTCACCCCTAGAGAGGATGCAGGTGTTCACCCAAACACCCTGTATTCAGTACACTGTGAAGCAAAATGAATCTTGTGCCGTGCGCGGTATGCGGACGGATCTGCATCAGCTTTTTACAATGGGAAATTCTATTCCCTTTTGGGAAAAAAATACTAGTCATTAAATAAATAAAATTTATTTTATATTATTTAAATCATCGTGCAATGAAACATTGCAATGATGTTGATGGTTGCTGGCGTCCATTCAATATCCTGGTACTCATAGTACGGAAGAGACATACTCCCCATAGCAGTTCTCTTTCTTGAGGTATTATTTTTTTTTTTCAGGCATATTTTTCCTTGCCCTGAAATAAAATTCACTGTCAGTATTTTTATAAAATGTGCAAAACCTTTGATTTGTTTATATTTTAAAACAAGTTTCACTGAAAAGACATCAATTTCAGAGAGGATTCAATCAAGAGATTCAGAGGAATTAAATTTTTTTAGAAAGGATTTTTTTACCCTTTAATGTTCAGCCAACATTATTACATATGAACATTTTAATCTTCAAGAACAAGAATTCTGAATTTTTTTATAGAAATAGGTACTAAATTCGTATATTTGCCTTGATTCGGCCCAGCCGCAGCAGTAAACAAAACTGGATCTGTCAAATTTTAATGATATGCTACATATTTACCTATTTACGAAATTATTAAATTACTTGTAGTATTTCTTATGAAATGGTAAAATACACTACTTTATATATATTATAAAATAAAATAAATTATAAAATAAATAATGATATTGCTTATGATAAATAGCATTCAAAAGTCCTAATAATGGTTATTGTTTCAAAAATAACACGAAATTGTATATTATCATTGGGTCACGTCAAAAAAACATGAATCTGCTTACCGATGGAACGATATTCCAGGAATATTTTTCATAACAAAACACTTCCACATTGTACACGTTGCATTTTATAATTTCTATTGAGTTTAATAAGCACAAAACGGTAGAAAAATAATTTAAATATATGTCAACTATGACAACAAAACAAACATGACAGTTAAGAACATTTTCATGAAAAAACCGGCTCGGATTTTAAATCTTTCAGTGTAGTGGTTCATGTTGCAATACAGTGTCGAATGCTAAGGAAGGAAAGGGAGAGAGTTATGTGACAGTCCTTATCATGAACAGGATGCAAATATTGTCAAATATCATCAGTGTGTGTGTGAAATTTGTGTTCCTTCTGCTTATATTTAAAAAAAAAAAATTACTTCTGTGTACGTAAGTACGTATTACTTCCATGGAGTAGGTATAGGTACCAGCATAGACTTGAAATAGTTTTCTTTTTAGAACCATAGACTTAGTATAAGAACTGAACTGTATTCAAAGGATTGATGACATTATATTGACAGTGTTGACTTTCATATTTCTAGATCAATGACAAAATAAAAATTATACAATTTTGTATGTAATTTCTTTATGGGTTTATATATGTTCTATGAATGAAAATGTGTCCAAATATTTATATGTTAAATTATACATCTAAGGAATGCAAGGACGAAGTGAATGTGGATGTAGTCAAAATGTAACGGGATAAATTGCAAAGTGACCTGCCCATACAAGACGCCTGCAAATCTGATGAAGAATTTTTAAATGCTGCTGACGTTGATTTTCCTAAGAAAACGGCTACGACAAAAATTGTCAAAACACAAATGCTGAAATTACATCACAGACTTGTGTGTCCTTGCGAAACGATTCACTTGCGACAAGCGCCTCGAAGGTACTCGAAGAATCCCTTGCAGTAGACACTGAACCTCCGATACCCGCAGCAGGACAGTCCACTATCTATGCACCAAGTGCTCCCATTCCCTCAAAATCAAACAACGGTTGCAGGTTTTCGCTCGTCTCAAAAATACTTTCAAAAAGTACAGGTCGTATTACGATATGGAATCGAAGGTGGACTCGTTGGATAGCTAATAAAGTTACGTCTGACTTCAAATTCCCTTTAAGTGGACGACTAAATTCAAACCTCTCCGCTCATCGGGTTTAGTGAGATAACTGAAGAAATGGCGACGGAGTGTGGCAAAATTAAATCGGAAAAGAGTATGTCTAGAACTGATGTGCATGGATGTTGCATATCTAGGTAATTTTCTAGTTGTTATTGAAATTTATTGAGAAGCTAACTTTTTGTTGTATTAGTGAATAATTTCATAACCTAAATGCTGGTACAAATCTTGAATTATGTTGTAGCTCGTATCTTTAATAATTGTTGATAAACCAGACCAACAAACGGATTGTTACAAATTCAGAATTTTTCTTATACCTATAGCTTTTGTCATCGGCGTCTCGCTCGCGTGAATTTCGTGGTTTGCGGCGTCCTAGGTGACCAACAGAACGCTGCACGGCGCCGATGCGATACATAACACGCGACGAGACGCCGGCAACACCAAACCACAAGTTATTACATTTGATACTTAGGCATAGCAAACGCGTACCGCGCTGCCTTGCTGCTTTTGACGCTCATAATGAAAAGTTTAGACGTGTGTGAGGATGTGGTGAATGTTTTTACTCATCACGCAAAATCCACTATTCGATGAAACGACACGGATTGTCATAATATTTATCAGTTGACCCGGAAAAAGAATGAAAATATAATATGTTTTATTCGAACTAGCTGTTGCCCGCGGCTTCACCGCGTGACTTTGGCTTAGATGAAAAGTCTTTTGTGTTCCAAACTGTTTCCTGTGTTCTAGATCTTCAATTTTTATACGTCAGCAGAAATTGCTCATCAGGTTAAACGACTTTTAATAAGGAGCCATTTTATAGTGTAGCTGGTCTCTTGCAGTTCTTCATCAGATGTTCCAGATCTTCAATTTTTATACGTCATCAGAAAATGCTCATCAGGTTGAACGACTTTTGTTAAGGCACCATTTCCATATTTCTTATAGTTTAGCTGTTCTGTTAAGGTTCTTCATCAGGTGTTCCAGTTTTCAAAATAAATTATAGCCTACCTATATGTTGCCCAGGCTTAATAGCTATACAACAAAAAAAGTTTCATTAAAATCCGTCCAGTAGTTTTTGCGTGAAACGCGTACATACATACAGACAGACAGACAAGAAATTCCAAAAATTTTTTTTTGCTTTCTATTGTTCTTTTGGAAGAGTCTCCCACTCTATCCATTTCAGTCAAAAATATTAAATGTACAGACAAAATATTTTTACTGTATTATTATAAACTACCATTTATTCTTATCCAATCATGTAAACAATCTTACCATGTCTTTTTATGATTTTACAACAATATAAATTAAAATAGCCTTTTTAAAATTACTTTCGTAGTTAATAAATGTTTTACTAGTCAGAATGTTTATGTTTGATCTAATATTTGATTTATTTTCAACAAAATTCAATAAAAAGTACTGTGGTGTTTGTAATAGAGAACTGGTAAGAATAAATGGACTTATGTATAGATTTGATACTACGAAGTAGTACATTTTTGTTATTATCCTGTACCGTTTTACCAATCGCTGGTACACTTAGCTCTTTAATCTCAGTTAGAGAGCTTAAGTGAGATTATCACTATGCTAGTAACTCACGTGATTGTTCCAGTGAGTCTAGAGGACACCTCAACTGAGAAAGTGGCCTCTTGATTGTGTCGCGGTTTTAGGTCACTGGAAACAAGTTTCAATATATTTTGCTCATGAGCCCCACAGCTCGAATTTCGTTTCATCTTCATCACTGAATGATTTTTGAGGTACTTTTGACTTTGTGATAACTGGACAGTGGCGATTTATGGACGAGTAATGACCATCTCGACTGACATCAAAATTTGTTACAGCATACATATAGTCAAGCGGTTAGGCGCTCAACTTGAGTCCAACTTGAGTCAGCGCAAGTTTTGAATCTGATGCAGCGCAAATATACCTCAAATTGCAGCAATTAACTTTTCGGGTTATTCATATGACAAATGCAAAATACAAACGGTTATAGCGCAGTAAATAGACGAGAATCAAATTACAAACGGTCCAGTAATTGTGAATTTTTTGAAATGTTGTGTAGGATTATTGTGAGTATTCAAAACAAAAAGGGCACAATTGCCAAGTTTCCGCGTTCGTAGAAATCTTAAAAAAACTAAAAAAAAAAAAACTTTCTTCAGATTTAGGCTCATATTTTCGTTTAGATGCATTTTTTGTTAGGAAAGTGTTCTACAAGATCTTGTAGATAATTAAATTTCCTATTATTTACATTTTACATTTTGTATCTATGACTGATAGTTACCGAGATGTGTGCTCATAAAAAATTAAAAAAATTTGAACTGAAATTTGTCAAACTTTTCACTTCAGAACGCTGTAATCTAGTTATGGCATATTTTAGGAGAATAAGTATTGGAACAAAATTTGTAGGGAATTTAATTACCTACAAAACGCATTTGCAATTTTCTTAACCAACCCTGCAGAATGGGGAGTAAAACTCAATATTAATACTACGGAATATTGCTTTTTTTGTTATAATATTTTATTTTCTACTAACTGCGCCTCGGGTCTTCGCTCCCGTGGGAATTTCAGGATATAAAGTAACCTATGTACTATTTCTGGTATTTTTCTACTAGTATACCAAATTTAATACAAATCCGTCCATAGTTCATTGAATAAAGACCAAAATAGAGCTAAGGGTAGGGTTTACTTACAAATGGTTCAATAGTTCTGAATTTTTGATATGTTATTTAGGATGGTTATTAAGTGTTTAAAATGCAAGAGGCACAATTTTTCCCCCCTTCCACGCCCGCCATATGTTGGAAAAACAAAAAAAAAATTGCCACTTTATTCAGATTTGCGCTCTCACCTTCGTTTAGATGCATTTTAGCTACATTAGAGTTCTACACAAAGTTGTAAAAATAAATTTCCTATAATGTACATTTTATATTTTGTTTCTAGGACTAATAGTTATGGAGATGTGCACTTTAAAAAAAATCGCATTTTTGATCGCATTTGGAAATTTGTCAAACTTTTTACTTCAGAGCGCTGTAATTCATTTATGGCCTACTCTAGGAAAATATATATTGGAATAAAATTTGAAGGAAATTTAATTACCTACAAAATACATGTAATTTTTTTTAACCAACCCTACGGAGTAGGGAGTAAAAGTAAAAGTTAAAATATTACGTTTTTGCTATCATATTTTATTGTCTACTAGCTGCACCCGGGGCTTTACTCCCATAGAAATATTGGGATAAAAAGTACCTTATGTGCTAGCCCTGATATTTTTCTACTAACATACCAAATTTTATCGAAATCCGTCCAGTAGATTTTTTATGATTGAGCAAGAAATATCACAACCAAACTTTTTCATTTTAAAATCGGGTTTCTTTCCAAATTTTTATTGCTGATGAAGCAAATATTATCTAATATCTGTACTTGATAATGTCCACAGACACCTTTACAGTGTCCCGACCAGGTACCGGTTACTCACCTGCAATGAATCACACTATAAATGGGAAAGTTTGAATGTGATATTTGTTGCTTAATCACACAAAATCTACTAGACGGATTTCGATTAAATTTGGTATACTAGTAGAAAAATAGCAGGACTAGCACATAAGGTACTTTATATCCCGAAATTTCCATGGGAGCGAGGTTCAGTTAGTAAAAAGTAAAATATTATAGCAAAAAACAATTTCCGTTGTTTTATCATTTAGTTTTACTCTCCACCTTGCAGAGGTTGGTTAAGAAATATGCAATTGCGTTTTGCAGGTAATTAAATTCCCTACGATGTTTGTTCTGCTACTTTTTCTCTTAGAATAGGTCATGACTGGATTACATCGTTCTAATTTAATAAAGATTGACGAATGTTTGAAAAAATTAGATTTTTTTAAGGCAAAGGATTTTTTTTCTCGGAAACTGTCAGTCCTCGAAACAAAATGTAAAATGTACATAACGGAAAATTTAATTTTCTACAACATTGTGTAGAACACTTTTTAGAGAAAAATGCACTTAAAAGAAAATATAAGCGAAAAACCGAACAAAGTGGTGATTTTTTTTCTATTTTTCCAATTTGGCGGCGAGTGCAAAAGCTATTCAACTGTGCCATATTTATTTTAAATACTTACAACCATCCTAAACAATAATATTTAAAAATGAGTTACTGGACCGCACGTAATTAACCCCTAGGGAAGGTTCGCTCTATTTATTGCGCTAATATAGGTACTTGATTTTGTTATTAGTAATTTTCGTTGTAAGTATTCATTTTACTCACAGCAATATTCACAAATAGTTGATTTTATTATATTTTATTTATTAAGAAAGGACAGCTTTTTTATTAAGTAGGTTATGTGGTTGATCCATGGAAGTAGTAAGTACTTTGTACAACTGGAAGGTTCACTGAGACTAGAAAAGCGAGCCGAAAGAGAGGCTCGAAATCGTGGCGCGTCCCTTTCTGACGAGGGTGACCATGTTAAACAAAATTCTTAGGACCAGTGAACCACATGTCACATGTCATGAGTCAGTGTGAAGGCAATTGAGCCTACTTTCATGAGTTGTGTGTGAGTCAAAATTACGCTCGTTTGCGCTCTTACGCCTCTACAATTACGCTACTAGAATAATATGTAGCTATTCCATAGGTTCAATAAAATATAGTACTATTTATAAACTAAGTAAAATAATACTCAAGTTAAAAAAACGATTTATTTAATAACTTAAACGTTATTGTTTATTTTATTTACTTATTGGGGACGCCAGCGCAAGCTCCAGACGGGTGATCAGTCCACTCATGCCGGGACCATTTCACCCAATTCCCCGAGACCCGTATGTATAGGGTTTTGAGTCACCTGGTAACTCACGTTGGTGGCGACCCACTGAATCTACCTGTTACTTTGCAGGATTTTAATAACTGCCCTATTGTTATGTCGCTCAGATCATCCTCAGATATGGCGTCTGAGCCCAATACTTCTCTCCTTGCAGCAGCGTAAAGCTAGTTTAATAATCCGCCCGGTAATCCTCAGGTTGGAAATGTAAGCTACATATTACGAGTTATTAGTTAATTTCCCACGAAACATCCCAATCCATTTTTTTCTTAATTCTATATTTGCGGTAATCTGAAAAAAAAAAAATTGTTAAGGATACATTTATTTTCTTTATAATTATTATGTAGTCACCCTACTACCAGAAATGAAAACTTACCCGTGGAAGGAAATCCCACAACCTGGGTATGATTTCTTTATTGCAACCTCTAATAGCACAACATTTATTAACCATTCTCAAACTCCAATAATAATAATTATTAAAAACAATTAAATTCACCCGCTACAGAAAAAAAGCAGCCATTTTGTTTAATTTGTGTTGCTAGTGTATTGCAAATATTTACTATTTCCATAACTAGAAAGTTTTTCATGCTATTACGCCCTTAGTACACTGACGCGTTCGCATGCGAAAGCGATTCGCTGCGAAACGCTTGCGATTGCGAAACGTCTGCGATACACTGCCGGTTTTTATATGGCATGTTTTGCAGAATGAAATCAAGAATTTATATTTTAATATATTGGTGTATATTTTTGCACGTCGCATCGCATTGATTTCTGATTACATGACGTATTGCGAAGCGAAACATGACATTAGCGAATCGCCTACGTCGTCATTGTAACAGCTACTTCGCAGCTACGTGCGAACGTACTGATAAGGATGCAACTATACTAATCTCGCTTAGTTTGAACGAGACACAGCATATACGAAACGCTCTCATCCAACTGACAAGTTTTTTGAAGTTTCGTTGCCGTATGCGAACGCGTGGGTGGACTAAAGGCGTTATTAATTAACTAGCTGTTGCCCGCGGCTTCGCCCGCGTGAGTTTCGCTTAGATGAAAAATATTTTTGTGTTCCAAACTGTAGTAACCTAAATTCCAGTACCTACTCAAAATTTCAGGTTATCCAATTATATTAGGTACTCGTAGTACAGTCACGGTGTTAAAATGAATCAAAAGTGATATTTCATTCAATAAACGATCTTCATCTGCTCGTTATCTACAATTTCCCGTGTACCACCACTCCCACCCCGAGTCCCTCTTTGTCTTATCCCGTGTCCTGGCTATTTATACGTCAGTAGAAAATGCTCATTAGGTTGATCGACATTTGCTAAGGCCCCATTTCCATTTATTTTATAGAGTAGCTGGTCTTTTGGAGTTCTTCATCACATGTTCCATAATCTTCAATTTTTATACGTCAGTAGAAAATGCTCATCAAGTTGAACGACGTTTGATAAGGCGCCATTTCCATATATGTAATAGTGTAGCTGGTCTCTTGGAATTCTTCATCAGATGATCCTGATCTTCGATTTTTATACGTCAATAGAAAATGCTCGTCAGATTGATAAACTTTTGCAAAGGTACCATTTCCATATTTCTTATAGTTTAGCTATTCTGTTAAGGTTCTTCATCAGGTGTTCCAGTTTTCAAAATTAATTATAGCCTAAGTATATGTTGCCAGGCAGCTATACAACAAAAAAGTTTCATTCAAATCCGGCCAGTAGTTTTTGCGTGAAACGCGTACATACATACAGACAGACAGACAGATAAAAAATAAAAAATAAAAATTTTTGCTTTCTATTATTCTTTTTAGTGTCTATCTATTTCAGTAAAAAATACTGCATGTACAGACAAAATATTTTTACTGTTTTATTATATGTATAGATTTCTTCCAATATGTTGCCTAATGAATATGATTTCAAGTAATAGTTGTATCTAGATGGTATCTAGTAAATAAATAAGAAATACTTACACAACGAATTTCCATTGATTCATTGTAAACGTTTTCTACTAAATAGAAGTAAATTCTTAACATAGCAACTGAGTGAAAGGGACACAATGACGGGAAAGTGATTCTCTTTCGGGCACGTTTTTTATTTTAACTATGATTATTTTAAAAACAGTACTATTGACTTCAACATTAAGTTCATTTTTGTTTGTCACGGATTTTGAAGTAAACCTTCCAGTTGTACAAAGGTACTTATTACTTCCATGGGTTGATCATTATGTAGGGTTTTTTCCGTGTATTTAGGTATGATTGACATCGTCATCAATCGTCACAATAAGCTCTGAAGTGTTTTTTCCTCTCTGGCTCTGACATGACAATACGTCATTCTGATTATTTCCTGTAAAAAAAATTATTTATAATAATTACGACCAGTACGGTTATAAATTTTAAAATGTCTCGGCAAATATTGTGGGACTGTGCAATACGGGAGGAGTGGTTGGAGAGAGAGACACGCAGACGCCGTAGTCAAAGGGAATTGGCTGCCTTGGCGCCTCTTCCCGATGACCTTAGCTGCGTGTATGAATATCGCCTTGATGGTTCTACATTAGAACAATTGTTTAGGGATATAGTCCCTCTCCTCCCTTCTCCCAAATATTGCAGTGCAATAGATCCCACTACTAAAGTTTGTACTTAAAATGCTTACGTTTTATTTATTTTTTTAAACATAGAGATTTGTATAATTATAAATGTTATTTGCTTATTGTAGATATTGACTGCACTTATATTTTATGCCCGAGGGTCTTATCAACCTCATGTTGGTAAATCCACTAACATGACCAAGCAGACCGTGTCCCGGTGTTTGAGGCAAGTCACGCAGGCTTTAAATAATCCCAAAATATTATCTAAATATATACGCTTTCCTCAAACCCGGGCTGAGAGAGATGTCATAAAGTCGGGGTAAGTACTATGAATATAATAAGAATTCTATATTTTGATTTGTAAGATAAAATGCATATTTACAAAACTGTTTTTCTAGATTTCTTACATCGAAAATACCGGGTGTATGTGGGTGCATAGACTGCACCCACATCGCCATAATTAAACCATCTGAATTCGAGGAGCGCTTCTTGAATAGGAAGCATTACCATTCCTTAAACGTTCAGGTCGTAAGTAGCTATTTAATAACTTTGTTAACAATACATTGTTTATTAGGCACAATTTTTCAAAAGTTAAAAAATTATAATCATATTTCAGATATGCAATAATAATTGCAAAATTCTAAATATTGATGCTCGGTATGGTGGAGCAACGCACGACTCCTTTATTTGGCAAAACAGCCAAATAAAGGATCACTTAGAACTTCTGGCGAGTAATGGCGAGCAGGCAATTCTACTGGGTAAGTTATCTATTTGCTTCTCAGATGAATACGATTCTGCCACCTACTGAAATATTAAATACCTACCGGTTAAAATTAGGGATTATTTTATCCCCGTAAGAAATCATAATACCTAAATATACAAATAAGTAGTTACATGTAGAAAATTATATTTTTCAGGAGATTCTGGTTATCCTTTAAGGGAATATATGATGATCCCAGTAGAAGGTGCGCTGCAAAACAGCCAGAAGACGTTTACAATAAGTGTCAAAAGAAAGCAAGATCCACCATAGAGCGGACATTTGGAATTTTAAAGGGCAGGTGGCGCTGTTTACTGGCTGCACGTGAGCTCCATTATACCCCAGAAATGGCTGGAAAATTAGCTATTGCGTGCTCTGGTTAGCTTTCATTTAAATACTATGTTTTTCCTGTGGGTTGGCATAAATATTTTATATCACTCTCCTACCTTTCATCGAAATCAAACAAAAACAAACACGTCAATCCCTCACTCCGATGCAACAAAAGAAGAACCTACATACTTCCACAATAAATTATCATTAGCACTAGCTGCTCCCACTCGCTCCGCTTCTAAACAATACCCAAGAAAAGCTGTTCAGTAAATTTTGCGTTAAAAAATATAACTTGATCATCCAAACTTGTACAAATACAATAAATATTTTTTAAATTTCAGTTTTGCACAACATGTGCTTAGAGGCTGGTCTGGAACCAATGGAGCTCACACAGTCGGAAAGTGAAGCGGAACAGGCACGACAACCTGCTAACGTCGTGCCTTCTGCAGCTGTAGGGTTACTGGAAGGACGGGCTGTACGACAGCGCATTATTACTGAACTAAATACATAATTTTTTTACCTATTTTATAACATACAAGAAATTCCAAAAATTTTTTTTTGCTTTCTATTTTTCTTTTTAAGTGTCCCTCTATCCATTTTAGTCAAAAATACAAAATGTACAGACAAAAAATATTTTTACAGTTTTATTATATGTATAGATTTGCTCGTAAAGGGTCACTTATTTTACCAATTTAAATATCGTCTTATTACGCACTTGTGCGTTATTGTGATGTAAGACGCACGGTTTATCACGATGCTCCGTCTAAAAACGAACGATACTTTTTTAAATCTTAGCAAAAGAGTTTTTATGTCTGAAAAGTGGTCAACATTTTAAGAATAAAATAAATAAATAAACATTTAATTCTTTAAATTAATTTTAACAATAAATTAAAACCATTTATTGATGGTTAAACAAACTTACCTTAATGAAGTTTGACCATAATTATACAAGACGTTGCTTCCGAAGATATTTAATCAAATTCACTAAGCAGCTCGCTCTGCTATGTACTAGGCATGACACAATTTTAAGAGATCTGAGAATAAAATAAAATAAAATAAAATAAAAGAAAATTAGTCCAGACATCCTATTTTCGCCCCACCGTTAGTTACGTCAGTGGCCGCCGCGCGGCACCTCTTCATTCCTTTAGAACCAAATTTCGGAATGTGGCGCTAGGGATATGGTAAAACGTATTATACTTATTGATTGGGACGGGCGGGTTATAAATATCTTCGGAAGCAACGTCTTGTATAATTATGGTCAAACTTCATTAAGGTAAGTTTGTTTAACCATCAATTATACTACGACGTTGCTTCCTCGATATTTAATCAAATTCACTAAGCAGATGTTTAGAGCCATTGCGAAATTTGCAAGATTTTTATTTTCATATCATTATAATAATAATTATTATTTTTAATGTGATATATTAAAAGTGGTTCCTTAGATACTTTGATATAGGATGGTTAATAACATGAATAAATTCAAATGCAGTTGTATCTACAACTGTCTTCCACAAGGATAGGTATCAGATATAAAGGAAAATTTTAAGAAACTGGGAAAAAAAAATTCTTCGAATAGGCTATGTAATGCAATGCCAATACAGTTTTTTTCATTTTGTAAAGCATATGGTTTAAATTATTCCAGCTTATCAAAAAACATTGTTTAAGTTCTGTAGAGTACAGACTTTGGTTGCTAACCTTGATATTTTGGGAGAAAAAATGTCAAGTAGTTAACAAGAAACAGATTAAAAGTCCTATATGTATACCATGGGACAATAATTAACAAAAAACAAATTAACACTATAGTTATTTCATGTGAGACAGGATATTTAAAAGGCTATTCCCAAAATAGGATATGTTTACTCAAAAACGTAAATATTTACTAAGAGAAATGTGATGAACATTTTTTAGTCTGCAATAGCGAACTCAACACAGGCAGAGATGTTTGCCCAGAGTTAATTTTACAAATATCGACTAGAATTTTAACTACCTATTGTCAGGAAGCTTTATTGTATTGATTATAAACATATACTTCTGGGTGGTTAATGTGTCAAGATAAAAGGACACGATACTAATTTAAGATTTTTTACTCTAAGTACTAAGTACTCGAGAAATATCTTTACCTGACAAATATATATTAATTAGCAAGGGGAAAAAAATGAATAATGCAAATTTTGAGTTCAGTACATTTCTGCTGAAATATACTCGTAAAACTACACTATTTTTATAGACTGTACTTAGTTGAATAGGTATATAGATGAATCGGCCACAGCCATGTAGTATAAAATATTGATAGTATTAGGTACCACAGTACGATGACTTCACTATAACTTTTGTTATGAGTACATACTCGTATGTATATGCCTTTAGTTAAAACTATTAACGAAAGACTGAATTCTATAGACGAAACTAAAGTGTACTTACTGTACAAGCTTATTATGTACCTATTAAAAAGAAAAAAGTTATGATACTTAGTTTTCCGAAACAAGAATCTATCAAGAGGGTTTTTAATTGTGATTAGATTCTCGATAATAGATCTTTCTTGTTCCAAATAGTAAATTACTCACTCAAGTCATTGCAGATGACCTTTGCTAGGGGTAATTTTTTGTTGTAAATTTGGAATAAATACAGTAGCTGTAGAAAAAATAAAGGTCAATTTTATACTACTTTATATCTTTTTTTTTTTTTTTTTTTATCACAAAGATAGATATCTATAATTATGCATCCAGTTGTTAAAATTTAATTTACTCGAGTTAACGTAGAATATTCAACACATCTACGATCAGAGCTAAAAGATGAGACCATATTGACAATTTGAATAAATCTACATAAACAGAAACTAAAAATAAAATCAACGTACTGAGTATCCAATATTGTTCAGTACTATGCTTGCTTAAGCTAGAGCTAATGTCTAATTCTTAAGAAACAAGTGCTTTGTTATCTGCCTTTAATTTGTCCAAAATAGAAAGCACTACTCTTACCTGGCTTAAGGCACTTTTATTCCATTTATAAGGTGCTTTAGAGAGTTGCTGTTGTAGAACTACAATAACCATAAAAGCCTGTTAGATTGAAAAGCTTGATCATGTATAAGTATTGAAATATAGTATGTAATAATAAGTAAGTATATAATCTCAGTTTGTATTAGGCATTATTACTTATTGAATTTGGATGCAATCTGCAAAAATCAATCAAGAAGCTGAATCTTTATGTATTATAATCTTTATGTATGTGTTCTTTATGTATAAAGATACATGGGCAACTTTCAGTGAAGTTAGTTGCTAATTATGAAGAGATAAAGACAGGTATCGGGTATTGACCCGATATTGGGTGATTCCGGAGTCATCCGGACTGACAGTGAAAATATTTCATTATACATACCTACTTTTAGGAGAAAATTGATCGCCTGAACAGTTTATTTAAAATACTGTCAAATTGACGCCACACTCAAAAGTGACATGAAGTACCTGTTTTATAATATGAAATATAAAGGAAATAACTGATTGATCGAGTGATCAGTCGATTTATTAAAAGTATTGAATAAATGTACCAGACGTGTATATTGTAAATTATCTAAATTATGTACATTTGGCGAATAATCATCTCGATTGATGAGTGGATTTCCTTTCCTCAGTTTACCGAACTCCGTTTTATTAAAAGTATTGAATAAATGTACCAGACGTGTATATTATAAATTATCTAAATTATGTACATTTGGCGAATAATCATCTCGATTGATGAGTGGATTTCCTTTCCTCAGTTTACCGAACTCCGTTTCCCAACTTCCTCTTGGACTATATGTGTGATACCCCAATGTTTAGATATTTGGTATGAGTACATACCTGTTATGATGACCAGCAATGGTCGGCGATTTTCATCAGTCCTGATGTACAAACATTTATTACAACAGATACATACAGATAATCTGTCACTGCCAATAGTTGTGAGACTCGAAGTTCGCGTTTAACTGAAATGAACAGAGCTGAGTTAATACTGACAGTGCATGGTTATAACATCATTATAGTTCGAAGAACTTACGCAGCCAGAAAAATAATACTTGACTGTATCAGTCTAGTAATGTTTTGATAAGTAAGAGATACTTAAAGGGTGTTCGAAATGTATAGTAAGATACACACTTTCGTTACATGGTTATCATCTGATAATAATACTATTTGCATAGTTATACTTTGGATAGAAACTTGTCCACGGAGTTCTATTACGTATATCTGGCTGATAATGTGTAGATTTGGCTACAATCGCATTGTAGTTCTGTATGTGCTAATATAAGTGTGTATAAAATTAGTAAGTAAGTAAAGATACTTTATAAACCAGGCTACGATCGCGTCGTAGTTCTAATGGGTAATAATGTGTATACCTGACTACAATCGCGTTGTAGTTTAATAAGGTAATAATCATCATCATCATCTCGAGTCGAAATGGCAAAAAAATAGAATAATGTGCACACGCGACTACAATCGCATTGTAGTTCTATATGTGCTGTTATATAGGTGTAATATATAAACTAGACTACGATTATATCGTAGTTATATTAGGTAATACTTTACTTAGCGCGAAGATTTTGTAGTTAAGCCTCTTGATTGGGCCCATTTTTCATAAGGAAACTGGGCGGCTGCATATCTTCTGCGTTGTTGTTGTTCTTCTATCGGACTATATGTGCTTGACTATAGTCGCTCTGATTACAATCGCATTGTAATTCTAACCCCGTCTACAATCGCATTGTAGATCTATTGGGTCGGAGCACACGTGACTACAATCGCATTGTAATTCTGTATGTGCTTGACTATAGTGTAAAACCCTGATTACAATCGCATTGTAATTCTAAGGGTAAATATATATCCCTGTCTACAATCGCATTGTAGATCTATTGGGAAGTGCACACGCGACTACAATCGCATTGTAGTTCTATATGTGCATAGCACAGTCCACACGTAGATCACTCGTAGTCCACCCGTAGATCACCCGTAGTCCACCCGTAGATCACCCGTAGTCCACCCGTAGAGTACCCGTAGATCGCCTGTAGACTCCTCGTTGACTACCCGTAGACCAACCGCCATCATCATAGCTATTTTAATGTCCCCAATATTAGCACTGTCCTTCCCCATGGGTGGGTAAGGAGGATTAGGGCATCAAGTGGGCCCAATGGGGTTTGATTGGTTTTTAAGACTGTGAATACAGTTGAGATCGACCCATCCAGTGACTAACGAAGTAACGTTAAAATCGAAAAAAGTCGAAAGCGTACAAAATAGTTACGTACGTTTTTATCACAATAAACAATTAAGCAATTGACGTAACGAATAAAAGTTTACTTTTAAATGATGCAATGATGACAGCTTATGCTTGGCTAAAATCTTGTTTACACAATTATTCCAGGGTTTTCATTATAGAATTGGACCCAGACTTATTGCGAATCTAAATTCTGAACATACTTGTAATATCGTAGTTTAATATGATTAATCCTTCATCAACAAATAACCCAATTGGGCCTTGCGTTTAACTTTTAACGACAGTAAGAACAATCAAGAAATAAGAAGAAAATTATCCATACATATGTAGATTCGTGATTTTGCCACGAAAAAATGTTTTTACAAATGTAAAACATAAACATGCGACGCATATTTAGGTTACGATTCATGTAAAATCGCAACTCGGAACGCGAGATACTATTCGCGATATTGTATTATGTAATATCATGCACAGACAATTCCAAGATAAAAGGAAGGTAGGTGCATAGTTGGGTCAGCGGAAAAAAATCAATTGGTCTAACGACCGTTGTTTGTTGAGTTTATGATTAAATGTTATCAAAGTACCCGCAGGTTTACACAGGTGTGATGTAAAATCACGGTTACGTACGAGTAATAGTAGCCAATGCAACATAAATATGTAGTTAACTAACATTTTGTTAGGAATTATAACTTTTTCAAAGTATAGTTAATATTCAAACCAGATATTCAGGTAATGAAAAAATACTTACATTTTTCGTTGTTTACGAGTGTAATGAACTTAAAGTACGTTATTTTCCACTGACACTGAAGTTATAAATTAATTTTAAGATATTCCAGATACTTGGAATAAAAAGAAAATAAAAAATAAAAAATATTGTTGTAGTGTGTGTGTTGCCATGCCCGCACACAAAAAGCGAATGAAGAGGTGCCGCGCGGCGGCCACTGACGTAACTAACGGTGGGGCGAAAATAGGATGTCTGGACTAATTTTCTTTTATTATATTTTATTTTATTCTCAGATCTCTTAAAATTGTGTCATGCCTAGTACATAGCAGAGCGAGCTGCTTAGTGAATTTGATTAAATATCGAGGAAGCAACGTCGTAGTATAATCTGTAATAAAACACAAAAATATTAATTTACTGTATTGTATTTTCGTTTTCCGAGTTTTATTTAACTCCTCGCAAATAAGTATGTTATAAAACGTCGTATGACATACGTGCGCTTTGAAAATTACAGCGTCTGCTTACAGTAGCCAAACATGTTTTAGTTAACAAGCTAATTATTAAAAAAATGCGTCTTTTTTAGAGTTCCGTACCTCAAAAGGCAAAAACCCTTATAAGATCATTTTGTTGTCCGTCTGTCTGTCAAACTTTTTTTTCTCAGGAACGATTAAAAGTATCAAGTTGAAATTAATATCGAAAACTCGGTCCCACTGTAAAAAAAAAATCAAAATTATACGTCAACGCGATCCAGAGATATTACAGTAAATGTTGCGAATTTTTGCATATATTGCGATTTCAGATAGTTCCTGTTCCCGTTGACCTAAAATTATGATTTAGAATGATTATGTATGATCATCTCTGTTAATTTTATGGTTCCATACCCTAAGGGTGCACAACGAATCCTTATTATTGTGCCACCGCTATCTGTGGCTCTACGGTTTATCTCTGGAACCTGGAACCACAATAACTATGTAGACACTTGAAATTTAGACAAATTAAACTTTTATTATTATGGCCGCATAATACACATACTTATTTGCTAAAAATAGAATCCATACTAATATTATAAATGCGAAAGTTTGGATGTGAGTTTGTGAGTTTGTGAGGATGTTTGTTACTCAATCACGCAAAATCTACTGGACGGATTTCGATGAAATTTGGTACAGAGGTAGATAATGACCTGGAATAGCACATAGGCTACTTTTTATCCCGGGAAAAAGCACTGTTCCCGTGGGAAATTCACGCGGGCGAAGCCGCGGGCAAAAGCTAGTAATAAATAAGTTACATCCTACTAAAATGACATTTGAAATGTATAAAAATAGGGATGTATTTTTCTGATTGGCCTAGGTTTAGTGATAATGTAAAATAGTATCGTTTATTAAATTGGGTGTAATAATTGTAATATCTCGATCTGTTGTAATTTTGACTTGAATATAATTTTAATATATGTTTTATATACCTACTTAAATAGTAATTTGTTAACATTATTATAAATATAACTTAGCTTTCGCCCGTGTGAGTTTCGCTTAGATGAAAAATCTTTTTTGTTCCTAACTGTAGTAACCTAAACTCCAGTACTCAAAATTTCAGCCATTTGGTTATCCCGTATCCCGCGGGAATATATTAGATGCTTACTCGTAACATTGCAATTTTAAAAGAGCAGTCCGTTGAGACTATATTATGCAATTACCATTACTGATGACTGACATGACTTATTACTGTGCCCACGACTTCGTCCGCCCATTAATTATTATTGTTAATACGAGTATTAATATCATCAAAGCGAATGGAAAAAAAGGAATGGTTTTCTATTTTTTTCCATATCTCTCATGAATAGTCACAGGTTACAGTTTTTTTTTATATGTATAGACCATATGTATGTACATATAGATATAAAAATAAATATTTAATTTTGATTAAATCCAATCTTTATTTTTATTACAAACCTCATTGTGTAGAAAATAATCAAAATTATACGTCATAGGATATATTACCGTATAAATGTTGCGATATTTCGCATAATTTGTTTTTCAGACAGGAATCTAATCCTATGGGGTATCTTCTGCCCATTGACTAAAATTGTGAAATTTGGCAACAAAGGTACTACTGGCACTACCCATGCCTCTTCAGTAATGGCATGTAGAGGCATCGGGGTGTTTTTAGTGGGTCCAAGTCCCACACTATTGAGAAGTGAAGCGGTATGCGAAGGCATTTTCACCTCGATAAAAAAAAAAGGTTTTTGTTTATGTAGTATCGATACAAAATGTCGATGCTTAGTTGTAAGGTCACATCACTTTCATACACTGTCATTAAATTTGGAAAACGTTTTTCGGCTTCATTTGACAACCAAGCTTATCAGTCTATTAAAGAATGATTTTTTTTTCTATGTCTATGGTCTGGGGCAGCAGTCCATCAGTCAGTGGGTTAGACGCTCAGTCTGGCATCAGTATTACCAGACTGATGGACCAGACTGATAACACATTGAGCGTGTAACATCCGTCTATGAAGTCATCTGGAACAATTTTTTTTTTATTTGGGTCTCGGGAAAATCTCTCATAGACTAATGTCAAAGAAAAAAATGCTAATGTCGAAATTGACGCATTTCCATTTTAACTTCTCGTAATTCTTCTTTCAATGAGTTTATGGCCTGACGCACACCCTCCAATATCTCCATTTTTTTTTCTTCTAATTGGAACATTTGTGTCCGCACGTCGGGACGTGTCGGATAAATACTCCCTGAAAGATAATAAATAAACATTAAATAAAATTAGGTGTCGCAGATGATATTAGTAATTAAAAATTTACATACTTACTGTCTCTAACTCTGTATCTAGTTCTCCGAGTTCTTCGAGGTTGTTCAATGTTTTCGACCACAGGCGTTCGCGTTGCTTCCGCATTAGGCGAGTCATTCATAGCTACAAAATACGTAAATACATAACTATATGAATATAAAAAGAATGTTATTAGTTACCTTTATTATTGACTTTTTGTTAAGTATGCTAACTGTGAAATACAAGTATTTTATACTCAAATGGAGATTCTAATCATATACTGATACTGTAAACAAAACTTACTAAATAAAGACTTTATTTTTAAGTACTATATAAAATACCAAAAACTTCACAGCTCTGCGACCGAAATAATAGGTAGAATTTGTCATTAGTATTCTTAATTTCTTACGCATATCAATGCCTGCAAACGCAGCCGAAGGAGTCAGTTGCTCGGTGCGAGAGACATCAACCATCTCGGAATCTGTAGGTATATATTTCTAAATAAATTTTCAATTTACTTGTAGATATTGTACTGCGATGTAAAAATTAAAAAAGTCCAAACCAACAAAGTGGTGTTTTTGCTTTATAATAAGAACTTACTATGAAACGTAGTCTCTAAGCTTTCCAAAAATGGGGCTAAAATGCTAACTGAAACAAAAACAAATATGTACGTATTATAAACAGCGGTGGTACGCCACATATAAAACCCTTGTCACAAATTTGTGTAGGTACATACCAGATTGGTGGCTTGTTTGGCTGGCAGCTGGAGGGGTGGGTACACTGGGTGTAGTATTCAGCTCTCCGTTTGTTTGCTGCAAAAGTATTGAGAGGCACATGCGTTAGTAGGTATTACCTTATTTTCAAAGTATAAACTAGGTATATTCAAATAAGAAAGACAAATTACTTGAAAAAACATATAAATCAATACAAAATCAATACAACACATAAATACCTGTGGGAATGCATCTACGAAAGCGGTAGTTTCTGGGAGACCGTAATGATCTCCCATTATTTCAGCTACGGCCAAATTAATACCTCTCAGAGGTTGCGCCGTGGAAGGACCTCCACCGGTGGCTCTTGCTGATCTATTAGCAGCAGCTTGCGCTTTTTTTGAAGCATATTTTTTATCGGCCCACATCTGTAGGAATTATATAAATATTAATTTATTAAAAAAGAGCAAAAAGGTTCAAAAGATATAGAGGAATATTTATTTTCATAAATGCATATATCTCAAAAACGGCGGAACCGATTTCGTTGCGCAACGAACTTAAAAAATCTATGGATAGTTGCTACACGTATTCTTACTCGTAATATCATCGAAATTAATTCAACGGTTCGAGAGTTATCACAAACCTACCTACATACATACAAACAATGTGTTTTCGCCCTAACTTGAATTATAGCCCTCGCTCGCTTCGCTCGCTCGGTCAATTAGTTAGGATTAACAAATATACCTACTTACCTTTTGCCACTGTTTGGCGCTTTTCTGGCAACCTCCTAGAGGCCAGTCAGCTCGTCCCATTTTCGACGACAATGCTGGCGGCCTTCTAGCTCGTGATTTAAACGACCACGAGCTAGATCCAAATTTTCCCGCATAAAATTCAGCATTGCCGCCATCTGCTCTGCAGTTGCCGCAGTCATTATTTGAAACACCTAATATATCTCATATATTTATGTTGAAGAAAATTCACAACTAGCTTGAGAAAATTGACATATCAACTCATGATATCAAAGGCGATTTTCTGACAGCTAAATTAAGAAAAAAAAATCAGTATAAAAAGTCTCAACGGTTCGGTGCAATAAAGTGTTGATCTATCTTCTATCTAATCCTAACTAATATATATTAAATGGCATCGGCACGCCAAGAAGAAGAATGCGAAGTGAGTTTATTTATTACTTTTGTGTTTTAGTTACCTCTTCACGTTTTATCCACTGAACAAATCTTCCTGAAATTTTGCATCACATAGAACTACTGAGAAGGACATACCATTCATCCCGAGAAAAAGCATTGTATCCGCGAGATTTATAATAATAATCTATAGATTGCCATAGAGCAACACGAATTCACGCGTGCGGAAGTCCTTGTTGCTCGAAGTATTTACACTATATCGTGTAATAGATATATGCTAGAATATTATGTAGCAAACGCGCACAGTCATTTTGGCACTCGTCATCTTTAGGAACCCTTGCCAACGGATAAATTTGAATACCAACAGATCATACTTAAAAATGTTGTATAGTTTAGATCATCATCATCATCAGGGGGTGCCATCTTCAAAATGAAGTTTGGAGGCCAGCATGCGGTATCTTTCCCGGTCATGAGCGGCCCGTTTTAGTCTCCAAAACCTAAGTCCTGTCCAGGTCGTGATGTCGTCTATAGTTTAGATACCATTCTTATTTGTTCCATGGTAGATACCATAGAACAACAAGGACTTCCGCACTTAGTCCGTGTTTTTCTATGGTACTTATAAATTGTATAAAACTTCTTTGGTAGGAACCTACTTTATCATTTTAGTTTTCTTGACATCTTTTTGATGGATTGACCTTCACTGTTGCCAGCTGTTAATATTTACCCCTTATTATTAAATAATAATGAGTAAGTACAATTCATAAATAGCATAAATAGGTAACATAGAACACACGGCAAACCGCGACTAGAAGTTCTAAATAAATATAATATGTATAGCCTGACCAGGAATATAAAAACCCTCGCCATGTTGCGGAAAAGCAATAGAACTAATTTCTTACACTGGCAACTAATTTAAAAACCTATATATTATATGTATACAAAATAGCAGTCGGGGATGTGAGGGGAGGGGGGGGGCATATGCCCCCGTGGTCCAACTCTATAGATCCGCTACTTCTTTCAATAATGTTGCAATATAAAACGCATAAGTGCTGCAGGGTGCGGGTTTTTGTATTTCTGGCAGGCTTTAATTATTTTCACATACTTTTTTGAAAATAAAATTACACTTGTTTTTGGAAAAGAAGCAGATATTCAATATTTTATCTAATCAGAAAATCAATGTAAGTTTAAACGTGTACCTAACGATAACACGAATCAAACATTCTCAAATTAACTCCCTAAATTTCTGGTAAATCTGAATAGGGAATCACTTAAATATACAATTTCATATTTCACTTGGCTTATAAAACTATTCTCATTAAGCCATATTGCGGCAAAGATTTGATAAAGCAAAATTATACTTCAATTTTACTTGAATCATATATACAGATTACCCCGGACTTCAGGAAATGATAATGTATCTTAAAATTATAACATATTTCTTTAAAAATTGAGCTTATCGGCAAATGCCGGTTAATTACTCATGCAATCCCTACACAGTTTGCCAATATATTTTTTTGTATTGTCTATACATTCCAAATGTTTTTTTATAATAGTGTGTGTGGACGGATACACACACATCTAATCATTGTATGTGTACATGGTGTGTATCCATCCATCTGTGAAACGAAGTACGTGCCTGAACTGTCAAAACCCAATGGTGGACGACCCCCTGATTGAAAGTAATCATGACTACATCAATCATGATAACTTTTAATCTAGATTATTTTAATATATTCATAATTATTTTCAATCATGATTACATTTGTAATCGTTAGTTTTGATCACAGTAGTCAGTAATCTGATTACATGCGTAGTTTTGAATATTTTTTTAAGCATTTTGATAATAAACTAGCTTTCGCCCGCCGCATCGCCCGCGTGAATTTCCCACGGGAACAGTGCTTTTTCCTGGGATGAAAGGTACCCTATATCCTTCTCCGTACTTCCAGCTATGTGTATGCGAAATTTCAGGAAGATTGGTTCAGTAGATAAAGCGTGAAGAGGTAACAAACAAACAAACCAACAAACAAACTCACTTTCGCATTTATAATATTAGTTAGGATGCGCTTCGATATCCAATCTTGTATGTCTGCGAGCTGTGATATAAGTATGGATTTCGCAAAACGTTCAATTTGCAAAATGTTCAGTTCGCAGAATGTCCAATACACAGAATGCCTAATTCACAAAATGTTAATTTCGCAAAATGTCCCATTCGCAAAATGACCAATACATTTTACAAACATTTGCAAAATGTTCAGTTCGCAGAATGTCCAATACACAGAATGCCCAATTCGCAAAATGTTCATTTCGCAAAATGTCCAAATCGCAAAATGTCCAACACGCAAAATGTCCAGTTCGCAGAATGTCCAATTTGCAATATATACATTTAATTCAATATTCGATTTGGACATTCTGCGAACTTGACATTTTGCGTGTTGGACCTTTAGCGAATTGGACATTTTGCAAATTGAACATTTTGCGATCGCTGGACATTTTGCGAATTGGACATTCTGCCTCAACATATCTTTATTGCGATAACTGTAATAGATCACCTCAGAAGCTCTCAGAGCTTCGAGATAGTTTTTCACTACGAAATCACTCGCACAGATTGTTAGAAGCGAGAGGGCAGATGTTTTACATCAAAAACAAGCAAACCTTACTTACCTAAAACGATTGTACGAAAATGATGACGTACTTTATTCGTTATTCTAGTGACGGATAATATCATGGATAATTTATTCGTGGCCAATTTATCCTCGGATGATTTATTCGTGAATTAATCAAAAAAAGTACCTAATTAAAAAAAGTAATCAAAAAAGTAATCAAAAAAAGTAATCTAACTACAATTACAAACTAATAATCTGTAATCGCAATCCTTAATCATTAATCTGATTACATTTTGCCCATCTCTGTTTACGATAAGAATTATCTGTTTAATAAAGAACATCTATATATCATAAACACACTAAGTACCGTGCCTTTTTTTTCTAATTCCATTTTATTTCTCTTTATATCTGATTTGTCGCTTTGAATGTTAAAATGTGTCGATATTTGTTTTTGAAAAATTATATATTTTGTGGAATTTAGCACACTACACAGTCCCCGAGAGAAGACTTAGGCAAAAGCTAGTTCGAACCAACCAAGCTGATAGCGAGGCCGAAGGCCGAGCTTTCAGCTGGTTGGTTCCCCATATATTGGTTCCCCTATATATATAAAGCTGCATTACCACTCACTGACTGACTCACTCATTGACATAGTTTGTTTGTTCCACGGAATTGCGAACTTGGAAAAAGTAATGATGGGGAAGTGTGGAGGGGAGGACTGTAAGGTCGAGAAAAATACGAAAGTGGAACTTGGAGCAGTTCCGGACTGATATGGGGTACTGCCCGCGGAAACCATAATAGATAGGTGGGGGTGCTCGACCAAATGTCATAGAGGACCCTGGGCAACGACCACAGTCGGCGGTAGTCTATGGTTTTTTTGAGTTTTTTTTTCTCCATACTAAATTTTATTTTTCCATACAAACTTGACTGGGGATTTTGGGGGATAAAACGGACTCGTAGAGATTTACCGTCATAGACAATATTGTATGTTGTGACCGTGGGACCCCCGGACTGACAGGTTTTTATTTTTGTCGAAATTTTTTTCGATGCGTTTTGTATGGGCCTGCCAAGTCACCAGCCGGGGAGCCGAGGCCGTAGGCCGAGGCTCCGTGGCAAGCGAGGCCGAAGGCCGAGCTGCGTGTAAATCGAGGGCTGGGGGGGCAGGAGCGAGCCGAAGGCCGAGCTCCCCCAAGCCGCGGCAAGCGAGGTCGGAGGCCGAAGCTTGCGCCTGCGAGGCCGCAGGCCGAGCTGCGTCCAGGCGAGGCCGAAGGCCGAGCTCCGTCTCGTGCGAAAAGAATTGGGCGAGGCCGAAGGCCGAGCCATTCATGGATGACGTGATGATGACAACTCATACCTCAAGTCACCAGTCGGGGAGCCGAGGCCGAAGGCCGAGGCTCCGCGGCAAGCGAGGCCGCAGGCCGAGCTGCGTATATGAATCCGAGAGGCGAGGCGAGGCCGGAGGCCGAGCCCCTCCTCCAGCCGGGGCAAGCGAGGCCGTAGGCCGAGCTGCGTTTTAACAGCAAAGAGCATAAGGCAAAGTACTCTTTCGGCTCTTCACCTAATCCCAACCGACAACATTTCTTTGTAGATGACTTTTTCATAATTTCCCTAAAATTTTTCGTGCAATCACAACTGCATAAAAATTACTGCCCTGTACAGCACGCGAGGTGCTTGCACCTCGCGCAGCCACGCAAAACTAGTCAAGTTCTATAGCCAGTCACATTGTTATATTGCCATATTTTATGAGCTTCATTTGTAATTGACTCTCCCTGTGGCTCTTTCTATTCCAAGGCTCAGTTACACGTACCGAGTAAATCGGCGAGACAGTAAATCGCGAGTGAACGCTACTCGGCCGAGACAGTGACCCGGCGTGATATAAGCGAGTAGCTGTTTACACGCATCTAGCATTTAGGACAGACAGTGCAGTGTTATCGAGCGAGGCTACAGTGAGGACGTGAAATACTGCGCGGCAGTGGCGTTATGATGGGCATGATCGAGTGGCGAGTGGCGAGACAGTCCGTTTACACGCACCGAGTGAGCGCACGAGACAGTGCGGGGAAGCGGGAAAAGGTCACTCGCCGTTCACTCGGCCTAGTAAGTAGAACTGGGTCCGAGCTACTGTCTCGCCCATTTGCTCGGCGGAGCACTCGGCGTAGTGTTCAGACGCACCGAGTACTAGGAATTCACTCGGCGATTTACTGTCTCGCCCGTTTACTCGGTACGTGTAACTGGGGTATCATGGCTGGGTCTCGGTCATTATACGGAATGCAATATACGCATTAGTTGCGTTTAATTATTAAGATAGTTATTTGCTGCTGTCATCTCCATTTCATGCACTAGCTGATATATCAACAACTGTTTAAAAGATTTAATATACGATGCTTAACATTTTATCAATAAGGTACATTAAATATGTGTACATCCGCGTTCTGACAATTGATATTCAGCTTATTTAGAGCTCTAGTCACTCGAAAAAACCCATATAAATAGGTGACCGGACAACTTTTTTTTTTGTTGCTTCTTTGAAATAATCAGTAGTATCCTTTGTATGTTCTTTCTGTAAATGGTGCAATAAAGTGTTGATATATCTATCTATCAGTAAAAGAATCACATCAATAAGCAAAGTATCTCCCAAGATATAGTAAAAACAATTCACATTTTTAAGCGATGTTTGGACAATACCAAAACGCCCCTAACTAAACGTACATTCATATGACGTCACGCGTAGAAAGTGGACTTTCCCAAAAAGTTTGAACTCTAATAAATTAGCTCAGGAGAATAAACTCGCGCTGAAAAATGTGTTTAAATATATGAATTCTATCATAAAATTACATACTTTTAACAATTCTTATACATACCTTGTCTGGTCCCCTATTAGTACACGAGAAAGTACTAGATAGCAGGTTTCCTCTCGATGTTTTCTTGCACCCTATGGAATCTTGAAAGTCATACGTAAATACATAGTCCATGAGAATACTTTTTACCCTATGTCCTTCTTAGAGCTTCAAACTATAGTCGGGGCTGAGAATTTTCAGTTGTATGGAGGTGGTCACATTAAATCCTACGATGGTGATTTTTATAAACTACATAGATTATGATATTACAACTGCAAATTTAAGTGTAAAAAAAAAATCATCACCGCCGTTTTTTTTTAAACGCTATTATAAGACTCATATTGTTATAACTCTCAAACAAAAAATCCTACCAGGGTGATTTTTTATTACATGTTTCCTTACGAATAATAAAAGCTTGATTTAAAAAATCACCAATAAATAACAATCCGAAATGGATTTTTTTATGAGTTGTAATTTTTATACTTTAAAAACATCCTGTACAAAAACAAAAAATCCAGCAATGGTGACTTTTATATATTATTCGTATACTATTGTAATGAACCATATCCTCAATTTTTATAATGGAGGAAGAGGTCTCATAGATATAGTCAACCTACATAACACACAAATAAAAAATTTAAGACAGTATTTTTTCAGTAGAATAGAGTCATCAAATCTACATAAAGCAATAGCCTGTAATGACAAAAAGTTTACACCCCTTAATCTACGCGATCAAACGACACAGTCCAATGAATTACTAACTGACAATAAGACAAAGATTTCTGAATGGGCCCAAAAATCTCTACATGGAAGACATCGCTCAGACCTATGCCATCCACATGTCGACAAAGAGGCGTCGAACGCGTGGCTCAGTCGAGGCGAGCTCTTCCCGGAGACGGAAGGCTTCATGCTGGCCATCCAGGACCAGGTGATTGAAACGAGAAATTACCAAAAGTATATTATAAAAAACACAATATCTGATACTTGCCGAAGATGTAATAGTTTACCAGAAACCATCCAGCACATAACAGGTGCATGCAAATCCATAGCCCAGACTGACTATAAACATAGACATGACCAAGTAGCTAATATCATACACCAAAATCTCGCTCTTCAATATAACTTCATAGAAACCATACAACCCTACTATAAATATATACCTCAAACAGTTTTAGAAAATAACACGACCAAACTATACTTTGACCGAGCCATCCTGACTGACCGCACAATACATTACAACAGACCTGATATCACAGTTATTAATAAAGCTGATAAATCTGCTTTTCTTATAGACATCGCCGTACCAAACACACATAACCTGCAAAATACAATAGCTGAAAAACTTTCCAAATATATTGAACTTAAAGACGAAATTAGAAGAATCTGGCACCTCCAAAAAGTAACAATAGTTCCAATTGTTCTCTCTTCTACCGGCGTTATTCCTAAACAACTACATCAATCACTCCAAACATTAAACCTATCGCCCCATACTTACAACCTACTGCAAAAAGCTGTCATATTAAATACTTGTCGCCTAGTTAGAAAATTTTTGCAATCAGACACCGATTCTTCCATAAACACATCCGTCACCCAGCCATCCATACCTCGACAATTGCATCGTATAGATAATACTCCCCATGATGATACTGCTCTCCCCCATCAAGACATACAGAATTTCAGCTCCAGCACAAGCGAAGAAGTGACACAAAGTGACGACAATGATCCCTTACCTGATATTCACTTGGCTTAGGCCCGTGTTTATCAGTATACCGGTTTATCGGAAACCGAGGAACTAAAAGAAATATAATAATAATAATAATAATAATTTTATTTCGGAAAAGTCCATAGAAAAGGGTATAAGGGTGATTTATGAGGGTACAACAGTTTTTTTTAATAACTTTTATTATTTTTTAATTCTACAGTCAAGAAAATTGTATATTCGTACGTAATGTGAATTATTCAATCTTAATTTTAAAAAACGACTCATGTTTATGAACCCGATTTCCTGTAATTAAATAAAAACCATATTGACATTTATAACATTAAAAATACATTTTATGACTAGAAAGCCTTATTATAAACCGGCCAACTTTTATTTACAGGTAAATGAAGTCTTATTAATTAATTGTGAACAGTAATCTCTATTGTAAACTTTTTTGTTTACGAGCAATTCAGTATAGTTTATTTACCCCTCCCATTTCATATCGGATCATCAAAATTCTTTTTTTATATAAGGATGTCTAGAAACATCAAAATAATGTTAAGTATAAGAATCATGGTTGTAGGAATTTGTCGGTAAAAAAATTAAATGCCCCGCCTACTATGTGTATGCGATATTTTAGGAAGATTGGTTCAAGGGGTAATAAACAAACTCACTTTCGCATTTATAATATTTTCGGGATAGGATTAGTAGTATTAATTTATGTATAAATTGGTTTAGTCATACTTACAAGGTTTAGTTATTTTAACACTTTTTCCTCACTGTACATTTAGTAGTTGGATGCATCTAAATATAAATTTGCATCCTGCAGCCGGTAAGACGTAGGATGCGTAGGATCAACTAATAATTTGATTTAACACCACTTTTAATTTTGTAAATATTTGTATACTCATGTAGTATATGCCATTAAGTTTATCTTTATCATCAGTTACAGCTCCCGTTGTGCCATCATCAGTTACAGCTTCTATAGTGCCATCATCAGTTACAGCTTCTGTTGTGCCGTCATTAGTTACAGCTCCTGTTGTGCCGTCATCAGTTACAGCTCCTGTAGTGCCATCATCAGTTACAGCTCCTGTTGTGCCGTCATCAGTTACAGCACCTGTTGTGCCATAAGTCATAAGTTGTTGTTCTCTCTCTCTCTCTCAGCCGAAAGACGTCCACTGCTGGACAAAGGCCTCCCCCAAGGATTTCCATAACCACCGGTCCTGCGCTGCCCGCATCCATGCGCATCCCGCGACCTTCACCAGGTCGTCGGTCCACCGAGTGGGAGGCCTGCCAACACTAAGTTTTCCGGTTCGTGGTCGCCACTCGAGAACTTTTCTGCCCCAACGGCTATCTGTTCTACGAGCTATGTGCCCCGCCCACTGCCACTTAAGTACTTAATCACGCAAAATCTACTTGACGGATTTTGATGAAATTTGGTTCACAGATAGAAAAATGAAAGAAAAGAAAAGAAAAGAAAAGAAAAGAAAAGAAAAGAAAAGAAAAGAAAAGAAAAGAAAAGAAAAGAAAAGAAAAGAAAAGAAAAGAAAAGAAAAGAAAAGAAAAGAAAAGAAAAGAAAAGAAAAGAAAAGAAAAGAAAAGAAAAGAAAAGAAAAGAAAAGAAAAGAAAAGAAGAAAAGAAGAAAAGAAAAGAAAAGAAAAAGAAAAGAAAAGAAAAAGAAAAGAAAAGAAAAGAAAAGAAAAGAAAAGAAAAGAAAAGAAAAGAAAAGAAAAGAAAAGAAAAGAAAAGAAAAGAAAAGAAAAGAAAAGAAAAGAAAAGAAAAGAAAAGAAAAGTCATACATTTGGCTTTTAAAACCAAAACGGTCTCTTCTCAGCATGTGTCGTGGACTTGTTATAATACTTTTTTTATCCCAAAATTCCCATGAGAGCTACTTAAATAAGATAGATTTGATGTGTGAGACATAACAAAATCACTCAAAGTTCGTTTATTACTCAATCACACTATCTACTAGACGGATTTTTATGAAATTTTGTCCGAAAAATACCGAGAATAGGTACTTTTTATCTCTAAACTTACTGCTAGTTTTTTGATAAAGTATTACTCTATAGAGGATGTTTTGCTCACATTCTTGAGTACTTTCCCCCCTAGAGAGCACAAAACATCCTATATATATTACAAACTACTTCCAGAAGTGATCTAAATAATAATATAACTAAACTACATCACCTTTTTTTTTTTTTTTTTTTTTTTTTTTTTTTTCGCAGGGGGAAATGCTTTTACACACTGAGTGTGGGACTCCTACTACCCACTAAAACCCCCTGCGGCGTTTCCGCACCTGCCGTTGTTGGGGGCGTCATGGGATCGCGAACATTCTACCACGACGCCCCTCGGCTTTGCCCTCACGTGGCGAGGTGACGGGCGTATTGTGCCCGCCGCCTGCCCCTTCGTCCTCGCCGTCGGGGAGGCGCTTCGGCTCGCGCCTCACGCTTCCTCTCGGCGGCCTCCTTCTGCGACATTACTGTTTCACAGAAGGAGGAGAATGCATCCCAGCGATTCTCGCTGCTCAGCATCTTATTGATGATGCTGCGCAGCGAGAAATCGTAGTTGCCCATTGTCACTGTCAGGGCCACCCTTTCAGCAGCCCATTTTGCGCAATCTGCCAGAGTGTGTTGGGCCGTGTCGTCCGGCTCCCCACACTCATGGCAGACTGGGCTTTCCTCCCTTCCTATTTTGTGCAGGTAATGACCGAAGTACGGGGAAAGAAGAAACGGGGAGTTTTCAAGCTCGACTCTCCATCGCTCTTTCAATCTATCGACGGCCAACTGACGGACCGCCCGCATTTCCACTGGAGCGGGCTTTTCTGCCAAAGCCCGCCTCCTTGCCCGCTCCCAGTACATTTCCGCCTGTATCTTAGCGTCCAAATCCCACGGCGGGGTGCCGGCCAGTGCGCATGCTGCCGCCCAAGCCACCGTCACGTAGGCCCGAGCTATGCGATTGGCCACCACTTTTTGTGGCCTCCGCAGCTGGGCCAAATTGACTCTGGAGAGCCTATCCCACCAATTTGGCGCCCCGTACAGCGCCATGCTCCTTGTTACTCCCGCATAGAGTTTGCGGCACGGGGCGCTAGGCCCTCCAATGTTGGGCAGCAGCCGGCCCATGGCCGATGCGGCGCCGACTATCCGGGGAGCCAGTTGTTTAAAGTGCTCCCGGAAGTCCCAGCGTGGGTCCAGGATGATTCCCAGGTACTTGATGTACGGTTTCACCTGGACCCTTTCCTCGCCGATGGGAATGGACGCTCCATCAGGCGGTTTCCACCCCCTTTTCCAGGCGATGACCTCACATTTGTTGAGGGCCACCCTGAGTCCCAGCAGCCTGACGCGGGTGACCATCAAGTCTGCTGCGACCGCGGCTGTCCTGAGGGTACTCTCCAACTTCTCCCCCCAGACGGCCACCATCGTGTCATCTGCATAGCAGATGATAGTCATCCGGGGGAGCAGAACCCCGCGGATGGCCCAGTCGAAACCGATGTTCCACAACAGAGGCCCTAACACAGACCCCTGGGGAACACCGCAGGTCATCGCCCTCACTTTCCTCCCCTCTCTGACCTCGTAGTGCACTACCCTCTCAGTAAGGTAGTGCCCTACGAAGTTTCTTAGGTAGAGGGGCACTCTGTGGTATTTGAGTGCCTCCTCAATTACCTCAAATGGGAGGGAACCGAAGGCATTTGCTATATCCAGCGAAACACCAACGGCCCCTCCCTTCCTGTCTGTGGCCTCCTCCTAGAATTTTTGAAGGGTCCCCTATAGCGTCTACGGTCGACCGCCCTTTCCTAAAGCCGAATTGGCGGTCCGACACGTTTGGTCCATAATTTTCAAGATGATGGATGATCCGGAAAGCCACGATGCGTTCTAGCATTTTCCCGGTTTCATCCAGCATCAGTAGGGGCCTCCAACCCGAGGGGGAGTCCTCGGGCCGGCTTTCCTTTCTGAGTAGGCAGAGCCTGCCCTCTTTCCACGGCTTTAGAAACCGCCCTGACGACAGACAGTCGTCGAATAATTGCCTGAGGCGGCTTCCAAGGTGTTTTAGGGCCACCGGTAGTACAAGACCGGGGACGCCATCTGGTCCAGGGGCCTTTTTGCAAGCCGTTAGGCGCGACACTCCCCGGTCAAATTCTTCATCCGTCACCGGTGGCACTTCCGCCGTAGTGGGCTCCCGCTCGGGGACCGACATTCTCGGAGGAGTAAATGATTGGGCCATTGGGAATAGGCCTTCGACAATCCGTTGGAGGAGGCCCGGTTCTAGGGAAGCCATGGGGGGGGCGTAGCGCATTTTGTTGCGTACAACCCTATATAGCCTCCCCCACGGGTCCCTGTCCAGCGAAGCCAACAATTGCTCGCGGGCGTCGTCTTTGGCCCTGGCGATTGCTATCGACAGCTATTTGCCTCTTGGAGAGCTAAATGGAGTCGCTCCTTCTCACCGCTTGTGCGATGGCGCCGCCGTCTGCACCGTGTGTAAGGAGTGTGGCAATTTCCTCCGACCACCAGTGGACCCGCGTTTTGGCAGACGGCGGGCCGGACCTCCTCATGGATGCGTCACACACCTCAGTGAGTGACGCGCGAAAACCTATTGCCCTTTCCTCCACACCAAGGGATCGGCTTGGTGCGGGTTCGCTCCAATTAATTAGCATGGCAGCCTCTTCAGCCAGGTCCCTGTCGAGGCTTGTCATGTTCCACCTGGGAAATTTTTGACGTCCCTCCCCGCCTCGAGTGGGCGGTCGAGATTGGGGCGTGTTGGAGACCGTCATCCGAATATATAAGTGATCGGAGAGGGTCTCCACGTCCTCCAGGACACGCCAATCCGCAACCCGTGCGGCAATAGCCGGGGTCGCAAACGTCACATCTACAATCGACCCCCCGTTCCATCACACGCACGTGGCGGCGTTGCCCCGGTTTAGAATTTCGAGCCCCATTCCCACCACCCAGTCGTAGAGGGTTTCCCCTCTTGGATTGGTGATTGGTGACAGGAGAACCCCACGCCGGATGTTTCGCGTTGAGGTCTCCCATCAGCATGATCGGTGCTGGTGCCGCGTTTCCGACCGCTTGACCCACTCCCTCGAGGAGGCGTTCAAAGGCACGCAGCGGCTCGTTGGGGGAGAAGTATGCAGCGATTATTGCAATACCTCCCCATTTCACCGCTACGTACCCCCTACCATTTTCAATCCTCGAGAGAGGAGGGTAATTTCCACTTTTTGGGGTGGTTACAGCCACCAGCCCTTCTGTGTCTCCAACCCAATTGGGTAGGGGGGGGACGTAATAAGGTTCCGAAACTATAGCAGCGCCAATGCCCCACTCCGCCACGTGCTGGACTAGGAGGTCTTGGGCACGGGCGCAGTGGTTGATATTGGCCTGCAGCAACTCCAGGCGGTGAGTAAGCCGAACTGACATTACTGCTCCATTTGTTGGGCCTCCGATGCCTCCCTCGTGGTGGAGGCCAGTTTACCCTTGGTGCGCGGGGGGTTGCACGCCTTTCCCCCCATGACGTGTTTTGCCGAGCGTTTTGCGGCATGGCACACGGCGCACCATGGCTATTTGGCCTCGCACCCGACCATAGCGTGGCCCGTTTTGCCACAGCGGTGACACAGCAATGATCTGTCCACCGGGGATGGACAGAGGGCCTTAGTGTGGCCTATGCCCATGCATCGGAAGCACCGCATGGGCAGTGCTTCAAGGCCCTTTGACCTTGGCGGACGACCACCCGACCAAAAGGCGACCGGCCTCTACCAGAGTATTGGCGGCTGCAACGGGGCAGGTTAGAATAGCTGCTCCGGTCTGATCTGGTGCAAAGCGTATGGCACCAACCTTTACTTGCCCAGGTGGACATTTTCTAGCAGCCGCCGCTGCGTCCCTTAGGGACTCCGGTGTCACCGCCTCGTCGAAGCCGGAGACCCTGATTTGCGCCGTTTTATATGGCCGAGTCACCTCCGCCTCCTCACCGATTATCTCCCGGAGCTTCTCGGCAAGGGTGTCCGCTGCAGCCCCGCTATCCGCTCCGGGAACCTCTATGATCCGGCCCCCTGTTGCACTCCTACGCACCGACACATGGTTCACCCCAATGGACTCAAGTTTTAAGGTGGTGACCCTGGCCATTACCGACTTATAGTCCATTTGGGACTCCGGCGATAGGGTCACCACCACTGCCGTCGATTACGTGGGGTGAATTTTTTCTTCTTGGGTGGCGCTTGCGCAACCACCTTGGGGGCCTGGACCTGGATGGGCCTTGTCTCCACAGGGGGGCGGAATTTCTTCCCCTTCCCCTTTCCCTTCTTGACAACTGTGGCCCACCCTTCCTCCTCGGGATTCGACGGAGCTGTCTCGGCTGGCGCCTGGGAAGGGCCTGGGCCTGGCGTGAGGTCTCGTGGCCGAGCTCTGGCCTTTCGCGCCAGTATTCGAGGCGTAGGTGCGGGTCTTGCAGGGGGTGTTAGTGTCGTTGGCCCCGTGCTAGCCTCCTTGCGGGATTGGCGTTCAGCCTCCTGCCGCTTCTTGTCGGCCGCGAGAGGCGGACGCATTGTTGGCTCAGGAGCAAGAATGCCCCTCTTTTCGGCCTCCTTAAGCCGGTCCGACACCATGCCCCCCAGCCTCAGGAACAGGTCCCTTTCGATGGAGTCCTTGAATTAATTCAGGACCTCCTTTATTTCATTCATAGACACTCCTGCTGTCCCTGAGGTAGAGGGTTCGGCCTGTTTTTCGGCGTATGCCGTTCGGAGGGCCCTCGTCTCCTGTCGCAACTGTGCCAGCTCCTCCCGCATTCTCTTATTGTCCGCTGTTAGGACACGGACCGCCTCCGATTCCACTTGCTGGGCCTGGATTTTTCCAGCAGCATCTAATATTTGATGGCAGGCCTCTTTCATGGCCCGCCATACCGTCCCCTTTAGGTTCCCGGATTTCCCTGCCTGGTCCAATACCTTTTGGGCGGACGTCCGGACCACCTCCACATATTCGTCCACCATCGTGGTAGACTTACGGCCGGCAGGACTCGCGCAGGTGCGCCGCGCAGAAAAGCGGCCCCTAGCGGCAGAACTGAGCTTGGGGCCTCGTTTTTCCCGGATCCCGAAAGATCAAGTGTGAGAAGCTAAAGCCTTCAAGGGACCAGGCATACGAAGAGGTTTCCCGCACTTAGCATAATATATATATATATATATATATATATATATGTGTCGGAGCGATTACATTAGTTAAATTAACTGTGGTTTATTTTGTTAGTTAATCAATGGTTTAAAAACAGTTTTCAAGACGGTAGACGGTACGCGTCAGAAATGTGTCATTTGAGTAACCCTCACTTTGTAATAAAATCTACGTGCGATCGATATGACATTAAAGCGAGGCAGTCTTCTTAAAGGCGCGGGACGGACGTGTCGTTCGGTTGTGTCGAGTTCTCTGTAGCTATGTAGTCAGTGATAGAATAGTGTTATGGTCGTGTTACTTAGTGCGTTAACGATGTGACTATGTGTGATGGTGTTACCAGCGCGATATTGGAGATCTTAGTGGTTGGACAGTTTTGATGGTTAAACTGTGTTTGTCTAGTTAGCACGGAAGACCATTCAGTAGAACTCACTGGTTGAAATGGATTGATCTGTGCGTGGTGGGGCACGATCCTATGCCGTGGGTAGGTTAGGGCATGGACCCTAGTGTGGACGTGACACGTGGACCAAATGAGAGGTTAGTGCTAGATGATTTCTTAATCCGTTAATATCCGATGAATCCCTGGATGCTTTGGGCTGTAACTTGAGATGGGAGTTGTTTACCCTGTCTATTAAGAGCTGTGCATGTTATTTTGGAAATACCCTCATCCTGACAGTTAATATTTGAACTGAGTTTAGTACCCACATGAGTTTCCGCGTGAACCTGCTGTTAAAGTACCTGTACTGTTGTGCTTACCGCTCTGGTCATCGATATCTGAGCTCGGCCCCCCCTGAACCCATGATTATCTGGTAATTCTGATGTTGTGATGTTGTGCTCCATTCCGACATATATATATATTATAATATAACTAAACTACATCACCTGCTTATTTTTGTTTTATATTCCTTTGAAATATATTTGAATCACTAATCCCCATTATCTATTGATTAGCTATGAAATATGTCATCAGCTAAATAGTTGACATTCTTATTTGTGAATTATTATCGATGATAAAATAAAGAATCAAAAATTTAGATAAGTGGATTTAGTTTAACTACTTTTAATAACTAGGAAGAAACAATGTTCGATAAATATTATCCTCATCATAGTGATCCTACTTATCTATAGGTATATATAATAAAATAGTAAAAATATTTTGTCTCTACATTTGGTATTTTTGACTGAAATGGGTAGAGGGACACTTAAAAAAATAATATAAAGCAAAAAAAAATTTTTTTGTCCGTCTGTATGTATGTACACGTTTCACGCAAAACTACTGGACGGATTTGAATGAAACTTTTTTTGTTGTATAGCTATTAAGACTGGGCAACATATAGGCTATAATTGATTTTGAAAACTGGAACACCTGATGAAGAACCTTAACAGAACAGCTAAACTATAAGAAATATGGAAATGGTACCTTTGCAAAAGTTTATCAATCTGACGAGCATTTTCTTTTGACGTATAAAAATCGAAGATCAGGATCTGATCTGATGAAGAACTCCAAGAGACCAGATACACTATTACATATATGGAAATGGCGCCTTAGCAAAAGTCGATCAACCTGATGAGCATTTTCTGCTGACGTATAAAAATTAAGATTATGGAACATGACCAAGAGACCAGCTACTCTATAAAATAAATGGAAATGGGGCCTTAGCAAAATTCGTTCAACCTGATGAGCATTTTCTACTTACGTATAAATAGACAGGACACGGGATAAGACAATGAGGGACTCGGGGTAGGAGTGGTGGTACACGGGAATTTGTAGATGACGAGCAGACGAAGATCGTTTATTGAATGAAATATCACTTGATTCATTTTAACACCGCGACTGTACTTCGAGTAGGTACCTAATATATTCCCGCGGGACACGGGATAACCAAATGGCTGAAATTTTAAATACATTTATAATATTACTAGCTGTCGCCCGCGGCTTCGCCCGCGTGAATTTCCCACGGGAACAGTGCTTTTTCCCGGGATAAAAAGTAGCCTATGTGCTATTCCAGGTCATTATCTATCTCTGTACCAAATTTCATCGAAATCCGTCCAGTAGATTTTGCGTGATTGAGTAACAAACATCCTCACAAACTCACAAACTCACAAACTCACAAATTCACAAACTCACAAACTCACATCCAAACTTTCGCATTTATAATATTAGTATGGATAAATGCGAAAGTTTGGATGAGAGTTTGTGAATTTGTGAGTATGTGAGTTTGTGAGGATGTTTGTTTTTTTTTTTTTTTTTTATAGAATAGTAGGCAAACGAGCATGCGGGTTGCCTGATGGTAAGCAATCACCGCAGTCCATAGACACCAACGACCCTAAAAAGGTCACTGATGCGTTGTTACTCAATCGCGCAAAATCTACTGGACGGATTTTGATGAAATTTTGTAGAACGGTAGAAAAATACCGGACATATGATACCTTTTATCTCGAAATTATAACGGGAGCGAAGCACCGGGGCGCGGCTAGTAAAATTATTATTTTTCAGCATCCTTTTTTAGGGTTCCATACCTCAAAAGGAAAAAACGGAACCCTTAGAAGATCACTTTGTTGTCCGTCTGTCTCTCAAACTTTTATTTCTCAGGAACGCTTAAAGGAATCAAGTTAAAATTAATATCGAAAACTCGGATTTACGGTCTCTTTCTGCAAAAAAATAATCAAAATTTTACGTCAACGCGATCAAGAGATATTACCGTTAATGTTGCGAATTTTAGCATATTTTGCGATTTCAGGCAGCATTCAAAACCTATGGGGTACTTCCCGTTGGCCTAATATTATGAAATTTGGTAAAAAACCAAGTCTAACAGTACTTATACAGGGTTACTGGTAATTAGATGCGAATCTCTTAGGGGGTTGTAGGTAGTGTTGTTTGGATTGATTTAAACCTATAATGGGTTATCCAAAAGTTTACCGTTTTCGAGATATTTAATATTTTAATGTTTTTTTTTCCAATTAAGCACAGATTACTTAAATTAAGTTTCAATCTTTTTTTAAGGAAAAAGTATTCGTCAGAATCAGTTTATTTTCACAGTTAATAAAGGGCGATAATGGCGCACTTAATATTAATCATAACATCATAGAAATTCCTAACCAGTTCGGAACAGGAGTACAAAACGTAACGAAAATGTGTGTTTTTTGCAACAAATGCTTTTTAAAAGCAAATTTTCTCAAAATAATCACTAGTGTTTAATTGTGCAGTTTATTAGAAAAATATCTACATTTTATCAGCTTTCTAACGTGGTATAATAAATTTAACTTAATTGGACATTGGTAGGAAAATCGTTAATAACAAAGAGAGAATGTGGTATCATGTCAAAATACTAATGAAAAAAAAATCTCATTTTTTTATGAAATAATACAAAAGACACCTTAATTAATGATCTAATTGAGTCTTCTGTCATTATGATGTCTATCATCGACAAGAAAATTTTATACTTTTTCGGTAGCCTGTTGATTTGTATTTTTATTATTCTATACTATTTTTTTTATTTCTGCAAACAAAATCATATCGCTAGACAGGGTAGTTGGTGATCGTAGTAGGCATGGGCGTACCCAGGTCTTGGGAAAGGGGGAGGGTCAATCATATTTTTTTAAGCCGGGTATTATACTTTATTATTTACTTATTGGGGACGCCAGCGCAAGCACCGGACGGGCGATCAGTCCACTAATACCATTTCACCCAATTCCCCGAGACCCGTATAGGGTTTTGAGTTACCTGGTAACTCACGTTGGTGGAGACCCACTGAATTTACCTGTTACTTTGCAGGATTTTAATAATATCAATAGGGCTATTGTAATTTCGCTCAGATCATCCTCAGATAAACCGGGTAATGCACGCTTGTTTTATTCGCACGCTTGTTATATGGATGTGTTTTAGGAAGAAGTGAAAAATTCTGGTATCGGAGGCCAAAATTCACTTTGGGTCGTCGAGCCATCGAAGTCAAAGTCAATTGTTTTTATTTAAATAGGCTTTAAAATAGCACTATTAAATCGTCAAATTCTTGTTTTTTAGTTGACGTCATAAAATTACTTAAAAATAAGGAGTAAGTTTCAGTAGTAGATGTAACAAAAAATGTTGAATACCGTATATTGTAGGTGTACTCATTTTTACAGATTTTATATAAGAGTGTGTTTTTTGTCGTTTGTTAGTTTTGGTGTTTGTTCAATCATCGAACCCACTCACGACAAATGGTTAGTGCTTACTGTGGGCCATTGATTGTTTCATCGAATGAAAGTAGA